>JAJNNQ010000031.1:28830625-29446250 GCA_027886175.1 Phylloscopus collybita | reverse complement strand
GATTTTTAATGGAACCTGTTCTGAGGAAGTAGGATGCTTTTCAAGTCAGCCTCTGTTAACTTTTGTTTCTCTTTTCACCAATATTTTAAAGACAAGGTTCTGTATTTACTGTATTTATATTATGTGGGATGTGCAGTAATGCTTCTACAATAACGTAGACTCAGCTACTGTGCAGAATGCATTTCTTAAGAAGCTGTAATTTCTGACCTAAGCATGTAGAAAGTGAACTATCAAGCTCTACTTCCATCAAAATGAAACTTCAAAAAAGTTATCACATATGAATTTATGTAACAAACTCTCACACATATTGCAAATGGGAATGTAAATGATGGTTCCTATATACCAACCAGATTGCCTGATTAATTAATGTATTACAAGGGGAAAAGTTTTATGTTTAAAGCAAGACTGGGTGACTACCTCAGTGCATTCGTTTTTATGGTTTTGATCTGATCTGGGCAAAGAATTACATTCAATCAACTTGAGCTGTTTGTATTGATCTGCATAGAAGATTGGGGGGGGGAAGATATATTGTCTCACTATAAGCTTTTTCCTGGTTTTATTTGCTTTACAAGAGAGCAATATTTTTCTGTGCACAGATTGAGTGCAATGGCTCTGTAAAACTGCCCAGAAGGCTTCTGCAGTACCATTAGAAGTGCCTTGTCTCTGCTCAGAAGCTGCAGAGAAATACTTTTGAGGAAATGGGATCCCCTGGAATATTATTCCTACAGCTGCCATGATGAACCAGCACTTGAAATAATTCCGGGACCTGGTGATTAACATAGGAATGTAGTGAATTTCTCCCCTAAAACATGTCTTGCCTTGCCATGCCATATGTATGACTGCTTTAGAAATTAAATATCTTGGGAAATTGCTTGAAATGAGAGAATTAACATTAGGATTAAATTGTTGGGTTTCAATTTCATGACACACCAGGGGATTTTTTTCCCCCTTTTTCTCTCTTTTTTTTTTTTTTCCTGTCTTTCTTGCTTTCTGGGCTCCAGTTTTCCAGGAGCATATTGTGGTTGCCTTGAATTCATCTGTTAAGTGAAATTACCCTCCAATCACTGAAAGGAGCTGTTGGACTCAACACAGATATGGCTGTGGCACACAAGGAGATAATTTGGGAAGTAATTGTGACTTAGGCTACAGTTCCTTCTGCTTTCCCTTCACTCACATGTGTGGGTGCAAAGTGTGCTCTCTCACCCCTTCTCAGCACGCAGGTGGCCCAGGCTGCCTTAGCAGGCTGGGTTGCTTTGCCTTGCTTTGAAGAGGCTTTCAGTGGCTAGAAAAGATCACTTTAGTGAGAGAGGATAGGCCAAGCATGGAACTAAATCTGTCACACACTCCAGAGAAAGCCCAAGCAGTGAGAATTCACAGACCGTTTATGCAACACCCTTTGCGTAAGAGCAGAGGTGAGCCTTCCCGAGAATACGAAGGAATCTCCCCTCGAATTAATCCATGCCATCGAGCTGCTGTAACTGGGAAGGCTGTTTGTTCCCAACTGTTTAACTTTGCCACGTTTTGTACCACCTGCAATGACATTTCATTACTGTGGAGTGACAGCAGCAGAACCACCATGCAGCTATCAGCAGGAAAGGAAATTAGTGATGTTATGATTAACAAAATAGCTTTGACTTAGCCAATGCTGGGAAGACAGGCTCCAAAAGAATCAAATACTGCAAGTATCAGGAATGAACTACCAGCACCACCCTGTGGTTTCCTTGTTCTCTTTCCTCCTTGTGTGGGTCAAAAGGGAAAGGATGAGGCCAGGCAAACTAAAAAGGAAGAGCTTTGTTTCCTTCTGCATTTTGGCCTCTCCTGTTTCATATGGCTGATAACTAAAAACTTACCCTTCTGCCCTCATAACAGGAAAGAAATCCAAAAACATATTCAGAAAAGACAGAAGGTTTTGTGGGACTTGAGGCAATAATGAATATGTTCATAATGGCTGTGGGTTTGATCCCATTCACTTCAGAGTTGGACCCCATGATCTTTGTGGGTCCCTTCCAACCCAGAATATTCTGGTATTCTATACCATCCTTGCCTGCAGACAACATTCTGTCCAGTCTTCTTCATGTCTGCAGCTCTTTAAATTGTTCCCACAGGGCACTGCAGTCTGATGGAAAGCTTACAGAAATACAACTGAAATTTAATCATGGTTCTGACATAGCTTTTGCAGGTTTCCTCTTTCTTGTAATCTCAGATTCAGATAATTAACTGAAAAATGGATGTAAGCGTGGAAAAAATTTCTTCTGTGGAATTCAACATATGCAATAAGTCCTGTCATAATTAGAGTGGCTGTGCAAAGCAGTGCACAAATGCTATCCTTATTTTAGCAGAGTCTTCATTAAGGTATCAAATTAAGAAAAGAATTATAGTAGTTGCTTATCCTTATGGTGTAATGTTCTGTGATACAATGATTACTGATGGAATTTCAGCTAAATTAATGGATTTGTATGAAAACAATAAATGCCATTCAAGAAGATATTTATGAGGCATCAAGAGGTGTGAGGCTACCTGTGCCTCCACCTATAGAGGTGATTAGTTAAAACAATCAACAAAATACAGACTGACCATCCATACTGGACATTTTTGTTAATAAAGAGGAAAAGTCCCTGTATATATAAGTCACTAAAGTAAATTCAAATTTTCTTTCATTTTCTTCTTTCATCAACAAGTTTTTCAAGGATTTGGCTTATTTCTGTATAAAATTCTGTTGATTTTGCTGCGTTTCCCTACCTTTTCAGAAAATCAGAAGTGACATTTATGTAACTAATAGTTTATATTTAACATCCCCTAAATGATTGATCCTTCCCTTTTGATTGGATTATGTAACAAAATCCAGGTAATATATTTGTTCAAAATACATACTGTTTTAGGATGCATGTGACCACCTGTAGTACAGGGTGTTGTTACCACCTTCACTCTGGTTCACTGAAACATAAAAAAAAAACAACACTGCAGGTGAACTCCAACGAAACATCTACAGCTGCACTCAAAAGTGATCAATCAGAGACATGGCAAATTGCATCATTGGACCAGCCAGCTCAGCAGACTGTCCTGAAAAAAAGCCATGTCACCAGCAAGTATTAAACAGTGAACAGCTGGGATCCCAGAACATCCTATTCCTCACCATAAAGAACAGGGGAATCTGTACCAACCCATTTTTATAAAAGTTCAGGTTTCTAGAATTGCCTCCTTCACACACATTGACTCTCCTCAAATTTGTTTGAGTTCAATATTTTGTTTGAGTTAGATAATTTTTGGGGCAGCGTTGTGGTTTTTTTTTTTCCCCACAAGGAAAGACTGAGAAGGAGTCTCAGTGTAGGAGTGTGTCGAGCTGAGCGATTAGTTTAATACTGCTGAGATTTTATTGTAATATTAATGATGTGTTACGGTGCCTAAGGTCCTGGATAAGCATAATTTATTACTTTTAATCTGAATAAGTAAACAAATAGTCATTGAAGAAGCTTCTTTCTTAATCTTATCCATATTGTGGCATAACCACAGTCATAATAAAACTCAAATATTTTGTGTATTCTTCCCACTTAAGTACCTACACATATCAAAATTCCGATTTCACTCAAACACTGAGGAAAACATCAAGATGATGAAATTTATCACCAAGGTGTGTGCTGCCCCTCTACTAGTTTAATATGAGAATAAAGAAGGGATTCAGGACACTGTATGGAAATGCAACTATCACTTTGCCTTGATTATAAGATGCTGACTGATATTTGAGTCTTGTTTGTACAGCAAACCAGTCATGTATTTCAAAACCAGTAATGTCCTTTATTTACACATTTTAAGCACTACATTGCTTGCTTCAAACTATTGCATATCACCTTTTAAAGTGTAGTAAAAAGAAATAATTAGCAGTTAATCTAGAAAAATACATCTAGAAAATCCAGCTCTTGGTTTACATTTTTCCATGTTTTCTAACCTTAAATTGGTGGAGAGAAAAATACTGATTTCTTGTTGCTATAATATTATTTTAATGTGAGTAGCTGCTCAATGTCATCTATTTGATGCATGTAGAAAACCTCCTGGGCATTTTGAGTGCAGGTGTAAGTGAGTAACTGGTAATGCAGAGGCTGAGCATGACCCTTTCTGTATTTGTCAGAAGCATGGAATTTGGGGATGAAACCTGATCCCTTGTTGGGACAGAAAAAGTATAACTACAATTAGATCAGAAGTAATTTTACAATTAATTTCATTATGGAACTGGGTGTATTTATAAAACCATGTAATTTATGTATAAGAAAATCGCTTTTGTATACTCACTCCTGAGGCTTACTCAGTTTAATGCCATATCAAAACCAGCCATTCAAATCTGAGGGGAAAAAATGGACATAAATACTTAAAAAGACAAAATAGTCTAGTCCATGATGCCATACTCTACACACGGCTTTTTCATTAAGTTCATTCTGGAGTGTCTCAGTTTCTCCTTCAAGAAAAATTCTGGTAGAACCTGTGAGATTTCTGGCCACCTGAAGGACAAAGAACTGAACAGATGTAAGCCACATACAGAGTTTTTTGTCATGTTAAGTTGGTCAGTTTAGTTGAATTGGTTCAAGAACCCCAGTGGAAATTTCAGCAGATCAAGTTGTCCTCTGTTTGGGCAGAGAAAACCATCATCTACTCAAATTGGTCACATTCCTGAGTTTGAGGAGGGTCTTTATCTCTCTCTTCTGCTTTCATTACTCTCACCTTTGGAGAAATTGTCTGCTGTATTTCCCATTCCATAGAGCTATGCCACGGATAAAGGATGAGGTGCTATAGGAGTATGCAGGGCTATAGAGCCCTAAGCTTGCATTTATTCATTTCCTTGCTGTGTGATTCAGCATATTACAAAAACTCTTTCTTTTAAAAAATGTTCTTTTTCTTCATTCTCCCTCTTCTATCCCTTCCATGTACTTAGGAGTGGTGCCACATTCTTGCCCTGTACACAGGGTGCTGTGCCTACAGTGAGAGACCAGACTTTCACTTATGCCCAAAAGTTACATTTTCAGTAATTGTTTCACACATTTATGCATGTGGTTATCTAGCCAACTGAAACCCAGTTCTGATCAGGATTATTTTTCTTTCTCTGGCCTTAATGGAAAGATGCAAGGAGGCAGCTCTAGACTGACTTTCAGAAATGAGTCTGTCTTATCAGGAATTAGCATTCTGCTGAATTTTGCCATCAAGGCTGCTGAAGTTTGAAGGATATGAGATGCTACAAAGCAGCCAGATTGCACATGTCAAGGGAAAAGGTGGTGGGGGGCTCTTCTGGTCCGGTGTGATTTTCAGCAGGTACGTAATATTTTGAAGGGAGGGGTTTGTATCATTCAGATACATTTGCACTGATTCCCTCTGGAGCTGAGAACAGAAACAGCCAACCAAAATGTCAGTCAACAGTTAATCAATTCCTCTGTTTGGGGAAGCCTGGCTATAATCTTGGAAAGGTTTTATTTAGAGCTGCTTATGCCCAAATCCCAGTAAGGAGGATGGTGCCCTTTGAGGAGTGCTACACACTGGATGGGAGCCCCAGGTTCAGTTTTGGGGTTTGGAGTTGTAAAAGCTTCCTCTCCCTTACCAGATTTGAATGACTCAAGTATTGCTGCACTCCAGGGACAGAATGAAATCTGGATCTTTTGAATCTTCACCTGCAGAAGATGAAGACCAAACACATTAGTGGAAGTACATTGACTCCAGCAGCTGCAGGTGTTTGCACTTTCAGAGAGAGGAGATGATTTCCTTCACAGAAAGCAAGAGTTTATTGAGCACTCTTGAACTGAACTGTAAGTCCAGCCCAAGCTCAGCACTGCTGGAGGGTGGTAAGGAAGCACCAGGCTCTGTAAAGCAGCTGGGCTTCCTTCCCATCTGGCTGGCACCCTCTCCAGGGAATTCTCAGCAGGCAGGAAAGCAGCTGAGGCACAATTCCATTCAGCTTGTACGCAGGGCCACCCTGTACCCTCTAGAGGCAAACAGGCAAACACTGACAGTGCCTGTCCATGTGTGGTTCAGAATCACTTCATTCCTTTAGATAAACAGAGATTTAAAGGAATTAACTATTCCTCAGCATAATTAAGGCAAGCCTACCATACTATGTGCTTTCCAGAGACATGACAGTGGATTTTCCTAAATCAGAAACACAGAAGCATGTGCAGTGTCATGGTGGAAACTTCTGCTGTTATCCATCCATCTGAGACTCCCAGACCCTTTTTGCATGTAGTGAGAAAAGGCAAAGAACCAATGCTTCACTTTGTTATCCTCTTCTCACCTAATTTTCTTTTAAATTTCATTTTCAAGCCTCTCTGCATTGCCGAGAAGTATGTGTCAACAGACCAGAATTAAAAAGGTGACAAACTGTGAAGAATTAAAACTTCTAATTTAACAGCTGAGCAACTGCAAATAACAAAATCTCAGACAAACACAATTTTAATGAAAGGTGACATGCTGGAGACAGGAAGTTTTTCCCCTCTCTCTTCATCATGTAACAACAAATTAGTTTAGGAAGCCATACAATAATGCTGTGAATGCAATAACAAATTCATATCCTGTGCTGTTAGTTTTGTTTGCTTGTTTGCTTTCTGAAACCATATATGACACTTCTTTCGTAATAGTGTATTTTCTTCACACTAAATGTGTCAACATTTGTTCATGTCTGGACTCGCTCTCATTCTTATTACGATCAGGTACAGCTCACATTCTTCACCTCCTCAGTGGAGCTTTACATTTCAGCTGCTGAGGGATGAGGGAAGGGCTGGCACTGCAGCATCCTTTCTGGAGTTTTCTAGCACCTTGAGATGTGGAAAGTTGACTGGGTACCTGTTGGCCAGTTGCTTTTAATGACATTTTCCAGCGTGATAAACTTCAGAAGGAAAAGTAAACATGGATAGAGATGAACATACTGAACAAGAACATTCCTTTACTCCTTTTAGGAGGGCTTCATCCAGGCCAACCATTAAGATGAGTGGGTTCCCTGAAGTCAAGCCAAATCCATAACCAATATAAAGTAACAAACCTTTGTAGAAGTTATTGAGTAGCTACACTCATTTTTATCTGGATTTTGGCCCAGTCAAATGTATTCCACCTATTTAATAGATGAATGCAGTACTCTGAGAACACTCAGCAGTGGTTTTAAAAGCCAGCAGAGTGTTAAACACTCCTTTTAACTAAATATCACTGCCTCCCTTACTCGAGGGTGTAATTTAGATCAGTGGGTTTTGTAGGCAGTTCACCAGCCGTTGGTGAGCATCACTTGGCTGCCTCTCTGAGGATCACACTGGAATAAGTTTTCAGATGCATGCGATTAACCTCAAGTAAGCACAAAGGCTGAGTAACTTCAAATGACTTCTGAACAAAATATGTGTTTGCTCCACTGCAGGTGGTCACCACGTGTAGTCTTAGGAAGGGCCTAACTTAGAATGCATTCTCATATTTAAGGTGACTGAAACAGCTCTTTTTGCCCTACTGTGCTTGAAAGAATACAGAATATCAAGGATTTTCTCAAATTATTATTATTATTGTGTGAACCAAATAATAATTATTATTATTATGGTGTGAACCAAATAACAAAAAAATTTATCCAGATTCTGTGAATGAGATTTCCATCCCAGGGTCTGGGAGTCTTCCCCCAACAGTTCAAAACACGTATGGTATAAATTCCCCTAGATAGCAGAGTACCCTAATTTTTACCTTTTCTCTACTCGTGTACTTGAAAATAACTCTCTCCTTTATTTCCATACTCGTAGCAGGTGCCACAGTAAATCAACCAGTAGGAATCTCTCAAGTGCACCTCTGCCTTACTGGGTATTAATGAGGTTTTCCATTTAACTTCCATTACAGAATGATTTCAAGACTTCAGCATATGGGACTTGCTGTTTAAACTGTTTACAAGTGACATTTTGGCTCTGGAAATTTAAAGTGTATCTGACAATGGGGGCTGTTTTCCCATGTAACCCATCTGTGATTAATTGTGTATTTTATGCAATCATCTGAACTTAAAGCAAAACTTACAACTTACATTTTTCTCTCTTGAGACATAAAATATGTTACAGCATGAACCAGCTGTATCTTTTTAGGCTACAGCTAAATTTCATCATAAGTTAGTCTGTTTTATGCATGTTTGGGGAAAAAGGACTTTAACAGTTAACAACATCATAGAATAAATAATGGAACTGGGGGGTCGTTTTCCTTAGATTATACCTAGCAATTGAAATTCCAGTAAGTTATTAGCAAGTAAATACTAGTAATTATTAGAAGAAAAAGCTTAGAGACATCCAATGTAGAAAAAGGAAAATTATCACTTACAACTTCACATTAAGTCAAATGACAGCCATTCTTTTTAGGTCACAGTTGAACTAAACACAAATATTTCTCACAGTAGCAAGGGACAGTGGTCTGGACTGTTACCTCATTGTGCTGAGTTGATACAAACATGAATCAGAGAGAGACAAACACTTCCTCTAATACTTACATAAAAGAGAATTAATGATTTGGAGGAGAACATGAGAACTCCACAGTAATATTTTAATCAGCAAGATAGGCAGCTGTCTTAGCACCCAGGTAAATTAATGTCAGGACCTTTCCTTAAGAAATTAACTATGACACTGGTTTTGTCAGAATGAAGAAAAGGATAGATATCTCACTTGTTGCAGCTTCCTTCTGTTGCACAATATATTAAATAATAAACCTGAGCATTAATTCAACTGGGACAAAGTATAATGTAGAAATTATGTATAAATTAATGCACTCATTTAAATTTAGCAAAAAAAAAAGATGCTATGATGCAGAACCATCTGTACTGTGCCATATGTCAGGTAGAAGGACAAATAAAAATCAAGTAAGATCATTAATAATCTTTCTGAGAATAGTTAAATATTTTCAGGATATTAAATTACAGAGATCCCTGCATTTTTTTAAACAGGGACATACTTTTGCCATTATTTATGTGTGAGATACAGGCTTAATGAGGAATATGTCACCTAATTAACTTAATATTACAGTATTTTATGAAACATTCCCTGTTATTTAGAAAAATTATAAGCCTGGGAGCAAGCTATCCAAGTTCCTAACCCTCTTAACTTTGACCTAAAGGGGAAATAGGAGCCCAAGTACAATTTAGGATCTGGAATCCTTGCAGATGATATTTCTCAACTCGAAAATTGTAAAGATAAAGGGACAAGGGAGGTTTTGAGTCATGTAAACCATGAGAACTACTCTGTTGATTCTGAGGACTCAGAGAAAACTTGGAAGCAAGCAGGATCTTGCTGTACAAAGCCTTACTAAAAAACAGGTCTGTTCACTATAGCTAAAAATAGAAAGTGCCCTCACTTTGATAAAGGGATCCTCAGAGAACCTAAACAAGGCAGTCAGGCTGCATGTCTGCACAAGTTCCCTGAAAAGAGCTGTGGGAAGAAACCATGAAAAACAGTTTACAAGCACCTGCAGAAGGTAAGCTAGAATCACCAATGAGACCTTTTCCAACCCAGGCCCTTGCCTGCCTTAACAAGGCTCTAAAAAGCAGCGTGCAATATCCAGCAAGGGAAAGCCTAGCTTGAAATTTTGTGCATTGTCATTAGCATGAGGTTTCTGTTGATTACTTTGATTTCTGACTGATACATCTTAATATACTGGAGACTTTCCCTACAACTTTTTCGTAATTACAGTTCCTTTATAGAAGAACTGTTCCCCTTTTGCTCACGCATATTCAGCATTACTTGTTTCTAGCATCTCTTCTTGTCTCTCGAATAAACCATGTTTCTGTTCTTTAAATTTCATCTTAAGTAAATCCCTCCAACCACAATAATGACTCTATGGCTCATCTTTCAACTTCACTTAATTTGCCCAGACATTTATCTCCAATGAAGATATCCCAACATCCAAAAAACCACAGAAAAGAACCTTATTTTTTTTGCTCCATGGCATAATGACTCTGCATGCTTCCCTAACTTTGCACTGCTAAGCTGCAAAATCATGTCTCATTTCTGATCTTCTATCTCCCTGAACATTGGTAGTGCTGTGCTGTCCTAGATTTCTCCCTCCTCCTGAATTTCTCTTCTGTTAATTTCCTCTAGATATACTTTAATTTTCAATGGCTCTAAGGCTTCTAAGGCTTGCCTGTTATTTTTGGTCTATACTTTAAGCTCTTTTTAATTTGGTTTGGGTCTCTGATATTTGCAACTCGTCACAAGTTAATGTCATCTATGGATTTCATTAATTTTATCTTTTTGTCATTAATTTTATTTTCCTGCTCTTTTTAAAAGTATTGAGAAAATGACACATGTATCCTCTAAGATTAAATTAAACACAAGAAACATTCTTACACTGTTACTTTAACATTCAGTGATTCATCCTTCTTCAGGATTCTGATGTATATTGCATGTCCACACACAAAGCAATTGCTGTGGGTGCACATTTTCAGATCCATGAAGAATTATTGTAATTCATATTGCACCCATCACGCTCTCCCCAGTGCCTAACACTGTTATATGTTTGCAAGGACAGCACTGGAGCTGGAGCAGCAATCCTCTGTGAACCCAAATCACTTCTTGTCTATGTCCCTGTGTCATGAAGGGCTTTAATCCCTACCCTATAGAAATTTACTGTGGAATGCCTAATTCACTGTGACTATTGGCATTCAGAGCTGGTTGTGAGATCAGGACCAGGGTGCTCTGAAGACAAAGCAGGAAGTTCAGCCACAGAAAATATGGGTATTGGGTGTTGAGCAAATCACAGGATCAAAAACATCTGCACCTGTGACGTGGAGGGACAGCAAAAGCTCTGTTGCATCTAAAAGCTGAGGTTGTCAGGCATTTGAAATATTACCACCCGATGAAATTTTCTAAAGAGCAAATTGGTTTCCAGTAGATTTTCAGAGCAGTCTAAGAACCTACTTTTCCTGTCTTTTTATTCAGGTAGAAATGGCCACAAAAATTTGTGGTTTGAAACAGCTGACAAAACTCAAGCCCACAAGGGAGTTTTCAGCTCTGGAACACCAGATGCTGGACAGGCATCCTTGTCCCATCTCCTCCAGAAATAAGGGACAAACGGAGTTACAGCTATAGGACTTCACCAGGAAATAGTAAGTATTGATCAGCATGGTGAGTTCAGCACCCCAGACTGAGGGTCCAACTCTCAGCCTTGCAGCAGGGACCTGATTCCCATGTGCAGGTGTTTATTGGGGGTTCTTGGTTCTTCCCACCCACCTGGATCCTGCTGGGAGAGAGGAGCTGTTGTCCTTGGCAAGAGCTGCAGGACAAGGTCCCAGTTTCTGAAACAAGAGTCAGGAGGAGCTGTGGAAGTGAAGTCTTCCTGCTTATTACATTCCTGGATATTTAATGAAGTCCTGGGAATAGAGATATTTTAGAATTTAAAGTGTCAGTATCAAAGATTTGCTCCATCTATGTAGTTTCTCCCTAGTGTTTATTTTATCTAGCTTGGAAAAGCAATTTTGTGTTCTCCCTCTGAGTGTATATACGTGTGTATATGTGTGTATATATAAAAAATGCACATATTTATAAAATACATATATACTACTTCCCTTAGTTTCAAAATGTCATTCCCTGTGGCCTTACCTCTATTACACACATCATTCATTAGATTATGAAAACCATTAATGTCAGCCAGCAGAACCAAAGGAATTCACTAAGGGAGCACCATTAGCATATCAAGTAGCTATTTCTCAGCTAAATATTCCTGACAGCCCTCATTACATATGATGGATGGGCTTTATAAGAGGTAGTATTTCCAGAAGAAAATAAAATCTCAGCATTCTACCACACGTGGCCTAATAACTAGATATCATTTTTGGACTGTCTGTTTGCATTTCTTTCCTTTTTTTTCTTCCAGAATGAAAGAGTTGTAAAACTCACAAATAGATTAACTGCGTAATTCAAAATTCATTAAAAATTGTGAGCCTAATTTAGCCTAGTTTCTGAATTCTGCATGTGCTTTAGTCATGGGATATCAAACACTGTGTGTCATCCTAGTTGGATTGCCAGCAACCTGTCAGAAATAAAAAGATATATAACTGAAAAATCAAGTAAGGCTGGCTTTTAAAAGACCATGTAATGCCAAAACTTTTTATGAGTCGAAACCCAACATTTTCTGAGGTAAGGAATGCAATTTTAAAAGAAAAAAAATACTGTAGCCATGTCTTCAGGAGACAACAAATAGTTCTTGCAGCACCTCATGAAAGATGGGCACAAGGAGCCACAAACAAGCACCGTGGGCACACAGGTGGCACCTGGTCACACTCGTGTGTGGGAATGCAGACCCCAGCACTCCTTTAAAATGGGACAGGAAATAGTTTCAAATTTCCTGCTGTGCATTTGCCTGTAAGTGTCAGCAGTGGAGTCCCTGTACCAACAACACATTTGCCCCCTACACTTCTTGTGGTTCTTTCATGTACTGATTTTGTTTGGGGTTTTTTTTCCAAATACTGCAATACAATTTGTCTAGCATGATTTATTATCAATTCTGCTAAAATTTCGTGGTTCTCTGACCCTCTAAATCTGAAGTGATTTGACTTCAATGAGGCAGAGTACTCCTTTGCAAACCAAATTATAAAACAGCAGGGTATTAATTTTATTATTATTCAGAAATGAGCTTTATTGCAGAATCAGGAAATTGACTGGACACCTACTGCACAATGAACTCCAATGCTACATGCTGATGAGGCAGGAGGACTTTTCTGTCAGTTTCTTTTTTCAAATTTCACTTCTTCCTGTTAACTTTTTAATTCCTACTTGTTAACCAATTGCAGGGGTTTTTTTTCTACTTTTATTTAGAGGAAAAGTTTCACCAGTAAGGGAAAGAGGTTCATTAAACAAGTCATTTAAAAACGAGACAGAGAAACCATTCCTCAGAAGACTGTTAAAATCATTCAAATAACATTTTTTCACTCCCCAAGAAGCTTTCTTCCTTCCAGGTCCCTTCCAACTCAGCATATTCTGTGACTCTGTGACTCTGCATAATGCTTTAGCATTTGAATGCACAAGTTCTGAGGTGCTAATAACACTCCTGTGCTACTTCCAACCAATCCAGGAAAGAGACAAGAGGGTTTTTAAAATGTCTCAGCATTTTAAGAACTGCTTTCATGGGTTTTTTTTGGTTTTCAAACTCAAAAAACGTGTGCTTTTTTCTTAATGTGTGATACTTCAGAAATGCAGAGTGCTCATCTCTTGAAAATGAGTGCTCTAAAGAAAATGAAATTTGCCACACAAGTATTAAAGGGCCCAAAATAAATCCTCATCTCTGACAACCCTGTCTGATACAATTAGAAGCAATTATAAAACTACTGAAAAGCAGTTAGCTAGCATTTTCAACACTGTAGCACAGGACTCCTAGCCAAGATGTGTATTGAGATGTCTTAGATTTTAATGGAGTTGTAATGAAATATAATGACAGTAATACTTACTGACTATGAAAGCACTAAAATGCTTATCATTACCTTCCTCACACAATTAAGTTCAACATGATATTAATACAATGATGGTATTTATTATGCAAAAATACAACTGTAAGGGCATATTTTCAAGACATACTCTGAATATTTTTCTTCAGACTACTTCACATTTATTCTAGTATCAACAGTTACATTTAAATGAAAATGAGCAATTGCTCGTAGAATGTCAATGCAAGAAAATCAACCCTGCCACACGTAGTTTCTGAAATGTTAACTATTCAGTTCTCATCAACCAGTGTGAACAATAAATCACAGCACACTTCATGGATGATGTAAACTGTCAAGCGTAAATGTATTCATTGTTTTAATAATTGTTTTAATAATTATCTCTATATCCTGATATATTAATTCTCAAAACCCTCACTGCCCAGACAATTGTTTCATCAGGAGTTTGTGTACAAAGATATGACATATCTTGAGAATTTAGAGTTGAGAATTCATTCAGTAAGGCTAAAACCTTAGTGTTCCCTAGCTAGGTACCGCTTCAAAAGTCATTCCACTGAACTGTAGGAGTCAACAGGTCTGGGGCAGAAGGTGCTTAAGATACAACAGAACAACCATTGGCCTAGTTCCTCCTCTGGAAGGATTTTCATGTGCTCTTCTTTGTGGTGCTTCATTTGTTTATCATCTCATTTCCTTATCTTAAAAGAGGGACACTAATGCTGTCTTTTGTAAGATTTTTCAGGCTTACATACAAGAAAAATATTAAAGTCAAATAGTTATAGAGTAGTCAATAGATTCACTTCTGTAACTCTTGAAGAACAGAAGAATAGCAGTTGTTCTCTATTATTGGGGGAAAAAAAAAGAGAGAGAGAATCAGACTTGTTTCTTCTCCTTATAAGTTCCTATGCATCTTTCCACAAGGAGTGACTGATAATGCAGCCATTACCATGCTTCTGGACCTCAGACTTGACAAATGGCATTCACACTGCATTTCAGTCACAAGAATATTAGAAAATATTTGGACATTTTCAATATGCAGGTATTCCTGCAACACATCTCCAGACTGTAGACAGAGAGATGCACAATACTACTGAGCCAAGATACACAATGGCTTACAGAATATTTTCAGTGTGGTTTACAAATATTTTCATGTTGTAATGTACTGTTTTAAAAATTAACACATTAATAAGAAGCAATAACTGGAGGGTCCTAGATTTCACAGGGTGTGAGTCAAGCAGAACACTTTATTTGTTGCCATTTTGGGCTGCTCCCTTTCCCTCACCACTCTTCCTGCACAGCAGCAATGGATGAGGCAGGAACACGCAGCCTCAGTGGGGTGCTCCCTTTTGCCTTTATTGAGGACAGGCTGGAAGCTGGGCACTGCCTGCAGGTTCCCCTCCATGCACCCCACTGCACTGACAGCCAGTGGGCTCTGCAGACACACAGCAGCAGCAGCCCAGTAAATGTTTGATGGCAGCGCTGCCAGTGGCGCTGACATTACTTTTACATGGATTTACACCTGCACAGTGAACAAAAACAAGAGCAGTGCAGACATAAGTGGCATGATTACACATTAAAGCAGCAGGAGCCTGTAACAGATGAGCAGACTGCCTTCAAGCCAGCCCTGCTCATTGTGGTGCTTGCTGTGAAGATCTTCAAGAGATGCTGTTGCCCTTTCTCTCTGACTTTGACCCCCCAGCCATTTAATCCCAGCTGAATCCTTTCCCCCTTGTAGGACTGACTAGTTTGTGCTCCTAGAGACACAGCTGCAGCCAATCTCAGGTCAACAGACCAGTTCCAATCAGCATTTTACTTCCACAGTGTGTGGTACAGAAAAAAGGAAAAAGAGCAGATTTTAAAAGCTTTATTCTTATCTTCATCTGCATTTGGGAAAACATGCAGTGCAGCTTCAGAACACATAGTTTTCTTCTGACATAGTGCAGGTCATTGGCTGGGTCAGAATCGTTCCCAGCTTATTCCAATGTCTCTTTTACAGGTGAGATAGAGTACCTGGCAATATCAGGCTCTGATATCTTGACATGGTGTCTGCTTTGTGGGCAGATATGTCAAAATAGGAGGTCTAAGTCTCAGCTGTGAATTCTTCCCTGTTGAGAAAATGGCTAACAATTTTCTGTACAACATTTCTGTGTTGAGGGCTTTCTCTCCCTCAAGTTTATAAAAAGCAGACATGTATTAGAGCCCTCAGAAGCACTGCTTTTTAGGAGATCCCTATTTCTCAGTGAAGTTTTTCACACTGGCAGTTAGTCAGGAGGAAGGGTAAAGACCAACATAAGGGTACTTCTAGTGGAATGAGAAATATAAAGAGGAATAAAGTAAAGGAGAAAAGAGATAAATGTGAAGGAAGGAATGAGGGAATGAGAAAAAACCTGGAAAACAGAGAAAGACAGTGACAAATCCTGGTAGGGATTCATAAGGACAAGTTGAAAACTTATATGAAGGAGGGGAATGTAAAGGAAAATACTATAAACCATGGCAGGGGGTGGGGAGTGGGCAGGGAGACAAGAAACAAAAAATGGAAAAAGTGTATGAGAAGGGATAAGTAAAATGAAGGTTTCTTCAAGGCTGGGTTCTGTAAATGAGGAAAGGGAAGATACTGAGGGAGTGATTGTGCACAGGCTGAAGAATGGTCTGGGAGGCAGGGATACGGTGCTGCCTTCAGCAAATACACAGCACTCTCATCCTAAACAGACACTGCCCAGAGCCTTTACACTTGCCTGAAATAAAGCTTCAGGCCTGATGATGGAGAGAAGCTAGTGCAGGTGCCAATTATGCATGATCTTCCTTTAACTGCAAAAGATGACAATGCATGAAGAGTTGATTCCCTGCATCTGAGACTGCAGCTGTAGAAATCTGGTAGCCCTGCCTCACCAACTGAACACTGAGATTATTTCATACTTTCTTTACCAGTGATTTTTAGCCAATCATCCTTCTATTTCTGAACCCTTCATTTGCCTGATTACCATAAATTTTCCACAGCACCTTCCTTAATAACCTAGGATAAACAGAAACACCAGCATGTGGAAATTAGGAAAAAAAAAAACAGAATGGGAATTATATAATCATATCCTCCTCCCTACAGAGAGCCAAACGGAAATTAATCTTTTGTTGTGTGCATCTGGGAACTTTAATAATATGGTAAAAATAAAAAAAAAGCTATTACATAAGTCCATCTCTTAATTCATTAAGTAACACAGCAATACCATATTGCATAGGGAAACACTTTGTTTGAAAACAAAAGCCAAAACTAACACTATTTAAAACAGCAGGTTTAAAACAGTACCAAAATCCTCTAATTCTCTGTGATATTTCTCTGGCTTTAGTGGGGTCTTTTCCAGGTCTTTCTCCCTTTCTCTAACCCTCTCCTCTCCCAAATGGGAGTGGAGAGATAAGAAAACTGAGCAGAAAAAGAATAACTGTCTTCATCCAGAGATGTGCTTTTACCAGAGCTGGCATAAAGAAATGAGCTGTCACTCTCATCCTAAAAAGAAGTAGGAAGTGTAGGCACAGAATTTTTAGGAGGTGCCTGCCTCAAGTTTACAAAAAGTATTCAGCTGACCGTATCATAACATTGAGAATGGCTGAATTTACTTGTTAGGAAAATTTGCCTTTTTTCCTCCCCCTTCAGTCCTTCCTTCCTAGTAACTGTGAATCTACCATTATCATGACTTGCACGTAACTCTGAAGATGAATTAAAAAGCATGGCATGATTACCAAGCACATCCATTCCACCAAAACACATATTTCAGATTTAGGATTCTGCCTGGGAGAGAAATAGGTATCTATCAATGGCTGTGAATTTGAGCAAGAGTAGCTGACTAAAGACTCAGGTGAAGAAGTGCAGAGAAATATCTTGTGGATCACAATGATTAATTTCTCTGTGTTTACAGACTTCCAATACATTAAAATTATTTGCTTCCCTGGATGTGCAAGTAAAGATTGTTCACTGTTTGCCTTTGCAAGGAAGGGCTCAAACAATAATAAAAAAAAGAAGACAGACTGGTACTAATTCAGAAATACTGGACAAGTAAATGGGTCTCCTTTTTTCCCAAGTAATACTTCCATGCAGGGATATATATTGGTGCAGTTTGTCCTTTGCCAGTGCTGTATTTTTCTTTACATGCAATTATCCTCTTCCATACACACTTCAGTGAGTTATGGCTAGCATAAAGCCTGCAGTTTGCATGACACACCATGCCTCTACTGCTCTGAAACTCCAGCAAACCCACAAGGCCACTTTTAAAATCTTGTAAACTCCTTGAAGTCAACTTATACCAATTTCTTTACTATGCACCAAAGATGCCTTATATGACAACAAGAATATCCAAGTTTTTCTCATCCTACCAGACAAAGTCACATGAAATTCAAAGATTACAAATGAGAAATCAACTTCTCTTTTAGCAGTCCAGGGCAACTATGATTTGGATAAATTAGCAAGAAATCTTGTCTTCTCTCATTCTATAAAACCATTCAAGCAGAAATGAGCTATTTACAAGACAGATGGGTCAAATTCTATGTCCTCTCCAGAGAAAAGATATTACTCTAAATAATCTTTTGGTTCTAAAGAAAACATAAAATACATTTAAAAATACAAATTTATAAAATTTCTGTTATTGATGTACAAGTGGTAAACTTTCTATCTATATTGCCTTAGTGTAAAATTTACATTATTCAGCACAATGAAAAGAAAATAAACTGCAGGTTGGTTTCCTACAGGGTTCATGACTGTTTGCTGTCGTGGTTTTCCTTTTGAAATGCAGTTGTCACTGAAGACATGCTCCATTCAATTAAACATCACAGTTTTCTCAAAAATGTGAGATACTTCCTTGTACAGACTATGAGGGCTGAACTGTGCCCCTTTCTTTGCAGTTGATTCAGAGTGTATTTCCCAACACCTAAAGCTGGAATCGGTATTGAAAACACTACAATATATCTACCCAAGTGATAGAATGAATGCCAAACTCCGAAGGCTCAGCCTAAATCAACTCGTTCATGTTATTTGGTTTGGTCCTCAGAACCAGGGAGCAAATAACACACTTTAATCTATTAATTTTTATGAAATATTGTGCCTGGAAATCTTTTGAAAACATGCAGTATTCAAATGTTTGCTGCATGAAGATGTGGTAGGTACCGTAGAGGCGCTTGCCCACAGGAGACGTATGAATCTTTAATTTGTCCCTCAGTGGCTGGATTTTCTGTGGAGGAGATCCAGAGAAAATCCCCAAACTAATTAAGCAGAAATCCAACATTATTAAGCTTTGTCTTGCGAGGCACAGAGAAGAGCAGCCTGATCTTAGCACTGCACAGCAACTGGGAGAGAGAACAGCTCTGCCTCAAGCCCTTTCCCTGCTCAGCAGTGTCTGCAGGGCTCCGGGGCTGGCTGCTCACAGCGACTCTTGTTAAATGGGTCAGTTGGGTATCCTTTAAAGAATTACCCATCTCAGATAAATATTCTGGAGGGATATGATTCTCACTGTGTGCTGCGGTATATTCTGTCTGGGTTGAGTCTGGTCCATATTACAAAATCACTTTCACAACTACTGTCATGTTGACAGCCTGGGGAAAGACAAAGGACTGAAATGAAAAAGGTGGAGTTGTCTTACGGTGATTCCTGTAGGTCACAGTAGAAGTGGCAGGGGAAAATTTTCTTTCTTCTTAACCTGTTCACATGCAGATTTATCAATTCATTTTCCACAGCCAGTGCATTTTAATTAAAGAAGTTATGTGGGGGAAAAAAAACAAACCACAAACTGGAAATAGAGAAAGGAAGCAAGACTATTTTCTCTGGTGTGGAAAGTGGGCAACATTTACCTACACAGGTGCTCATAGTTGCAGAGAATCACAAGTGTGAAAAATGGCAAAGGAAAGTCATTGTGTGGTGGAATGGGCCAGTACCATTCATTGTTGGTTTAGGGCCTGGTTTCAATTTGTATAAAATTTCCTTTCATAAGACTGCCTTATTAAGATAACCCAGTAAAAGTCAAAAATGTTAACTTAATGGGAAATAACGTGATTACATTTTGTTAGATCTTTCCATTAACAATATTGACTTTTAGTGGCTTTGTTAATTAGACATTAATGGGAACATAAAACAGTTAGCAACAGAGTGACCAGTTTAAGGTCAGGAGGCTTAAGGACCTGACAGCTAAAAGTAAAACCAGTTCCCAGAGGTACCTTCTCAGACTGGGTTGGGAAAACACTTCATTATGACTGTGGAGAGGAAGTTTAAAAATGCTTTTGTGGCTTGAATTCCCACCTTCGTCTAAACTTGAATATTCAAATGCATCTCTCTTTAGTGTTGGATTAGCTACTGCAAGCACAGGCTTGAGATATAACCCCATCTTGTGTGGGTTTTTTAATTGAATTTTGATGAAAACTGAAAGTCACAACTGGTCTCTTAATTGTTCCCTGTCAGCATCAGAGACTTTTTCAATTTCAGCAGAAGGCACTGTGTTTTCCCTCAGCAATACTGCCAGTGGTGAGGAAACCGCCCTCAGAAAACTCGTGGACTTTCATATAAAAATGTGACAACTGTTTTAGACAACAGTGTGAGAAGTGTTTTAGATAAAGAGCAGCAACCCATCTGCCCACCTTTCTACCTGATCTCTTTCATGTTCTCCATATCATACCCAACAAAATATTGAAAATAAATTAAATTTTCCTGCTGTTGCTGCAGCTGCAGTTTCTTCCAAGGAATCTTGTCTTCAGCACCCAACACCAAATCCAGTTTACCAAAGTCTATTAAAAAAAACTTTCAGCCTCTATAGATAGGCATGAACTACATCAGAAGCACAGCTTTTAGGACATAGGGCACTATGACATTTGCTGCACCAATATGTTTAGTGCTTTTCCTTTTAATATTAGCATATAGATATTTGAAGTTTATTTATGCATAAGCATAAGTCTGAAGTAGCAGGCAGTTATTCCTCACCTTAATGTGCAAATGAAGCCTAACAGACTTCTCCTTAATTACTGATGTTCTTCAAGTCAAGAAGTGCCTAAAGAACTGTATCTGAATTTGGCCTGCAGGAATTCTGGTAGATGTCTCATAATTTAATCTTTTTTGGACATAACTATTCCTAAATGCATTAACAATTTCTTTATTCCATACACGTTCTGTCAAGTCTTGCTTTTAAAGCTATGAGAATTATGTATTTTTTATTACAAAGCCTAACTCTTTTGAGTTAGGTTATGAAATTGTCCAGAATATTGTTTTTGAGCTTGATCAAGTAGTTTTTTATTGTTTTCATCAACTCACTTCAGCAATCTTTTTTTGTTTGGCATCATAAGGCATTTTTTATAGCTTTCAGGATCTTTTTTTTACTCTTTTTCACTCTTTCTCCTATTTTTTAAAAATATATGATTCTGAAGTTTTGATCACAACTGAGGGGCTGACTCACTGATCCCATATGAGAGCAATCTTTTCAAATTATTAAGTTATGTTCTGCTTTAATTTTTTCCATATAGCACAAACCAGAATCCCACTCAGAGGAGTATGGAAGTTCTTCTATAGACCAAGACATTCTGACTGCTACTTTTTGATACCTGGACAAGCAGATTGTGTGTCTGGTTGTTCCTATGAATATCCAGGCTGCTAGGTTTTCACTGTGAAGGGAAAACCTGTTATTTAATTTACATTCATGTAGTTTAAGTGAAAGTACCATGAATGAAATACATCTGCTTGGATATTACTGATTTTTATATATATATAAAAGATCATGAGGGAAGGAGAGGGAAAAACTTAGTCATCATCTAGGAGATGTCTAATAAAGTCTAATAAGACTTTGTTGTCTTAAGTGCTGCAGAAAAAAAAGGACACAATTGTACTGTTGTTTTTCTACCTCCTGATTTGTTAACTTGAGTTAATTTCATTTGCTCTTGAGTAGATTTTCCACAGCTGCCTCTTTTTACACTTGATCTTCCTGCTTGATAGAGTCCCATCACGGGCAGACCCAGCACACATGCTGCTCAGCTGCTGTGTGTGTCCTTCAGTCCTCTTTAATTGGTGCAGAGTTTGCCCTCTTCACAGGGATTCCACAAGGGCAGAATTTGTGCAGGCAAAGTGCCAGAGCAATCTTCACTGGAAAGGCAGATGTTCCATTCCATCGGTCGGGCGGCTGGCACGGTCCTGCCGAGGGAGGAGAGGAGAGAGCTGTGCCTCTTTCTCTGATTTTTGAAGTGAGTTAGTTTTTTCACCATTCATTTGGAAATAATTTGAAAGCAAAACAAGCAAAGCACATCAAAATAATTGCAAGACTGGGTAAAAAAAAAAAACAAAAACAACAACTCCACTGAAGCTTTGAACACCTTATAAATTGCTTCTCAGTGAAGGCATTCTTGAAAGACACATGCAGCAAAACGCTGTCATCTGAATTAAAATTAAAAAAAAAAGTATGATGATTGCGCTTGTTAATTGTGTTTGTTTTCTTATGACTAATTTATTAAGGACAATTGAGAAAGCTAAAGCATTTGAACTGATTTTCCATTTGCTTGGCTATTAAAGTTCCTCTGTGAAATGTATGTTTATTTAAAGTATCTCCAGCTACCCATTTACAATGCATTTGTTAAATTAGTTAAGAGACTTTAATTGGGCATTGGGGATTTGTTGTGCTATTCCCAATTCTGTTTACTAAAAATACATGAGAACAGTGAGCAATTTATTTATAACCTTGTTATATTAGGCCATTACCAACACCAGAGTTTTTTTCTTAACATATTTTTAATTTGCATTGACAGAATTCAAGTCATGTTTGCTTTTCTTTCTGTTTTTATTAGAGCAGCCTGAAAACTCTTTCTAGTTAAATGTGGTGGAACCACGTATTTTATTTGGAACAGCATTCATAATATTTGGAACAGTGATCATGGATGTGAACCCCCCGAAAATGCAACAATATTGAATCAGCATAAGAGAATGCTGTCTTTGTTTGCATTCCATTAAGGTAAATAGTTTGAGCAGTTAACTGTATTTGAGGTTAAAAATGCTCTGTACTTCATTGGCATTATCATCAAATAGACACTTCCTTACTTTGATCTGATCCTGGTGATTTCACACCAACTGAAACACAGCAAACCAGTAAAACTCCTATGGCAAGGCTTTGATTCCAGTGCCCCTCTGTGTGTCTGCACCCCTCTTCATTCAGAGCCAGGATCAAAGTTATTTCTAAAGCTGGCTTACTGCTAGAACAATGTCCAGGCAGATCTCTGTGCTCACCCAGAGCCTGGGGAAACTGAAGGAAAGTGGTTCATTCCCAGGAAACAGCATGTAATTAAATGTTTCAACTTTCCAGAACTAATTTTTTTCTGTCTTGTTAAATGCAGCTCCTTTAACAGAATTTTCACTCCAGCTGACACTGATCTGTTGTGATGGGATGAGTGAGTAAGTTAACAGCTGTAAATGTTAACAAGTAATTTATTTAAGCTGTTGTAGAAGTAAGACTGCTTTTGTCGTTGGGGAAATCAACGCCATAGTCCCTGTGCCAAACATTTTTACTGAACATAATGTTGTTTGAAGCCTGAGTTGTTTTCCATAGCCCAAAGAACAGTTCTGTTGTGTGTTCTGTTGTTATAAAAAAAATTGCAGTCATTTTTCAAAGAACTGTGTAGTCCTGGTACATGGGGCTAGTCCTGAACTGATGTGAATTAGCATAAATGTCCATTTCAATTGAACTATTCCACTTTACACTAGCTGACTTCCCAGACAAATATGTATTGTTTAGTGAAAAAGAAAACCTGAAGAAAACCAAGATACTTCAGAGGGGGACATAAAAGAGCAAAAGTATGTTCATCATAGAAACACTTCTGTCATCCTCCAAAATGCATGCAAGGCAATATTTCTTCCTTTTTTCCTGCAAATTATTCTAATCTGCAGAAATTATTATATGTCACAAAACTTCAGATTGTGCATCACTTCATCTAATTTAAATTTGGGAGTTATTTACCTTTCTAGCTACCTTAACATCAGGAATTTCTCTTTGAACCTGGCCAGCTTTAGTTCTACTCTTTGATTACAGCTATCCTTGTTTTTTTGTGGAATGCTAAACCTCATCCCTTGTTCTGAGAGCCTAAAATTAATGACAGTCTGTGTGCAGAACCAAGGACTTCTTGTAAGACCAAATTCTTCCTGCTGTACTCGGACCTGATTTGATTTTTAAAACACATTCAGAAGAGTTTTACTTAGGTTAAAACTTTTCTTTTTTAAGAGTGCTCCAAGCACATGGAAATAAAAGTGAAAAAAGCTTAATGAGTCCTTTTGGGGTTTATGACTGCAATCAAAAGCTTAGAAAGAATAGAGGTAATAAACCAATTGATAGTACTGTACATCCTGGCATAAGCAGCACAGGGGAGGGTATTTGCCTGATTTTGAGGGAAATATACTGCTAAATCTTATGTTCAAGAGCTAGAAATGAAAATTAATACATTTGCATGATTTTTCCTTAAAGACCACATATATTGAAAAATGTATAACAGCAGTGGGAAAACGTGGAGACAGTTTTAAATAGTGAAGATGTTGTTTAAATTGCTGAGTTGATTTTTATGTTGTTTACTTACATGCTATTTCACATAGCTTAAAACAAATATACTTTTAAATCCTGGGCAAGATAAACACTAGTTAGAAATTCTGAAAAAAATCAAAAAAGGCAAGTAAAAATGACAAACATCTCACAGAGCTTATCAGGAAGTGTCAAGAGCAGCCTTCTTGGTGAACAAAGAGTTTAGCAGCCAGCAGCTAATATTCTCACAATGCCATCTTGACAAATTTAGCACTCCAGATCCTGAGAGCCCAGATTTATACCCATCTGGCAGTACTGAGAGACAAACACTCATGTTTCAGATGTGCTGCAGAGCTCACGTTCCTGTGCAGGGAGGAACAGCCATCCTGTTTGGATCTCGAGCTATCACCAAGCATTTCCTGATTTCCTTGTCCTGGGCATTGTGCTCTGCCTCAACAGGGGAGACACATCCAGCCACCTGAAGCTGCTGGAGAGCACTCACAGAAAGCCCATAGGCAATGTGGGGAAGCAAGCTCTTGCCAACAACATTGAAAGATGCCTACAAAGGACGTGGGAGTACGTCAGCTCTTGCAGCACGAGTGAACAAACGCAGCCTTACAGCAAAGAGCAAGCAGAGCTGACAGCCACCTGTAGGCTGGCTAACACAACTTCAAGGGATGAATTTAGTTACATTTGAGTTCCAAGGAGTTCCTTGCATGCAGGAAATGTATTTGCAGTGATGGAGGAAAATGTTTCTTTTCTAGTGCAGTCGATGCTGGTTCCAGTCTTTCCCAGGTGCATAATTTCATTTCTATACTAAGTGCAATGGCAGAAGATCAAAAAACAGATAGGATGTGATCTGCTCATTTTCTTCCTGTAGGAGGAAAGCAGGGCAGCACAACAACACTCCCTGAGCAGGTGACTTCTTGACCAAAACTGACCTTAGCAAAAGTTCATAGTGTAGAATTCCCACTTTATTTATCCAAGAAATGGGAATAAGGCCCTCCACACAGATTTGGGGATTTACTGCTTAGATCCCTGACTGAAGGATGTCTTTCTTTAACTTTTCCAAAGTGTCTAAAATGAATGGTCTCTTTTAATATAAGAATTCCTCCTCATATTTCTCATGTTCACAGGGGATCTGTGCCATTTAAGAGTCATTTTTATCATGACAAGAAAGCCTTGTAGTAAAAAAAAAAAAAAAAAAAAAAAAAAAAAAAAAAAACCCATCATTTGCCATGGAATTAATTTCTTTGAATAAAAATGCCCCCTTTTCAGTGTAATTGGAACTCAGGCTCATCTTAGGCTTTCAGGAAGTTTTCCTGGAAAAGAAACAGAACTACAAAAAACTCATCCACCAGACTGCACAAAGAGCCACAAGGACCAGTTAAATGGAGTCAGGTTACCTTCTGCAAAGGTTGGTCTAAACCTTTGGCCCTGCAATGGCAGGAATGAGGAAGGAAACAAGAAAAGAAGGAAGCAAGGAAAAAATATTGAGACACACAGAATATACAAGAGAGGTACTACTGTACAGATGTCTAACTTAACAAAAATGCTATGTATTACCAAGGAAGGAAGTGAACAGAACAGCCAGTAATTATTACCCAGAAAGAATATTAGTAAAATAATAATAACAGCAACAAGAACCTTATAGTCTCAATGTTGATTTTGGCAGCCTCCACAATATAAATTTCATTGTTTCAAGGGACATCCTTTCCCAATATTCACTATGACCCTAGCACAGGCCTTGTGTAATACTGCCATGCTATGAAGTAAAAATGTTTATACATTCGTTTGACTTCTATTATACATACATAGCTGCATTTAGAGGAGCACTTCAGTCATGCATAAGAATCTGTAGTTAGAGAATTCAAGTCATACTTATCTAAGCATGAGGAGATAGATTTTCAGGGGCACTCAGGATATAACCTCCTTATTTCAACATTAGCTAAATAGCAATGACATATTTAAATTTCTTGCTTTACGTACAGGTCTTCAGTCATTAACTTCCCCCCTCAAACATCCAACCTATACCATGCATATACAATATATATGTGCTTATATATCTCTCTATTAGTCTCTATTGCACACACACTTTCAAATAATGAGGTCTAATGAGCCCTTTGAGACACACAAATGATGGAAAATATAGAACACCAAATTGTCATATTAATGACACCTCTAAAGGGAACAGCAGGAATCAGAAAATAAAACTAGACCAAATGCTCAACCTAACAACTCCCCGGTGTGGCATGGCAGTCTAGGAGAGTATAATAATGAGATCAAATACAAATTGCAATATGAAAAGTGAAAATTCAATATGCAATATGAATAATACAGAATTACATTAGCAAAGTGACATCCTCTATTAGTAGAATATCCTACAGTATATGAATCCACCTACTTTATGAAACATACACAGGGATTTTTATATTTCCTACATTTACCTTGTAGTAAAGAAGTTATTTTCATGCAAACCAGAACACTTCAGAGGCAGTAAAAAGCCATATTAGCAGAAGACCTCCACCTTCATTCCTTCTCTTCAGAGCTGGCTGCAGAGCGTGGCTGCACAGACACTCTACACAGAGCCCAGGGCCCAGACCTCCCTTGAGCAGCACCACATTGGAGAAGCACCAATGCAGGGCAGGAGAGAAGGAAACTCAACCATCATCTTATTGCAGCTAACAGCAACACTTTACTGGGAAAGCAAACAGGCACAGACTACAGCTGCTGATGAACAAAAATCCTTCACATAAACAAAAATTAATCCCTATTTTATGCAGATACCCTTTTTGAAGACGAACTGTTCTTTTATTTGGTATGAAGTCCCCTGAAATCCCCTAAAACCATGTTATAAGGAAAAATATAATAATTCCATTTTCTTCTGATATATCAGGAAGCAAAACTAAAGGTTCATCGTGTATTGTTTGCTTCTGAAATGAAAGGTAAAGAGCATTGCAGTAGCACACCTTAAATCAGCAACAACACTTGACAGGATGGGGTGTCCCTGGCCTTTATGGATACCAGGGATGTCAAGTCTCCTCCTGCTTCTGTCTAGAGACATTCCATGCAGCACAGTGCTGGGAAGATTTGGCTGCACTCATTTGTGTTTCTGTATTGGATTTGGCACAGTAGGGAACAGTCCTGAGCAATTTATTTTTTCCAGACATGCTGTTCACATCCTCTCACCCCCAGGGATGGAGAGGAAATCTTTGACAGGTAGACAGCTCCCTGTGTACAAAAAAAAAATTCCTAATGTTAGCCAGAAATCAGTAGTTGGCCAATTGCAGTAAACACAGTGAAGTAAGAGAAGCAGCAAAAGAAAGATATTTGAGGTGGATTTGCATCCAGGGACAGTATAGGAGACAAGTGGCTGCCTCCCAACACATCTGAGCATGCAAAGGGGACTGGGAGGTTGCCATATTGGCATTTATATCTTAGGTGGGATTTCCTGCTGAGATGACCAAGGCTGTACTCAGAGCTTTAATTGCCATTAGCTGGAGTAGTTTATTCTAGTCAAATAAAAATGATGAAAACTGCTGTTGCTGACATGCTGATTGTTCGCAGCACTGACACATGCCAACACCAGCTTTAATGAAGTTGTTTGGTTATTTCTCAAAGAAATGTTGCTCAAAATGATACATCACTCAAAAGCTACCAAACACCGTGAACCAGAATCCCTTCTGGCAAAAAAATATTCACCCTTGTAAAGAAGGCAGCAGAAGACCAAGATATTTAAGTTCCAAATATTTACTTTGGTCAAATGATTACATTCAACCAGCAACAGAAGACATCATAATCATCATTCAAATCTTTGCAGATATTCCAGAATGCTGTGCTCAAGCACTAAATTCCGCATGGACATGAAAATAAAAAATATATAGCTGGCCGTAAAATTGTGGATTGTCTCTCCACCATAAATGATATTCACAATCATTTTAATAACAAGTGCTTTTAAGGAAAGGAAAACTAAAAGAGAAACTATTATATTAAGGTATCTAGTTCAGTACAGGAATAGCTAACAAATAGGTAAAATTTCCTCCATAAGAATTTATTATAAGGAATTGAACAGTAAATCTGGAGGCCTTGAACTTGCAGGCATTCCAGTAATTTCAAGTTTTGCATTTGAGAAACAACACTGCCTTCATTATTTTCTACTTCAGTGATTCTGAGCAGGAAGAATTTAGGTCAGCACAGAGTCTGAGTTACTGCTGATAACTCAACAAATAAAATTCTGCCTTATACTTCATTTAGGAAAATAAGGGAGCACAGGGCAAGGAAATTACCTATCTTTTAAGACAGGTAGGAGGCAAGAATCTGTTAGCCATTGAATTTGTATTTTGAAATTACTTTTGAAGACACGGTAATAGACTTTCCATATTGAGCTTGAGACACATAAGGCAGCATCAGAGGCCTGGCCATGTTTGCCTCTGTTGGTCCATGGCATGTGAACCTCATATTCAGATAAATTATCAGGTATATTTGGGATATCTGGTATAAATAAGAATTAACTAAATGGTGATAAGAAATTGCTTTAACTCTGCTAAATATGGCAGTGACAAGAGGAAGGATTTCTTTTCCCATGTTGGTGCAAAGAAAAGTTGAGGGGCTTTTTAACTATTTGTTGCTTTTCTCCAATAAGTACAGTACATTCATATATGTGGCTGGTTTTGCAATATATTAAAAATAAATGTCTATAATAAAACATTCTTACATTTAAATTATACTGCTCTAACTGTGCAGTCTCAGCACAACTGCAGGTGGAGGTAAAAGTCTCTTCTCACTCCTCAGTCCTCTGGTCTGAGAAAATAGTTTGTTGTCCTCCAGGGAATACCAATATATTGAATTAACACATAATGTTGAAAAACATTACTTTAGTCCATCCTTAGCCCTGGTGGCACCTGCCAGCTTTTCAATTGTGCACATCTCAGTGAAACCACCAAGATTTAGGTACACTCTTCTGTTCTGCAGAAGAGTTTTTATGCATGGGTGAGCATAAAAATTAAGGACCCAACCACATAGAAATCAGGCCTCACACTGTAGTAAATTGCCTTGTAAGTTTTATTGGCTTTTATAGGTATGGAAGTATTTATACTTCCATTTCATTCTTAGTAACTGTCTCTCACCACATTTTTTTCTCTTATACATAAAATACAGATTTATTTTTTTTAACTGAGTTTACCTAAGTGTTCTTTCTTGACTGTAAAGGAGAAAAACTAAAAACTGGAAGGAAAAGCCATTAATTTTCAAGTACTTCTTCCTTTAAAAACATCCAAGGTATTCAATATCTTAATTAAATTTTAATTAACCATTTCCTTTGTGCTCAGAAAATTCCTATTTTATTGCTAGAACAAGGAACTTAAGACAGCATGACACTATCTTTAGAAAGCAGGCTACTAGTTCTTTACACTAAAGAAGAACTTCTAAGCCACTCTCACATTAGAAAAGTTCTGCTGAAGTGTTCAGAATGGCAAAATGTACCTTGAACTGGCACAGAGCAAAACAAGGTTTGATGTTTTAATGTGTGTTCCTGCTACTTACTAGGTGTTCTGTGTTGCCAGACAAAGCAAACACCTAGGAGAATCTCTGCACCTTTAGTCAAGGTGAAATCCAGCCCCATCAAATCCACAGGTTGAACCGAGTTTGCTGAGGTCAGGATGACACCCAAGTCATTTGTCCAACCTTTCTTCTTAACTCTTCATGTTTGCAGTCTTTTTAAATCAGTGTCAGAGGAGACCTCAGCAGAAGCTGAGTTTTGGCTGCCACAGTCAAAAAGTCTGAAAATGAGCAGAGGTAATCCTCGTCCCCTTTCCTAAGCCCATCACGTCCAACCATAAAAGTTGTCTGTCTGTATCTCAGTTTCTCCTGGACGTGTATTGGAGTTCACACTTCACCTTTTAGAACACATTCCCCACCCAGCTTAGGTGTATGTCAGTCCTTGTGCTTAGACTCCCCTGAAACATCTCTCCTCTATAACTTACAGACACCCTCCACGTGTCCCTGCACTGGGATGTTAGCGGGCTGTGCAGGTGAGGCCTTTCAGGCATTTTCCATGCAGACACGTGCTGGCTCAGCCAAAGCAACCCTGGGGTCTGAGGTGCTTGAAGACAAGCTCTGGGAACTTGGGTTCAGCACTGCACTAATGGGGCTGAGCAGGACACAGCCACAGCAGGCAGCATCTGCCATAGGGAATCACTCCCCTTCCCTCTGACCATTTCACTGACCTGCTGCACTTCTTTCCACTACATCTGGAAAGAGCATGGCTGAAGTTCTTTCATCATCATTTGTGTGCAGAGCTTTCCCAAAACTGTATGAAGTTAGCGTGCTACAACCCCACCCACATCTTGTCCCATCTTCTAGTCATCTCCCTGCTTTTAGACACGATTTGCTTTAAAATGGGCCTGAATTTTCCGTCGGGCTAAATTTATATTAAAACCCCTGCTGCTGGCAAAATCACTTTTAATTCAGACATGATAATGTTAGTTGCCATATTTGCAGTGAATAATGTGTTTTATAAACCCAGCTAAGGCTGAGGTAAAGCCTCCAATCAGCACTGAGGTCATTCCTACTTCACTTATGATCTCTGCCCATCTTCACAGCAGAAAGATGTCAGTTCCTTCAATTTTCTTTTAGGTGAAGCCACATTGCCAGTCATATATTAAACATTTGAGGTGCTTAATCATATTTGATATTAAATTAAGTGCTTTGAAAGGTTTACTTTTGAATTTCCACTCACCAAAATAAGAAAATCGCATAATTCTTCATTTGCAGTGTATAAGAAAAGAGCTGCTTCTACAGAAGCAAGGTTCCTGTCTCAGTCCTTGCATCCTTATCACATTAAATAAAAAATAAATTTGTGCTTTATGGTAGTATTGCAAACACTACAGCTCTCTACCAGCTAAGATACAATATTACAATGAGATTAATTTTGCCAAAAAAAAAAAAAGTGTGAAATCATTTGACTATTGAAATAAGGGTACAAATTTTCAAAGTTGGGATAATTGAACGTACTTTATTAGAATGTCTTAAAGGGACATGGCCAAGGGAAAAGACACATTTCTAGTTTTGTAAAGTGAAATAATTCTGTGAATTCACTGGAAAGAATTGATTTTTGTGTCTCTTGTTACAGAAGTGTATTAAAAGTTAAAAGATGAAAAAGGCCTATTATTTCATCCAACATACAGCAATATTTTAACAAAAGCTTTGTTGAAGAAAGTTTTAATCAGCTCATGGAATAGTATTTTCAGTGCTTTTCATATCAAATATTTTACAATCTGCTAAATTTTAATGTAAGGAATTTTTCTTTTCATAAGTCTACTCTCTTTCATCCAACAATGTGGAATCTTTTCAAAACGAAATCCTGAGAATTTTATTATTGACTTCAAAGTATCTGTATTTTCCCCCTTAAGGTTTGGCTACCTTTTAATTTAATTTTTTTTTCATGTATAGCTATTGTGCAACCCCATTAAAAAAGCATTACAGAGCTTCCCAGGTTTGGGACCATTTATCCAACTGAAGAACTACTGCTGTCAATAGCTTCTTCCCACTGTTGTCTGCAGGGCTATGAAGTCAAACTGTACATACTCATTTGCATTTTCAGCCCATTCTCCCCCTTACTTGCTGACATATAAAAAACCAACTCTCTCTTACTGACATCAGGATTTCTCTCTCCCCTGTGGTTATAAAACCCATGACATTTCTCGGGCACACAGAACCATGCAGAAGGTACTTTGGTACACATGTACACACATGTGCTGGAAATATGCCTGGAATTAGCAACTTAAAATGATGCTTCAAGGTCCTTGTCTGAAAAGTTAGACTGAAGTACAAAGTGCCATTACAGTATCTATTATTTGTCCATGAACACAATTCAAAGCAATAGTACAAGCACAGGCACAACAAATTATCTAAAGAGAAGGCAAAGGAGGAACAGGAATTCTTCTTCCTAAAATATTGTTATGCTTTGTGGCTCACACTGAACATCTGACCAAATGCTGTCAGATCTGTTCTCCCATTGCTTTATCATCGGTTTGAGAAAGGAGTGAATGGCTGAAAAAATCCTAACCTGGCCTCTAAACCTCTGATCTATGGGCAGATGTAGAATATTTTTTTCTGGTTGTTTCTGATATCATCTGCATGTCCCCTGTTTCTGGCACCATTACTCACTGCTGTTTTCCATTCCATACACCACTGAGGAAATATCTTTAAGAAAGGGAAGAAACAGCAGCAACCTGGGAAAGCAGAAGCAATTAGTCAACTCTCTTTGGGGCCTCCTACAATGTAAAAACAATTATTGTTCAACTTAGCACAGCAAAATCCTGGTGTATGTTTCTCTAGATTCTGCCTCTCTCATGCCTTGCTTGAGTGTTGTTTTAACACATTTTCATGGTTGGCTGATCATTTTCATCATTCACTTCAAATATGCACTGATGTGTCATTAATTAATATTAATGACAAGTTGTCATATAAGTGCAAAGACTGTGGGAGCCTATACATGCTTCATTAAGCTAATATAGCTTAAGAAATTAACTGGACTTCCAAACGTGTCGGCTATTGACTCCAGTAAGAGTGAGTACTTAACACTCAACTAACTTAGTGTCAATAAAGATGGAGAAAAATGAATTTTGCAAAATCTTTCACATTCCTAGTGAAAAATTTTAATGTATCTCTTAGTGCTAAATCTTCCTGTAAGTATCTAAATGTGTTAAACTCAAAGGCTGCTGCATCTCTATCGCAGAAACACAGGGATTGTAATCCCAAAATAAACACCTTTGGTATCTCCAATTTAATTGCAAGATGTTTTGGGGATATCTTTGAACAGAGTGTAGAGTTCATGTTGATCATTGTGTAAGATAGAAGCTGTCTGGCACCATGAAGGCCTAGAATTAGCCTTGGTTTCTGTTGCTAGAGTAGATGGTTAATTGTGAATAGAGACATATGGTCTGCATATTTGAGTTTGCAAAGGAGAACAGCACGTAGCTAAAATGTTAGATTTCATATGTAATTTCTTATGTAATTTTTTGCTTGGAAGACACATTTTGTCAGGGACCTCGGCATATGGAGATGGCAATAGAGGATTCGGTTCTGGAAGGGCCCCCTAAAATATCAAGTCTGTCTCAGCTATTATATTTAACCATGATCATAAACCAATCAAGCTTAATACCTTAAGTTTACTACAAAGCTTTATTAGAAAGCTGTTCTCACATCTGATCTCTCTGAAGATTAGAATCATTATTTTAATATATTCCTAAATGTATTCGTGGCCATTTGCTCCTGTATAGTCAGTCTTTGGCTTAATGCATCAATTCCATTTCCTTGGTGTTTATTCACTGGCGCAGTAAGAAACAATTCTCCAGTCAGTTCTCACTTGACTGTGTTTTAAAAATGTGTGTATTTTAGTCCTCCTTATCCTGACCATAAGAAAGTACAAAAATTAAAAATAGATGGAAAAAAAGGAGAATTTCTGTGGGTTTGTTTTTTCTTTTAATTTAAACAGCTCAAGTATTAATTAATGCTAAACTTGCTGTTTGCTCAGACTAGATCAGCCCTTCTGATCAAACCGTGTTTCCCACTGTGTTGACCTTTTCAGATGAGAGGACTGACTGAACACCTAATACAGCCACTTCATGGTCTTTGGGTGTGCAGGCAAAGCAAAATCAAAGGTGTAGGAAGGAACTCATGATACTGATGTAGAATTCATGCTTCTGTTCAAACTGGATATCCTATGAAACTGTGAATTTTATTACTCAGACTAGAATCTAGGATTAGCATCACAGCCAGTACATAACACAATATGTAACAATACCACAATACATAACTACACTGGATTTCTTCTTCTACACTGGACAACCAGCAGCACTAAAATTATAGCATGTTGGCACCTTTGAGGGAAGTGGCTGGAATAAAAGCTCCCAAAAACTGTGCTGCTAATGGCATCAGAAGAACCTAGGTCAAGTGACACTAAAAAGGCATCATTTTTCCTGCAACTGACAAGATTTGCTGGCTGGGTGAATCAAACCATGTCCCACAATGGCAGATGGAAAGGAAATTACTCTTGCATAAGCTTGAGAAACTTTCTTTAGACAGCTCTATCTCTTGCCAAAGTCTGGCAAGTTCAGCTGGATGGCAGCTGCAGGATGACTGCCCAGGTCCTTTTTAGCAAGGCAACAGAGGCCTTCATCCTGATTTAATCAGCACTTGAATGTCACTCGGTTTCAGAGTGCAGGGTATTCATAAGAACTCAGTCCTGCTGTGTTAATCAGAGACTCTCATTGTTGAATTAACATGCATTGTTAATAAGTACTTTCTCCCAGTGACTTTGACTTTTCCAGGATAAGCAGTTCAGTAAACCATAACAGAAGTGCTGCAGATATCTATAAGATAATATATGCAGAATGGTGTGATAATTGAGATGAAATAAACAGTCACTATAGTCAATCTCCCAGAAGGATGCAGCACCACAGACATTTTCAGCAGGAACATCAAAAGTCAGTCAGCCAAGCTGAAAATTAACTACAAGCAAGTACAGACTTCAGTGTCATGGAAAACACAGACAGCAAGCTACAGAGTGATGCTTTAAAACACAGAATTAAAATGCCATTGAGAGCTATGAATTGTTTTGGTTCTTTCCACAAATTGAGAGACTAGTCAAATGATGGCACCTAAAAAAATATTTGGAATATAAGAATGTACTTGGGGTCTTTTCTGTTATTCTTCACATTTCTAGGAGTAAAGTTACTTTGGGGGAAAGGAGGAAAAGGATTTTTCCACAAACATAATCAGGATCCTTCTGGCACATATTAACTCTCTTCACATTTTCTCGAGATGTGGTCACCAAAGAGGGCAGTAAATGGCATTTTAGTTTTGCTAACTTTCTCAGCTTTAACTTAGAGATTTTAGCACTGGTCTAATGACACTTAGGAAGATAAGAATTGACATTTATGAGACTTCTATCATTCCAGAGAAAATTGTTTGGTGCAAGAGGAACCTCATGGAGCTCAAATGCCAAGTGAACATGTGAAATACCAGGTTTTAAAGTGGAGTTTGCACAGCTGTCATGCTGGTTTGAATTCAGCCACAATTCTGAACAACAGGAAAACAGAAGTTTGCATGGAAACTGCTTTTCTGGCCTTTGGCAGAATACACCAGTAAGGCACTTTCCCTTAACTTTGGCTCTCCCTCCTGTTCATTCTTCTAGTTTTTTCTGTTCTCACGTTCTTCCTATGCTTTGTATATTTTATTTTTTAATAATAATTATTTAAATTACTTAGCATTTTAAAAAATATTTAAGTAAGATTTAATATCTTAGATACAGGGAAAGGATTCCAGCTCCAAAATCCAACTGGAGTTGGTTATCTTGGAATTTGATTGATGACATAGGAAGAGCTGTAAAACACTTGCACCAAAATCAGGAGTTATTTGGGCTTTTTGTCACTGATTATAGATGCATATCAAGCAATTAAAAGTTTTGTAAGAAATACAAAACACTGTAGATTATAAATATTAAGAGCACCTAAACTATATCCAAACTGTTTTTACAAAAGTCAGAGGATATTTGTTGATAGTTTACATAAAGAGACTAAACATTAGATCTCTACTTTGTGCCCTAAACAATACTTTTCATATTTCTTTTGCTGTATTTTGCATGCCACTTCCTTGGTTATTCGCTTTGTTTTGCAGTAAAAAATGCACCTAAAAAGCAAAAGGAGTCTTGGTACCATGATTAGATTCTGAGACATATCAGAGTGAACTTCTGCTTGAAAATAAGATTTCAGGTATGGGATCCCACAGAGGACACCATCCTCCCAGCAAGACTTTCCCCAATAATCTATTGCACAAGGCATAATGGTGTCTCACACTAAATTTATGTCTGAGGTTAGGCACAAATCTTGTTACTTTCTTAGCCTGACTAATATGTTTTACTTCATTGAGGCTCTGTGATACCCTGAATCTCTGAAAATTTAATCAAATAAGGGTTACCTTCTGCATGTATACTGGACAAGAAGATTTCGCTTGAGACTCCCAACTATATAAACAAAATCTGCAATGTGAAATGTAAAACTGTGAGAAGAACACAATATAAATCCACTAGGCAATAGAAAGTGCATGAAAGGTTTTGCTACTGCTGATGAGAAAAGAAACAACACATTGGACATGAATGTAAGCAAATGTTTTAAGGTAAGTACGTGTTTCTGGGGAGAGCCTGGTGCTCCCATCAGGCTTTACAGATTGATTCATTTCAATCCTATTGACTCAACAGAGACTAAATCCCTCATACTTTCGTTTGAATTCACACATTTACCTCATATTTACTCATTTGGAAATGCTGATTCTAACACCAAGTCCTGGGTACTTCTAAGAGACTGTTTCAAAACAGACAAGGAGAAAAACATTCAAATTTTAGATATAGGATTTCCTTAAAGGATTATTGTCTGCTTTATTCCTCACCATGCCTGTTTGTTTGGTGACCATGAGCAAAGACATTGTATAGTCAATCCTGCTTCTTTTCCATTTGCACATATTCATACTCTGATAAACTGGACTGGTTGCCTTTGTAGCAAAATAAGACTATATAAAATAGTCTCTAATGTTTTACTTCAGAGACCTAATGTGTAAATAGGGTGTGAAATAAGGCTTCTTTGATTATAAGAAATACAGTGAGTCTTGGTTTTCTTGCATATTTTTAATTGAAATGAAGCTGAGACAATCAAAGGAAGAAATTTCAGCTTCAGCAGGATATGTTGATGAGATCAGATTTTTTTGGTGTCTTTGAACCACAACTATTTAGAATTGTATCAACTGCGATGAACATCGGAATTAATTTGTTGTCATTCATGGTGATATCTGAATTTTTATTTCAAGTGATGTTGACAATCCACAGAAATGTAGAGTTTTAACACACAGATCATCTCATTAACTTAAAGGTGGCTATTCACGTGCTTAAGCTGTCACTCACTGAGTCCTTGGGTGGAAAAAATAAGATTTTACTTTAAGATCAAAAAAAACCCCGTTTCTCAGAACCTCAAAATCAAGAAGTACCAAAGATTCTTAAAGCAACATTAAAATATATGGTATAGGAGCTTAATCCAAAATTTACTGATGCTATACAGATATATTTAAATTTACTTCAATATGACATTGAATCAAGACCATATTGCTGAGCTATGTAAACAATCTTTACCTATTAACTGATTCATCACTTAATTACAACTTTGTTAATTCCTTTGTTATTATAGAGTTTCTCCTGATTTATACCAGCAGATCAATACTTGTGTCATCAGCATTTTGGTCTGTGTGTTCTAGTTATGTGTAAGTACACAAAAAATCAGCCACGGTTTAAAACCCACAGATATTTACAGAGATTATCATAACTTTTAGGAGCAATAAAATCCACAGATTGTGCTTTGCCTTCTCTTAAAGACAGACTGGGTTTGAGCTCTTCTGATGAAATTGTTTTTCACTCTTGAATTACCTTTTCTTGCCATCCATTGCTACAGTACCATCATCTGTGCAGCTGGTGCCACTGAATTTGAGTTATTCTTCAGTCGTGCTACCAACTGGATGAGATAACTGAAATCAATATTCTTCTCCTTATAGATGAAATTAATTTAGCTATTCATAACAGTTGTAGACATTCTTTTCTTTGTCCACTTCTACACTACAATTCATCAAAGTATTCTATTTGGCATTTGAATTAACATAACTTAATTTGTGGGTAACAATTCCTTCTGTCATAATGAAATCTTTTGGTCTTTGATTTCAAGTCTATTCCATAGTCTGGGCATTTTTACCCACTACCAGTGTTTCAGATATCAAAACAGAGAGTAAAAACCATACATCCTAACAGTGTGTCACTTATACTTCTAATGTCTAAATGAGTTCTTTTGATTATTTTTTAAGAAAGACTGTCTTTAGTTAATTAGCATTCAAGTTTATGCAAAATATTTTCATACCATTTTGTTTGTACTGAATGAAAACACGAGGGCTTTTTTTTTTTTTCTGGCTGAAAAGATGCCAGCAGGAGCAAACTAATGAGCCCCAAAAAGAGAACATTTGTAGAGCTGGAGTCTGAATGTTAGGAAGCTGCTTGTTTTTGATTGACATTGTAACAGTCATGGTGGTGGAAGGTGATCAATAATACTCCCTCTGTGACAATGTAAATCGTATCATCCAAGAGTGATTGCCAAGCAAAAATATTCAGAGACTCAGCTCAATTTGGGGAAGCGTCCAAGATCTCAGATCTTTCTTTTAAGTGCCTTACCCTTTGGTGTCTCCAAATTTCATTCAAAAACAGGTTGATCAGTGCATTGTTTGGAGCATTCAGGATTGCTCTGGTGTATGGTAGGCAGGAAGCATGATAATAAATAAAAACAGTTTTTAGAATTAACAGCTATTAAGCTTTTAAAATATTAATTTTGGAAAAGGAATTTTTCTCCTGCTGTTTACTTTGAGTTATTTCTTCACATCAGCTTCAACCTGTTGTGTATTTAATACACAGAGCAGCTACTCTTGGTTTTCATGCTGATATATGCAGCAATATACACAACCCAGATTATTCAAAAATTTTACAGGATGTGCCTACATGATCTTACTTCAACTCCAACAGAGATAAACTTCCTTAGAAATAAGTAAAATAGAACCCCATCTGAATACAGAGGGCAATGGTTTGTCACTATTGCCAAAATTGTGGGTTTTTTCTAACCAATGCAGGAGTACTGCTGCAATGAGAGGCTTCAAAAGGAAAAGAAGGAAAAAAATATGAGCCCATTTAAGGTAACTTGAAGATGAGATAGGAATACTTAGAAAGATAGATGCATCAGAAGGGCAGAAGATAAGATTATGAAGGTATGAAGGCATGGAGAATGCAGATATAGCCCATGAAGAGCTGTAAGCAATGCTTTTTTGTATTTATCCCAGGTAGCAGGAGTGCTTTTCCCACAGCTGAAGCAATGAGATTCAATAGTTTGGAGAAGTAGAGGTTTTTTTCATTTTTATTGTGGTTTTGGAGTATTTAATGCCTCACTAGACCTAAAAAAACCCTAGGGTCCCATGCTCATTTCAATTCAATTAAGATATACAGGCTGTGCAAAATATATATCGATAGGGAGCCACATTTTCAGAAATAACTGCTTATCTGTGCACTTTTTAGCTCATTATAACAGGCTCATGGAATCCAACTTAAAATAAAGGCTGTTGGTAGACTAAATTACAACACAGTTTCAAGAGACTTCATGAACTAGATATATTCCATTTTATTAAGCTTTCATTATACATACTATGAGTCAGCAAAATATTCAGGCCCTGATAAACAGAGTCCTGGTACTTTAAATCTTGAAGGCAAATACTTTTCACCAAGGGCATCCTGTGAATGAACTGTAGGTTTTGGCCCTCTCCCTGTTAAAACAGACTTGACAGAGTGTCTGTCTCACAGACATTTTGAATCTCCTTCCAGAAAGCTGCCAAATGCCTGGGAAGATAGCAGCATCCTTGCTTCCGTGACAGTACCTTTCTATGCAAATACACCAACTGCCTAAGGCTTTCTTTTCAAGATGAGAAAGTGCTTTTTTAAAATTCTGAAAAAGTGAACAAGTTATTTCTCCTGTTAAGTTACTAACTCTGGTTTGAGGTGAAGAAGGGGGCTTTGTCCTGAAGACTTCCCACGGCGAGAGCGATGATGCTCTGCATCGTCCCCTGCACATGGCCTCTCTGTCTAAGGGACTGTCACTCAACATGCAATGGCTGGTTTATGTTATAAACATGCTGGTGTAGCCAAAAGGTGAAAAAATGCTCCAACTCTGATGATGCTTGTGGGAACTCAGTACTTTTTTAGATTTCTGCTTCTATCAGATGCTTGAAATTAGCCCAGAATTTGTGAGGTGCAGGGAGGCCTGCACGGGAATGACAGCACGTCTCCTCAGGCAAATACAAGCAGTGTCTGAGGTGGGTTTTAGTCCTTTTCTGCCACTGTACCTTCTCCAGCCACGAGAAGGCCAGTGATGCACATTTCAAACAGCTCTCGGCATGTGCAGCTCTGGGAGCTCTGATGCTCCTCTGCCAAAATGGAGTGAGCCTCTTCCAGCCCCTCAGCCGGGCGGTCAGAGTGAGCAGGGCGGCATTTTGGGGGGCAGCGTTAAACCATCAGCAAGCAAGGGTGAGTAACCCTGCTGTGTGATTTTGGGGAGCCCCTGGAGCAGCAAGGAGGGCTGGAGAGGCTGTTCCTCCTGCCTAGAGGAACAGGGGCAGCTGCTGGGCTATGCGAGCCCCCTCAGGCGAGGGTGAGGGTGTGAGGGGCCTGCAGGGAAAGGGGCGCCGAGGCTTAGGCGGGAAAAAAGGCCTCGAGAAAAGGTTTGGAAAAGGCAGCAAGATGGTAGACTGAGGGGAAACAGCATCTTCAGAGGGAGCTGCCAGCTGGCCTGGGTGACTGTCCCAGCTGGCTGAAGCATCTGCACCTCCAATGACAGGAGCCCAGCAGGAAAAAGGGAGAGCGCTGGTGGCAGCGGCAGGGACCTGCTGCAGCTGGTGAGTTCCCTGCGTTTCGTTGGGTTTTTCCCTCTGAATAGCATAACTGATAATAAACATGGTATAAATATAGCTCCAGAGAACAGCAAGACTCTTCAGACACTTCCGAGACTCAGTTTGCTTGTTACAAATGCGCCCAAAATGGTGATGGTGAAATGCAATTTCTTTAGAGGAAAGAAAAAACGTAGGGAATGATGCAATTCTTACAAAGCCTGAGCGAGGGACTATCTGGTGCTGTTACTTTTTTAAAGGTTTTTTGGAAACACAATGACAGGTGGAGATCATCATAATTCCTTGAATTGTAACAGCTCTAAAATGGCTCTGGTTTTGCTAGTATTTTTGTTTCTACTGGTATATGTCAATGTCCCCATAATGAAGGAATCAAGATTTCCATTTTAACTAACTGTGGGACTTGGTTCACCTTTGAAGTAGGAAAACTGCATTCAATTCCTCACAGTTTGACTTTATTACAAAGCATGTGGAAAAAAAAAATCTTTAAAACGGCACTAGTGTAGTGAAAGGTAACCTGAAACCTTCAATCTCAAGATATAGTAATTTCTTTAACTATAAGACAAAAGAATTAAGAAGCGTATCCTGTTTTTCTGGTTTGCTTTCTGGAATCTTTAACATCTCTTTTATAACATGAGTTGGTACAAGCATGTAGATATTACAGCTAACTCTGGCATTATGAGTTGTATGTGACAACATCAGAAAAATAACACTCGGTACCAACTGCTATTGTAATATGTAAACAAAGTATTGAACATACATACATACAACACTAACAAATCTGTCTTAATTAGCAGCAAAGTATGAAATTCTTTGCCATGGAAAACTTTTGGTATACTGTGGTCAGTGATAAGGTATTGTAATCACTTTCTTCCTCACTAAGAGATTTGTAAATTAATGAAATAGCAATTACTTAAATAGAAGAAAAAGTGCATACAGAACAGGCACTGCTTGTTTCTAAATGCACTCACCTGTTGTTTCTTAGCTTTATTAAGAAGTTAGCTGTTGTCACAGTTCACATATTTCTCAAAGAAATAATCATATCATCTGTTTCTACGTAATACATGTTAAAAATTAATTGAATACATTAAAAAATACAGTAAAAATAGGCTGTGAGTTAATTGATTAATTTATTTATTACAATTATGAATTGTTAAAATGAAATATAGCTCCTGGCACAAAGATTAAGTGTTATTTTTAGCCATTGAATGTCATTCAGATGACTTTCAAAAAGGACATTGATGCTGAGGAATGTCCAAATATCCAAAAAAATGCAAATATAGATTGTTAGTAGACAGGCAAAAATTTACAATAATTGACATATGAGGAAAGTAAGGTGCCTTCTGTCCTGCTGGGGACCTGGAAGAGTTCCCTGTACTCCTACCCTCCACTGACAGTACTGCAACTTTGGAGTTTGTCTATCAGAGCCAGGTGTGAAGGCTGTGATGCCAATGAGTGGCTGGCCTATGGATGTGCAAAATGCAATCCACTGCCTCCGGAAACCACAGGTTTTGAGATGGTCTTTGTTCATTCTTCCATCTTCCAGGCAGAGCTGGAAGAAATCTCAGCCACTGCAGTTCAGAACCCTTTGTTCTCCAGTATCCAATTGGTGTCAGTCCAACTGAATACTGCAAGCCCTGAATTTCAGTAACTGAGAGCCTAATGTGTATAGTCCTGCTCTTGGACAGTTGAGAACAGTCACCTCTTTACTTCAGTGAGGTGTCCCTGGTCTCATCTAGAGATACCTAGACTGAAGAAAATAGGGGAAAATCTTTCTCAGTGGTGATTAGTTCTTGTTTTAGCCCTAAGATGCAAAGAAGGGGGAGGAAGGATGAGGATCTGATTGGGTTTGTGTCTCATATTTGCATACATATCACTAACTGTGCCCAGAAATCTGACTTACTTGCTGCAACTCACTTGCCATTTTAATGCAATTGAATTTGGCATAGAAAGTTAGGAAAAAAAGATATGAGAGTTACCTGGGAAAATTAGGGAAGATAAAGTTAGTGGGAAATAAATTTAACAGCCAAAATAACCAAATGCTAAAAAAAAATATACCAAATATTAACCAGAATATCCAACTCAGAATCTCTGATTTTTGTCTTTACCTCTTAATCAGTAACAAAAGGGAATAAGTCCATTTGCTGCTTTTTGAGGTCACCTTTAAAGGTGATTTATAGTTTATGGGGTTGCAGTAATTTCTGGACAGACATGGGGGAAAGAAAGAGCCACTGAGCCTGTCAAGACTGTTGAAAGCTTGATTATGGTGGCATCAAATTAAAGACAAGCACCTTGTATCTCAGGCAGTCCTAGGGGAAAAAGAAAGGAGTGGTTTTTATCTGAAGTAGTAAAAGGTAAGGTATTGGGTGTCATATAACTTGTTCATTATCCTGTCACACTTGGAAATTCTGTATTGCAGGACCTCAAAGTTAAGAGCAAAAACAAATTTATTGCAGTGTATCTGTCCTTTAGGGTATTTGAGGTTTTTTATCTTTTGGCCACTTTTCCTATCCAGATATCAAATTTGGTATTAATAATTTCCCATCTCACTCTTGAGATGAAATTTAGTTTTGCAGGGGATTGCAAAGCTAAATTCAGATCAAGGGATGATGCAGCTTTCCTCCTTGGTTGCAAATCTAAAATGAGGAGATCCAAAGCTGTATATTCTCTGTTAATTTCACTGTCAGTTTTGAGGAGAGGACATTCTCTATTCACAAAAATAAATGGTTTTTTGTGTGGTAAATAGCTTCCATGGCATTTTTATCATGCAAAACTCCTTTTGTTAATTTTTGGTGCTCTACTGAAAGTGATAAAGCAGTTGCAGCTTAGGCCTAGAAGACAGTGTCTCCCTTACATGCATCCACCCATTTGTGCATGCTTTCTAAAATCGGGGCTGTAAGAACTTCCTGTCTTCTTTACATGGCTAAATATTTGTGATTGCATGAAATCAGTTCACTTAGGTACAAATCCATCCTCAATTATTGACTGCAATGTGTAAGTTACTACATATATGCAGAGAAAAAAAAAATTACAAAAAAAACCCCAAAAAACAACACAAATGTGCAAAAAAAAAAAAAAACCCTAACAAAAAATACACCTAAAAAACCCACAATTCAAATTAAGAGACCCACCACACACAACAAATGCCACAAAACCCAAACAAAACAACCCATTCAAACAGGCATCATGAAGGGCATTCAGACTCATGGTAGTGATTTGTGATGGGCAGCTAAAAGTAATGCATATAGATGATTATTTCTGTAGGGTTTTTGGAGTCTGAGGGCTTTTCATTAAAACAAAAAGGATTTTATTTCTTTCCTACTTAGACATTCAGTATTCAAACAAGAAAAACAGATTCCTATGCCCAAGGGGAACTATTACTTGTCCAAGAAGTAATTAGATTTCTGCTTAATTTATAGTTATATTAATTATTAAGTTACTTCTCAAGTCATAAAGCTTTTGGGGTCTGGACAGAACTGAAGTTTAACTTTGTTTACACGTCAGAAGAAAATGACCTCTTCCTATATGGGAAGAAGGGTTAGATTTGAACAGCTTTGGCAGTCAAAGAACAAAATTCTATCTATTTGTCATTGTTATTCTAAATCTGCTGTTGTAGTTCCTCTTACTTGAATGGGAATGATTTATTGAATTACCCATTTGGGATCAAAAGCATGATTCTGTCATTCAGATGATCATAGCAAAAGGAATACAGGAGACAATGGAATCTTTGAAGATAGAATGTTTCTGTTCCTAGCTGGTGGATAACTCTTTCAAACAGGGTCAGAGCAAACACAAAAGGTTTTGTGTAGCTCAGTTAAGGAATACACAGTGTCTTTCACAACCTGGTCCCTTTTGCTGCCTTTATCTCTGATCAAAATGGAGAATCATTAGGGATTTGAAAGTGCATGACTAGAAGTAGGTTAGAAAATACAAAAATACTTCTGCATTTCAGAAGCATGCAACGTTGTGGAAGGAGAGTGGGGTGCCCCAGCTGTAACTATCAATGCTGATACAAACACTTTCTTCCTTTCCCACTTCTGCTGTGTACACATGCATAGCAATTACTCTGGCTGCAGGAACTCTTTTTGCAAGGATCTCTTGTCACAGCAGGTGCCATCCTAATGCCAAAGCAGAAACTCTGAACTCCCTTCCAAACCACTCATTTTTTTCCATGGATTTATTGTTTGGTTTTACATTACCTTAAGAGCTTTGGTGTACACCAGAGGCTGGTACCTCAGACAGGTAGTTCAACAGCCTCAGTTTGTCATGTTGAGAAGTGAATAAGGGTTTATGAACCTGATGTGTAAATGGCAGTAAGTTGGGCTTGTGGTCTCACTGCTTTTTGTCCTTCAGGATTCCAGTATGTCATGCTCAAGTGCAGCTGTGACCCTCACAGCTGTGAGCCTTGAAACTTAGTTTATGTTCCCACTAAAAAAAAACAGTGAGTACCTTTCACGTGTCACTTGTTTCTCAGCCATGGGTAGCCCTGTATACATCAGCCTCTTTCCAGTGTCTGCTTGCTTATTACTGGTGGTGTCCATTGTTTCTCTGCTGGGTTTCTCCTTCTTGAACCATTTGATCAACCACATCACTGTCCCTGTTACAGTCTGGTCTAGTCTCTATGTGTATGTTACCACGATCAAACAGAAGTGAATAGCTTTGGTATTTTGTCTCTTTGGGTACTTTTTTTTCTCCTGCTCCAGGTAAAAGAACATATAGAGGTTGCTTTCCATTGTATGTAACATTCCTGCAATGTTACATACAATATGAAATATAAAGCAGTTCATCTACATGGTTTAGTGTACCCTCTCTTCAACATCAGTAGTGTCTCCTAACTTCAGTAAAAAGAGAATGCCAAGAGGCCTGTGATAATAGGCAAGATATGTGGAGAAGAAAATAAAACCCCAGTATCATACAGCAGTGATGGTGAGCCAAGGCAGAACAGCAACTCATCCCAACAGATGCAAAGAATTTAAGATGGCAAATTATTAAGCCCTGGGGTTTGGGTGTACAGACCAATATTTCTTGTAAGATTATTATACTTTCTTGTAGAAGTAACCTTTCTGTTTAAGGTTTCCCTACCTTAAAATGTTTGTTTCCTAAATAAAAAAGCAGGTATAACCTTCCCATAAAGCAGCAGTAGTAAAAGTCATTCCTGAGTTATTTGGGATGGAACAAGAGAACCATGATTACTTAGGAAACATAGTTGCTGGGACTTTACAAGCCATGCTTCCACCCACAGTGGACTTGGAAGGGTATTGCAGAATTAACATCCAGAAATGGGTTTATAATGGAAACCCTGGCAGGCTTAAAAGCAAAGCAGTACACAGGTGCCATTATAATTAAGAGCAGTGACCCTTCAAAGAAAAGGTTTGCCAGCAGGTAAATAAACTGGCATTGTGCAGCTCACCTCATTAAACAGGCAAGTTTGGAAAGTGATTGGAAAATTGGCATCAATCGATGCCACCTTAGACATCACTTGTAGGAGACAGCTGCCTGCTGTGGGATGAACAGAGTGTATGCACTATTAAAAACAAGGGCTTTGTTCTGAGAGTCATGCTGCAGGTGCTCTGAACCCTTCCATTTATAGCCTGTTCACAGCTGTCAGGTTCTTTAATATAATTTTTAGTCATATCCCACCTGCCCCTGCTCGGGTCTGTGTAATACAGCAGGTCAGGTGGATAGAAATATTCTGTTGAGTGAGTTGAGTTTCAGACAGCCTGGCTTCATGTGCCAGCATGAATCTGTAGACATCCTTCCTCTCCTTTTTGCTTTTTTTTTTCTTTTCCTAACTTTACATTTCAATTTGTCAGTGTAGTTGTGCCCTGTTTTGATTCATTCATGGTCTGCTGCAGCCAGTTAAAGCTGGGGGGTTTTGGTGTGTCTTCTGGTGGTTGGTTTGTTATTTTGTTTTTTCTTTTTATTACAGCATGAATTTCAGGCACTTTCACAGAAGCCTGGTAAAATTGCTGAATGGCCTCAGCTACTTGGACTGGCGGGGACATTGTCACAGCTGAACCCTTGCAGCATCACAGGCTGAAACAGCAACATTGTTTTCAGAGTGACAAAAAAAAAACAGTATGGAGTTTGGAATAGTTTTGTCACACATCTCGTTCTAGAGGTTTATTTTGCATGCTTTTCCCTGCATGAAGCTCCTCTGTGGGCCAGTATGGTCCTGGACTTTCTGCAGGAAAGGTAGTCAGGTTGTCTCAGGCCTCACCTCATGTTACTGGGCATTTGGGAATGTTTTTTTATGGGGTGGAATTTTTTCCAAATGATCTATGATGTGTCTGTCTTGAGAGAGAATATTTTGCTTTTTTAATCAAGGATAATGATTTGGACTTGCCAGACACTGGCAGATTTAAAATTTAAATAAGCTTAAAAAGCAACTGAGTTAAAGTGGTACAAAATCTTATATAATTGCTCTCATTTTTTTAACTTATCTTGTTCTGCCTCAACTTCAGATTCTAAACCTTAACTGTTTCTGTGCTGGGAAATAGAGCAGTGAAGTTTCGCCAGTTGAACAGCAGCATCTAGAAAAAATCAAATCTTTTTCCCACTTATCTGATATTACTATCTCTTAATCTTGAACTATTGCCAGAAAAACACGATGCAAATCAGTTAGAACTCCAAACTAAGGACTGCGGGTTTCCAAGCAGCAGGATTTTTTTTTTCCCCTCTGGCAGTCTGTATTTCTCAGTGTGGCACAACTTGCTAGTGTTTGCAGACTGGTGCTGAGTTTCTTTAGCAAAACTGAACATGCAGGTGCAGTCCTAATGAAAATTAATCTATAAATCAAGCTGTATTCTTCGAAATGACTGGTTAATACCTGGTGAGTGGGTATGTGTGTTCATGGTGATTTGAGAGAAGCTTGAAGCTGTAAAGCTTATGGCAGCTGTAATTTTGACCGCTAAAGAAGCAAAGCACAGCTTCTGAAGGTTTCACCTGCTTAATCCCATTTTTAACACCTCGCAGATTGCTTGTTTATCAAACTGGCTGCTTTGATAAAGCTTCTTATCTCAGATCAAGACCACAGTATCTATCAACTTCAATTTATTCAATTCTCAGAATAAGAGTCTATCAGTTTCATTATCTGGATCTTTGCAATTCTTTCATTTTGGGATAACAGGCTGCATTTAGCAGCTACTTTCTTCTTAAACATGACACCCTGGAGCTGTGGGTCGACAGTTGGCTGACTATGAGCCAACAGTGTGCCCAGGTAGCCAAGAAAGCCAACAGCATCCTGGCTTGTACCACAGAGAATGTGGCCAGCAGTACTAGAGCAGTGATCATGAGGCCACACTTGAAATTACTGTGTATTTTTGGGCTCCTCACTACAAGAAAGATATTGAGATACTGGAGTGTCTCCAAAGGAGGGCAATGAAGCTGGTGAAAGGGTTGGAGCACTCCTTCTCCTAGGAAAAGTGACTGCAGGAGTTTACCCTGCATAAAAGGAGGCCCAGGGAAGACCTTAGTACTCTCTACAGCAACCCAACAGGAGGCTGTAGCAAAACAGGTGTCGGTCTCTTCTCCAGAGCAACAAGTGACAGGATGGTAAGAAATGGCCTCAGGCTGTCCCATGGGAGAAGAGGCTGCCCAGGGAACTCACCATCCCTGGAGGTATATTAAAGGCATCTTGATGTGACCCTTAAGGCTTTTGATCTCAGCATTGTTTCAGGCTTTTGATGGGTGGTTGAGGGCTTGGGGGGTTGTGGTCTGTTCCAGATGCCTAAAATGTCTTTTCTACACTATCCTGGAAAATGCTGTCACTCAAAATAAAGGAGAAGAAAGGTCCTACTGTAGGAGAAGGGAATACAGGTGACCTTGCCCCTGATAAGTAACAGCTGTGTTAATTACCCAATTCAGCCTCATCCTGATGAGTTACAGCTGTATCCAATAAAGATAAGTGTGATAACAGGGAGTGGGTTAGGAGGAGGAGCCTTGAGGAAGAGGGAAGGAGAGGATCATGAAAGTAGAAGGCTCCTAGAAATAAAGAATCACTGCTCTCACATGAGTCTGGTTCTGCACTTAGACCTGGTTTTGGAGCTTGCAGTCACAATCTAGCTGGGTAAAGTCTGCATTCAGAGTCTGCAAGCTGGTACCTGTAGCCATCGTTTAGGAGGAAATAACCAGCAGTCAGAGGCTGCAAGGGAAACCTACAGTAGCTTGGGAAACCTGCAGCTTGCTGCAGCCCAAGTCAGTGAATGGTTGGAGTGAGGACAGCTGAGCTGTAAAGAGGAATAAACCAGGGCCCTTTTCATGCTGTGGTAAACAAGAAGTCTGTGTCTTGGCTCATTTCTACCCTCTAACAGGAGGACTGCTGCAATATCTTACCAGCTCAGGTTCAGACTTAATGTGGCAAGAACTCATTTAATGCAGAAAATGGATTGTCTTCCAGTTGTGAAACAAAATTGCAGTGATGTGTAGTTGTCAAAGAAAAGATAAAATTTGAGGGTATTTTTACTTTCTGATTAGGAACTTAGAGGTTAGCTGGAATAATGCTGGTGGAAGCATGTTATGATGGCAGTGTAGAAGAAACTTGCACTTACCTTGTTTTCCTGTCTTGAAAGATATGTGCACTTCTAATGAAATATTAAACTTCTGGCGCTCTCTGGTTTAACCAGTTCTAACACTTTCAAGTAAGCTTGTAGGGAGGCTACTGAAGTAAATGCAGCTGCTTCTTTTTTGCATAGGCTTTTTTCTTTGGTAATTTAGCTTTCCTATTTCACATGAAATCTTCTGAAAATACAAGATCCTAGAGATTACTCATTGATCCATGTTTCTGGAAAGGTATAGTAACCTTGTACTTACAGGTTTGGGTGGGTAAGGGATGAGTGTGACTATCCATCATCACAGCTAATACTGAACAAAGTAGAAAGAGTTAAATATGTAGCTGGCAAAGATGTTAAGCAGTGATGATGCCATTACCTCCCAGACCTGCTTTTCAAGCAGCAGGATGGTATGGACCAGCATATCCTCTGCGAAAAGAAAGAAAAGTATAAACTCTTCCTGACATTGAGGGGCCTATTCAATATTCACCTATGAACACCTGACAGTTGTTTATTCAACCTTTGGAGCCCACTGTTTCTGCCTGGAGCCTGGCTGAAGACATGTTCTTCTTGCAAGACTGCTCACAAGCAGTGGAATCCACAGGTGTGCTCTTCTGCTTGTCCTCTGGGAGTATTGCTCCAGGGACTTGAAATCTGGGGACCTTTGGGTTTGTTCAAACATTCTCAGTGTTTGAAATTGAGCTATGGTATGTCCTACTAGATTGTTACAATAATCCTCTGATCTTCAATGCTGGCAGTACATCTTTTATTAGGAAAAGCACACAAGCATTAGTTGTCCATTCCCCTCATACTTGTCCTTTGTGGCTGTATTCAGTGTTTTCCTCTTATCTGTCTCTGGGCATGTGTTACAAGGTCAGAAAAAAAAAATTGTATCAATATGAATGGTGGGAGCAAACCTTTTGTGTGTTCAGGCTTCAATATGCAATTTCTGAAATACTGCTAATGCCACAGTGTTCTCTCTCTCTGAACCAAGTTACTAAGATGACACTCTTCTGACTACACTATTCTGTGGATTTTTCTTTCTCTTTACAATACTTTAACCTTTTCATTCATTTCAAGGAACTAAGATTTGAATTTATGTCACATAGGGTTAATCCATTCTCCACAGTGAAGTGCAAAAATTTCAGAAATAACGTAATCTGTTCTGCTGCCATCCGTATAAAATATTGTTTACACTCCAGGCCTATTGCTTCAGGAAATTATTGATAGGAACAGCTGCTCCTTCATGAGAAAAGTAGAAAAGTCCTTCCTCTCTGACCAGGGGCACTTTTCAGCCACCTTTACTTTATCACCATGACACAGAAGCATGCAAGATAGGATTTCAGACTTTAAATAATAATAAAAAAATGTGTAGCAAAGAAACTCTCTAAAACTTCACTCAGGAACTTTTATGAAGCTCTGAGCCATCTTCTTATGCTCCAAAGGATTTGTTCAAAACAAAATGAAATTTGGAGCATAAGATATAGTACAATCAGAATCCAACTTCAAATGTACCTCGTTGCTACTGAGTTGAACACTGTAATTACAATTATAGCTCTGAATATGCATAAATTATTTAAATTAAACCACATAGATTATTCAAATTTTATCTCCAAGAAACACTTCCAAAAGCCTGCTAACACACACATTGCAACTCACTGCTAACATGAAAAACTCTTAGAGGCTTGACTATTTTTTAAAATCTTTTTGGAACTAGACTCTGTACAGTGCCTTGACTTATTTCAAGTTGAATGAGTCTTGGGTTAAATGGATTTGGTGCTGGTAGTGTGTGTTCTCAGATCCACCTTCAAGCTCAGTTGAGCAAAAGACTAAACTGGTTCTATTCAGCCTTTCCTTCCCTGATAACAAACTGGTGTTCTGTGAGGGGTTTAATGTAAAGCAAAAGCCTCTGCAGCAAAAATAAGACACTCACACTTTTTACCTTGTAGGAGCAGCTCTGGCTGGTGTCGTTATTTGACCTGATATTGACAATAATTCACTTGGGACAATCCTAACAAAAGAATATATATTCACATGAAAATATTAATGAGGGAAGGTTCTACTGGGGTAAACCTGACTCCTGGATTCCTTGCTTTGAGCATTTCTCATGTGTGTCTAGGAAAAGAAACTTTGTCAGTTCATTCCTCTTATAACAATATCTGCAAAGCCCTGCAGACAAACAGGTCAGAATACCTGTAGAGAACCATAACATTTTTGTCTTTTCAGCAGCACTAAGATAAAATTTGGTTCTGGGAGCAGACTCAGTAAAGGTTTTTACCCTTTCTCTCTGTCAGTACTTCTTTCCACTGAAATCACCTAATCAATGTTTAATATAATGAATATTTTTAAGCCTGACACTGGCTGCAGATAGTGTTAAAATGAATCAATGAATTGTAGTAGACAAGCAACCGGTTTGCAATTTATGGAAGACTGTTTTAATCCTCTTATTCTTGGGCATCATAATTTTGTGTTCCTCAATCTCACTGAAAAATTTCATTTAGTAGAGTTCTGTTTCCTGAAAAATCAGTGGAAAGAGGAGTTAAGACAACACAGAATGTCTCAAAATCTCCTACTTAAAGTTTTTTTATTCATATTAGAGTGACAATTTACTGCTGCAGAAACTGTAATGAAGAAGGGTATGCTTTTTAGTGTCATCTTTTCTGAGCAAATGACTAACAGGATTTTGCAGATGGTTATTTGGAGGAGAAATTAGTATTGCTATGACACTTAGATACCTAATGAGAAAGAAAAATAGACCTGTTCCACATTGCCTGAATTGTGGAGAAAGATAACTGAAGATCTAAAATTCCCCCTGGGCCTTGTATTTCTTAAATTAAAAATGGGAGGAAAAGCTTTCAACTTTGTATGCTTCATCACAAACTGAGTGTTAAGTTAGTTATGCACATATAGTAACTCACTGAAAATGACACATGGTTTGAGGGTCTATATAAAGAAATATTCCTGATTTTTTGTGTAGGTTAATCAAGCCTTTAATCTTTGCATGATCAAGTAAGCAGGTTTGTAAGGGGTAATCTTTCTCAAAGCAAAGGGCCAGAGAGTTGTTAACCTCATGAAACAGCTGCTGAAGATGAACAGCAAGATATTCCTTTATTCCTGTAATGATGGAAGTCATGATTCTTCCACATGTTATTTCCTGCTGCTAAGGTTTTAATGCCTCCTTCAGATACAGTATTTGTAGCACCATGTGATTTAGATCTTCACTTGTACTTTCATCCTTTCAATTCTGGAAAGCACCACAACAGTAGCGTGGGGTTTTTATGGTTTGGGGTGGATTTTTTTTTTATCACCCCACCCAGACCTGCGTGTTTGGCACTCACAGGAAAGGTCCAACCTCAATACCCGTTTCAGCTCTGGTTTTGGATGAGTCAATAGAGTCTCTCTGAAATGCATATCAGTTCAGTGGATGTTTGTATATCTAATTCAGTGGATAAACAGGAATGTTCAGTTATTCCTTAATATGAGTTCTAAGAAGAAAAACAATAAGCATATTTTCTCCCCCTCTTAGTTTCCTTAAATGTAAATGTTTCTGTTTCCTTCTTTGACACTGTTTTGCAGTTAAAAATACTTAAATCAGAAATAAACTTTAATGTTGCATGAAAATTTTAAACTCATCAGGGTAAATTGGATAATGAAATCATGTCCAGGCACAGTGTGACATGCTAAAGATGGTGTCATCTCAAACCCCTGTGGTTTATAGCCCACGACTCTGCGATAATTTTTTTCAAAAACCCTTTAAAGATTCCCCATGTTATCACTGAAAATACCTCTTTTTTTGTCTTTAATTATTCTGACAGAGATGTGATAGATTGTAAGTTTAATGAATTATTAAACTGGCTGCAGTTAACAGTGTGTTTCAAAGGCCAAATTCCGTACTCTTTACACAGAACTGAAGACAGGTATATCCTGTTGAGTAGCATAGCTCTCACCATGCAGTGGGAGCAGCACATCAGCCTCCTGTTGCAGAGCTGAGAAAAGGCTGCTTTAATTTAATGCTGCCTTTTTTATGCATAGCAGCACAGAGTGTTTGTCTAGTACTCTATGCAGGTGTACAGTTGTCAAATATAATCTTGTGGTGAAACTTGCACTTAAATAGAATCTGCTTGTAGCAGAGGTTGCTCACCACCCTAAGATAAAGCAAATCTTCATGCACAACAAAAATGTTTACTTAAGAAGAAAAACTACTGCAGTGTTCAATACAATTTAAAGTTGATCAAATCCAGATTAACTTTAAATCTTATTGATTTCTCTTCTCAATAAATGTGCATTTATTCATCCTCATTTGTAGCATGAATTGCTTGTAAGTGCAGATATTTATAAATACTTTCAGAAAAGAAGCCATTTGCCTAAGCAGCAGCTTCTGTTCACCATTATTTTTGGTTACTGTTACCTGCCTGATAAAGTCCCACACATGCATCATGAAAAGCTTTTGGAGAGGTTTTCAGTTGGTTTAATATGTTTCTTTACTATCAGAGAGTCAATCAGCCAAAATGTAAAACACAAGAGCTTGCAGATATCTCAACAGCCTTTTCTACTCTGATAGTGGTTGTAAAAAGCATCTTTCAGGGAACTCAGAACTGCTTTGTCTGAACAAGTTGTTTTCTCTATCATTCCTCCTATTTTGCAGAAGCAGCAAGGCCTTTAACTATTTTTTCTGAATGTGCTTTTTTGCTATCTGCTGACCTTTTTTTTAACACTCGTGTTCTATTTTCCCGTTGTAATATTATGATCCATAGAGAAGGGTGGAACCCTTCCTTAAAGCAAGTGTCTTTTGAAGGATTTTAGATTTTATGCAGATGAAGTAAATATTTAAAAAATAAAGAACAGTGTTCTTTAAAGAACTATTATAGGCAAGCATTTCATTCTAGAAGGATATTATGGGTCAAATATCACTGAAGAGCCCAAAGGCCTGTGCAAAGAAGAGATGCCTACTTCAAATAAATAAACCTTTTTTTTCTTTTTTTTTTTTTTTTTTTTTTTTTTTTTTGGATCAGGTCATTCGCCTGTATTAGGAGGAGAATACATAGGAAAAAACCTAATAGGTTACATGTAGAAATGCATATTTTAGAGACAGTTTTAGCTTGTTATGGCCATATACTGTTAATTTTACTTCCAGCCACATTAGTAATCCGTAATTTTCTCTAATTTGTGAATGCATGTTGCCTCTTTTATTTTCAGTCATCAAACTTCAGAGAAGCTGTTGTTAAAGGAAGCCTAAATTTCAGTTTCACTGTATGCTTGAACTGTGGTTTCTGAATGTTAGGTTTTATTACTGGCTTATGCTAATGCCCTGCAGGTTGAAATCCTTAAGACTGTAACTGAACCTGCAGCCCTGGGAGCTATCAGGGAGTAGATGTTCATCTGACAAAACCATGGAGCCAGGTGGCTTCTGTAGATACCAGTTTCCTGGAATTTACCCAAAAATCAATGAAGAAGGATTAAAGTTATTACAAAGGAATGACAGTAGGAAGTACATGAGTCAGAAGAGGCAGGTGAAGGACTCTTAAGATCTTAGCTATGCCCCAGAATGGCAAGAAAAAGCGTGATGCAATCTCCACCACCCCCTTGTATTTGCTATCTGAAATAAAATAATTATAGGTCTTGAGATCATGGATAAAATTGAGGTATTGGTTTGCTTTCCAATATTGCTAAGTCACTGGAAACATAGAGCTCATGAAGCTGCATCACTAAAAGAAGTACATTATGAGTTCATGGAGGTATTTTAGGAATCTGTTTCTGAAGCTGTTAGGCTGAATTTTCTCACTCAGTACTGGAGAAAAGCAGAACAACTGATAATTGGTTACTGCAGCCTACAAAGACAGTAAAGCTGAAATCTTACTGTATTATATATGGCAGTAGCATTTCAGCCCAATGTTTCCATTTCTCCTTTTAAAAACAATTATAGACACTTGAGCCTGTTTCAAGTCTCAGTGAAGTATTCCAACTGGGCTTCAGAGGACTCTTGTTTATTCCTGCATTTTTAAGAGTGTACATAGAAGTTTAATGTCCAATAGTGGTGTCAGTCTTATTTCCTGACATCCATTCATGTAACATTAGCATCGTTTTCTTTTTGTGCTTCTAATATTCTGACTAACCTATAATATTCTAATATTTATGTCTACACCACCTGCACTAAATTAAATTTGTAAATTAAAAAATAGCACACTTGTTACAGCTTCAACTTTCTTATCCTCAGTAGCAATTGGTAACTGTGTTATGTTCAGGCAAAGGAGTGAAATTGAAAAAAGGACTTGTAAGCATTTTTCAAATTACTTCAGGTAAATAATAAGCAACTTTCCCCTACTGCTGTTATACAGTGATAGCTCTCTTTAATTTTCCAGTGCTAAATTAATTTGCAGTTGCTTCAGACTTCAGTAATTTGTTCACGGTAAATGCACATCTGGGAGAGTTCTGGGGCTCTGGAATGAAGAAATACAAAGTGCAGTGCTCACTTATTATAAAATTGCATTCCTTAGCTTTACTCTGTCATTATTGCTGCACATAGATGGATATACACAGAAACATGAAAAATATAATGAGAGAAGACTGGCTAGTTTTGGTCAGGATTTTCCAAGACCTCTGGGAGTGGAATGCCTATTTCCTATTACATTTCCATTAAGTTATTTGGGATACACCCCTTTCAGGAGGATCTTATTCATCCTTGGTAATCCTTGTGTTAATAGTCTCCCTAAAATTACCCTGATGAATGTTTGGAGGGGCTTTTTATGGGGAAAAAATGAGATGCAAAGTTTACATGTGTACCATAAGACAGATGAAATCATAGTGATCCCCGCTAGTTTTACTGGGCTTTAGAACAGATCTTTTCAAATAAGATTAAGGATCTTTACATTGAAGAAGAATATGGCACACTAGAGGAATATCAGCAACATGTTGCTGCCCCCCCTCTTATCTAATTCTGATTATCTGTGTTTAAAATTAGCTTCAGTTACTGGATTTTTTTTATTTATTTTTTTGGGTTTGGCATGTTTGTTGGCTATTTATTGTTTCACTGTGTCATGCTGTTGTGCTTTTCCTCTAACCAGGCATGTAAGTCTGCATCTCGCCTGTGTTTGACATTGATTCCTCAATTGATGAGACAATAAGCCATTTACAGATCTCTCCCTGCAAGGCAGTGAGGAAGAGTCTTCCAACTTGAGAGAATTATTATTTCAGATACAGCTGGTAGGGTGAAGGCCTTGAAATCTGAGAACATGGATGAAACATGAGGAAGTGGACAAGTAATTCTTGTAGAGAAAAAGTAAATTCCTTCTTATTCCCTTCTGTGGGAGACTTTTTTTTTTTAAATTCTCATGTGAACACATAGAAAAAACTTTTTTGTTTCATTTCTCATTAATCAGGATTTTGCACGAATCTCATGTAATTCCAGGGACTGTTTGTGAGGTGGTTACTACCCTTAGCAACCTGTCTTTTGCCTTAGATCACCAAATAATGACCCCAGTGGACATAGCAGGGATTCTCCATAATAACTGCAGGGGAGCAGAGAATGCTACAGTAATATCGTGCATTTGTCTAAACTGGAAACTCTCTTAAGGAGAAGACTTCTAATTTTTGCTTTAAAACCTGGTGTTTCTATGGTCTGCATCTCAGAAAGTGTATTTTAGAGTAAGTAGAGTAGAAAAAAGAAATCCATTAGAAAAGAAGAGAGGAGTCACTATAAAACTCAGTGCTTTGTGGTGAAGATATCAGTGTGGAGAATGCTTATGTGGAAAATATTTGGGGATTTACAAACTAAACATAAGTGCTTGTTTGTGATTCAGAGAAAATTTGGATTGGGGTTTTTTTTCCAGAAGAAATTTGTTCTGTTTCAGATTGACTTACCAGTGGAAGGAAGGGAAAGCAAACACTCTTGGATTCTGAGTAAGGGATTTTGAAATCTCTCCATGCTTAATAATGAATCCGGCCTTTTTCGCTGGCAGTCATAGAGAACTCCACAAAATAGGTGTGGGAATAGAGTAACTTCTCTCTGGATATCAGAGAGAAGCTGAAGAAAACAATGAAGAAAGAGTTGGAGAATGCACATGAACTTCATGGTTATTCCAAAGCAGAAAGACTGAAACATCACTTGAAACACTCCTTTGCAGGATGCAGGATAAAAGGAGAGTCTTTTATAGTACAGTCCCATTGGAACTGCTCTTGTATGGAGGGAGCCTGGAGGCAAAGAAATTTCTTCCTACCCACTCTTCTGCAGGAAACTTGGTTTCTAGGAAATCCTGAGATAGTGTCTCAGGATTGGGTGTCATTTGGGTGTCATTTTTGCCTTCAGTTGGAAAAAATCCTTAGCAGTTGAAATGCACAGCAGCAAAGCAAGGCGTAGGTCCAGAGTCCTGAAGATCTTGGATCTGTTTATCATCTAGGTTTCTAGCCAGGGTAATTTAACGTACATTTGTGGTTTCAAAGCCTCCTTCCACAAAGAGGCTTCTGCACCACTAATGGGTAAACAATCCTAAAGAGCCTAATATGGTAAGAGCCTGTCCCTTAGTCTAATTAATGACAGTCACTTGGACTCAGCAATGGCCTTTAAATCCTCCTGCTGTGTTTGCTTGTATGTCTGCCCTTCAAGTTGATCAGATTTGACAGATATCACTCCATAGGACAAGATAAGCATGTAAAATAATAAGATGGGGGGAGAAAACTTGGATTTTTTTTCAGCCTAAATATTGGAGAAACAGTTTTCCTCTAAACCAAGCATTTAATTAAAGACAGAATTAACATGAATGTCTAGTCCAGCTCTATCAAACCTATATTTCTGTACTGGTTTTATCCTGTGGGCTCAGAGTCAGAATGCTTGCACTTTGCAGGTCAAACCCCTTGAAAAAAAAATCTCCTTTGCAATTCTCAGTGGGTACCTGCTACTGCTGTCTTTACTGTGGGAGAAAAAAGTTTACTTCTGTGAGAACTGAGTGTTCAGCATCTCTGTGGAAAAGGCTTGTAATCTACTTTTAGCAAATTAAAATCTAATATGGTTTGTCTGTATTTCATTTATGCCTCAGGACAAATTAATGTTAAAAAAAGCCTTTGAAATGAAAATGGTGAGCCCTCAAATTAACCTAGTTGTAGTGTTTTTATTTCAAGTTTCATTTGGGAATTGAAGGTGGCTGTTAAATTGCTGGTAGGTAAAACATCACTGACAATTTGCTTGCATTTTTCTGCAAATAGATTTTCACTTAGAGATGTACAGTGGGATTTGGAAAAAGAAATTATGAAAATAACTAGCTGCTCTTTTCCTCAAAGTTTTGTTTTGTTCTTCAAAATTTTAACTTCTGTTAACAAAGTTATTACAGTCATAGAAACTAATATTGAGAATAGTCCTTAATTACTTTATTTAAAGCTATGTAGACATGTTAAGCTTCTTGTGCAGAGTTTGCTGTTCTCAGCAAAACACTACTTCACAGTCTTCTCTGTGCTGCAAGATGGCTGCTTGAAATTAAATTCATTTTAGCAAGATGGCTAACTTGAAATTAAATTCATTTTCATGTGCAAAGCACAAGCAGCAAGGTCCAGCAAGAAGGAAGGACAGCAAGTGTGTTTGTAGCTTGACCAGTTTCTAGGGGTGAGGATGTCCTCCAGGGCACTTTTCAAAAGTTTTGTCAGCCTAGAAGAATCTTGATGGAGGGCAAAAAGTCCAGCAGATTGTGTTGGAAATAAATAATTTCTCTCTGCAGAATGCCCTCTCACAATTAAGTCCCCTTGCCCTCAGGATTGTTACCTGACAGGCTGCACAGGACACCAGAGCCCACCAGGAGCATTTCCAGCCTCTCAGCCACGAGGACATCCATTTCCAGATATGTGCAGAGGAGCATCTCAGCAGATGTGACCACCTGTATTTCTCAGGATAAGAAATAGCTAGCAGTAATAATAATTAAAAAAAAAAAAAAAAAAAAAAAAAAAAAAAAAAAAAAAAAAAAAGAGATTTTCCTTCTAGACTCATCAGATTTGCAGGACTTAGAGAGAAATGTTCCTCTCAGCAGTAGCCAGTCAGTATTTATTCTTTGGGTCATTGCAATTGGGGAATGAGGGTGTGTCCCAGTTGTATTTTATTTTTTAACTGGGCTTTCATATGGTAATATGTTGGCCAGACTTCTATAGGCTAAGCAAGGTATTGCTGTATGTAATGTCTGACAGCGGAACTGCTGAATGAAGAGGGGTGATACTTAAATACTTTATAATCAACTTTTGAAGTAGTTAATCAAACCAGAATTCTAATACAGAAAAATTATCAAGAAAACATTCCCATTTTTTGCCATAGCTTATTAGAGTTTATATCCTTGAAAATTTCTCATCTATGAGTTCTGTCAGACCTCATTCTCTCTATATATATACACACACATATTGTAGTTTATTTAAAATACACATGTTGTTCTACTCCACATGAAGCTTTCCTGCAGGTTTTGGAGTTAACTTTAACTTTTCTTTTTTAATACAGCTTTTAATCTAACTCTTCTGCAGCTTCTGAGTTCACTGTCATTTCTTTTCACCAATTAAATCTGACTGCTTCAGTGTGTAAGGAACAAATATGAAAACCTACTGACAGCCACAGTAGTAATTTCATTCATGGCATATAAGCCCAGAGGGTGAGTGTCAGGAAGCCAGCAATCTGTTAAATGCTTTATCCATGTTATGCACAATATATTTCTTATTAGTTATGTTTTTCATGTTCTGATTTAAGAGAGTCCATTATTTTGTGAAGTCTAATTTGACTTGCTACATAGAAATGTGCTGGTTGAATAGGTACTTTTCTGTCTTGTCGTGGATTGTTACAAGGGTTGTTAGTCCTTTTGCTTCAGGGCAAACAGATCGCCTCAGAGATCAGAAAGCAATTTTTTTCCATGGTGAAGCAATACTCAGGGTAATAGCTGGTGTAATAAGAGGGATTAATTTTCCAGTGCTTTGTACATGGATTAGCCATGGGTAGGTTTCTGTACTCTGCATCAATCTCACTTGTGGCAGAGGAGAAAGGAGTGACTTGTATGTAAAAGCTTTCCTCCAAAGACTGTGGCATTCACCACCACCAGGATTAAGAAATGGATTATTAAGCAAATCCAGTACAGCATTCCTGCTTCTGAAACCAATAGCTGCAATTAAAGGAATCCTATAGGCTTGATCTAGTCTTGCATATTACACACATTTCTACATGCTCAGGGTGTTGCAGGGTGATGCCACTGCATTTCACACTGCTGTGAGTCACTTTGGGTGGTGGAAGGTGCTGCAAATGTAGGTGCCATATCTTTTGATAAGGACTACACTGGAGAAGCAGACTGCAAGGCATGGGTCTTTATTGGATCTGCTGAATGGGTCACTTCTGACCCTCAGAATCTGGATGAGTGAAAAATGGGTAGGAAGTGTTATCAGGTCCCCCATGCTTAAAACATCATGGCCCTTTCTCTGCACCAATGAGTGACAAAATCATGTGTACAGAGCCAAAAAAGAATTTTTAGTGTTTTGTCTTTTAATACATTACTGTTCCATTATTTTAACTTGGTGGTACTTTTAGCCATTTTTTCCCAGGCAGAGTAAAATTTGTAATCTTATCCTAACACGTTTTTCTGTAATGCTTAAAGGTTTGAAGTTTATATGCAAGTATGCATTAAAGAAATGTGTATTTCTAGTTTTAAATACTTGGGTCTGATGGAAGGTTTTTACTCGTTTGGTCTTACATAGAGACGTGTGAATGTTTGTCACCTACTTAATGAAAAGTGTTTTGATCTGGTAGATTATTTTAGCATGTTCATATTGCACATGCAGGGATAAAAAATTTGCCATAATTGCTCAGGCACAGTTCTCAAATATATTGAAACATCTGCCTGCAGCTACCTTATCAAACAGATTCCTGGCTTTAGCAGGACTTTAAGCTGTGATGATGCCAAATAAATGCCTAAACTTACACAGAAGTGGCTGGGATTCAAGGACTCAGTTTTGCTTATATCCATGGTACTAAAGTACTTTAGCCACATCTACACAGTGTTTTCTCATCCATACTGATTGCCTGTGCAAGAATTGTGTCATAATGGCACTCTCTGGTTGGACATGGTAGCATTCTGCAGAAAAATAGAGGTTTGAACCAGACTCAGGGTACCCATATCAGGAAAACTGGACAGGATAAAACAAAGGATTGATAGTGCAAGTCTAAGGAAAATATTCTGTAAAGGCTAGCTAGAGACTGTAATATAATGGATTTTTTTTCTTAGAGATCCCACTTTGTGATGTTCTAGACAAAGCTGGAAGATCAAATCTCTTGACTGGAGTAGGAAAAAAATCCTCATTTACAGAGCAGATGATAGTCCCCCACAGGAAAAGTTGACTATGACAGTTCATAAGGCTTTTTAACCTAAAAATTACTTGCTATACAACAGTGAAGTGTAGCTCTGTCTTCCTGCTGCCTGTGCTGAGCTGGAGAAATTTTCCTGGTTTTTTATGGCTTTGCTATTATTGGGGTAAGGGCAGGTTTTTTCTCTGTATGGTAATTAACACAGGAAAATTTGGGGATATTCATAAATAAACTTATAGACTTTTTGAACTGTTATAAATAAAGGCCACCTGCTGGCCCTTGCAAAGCAGGTTCATGAAACAGGATGTCAAGCTCAGTGTGTTGTAATCACAGCCTAGACCACACAGTCTTGCCTTGCTTCTACTCCCACAGCTTGGCAAGTTCCTTGCACACAATCTAATCCACCTGCTTTGGGACACAAACTGCTGTTTAGATCTCATTAATTAGCAAGCAAGCAGAAAGGAAAGAAAGTGACCTTTCTGTGGCCTAATTCTCCAGCTTCAGTTCAACAAGAGCCAGTGAAGTGCCATGCAATTAATAAGAGTGCAGAAAGAAGTAAAGGTTTCATTTTATGGTCAGAGAGATCAATTTCACAGAAAGGGACTCTAATTTTAGGGGCAGTTAATATGTGTGCTATGGCACAGGTACTTAATTGAGCCATTCCCTATGCTTTACCAGTATGTTAAGAGAAGACATTTAATAATGTTTTCCTTTGCATTATGTTTCTGTGTGGTTGGTCATCAAATCTGAAATTACATCTAGGCCTAATTGGACTTTCACAGCTCCTCAAGGCAGCCATTCCTTTAATGGTTCATGGTGGGGTGTTTTCTTGTTGGGCAATAGTTTAAATGAAGTATTTTTCACTGGTGGTTTGGTGGTAAGGCAGGTTCAAAGTGGAAAAGAGCTGTAGTGTCCTTATGTTTACTGCCCAAGTGTGCTCAGCTGGTATTGCTCTATACCTATAATACATAAATATTTAATACTTCTTCCATATTATACAACTTAATGAGAACATGAAAATATTTTCATTTCAGGGTTTTGTCTTCATATTAATGCTTTTTCTGCTCCCACTCCTAAGGAAAGCAAATAAAATGGACCATTAACATTGAGTTGACAGAGAGAATCTGTTAAGCTCAGTTTCCTTTCATGAACAAGAATATGCCAAAAGAGGTAGACATCCAAGGACATGTTGATGGGATTGGACCATGCAGCACCAATGTCCAGTGTGTCCTTTATTTCCTCTTTTCATTTAATGGAGTTTTAAGCAATGAGTATGCAAGGGGGAACCCTGAAGCCTTGGCTGCTCTCATTAGTATCTGGAGATACAGGCAAAGGAAGAAGCAGAAACAGCAGAGTTGCACTTGTCAACAATGAGAAATCAATTATGAGACAGCTCCTTTTTATTCTGACCAGCATAATGGGGCAGCAGTTCTGGTATCAGAAGGTGCAGTTATTTTTGCGAGCACTTTCAATCTTAAATATTCTATGGTCCACCAGGAGGAGCTACCATGAAAATCATGCCTATGCTTTTAAACTTGTGCCAGCAAAATTTCATTGCTCCAAATGTTCACAGAAGTAAATTCAAAGGGGTGAAAGCATGGTTGGAGTAAAAGCACTTAAATGTTCAAACGTATTTATCGGGAATATATGAGATGACTCATCTGTCTCTGCTGGCAGTACCTCAGCCTTGTAATATTTATGGAGACTTACAATATAAAAAACAATTTCCTCCAGCAGCACCATTTTTGTTTGCAGTTTTGTAATTATGAAATCTGCTCCAGCAAAGCAGAGAGGATTTGCAAATGCAGTCAGCCCTAACCCAGCACAGCTTTTATCTGCACAGGTGGGTCTCTGTGCAGTTCTGGGGTTCTATTGCCACCAGCCACGTGGAACTGAACCTCCAAAAGTGCAGCTTTGTAGGCCCGTAAAGGAGCTCCAGAGACAGCCTTTCACTTCAGTAACATAATAGATACTTTTAAAACACTTTTTATGTCTATATCTACCATGTAAAAGAAAATACAGCAGGCTGTTGTCTTCACAGAATTTCAATTAATTCTGGAGGGTTTTTTTAAATTAAATTCTTCATAAACTTGGTGTTTGGTCCAGAGGCTCCCCAGAATAACTTTCAGATAGAGGCTGGTCAAAGCAGTGACAAACTGGAGTCAGAGGTCAGCAGCATGTGTGAATGCTTCATGTCAAAAGAGAAAGGGTCAGGGGAATGGATGGATTTTTGGGTCTGTAATGAATGCATATGCATGCACACACTGTTGGCATGGGTCAGGGTTTAATCAAGTCTGTTACTTTACTGAAATAATTTATAGCTATCTGGACACAGACCATTTGGGAGAGCAGCCACAACTGCAACCAAAATGTTGGTGGCATTTGCAGCTCATCTTGTGGTATTAAGGTATTTCTGAATGTGCTCACATGCTTAACATTAAACTGTTGCCCAATCTAGAGAAGAGAGTATGACTCTCTCCAAGGCAAGAAAGAGGTGTTTTGGAAATGTACATTTAGTAAATTTAGTTATTTCCCTTCTGCTGCAGGAACTGAAAGTGTCAGCAGTGTAGCTGATGCCACTTCTTTTTTTCCCTATAGCACATGATAGTCTTTGTAGTATTTATGTTTTGTATTATATTTTTTATTAATATAGATGATGGGAAGAAACTTGTAATTTATATACTATAAGAGGTTTTGGTTTTCTGAACTACTTTTCACTCATTTACTGCCTGAATTTTATGTCCTCTGTATCTGTTTGAAGTTACTGTTGCAATTAGGAGGAGTAAGATGAAAACTAATAATAGTCATTTTTTTACTTTATAGTTTCCATTATATTTACATTCCAGCAATTATCTGTCATCATTCTAAACATGCCTTGCTGTGTAACCAGGCGCTTTATCGCATCATTATTCCTTCCTTCCTTCCTTTCCCACTTGTACAAATCTGTGCACACAGAGCAATCAGCAGGCTCTATTAACCTGCAGCACAATCCCTGATATATTTTTTTTGGATGCACGTACTTTGTTTTCCCTCTGCTCCCAACCACTATGTTGTTTGACTTCTTGCATAGTCACAGGCATAACTCTCCCTGCACCTGTCTTGTGCTGCAGTGAGAAAGGACAGTTTGGTATTAACAGTCCTGATGCAGCAGATGAAGCATGTAAGTGTTTTGAGGGACAAGAAAAGAAAAAAAAGAAAACAAACCACTTCGAATTATTTTAAAAGGAACATGAGACTGTCACCTGCTTTGATGTGTTTTGCAAAATGCAATTCAGTAATCTGCCCAAAATCCTCTAAATTTGATTCATTCTGGTTTAGCAGCTATATTATTTCTGATAGCAATTGGAAATTCATGTGTCTGAAAAGCAAGTATCAAAGCTTTTATTTTGAGATGTAGTATGCCATAATATTATGAAAAATGAATGTGGTATGCCTGATTGGTTAAAAAGTGTGCATTTATGTAAAAGTGTTCATCAGGCTGAGTATTATGTGGGAAATGCCAGCATTCTAAACTTGCTAATGTCATGAGACATTTTAATATAGCAATGTATCATGGAATAACGTTTCATTAAAAGAGACATTTGGAAACATTAGACAAAGTAAAATTATGCAAAATGAAATATTTTACAATGACAGTCCAACACAAATATTAATCTCAGTACTTTACAGCAAAATGGAAATCACAGGTGAAGACAAAGCTGCCTACACCACAATCCACAGCTGGTTCCTCTTATGTTTCCATATTGCACATTATATCGAGGAAACAATAGAGAGGGATTTTTGAAATGCAGTGCTGTTTAAAGTGTCCTGTCTTGAATTTACCATGAAAATGTATGGCACCTCATTATTGAAACACAGCATTCTTTCCTCTTTATGCTATTAGTACTTCTCTTTTTTTTTTACATTTTCTGTGCTCTGGAGAAAATATTGCTGTCACAGTGGCATTTGCCTTTCATCTCATTGCTTTTCAATGGCTTCCAGGTCTCTTAAGTGGTATCCAATGTATTTGTATTCCAGTGCCACTTCTGTGAAGCATACCTTTCTGTCAGCTCAGTGCAAGCTTCAGGTGGCTTGTATTTGGAGACTGAGGTATAAACAAATTGACAGTATCAAGTGCAGCCTACCCTCTCACAGGCGATTTCCACCCGTTTGCTCTAGACCATTATTCCTCCAATTCAATCAGCAGAACAATTTATTTTCATCTGATTAGGGTTGGGATTGACTCTGTCCCTTGGATTTGTGTAGAGGCCCTATGCTGGACATGAAAGTTTCTGAATGCCAAAGATACTGGATGCAATTACTTTCTTCGCTGTATTTTTTAATCTCTTTTTTTTTTCCAATATTTAAGTTTTCTCTGGTGTTTAAAATGGTTCTTCTGCAACATCTTGCTGATCAGTTTTTAACTGCCCTACCAGGGTCTAAATTTGCCTTTAAGTAATCTCTTAAAGATGCTTAATTTGAGCTAGCACACAAGAGACAAGAATTTATTTTCATATTTGCTTTTCTTTTTTTCTACCTATCTCAGCTTCTACTGCCTTTATAGATTAGTGTTGATCAAAATAGCAGCAGTCAGCAGTGATTTGTCAATTTTAGTGCCTTCACCATTTTTGTGGTGTCAACAGCTTTTTACGTGCATGCTATGTCTATCAGACAGCAGAGCCACGTGTGTTCACAGAACCCAAATAGTCTGCATATTCTCATCAAGAAGCCTATTTTGAGTCTTTCAAACACATGTAGAAATGGGTGTGGCTTAGAGATAAAAAAAAAACAAGACAGGAGGAGCTCATGCTCATCTATCTTAAAGGGATTTATTTATCTGGGTGGTGTTTTTTTCCAATATTTGAGGCTATAATGGCAGCCAGAATAGAGCACCATACCACAATTAGGGCTTTTGAAAAAGTATATAGTTAATTATTAATGTAATTTTTAAATAATAGTTGAATGGCCTGAAAGTCTGGTGCTGTTTAGAATGCAAATTTGGAAACATGCAAGCTTTCTACTTTCACAATAATTAATTGCCAGAAATAACGGAATCCGGATCATTTGGTCAAGGTCTTAAAACACAATTTCAAAATATATATTTCAGATTTAGAAGAATAAAAAACAAGAAAGAACATTAGAACATGTTCTATATAATGGGGTTTATGTCTTATTTGCCTTAATATCTTAATAAGACAAATTTATTTTAGTGGGATGCAATTAGGTCCCATACATCTAATATTTCCTGAAAATTTAGACTTGATAAGTCTCAATGTGAAACAATTTTATCTCATTACTGTTTTAATAAACCTTTCAAATTTACTGACTCTTAAGATCCTGACAGAGTACAAACAAGCATTGCCTGTTATCACTTCTGAAATGTAATAAAGGATTTTGGTTTTGAAGGGTTAGTCTTGTTTGTGTGTAAATCATAATTGATACATTTCCTTTTGTGCTATTTTCCCCAGAAGCTGCTAGTCTTAAGTATCTCTCAAGGAAAAACTTCATCTACAATCTTCTCTGAAGATGAGCGTTTGCTTAATAACTGGTTATGCAAAGCCAGTCAATGAACATCTGAGAAAATGAAGTGTTTATTAATCAGGGAAACCATAACTTGGACATATATATGGGGAAGACAGAGACATTTTCCAGGTGCCAACATACCCAACATACCTTTAGCCTGCCTAGCTCAACAACCAAGAAAAAAAAATAAGTGCCAGAACACTGCAGTCTTCAGTGAGGCTGTATTTACTTTGGGAATTCTTGTTGGGATGGCTGGGTCTCCTGGTATCCTGGACAGCTTGTACTTCACTTTATCCCTGTATCTTCTGCAACTGGACCTCTGAAGTATTCCAAGTCTTTGTATGTCTTGCTGCATAAAGAAAATCCTTCTTTTCAGCAAAACAATATATGGAAGTGACTGCTCTTGGGAGGTAGTCTTGTTTTGATTGGTGCACACTGATGCCAAGTGTGCGTAGCTGTGGGGTTGCCCAGATTTTGTTCATCATTTAGTCTTATCCAAAACTGCTGAAGGAGAGAAAACATAATGAAATGGATCCCTGCACTGCAGCACAATCTCAGTCAGGCTTGGAAATAACAAAGCAATGAAGTCAGGCAGTAGATAAACTGTTGGCAAAGTTCATGACATTCTCCAAGGCGTGGTGACATCAGCTCAAGTCTTTCAGCAGATACTGATGATCTTTGTTTTGATACAAACAAAAGTAAACAAAGATGCTGGCTGACAGAAAGGGAAGAGAGAGTGGAATAAAAAACACCAATGGAGTAAGAATATTGTTGGTAACTTACAGGAAGCCAAACCAAGCAATATCATATTCATTAATAATCATGAGAGATTTCCAGGCTATTTATCTCCCTCAGCGTTCCTGACAATACCAAAAAATAAATCCTGAGGGGGGTTTTTTTGTCAAAATTAATATAAAATGCATTCTTCTTCCCTATTTTGTAATGCTTTTTTTGTTTGTTTTTTATTGCATTCATGGTAATCTTTAAGAGCACAAAGATGTCAAGAGAGCAGGTCATGCCTCTAGCAGGCACTTGAGCAGATTTATGATGGCAGCAAGTTTCCAGTTTGCCTGGTCACCTTTCATAGATTTACAAGCTGGCTTAATAAGAATGAACAATGAGCTGTTTGTCAACTGGGAGAGATAACTTCTGAATGCTTAGTTTTTGCTTTAAAGTATATGCAGAAGAACAGTTTATTGTATATATGTAAAGTGAAGGACGGACAGGCTGAAAAGAAGCATTAAAGACCATAAAAACTGGGAAATTTGAAGAAGTTGTAACCTTGACTCACCTTAGAAAGCTGTAAATGCATAGTGAGGGGTGGGGTGGTTGTAATAATGCAACTTTGGCTTCCACAACTGGCATTGAGGTGAGTACAACAAGAAGAGAAGATGCTTCTATTAGGAACTGGCTCCTGATTATTTTTATATCCAGTTGGCATGAGGGGAAATTCCAGTGTTCTGGTCTAGAACACTGCTTCTGAAAGGACAGAGCACCAGGCTGCCTGCACACTTTTCAGTGAGCTGCAGGACTCAAGTCCTTGTTAGACTCAAGTTAGGCTTGTTCAAGTCCACTTGAGAGTTCAGTAGCAAGTTAAGCTGTCTGTACAGACATACAGAAATATAAAAATGAAGGCATTATTCTTTCACAATAATCAATTTCATGAAAAAAAAGTGACAGTTTGAACTTGTCAGAAGGCTTTTGTAGAAATTGGAATATGTGTTCTGGTGCAGTTCAAAGAAGCTGAAATTTTTACTACTATTTCTTGACATAGATACTAGATGAAATTAATAAGATGTGAAAGATATGTGGACTGAGGGGAATTTAAAGCGAAGGATGGGATATCTTTTAAGTAAGCTTAAGAATAGGTAGGGTAGTATTAATATGCCTGGAAATTTTCAGCTGCTTCATTTTTGTACCCTGCAGATGGGGTTAGACTCAAATTCCCCCGACATTATCTGAACTTTTACTACCACTGCACAACATATCTCTCAATCTAGTAAGGCTTAGCTGTTAATTTCCTCCTCCCAAAATACTTGAGCTGTATAAAAGCCTGAGAATTTGAGAGGTCTAGAAATTGAGAAGTTTTGCATTTGCTCAAGTCTCTCTTAGGTACTCTATCTTAGGCATGGTCAGAATAAGAAATACATAAAATACAGAAACTTAGATGATGCTTTTCTTTACATGCTACTGGATTCTTCATGCACAGTGGGTACGGTATGGCCACAGTTAAACAAGATTTTGTTGCTCATCCAGTGCTCGCACAAGTAGGTTCTGTGCTTGTGCTCCTGTCAATGAGTCAGACAAGAAATTCAGAGCTCTCAGTTCTTAGCCCAGAATCTGTAGATGACTGACAGAATTCTCCAAGATTATAACTGTTACCTCTACAGAAACCGAGGCTTATTCTTTACTCCTTGCATAAATCTTGCAAGTTTTCAAACAGAAATCAAGACATAAACAAGACCCAGATCTGCATCACTCAGCACATACTAACAAAGTCAGTCAGAACCAGGTTTTTTTCTGTTTGATGTCTCTTTGTGCATTTTTACTGTGAGTGCAGTGATTAATATGTTATGACCAAATGCTGAAGTACATTGCTTTTTTTTTTTTTTTTTTCCTGAGTAGAGTTCTCATTGATTTTAACAATAGTAGTTTTTCAGAACTTGGCCCTAAGTCTAGACACACACCTATTATTAGAACAGATTGCCTATAGTCTGTCTGGCTCTGAATGTACTCCCTCTGTTGTTCTGTCTCAGCCTCATCACAGCGAAGAGGGTTGGGGGTAATTTGTTTTGTTTTTACATCCAGATCTGACCACTGCATAATGGCTTTAAGTTCTCAAGCTTTAAGAAAATTTTAATTGGGAGATTTTTCTTCTTATTGCTAATTTATCCCCTAGAGTCTTATTAGGGTGGCTTTGTTGTTTCTGCTTGTAAACAACATCCTTGGAGCTGAGCTGGGCTGAGTCTGTTCCATTTAACCTCCAACCCTTCAAGTGTGGCACTGGGCTGCTACTGCAATAAACAAGGCTGCCATTCAAAAAACCCATGTTTGACTGAACTTAAAAGATCACTTTGCCACATTGAATGCAGAGGCTTTTTCAGATATAATTTGTTACCTACCGGGAAAATACATCGTGCAAGGGTCTCGAGGCTCCTTATTATCTTTTCCTCGTGGACACGTTTAGCAGTCCCAGTCATTGATCATAAAGAGATGACATTGCAAGAAGCATGTTGCCTCTTAAAATTCCATTATGCAGGTATGAAAACAAATTCTTTTTAAGTGTAGAGGTTGTGCTGCCTTCTACATTGCCCAAAATCCAGACCTTGAACCTGAAGAAGGCATTTGAATCTTGGGGGGATCATAACCTCCATCCCACCTCTCTTCCGCAAAGAACCTTCCAGTCCCTGTAACTTCCCTTCTTCCTTCGACAGGAATAAATTTCTCTCTAAATGAGAAATGAAAGGTTAGATTTGTTTTCCATCAGAAGTCTGCAAAGAGGAGAGATTCATGCCAGGCCCTATGCTGGCATGTGTGAGGCATCCAGCAGAGCAGAGGAGCATCAGCTTTGCCTTATCAGGTGCCTGGTCAGTTGCGTTCATTCAGTGACATTACTTCGCAACTGAGTTTAGGGGACGTGACCCAGGGGAGTGAATTTGAGCTCCATCTTCACAGATGGAGCGCTTCATAGAGACATCAGCAGGTCTGCCCTGTGTTAGTTTCTAAATCTGTCCAAAGTGAGTGGGAAGTTGTGCTGTTGTCCAGACCAATATTAATATGAGTGCACCAAAGCAGCTAGTCAGCTGTTCTTACTCTGCCAGGGAAAACAAGGATTTATTCCTTTCTTGAACTAAGAATATTCTCTTCTGTATAAATACAAGATGAGAAGACACATTCAACTAAGGAGTATAAGAAAAAAAAACAAACAACCTCTGTCCTCAATCCTGTATCCTCTTCTAAAATACAGGTGGCATGCTGACAGTTTTGTAAAGGCTGAGGAAAATGTTATTGTTTTCCTTTTTCATTTCTGCGAAGCTCTGTTATATAACCCAGCTGCAAATGCAATAATTTGCATTGCTTTTTCTGAGGAAAGTTCCACTGGGCAGAAGTGAGGCTGCATAAGAAATGCAGCTATTGGTATGCAGAGCATGCTGCTGTGCTAGTGCCTTATTATGGCATCACAGTTGCTTAAAAACGTGTGAAGCATAAGAGAATGCATATCTCACTGAAAATATATTTTCCTTTGCCTAGATGAGAATTTAAAAAAAAAAAAATTAAGAAAAAACATGTACTGGGAAGGAATATTGTGAAACTTGTTCAAAAAGACAAGCTCATATTTAAGTGCTCACTGTATCCCAGATGTTTACATCATACACCATTGCCACACTTCTCCCCAAAGAATGTTCACTTGTTTTCTCTCTAAAGCCAGGGTAGAACATAACTGCATGGATTCACAAACTTCACCTGAGCTACTAAAACTCACACACAACCTCAGCTGTGCTGTGATTGCTGTTGTAGCGTTGTGCCTGTAACCTCTTTTATGGAATTTTGTATGCTGCCCTGTGCCAGACACTACCTCTTTAAAATAGCACTGTATGCATCCCTCTTTAGCTTATGGCATGTCCCTTTCTCATGGCAAGCAATTTATTTTGAGGCTGAGGTGACTTGCATTGGATCCTGGTGGCCTGTTGTGGCCTTATCACTTATTACTTTGTTTAGATGAAAGCAAACATTTGCAAAGCTGGAGAAAACAAAAATAAGTAAAAGCAAGTGGCAGTTAAGCTCTGACTTTCTGGAGAGTCCATGTAATGTAGGAATGCTTTCAGCTTTTGACTAAAGCAAATGATAAAACAATGAGTTCTAAATTATTCTCAGAACTCCTACAACCTGATGCCAAAATAAACTTTAAAAAATCCCAAAACACCTTTTATAGTTGAAGAAATCTTCCTGGTTTGTCAAATAAAGTGTGAAGAACAACACAGAGTGCAAATAACACAGAGAAAGCACAGAGCTGTACAAATAGCTGGAACATTAATGTGGAACATGAATGAAGCAAGAATGTGGTGCTGTAATACTTTCTGCTGTTACAGCATCTTCTAAGAGTTTCAGTGGATTTTACAAATTACACCTCTGATTATACACAGAGAAACAATTTCTTTCATCCTTGGGGATGACTAGCAGATGCTCAGCCTCTCCCAGGATCTGACATAGTAACCTTATCATCAGTGACTTTGATAACACCTTTCTCATCTGAACTTCTACCAGTAGCTAACAGACTGGCACTTAACACTAACACACAAGTGTCTCACCCTTATTTTTTGCCATCCCAAGCCCTTCTTCTTGTTCCCTCCACTATTATATACTATTAGCCTCACATAAAAACAGATTTCAGGGACGGAGAGTCAGAAAAGCTTCTGAAAGTTTTAAATGTTTGTTTCTTGAGTCCATATAGTGTAAGAGGGTCTCTTATAATCTCTTACAGATTTTTGATCATGGGCTGGTTTGCAGGTGGAGTCTTGGAGTAGTGTTTATAGAAGGGGGATATTTATCCATCTATCCAAAAGTAAAATTGGTTGAGCAGCTGTAAAAGCTTGCAGCACTTTGCAGAGGTGATCTCAGTACACACCATGTCCATACACCTACTTCTCAGAGTTCACAAAAACTCTGACCCTGCAAATGTATCATCTGAGAAGGAAGAAAATAACCAAGAGTAGCCACACATTTTCTACCTAAAGTGAGAGGTCAATTCTTTTGGTGCTAGAGGCTGCTTTTTTAAATGTACAAAAGTACAGTTCAAACTTTCATCTCTATCTGGCCTTGGACTCCTGCTGGCAATTGTTCAGAGAGTTTACAGAGTTCTTTGCTGATAATAGTAGTAAATTTAGGAAGTATTATAGAAAATGAAAGCCTAATGATTTTGTGTATCCCATAAATCTTTTTTTTTTTTGGTGGAGAATCATTTTTTTCTTTAAAATAATTTAAAAATTAAAATCCTTCATGGAGCTGTGAAATCAGTGAACTTAATAAGCTAATTTCAGTAGATACATGAAATACTCTCATTCACTTTTAAAAACTGGAAATCAGTGTCTAATATATAAGTGGAAAAAATAAGGGAGGACAAGAGTATGGACAGCCAAAAACTGAGAGAAGCAAATCCTCTTCACAAATAGTTCAGACACTTAGTTTGAGACATTTGCTGTGCAGTTACAAGTGGCTGTTTGTAAATATTTCTTGATATCTTTCTTTAAAAAAATGTTTAATGGAGTGAGTAAAATCAAAAACTTAAATGGAAAATGCATGGACATGAACAATAGAACATATGTATCAATTTGTATAGATCATAGCTGATTCTGGCTTCAATAGAGGCAAGAATTTAACTGGGAGGCAAAAAACCAAACCACCCAAATTCAGTAGGAGTTGCTCTGATAAAATGGGAGAAAATTTTACCTGCTGTACAGTGTGAATGTCAATTCAATCCAAAATTAATAATTTACATGTTTTACCGATCACCTAATATTTCATTTTACTTCTGCAGACTAGGAGCTATCTTAGGGAAGTGCTGAGATTTCATATCCTCAGTGGGACCCTTCCATTTTCTCATTCATAGCCCATGAGTGAACAGACAGCTGCTATCTAATTTGACAGCTTCTGGTGCCTGAGCACTGGTTTCCTGTTTAACACTTTAACATATCACTGGCAGGGTGGGAGGGTAACAACATGGCAAAGAAGAGAAGTGTCTTCCTTGTTCTAGTATTGGAGAGTACATTTATTTCACAGTATTTGTACTGTCTTGGGTTCCTCTGCATCTCAGTTCTTTTGAGAAGCGAATTTCCTGTTGCCACACTGCTGAACTGATGTTTCAATCAAAGCCAAGGAGCTGCTGAAATGTGGCAAATCCCCTGCCTCTGCTCTTTGCTCCAGCAGTGTTCTCCTGCGGGCGTTATCACTCATTAGCAGTTTGGGGTTGCAGGTGGAGCACTGTGGTGTTTCCTGCAAGTCATTTCATTCATGTCAGGGAAGGTCCAAAAGGTGGACTCCTGATTCCTCATGGCTTCTGAACAAGAAGGAGAAAACCCCATTTGGGGTTTTGCCACAAACAGCTGGTAGATTTTTGACATTCAGAATTCTTTGTAATCAAGAGAGTCCTTAAAAAAAACCTACACAGAGTTTGATCTACCATTGCTTAAAAATTATCAATGGCACATGTTCTATCACTTTTATTTTCTGGAAAATATTTCTATTTTGTCCTTTGACAAAGAAATGTACATTCTTTTTATTTTTTATTTCTATTATCCACTTTTAGTTGTAGGTCACAGTTATTGCTAGAACTGTTTTGTTTTAAAAAGTGGTTTATATTCACTGATTTGGCTACCTGTAGACTTTTTCCATGTCTTTTTTCTTTCTTTAGTGCTTTTCTGAGATTTGTAACTCTAATTTAAAATGATTACCATCAGCTTTCATTCACATGTAATTAGATTCCAGTTGGAAGGACTGACTGAACGTAGTTTTACTCTTCTCCTTCTAAATTCTATTTTCTTATGTTTAAAGGTCAATCAATTCCCTGTGATTTGAGTACTGTACTTTTTTGAGTATTATACTATGCTGGTGGTGTATAGAGTGTCTTAATACTCTCATTGCTTCAAGTGCATTTATGATGCTGGATATCAACACCTGTTAGACGCCCATGAGAACTTTCATAATATTCACAATTTCACAGAATCATTTTCTCTCCAGGCTTGAGACTGCTCCTTCCTTATCAACCTTTGTTCTGTATAATATCCAGTAGAGTGCTGGAATGGAGTTTTCATAATTTGTTCTCTGTGATTTCTCTATTTTTCTGAGCTCCACTTCACTACAAGAAGGAGGATGAAGTCATTCAAAGTCAGGGCAGCTGCCTAATATTTACTTTTCCTTTCATTTAATTTCCCAGTAATTAGAAATTATTAGTCCTGAAGAAGGATATCTCTCTCAGCATCCTGATTCTGGGTATTGTGACTGATGATGCCTTTCCTTCTAATGTGCAGATTACAATGTCTTGCATCTATTCAAAAATTAGAGAGTAATTTCTTTATCTATTGAGGGGGTTTTGTCCTTCTTTTTGCTTTTTAATATAATCGTCTATGTTTTTCCCCTGCTCCTGTGTTCATTTTGATATTTCACTTCAAGAGACAGAGAAGTCCTCAAAGCCTTTTCTGATTAGGTGATCTTTATGGACTTTGGATAAGTTTTCCTGAGACAAAACTGTAAAGAAGCTTAATTCATAGAATTCTTGAAACTGTAATAAATACAGTTATCTTAATTACAAAACAGGTAATGTAGGGAATACATTAACACAAGAGATTCTCTAATAGCTAAAACTGAAAAATAATATTTCTGGAAATTTGTTGATTGGCTTTTCCATAATTTGAGCAAAACCACATAAGAACTAGAATTCCATTTATGCACTGAGAGGAAGTAAATGAAAAAAGAAAATCCAGTCTCCCTTTGTGGATTTGGTCCATTGTGTTTTGCAGGATCTGAGAAAGATTCCAGATATTATCATTTACCATGCCTTTGATTTCAGTTCTGATAGATATGTAATCTTCAGTTTAGGAGATAGATTTCATGATACGTTTCCTAGGGCTGGAAATCTATCTTCTTCTGAAGATCATTGGTACCTTGATCTTCAGATTGGAACATCAGCAGTTGTCAGTTTGACAGTCTCTGAAGTAAAAAGCAATCAAATTTCTTCAGGGACAACATTATTACACAAAAGACAAGAATATGGCCCTGTAACCCAGGGTTTTGAAAACAAATAATGTGAGGAAAAGTCTTAGAAAACAAAAAACTCATTCGTTGAAATTGCAATGAGTCAGGCTCTCAAGAATCAAAGGATTAGAATTCCAATATTTGAAAGTGAAACAATATTCTGTTATAAAACATAGGATGGAGTTAAAGCAAGAGCATATGCAAGAACTTTCCTAAAATATTTCTTGAGGAACATTTTAAAAAACAGTAATACTCAGATTGTTATCAACCCAACTGTGTACATTTGTTGCAATTTCTAGTTGAGGTGAATGTACATCTGGGATTGAACATGCAGAGTTGAAAAGCCTTGAGGCCACTGTACAGTTGATTCTCAAAACTTACTTTGTGTATATACAGATGTGCATGCATTTATTATAAGCAGTCATGACCTTCATGAATAATTAAAAACATTCTTTCAACATTTTATTCCTAACAATGAAAACCTAGTTCTATAAGCCTTTCCTTCTAAGGAACAGATCTTCATACAAGTAACTGCCTAATTAGTAGAACATTAAGGGTTTAAGACTGGACTCAAGCTGATTTCTCAGTTGCGTATCAGGAAATTGCTTCAAATCAAAAAATGGATTATTGGGACAACTCAGTACAGCATCAGCTATGTAGTTATACAAGTTGCTGTAGAATAATAATAGCAGTACTGTTTCAGCCCTAGTCAAAGAACTGCAGGATTCCCAAGGCAGTACTGATTAATGATGATACTCCATTTTCAGAAATGGGGAAAATGAGGTTCAGGTGGAGGAGTAACTTTTCCAAGGTCCAGCAACAGGAAAGTGACAGGGATGATGATAATAAAATGACTCTAGAAAAAGGCAGTTGTGCATGTCTTTCGAAAGTTTACATGCCCACCAAATCCAGGTGACTGTCTTGTACAAAGCCTGGCTGTCATTCAGGCCCTGGTGTCAGAGAGCAGCTGTGCAGCACTACAGTGTAACTTCAGTACAGCTTCTGTGAAAATATGGAATCAAGTCGTTCCACTTCAGAGGATCTTGTTTGCATAGGCCAGTATGTAAGATAAGATAATAATCTTTATCAACTTGATTTAACTTTGTTAAATAGGTTTATATCAGCAACAATCAAAACTGGAACTTGAAAGCTAGCAAAGAGTGTGGACCAAGCATGGGTTTTAACCTGGGTGTTCTAATGGTTTGTCATTCTATCCACATGATTAATTTAACTTCATTGGCCTCTCAGGTCAGAAGGACATGTGTGCATAAAATAAGGGTATCAGTTATGAGAAGTAGTGTTGTAAGTGGCTTTAGGGGGAAAAAAGTGTTCAATAATATATTTTTGGGGGTTTTTCTTGATCTTACCTTTGGTTGGAAATTGTGGGCTGTATAAGCATATAGAACATGTTGTTTCATTTCAAACAACTGGCTGCTCAAAGTAGACTGGAGGCATGTTAGTGGCTTGGTAGTTTTAGTATTTTCAATTTCTAAGCAATCTGAAAATCAGAGGAAGTGGACCTTAAACCTCTATCAGTTTCCTCCTTTTTATGCTACACATGACACACTCAAGCATAACAACATAAGTAGAACTGCACTTACAATGTCCAATGAGTTCTGGCAACATACTGAATATGGGAAGATATTTGAGCTGTGTCTTCACTTGCTTAGTTACAGTCAAGTAACCAGTGTGAACCCTGAGCTGTGATTCTTAAAAGGTTTCTGATTTTTGTAGATTATGGAAAAAAAATAACTTGTCTCTTCAATGTGCTTGTGTGATTTTAATGCTGTACTGATAAATTAAAGGAGGAATTCTCTCATGCTTCTATTGAACATAATTAATGGGTACCTCAGTCTGAATTTTAAAATGCATTAGTGCAGAGTTGTTCATGATGTACCTTATGTAGCGTAGAATTCAGGTTAGAGTCAATTTATTTTTTTCAGATGGCTCATCCATGGTCCATTAAAACTGTTCCCAAAGGTAAAAATGACATGATGTCTGCTAAAAATAACAGCCTTGATATCAAACATGCAAGATGGAACCTGAGTCTCAAAGGGGAAAGGACAGGTTTTCATGGGCATATGCTTGAGTCAGCAGCTAATGTATCAAAAGAATCCCCCATGTCTAACCTAAAATGTTGCTGTTACTGATTAGGTCAGCGTTTTGACCTGGTGACAAGAAAGCAAGTTTTCAAGTCTCAGACAAACTGACATTTACCCTTGGGAAGGAGGCAAAATGACCCATGAAGTTTCCATCTGCTGATGGAATAAACATCTGTAGTACTCATGACTGGCATGAGCTCAGTAGCAGTGGAGTGATCTCTGGCCTCCTCACTTATATTGCCATTGAATAGCAATGGCTTCAGATGGAAATTACCTCTGAGACTCCTCAAAAGGCTGGATTTAGCCTGTTGAAAGTATCAGGAAAAATACAGCTCGAAGCATGCACAAAGTTTAAAGTCTTACATGAAGGGTGAATATGAAAAATGAAATTTTCACAAAAATATGTGCTGGATAGCCACAGGTAACCAAACCATGAGGGCTCTTTGGCAGATAAATCTCTGTGGTGGTTCAGTGGCTACAGAAGCTTCAAACAGGAAATCACAGATCCTGTGTGCATTCATGCTTGGGAATATATTTTTCTCTCTCTATTATAATAGCTCTTTTCATATATTAAAGAAATACACAAATAAACTTCTATCAAATATCTTAGTTCTTTATTGTCCAATGATAAGTTTCATTCTACTGTAAATAATAGACACATTGCTCTACTGTGCTGAAACCAGAGAGGTTTTTTTCCCCAGGACAGCTTGGAAGAGAAACTGCTTAACATTCCAAAAGAAGGAAGCAAATGTTCAAAGAGGAGGAAAGCTCTTGTGATTTATAAGGAAAGTTGACTACCTCAGAAACAACTAAACTGTTTTGTTTAGCAAAGCTGTTTTTTGTATTAATGAAAGAAACTATGCGTGATTCTTAAGCCACAGTATTTACACTACCTACCCACTGATGCTATGTCCAAGAAAAAGCAGCAGACTTGCACTCAATGGTGACAGGAATATTCTGAAAATGTTGAGTCTTTTGAAAGCAGAATGTTACATTCTTTTCTGGTCTAAATGTATAAAGCAAAGTCAATGGCAATCAATTCAACCAGGCAATTACAGATTGTTATATTAGTTCTTTAATTTCTAATGTCACTGCTGCACATTCAGCTTGCTATTTGAACTGCAACATTCACTTCTAGAAGTCAAATCTGTTAGGAACATTAGTAAGACAATATCTAAGTAAGTCTAGTAGTCTGATTTCTAAAATACTTTTATGCAAATTTCATAATTGATGTGGTTCCTGTTCTTAGTCCTAAAAAATGTCATTAAGTTTGTTGCCAATGTCTATCTCCTAAATGATATGTAAATTTTAAGTTGTTTTATTTGAGCACTGCAATATTTTTTAAAAAATTATTTGGGTTTCCAAGGTTATTCAAATGTAAAGACTAATTAAAATACAATGTATTATTACCCACCACATATGCTTTTATTTTATAATTATTATAATTTTTAAAAGATGGAAACTGTCAAAATAATTCCATTTCAATATTGGTTTCTCTTCCTGCTTTCAATCTTTAAATGAACATTCCTGATTTCACATGCTAGTCTATTTGAATCTATTTATTAGTCTGACACAACTGTAAACTCAAAAGTTATCATTCCAAAGGCTAATGGCACCAAATATGCTTAGGGGCGTGTAGCATCTGCAGAAGACTCTGTCTAGAATTCTTACTGTATTCATTTGGAAGCAGATCTTTATTTTCCCTTGGTAATATCCAATTTAGGAGATTCAATTCTAGAAGATCAGTAAATTAATTGTGAACCAATTTTTTAGGGAAGCTGACATCTTTGAGTGGCATCTGAAATGCTTCTAAGGCTTCTTTGTAACACTTGAAAGATTACAAAGTTAGAGTTTCTTGAATTTCCAGAGCTAATTCATAGCCCTAAATTGCTCTTGCACTCAGTGAAGGTGCAAACCTGGTACTACCCCTCCAGGATCCCACGATGCACCTTGATCCAAAATCATGGCAGATTCCTATACCATTCACAGTGGTGCAGAAGTCTGTGTGATGAATAATTAATTCCTGGTTGAGGATCTACAAAATTTCATCTGTATCAAAAATATTTCCTTTTTTTTTTTTTTTTCCTGCATTTTACGACCCAGAAAAACCTTCCCTATTTCCTCCTGCTTTGTGGATAGCAAACTGTCTAATATAGCTGTCCACCATCAGAGGAGAGTGATTGTCTTAAAAACTGCCGCTATTTTTCTGGTGAAAATATTTTTTTATCATCATTACACCATATGAGAACCCAAGGGAAATAAAAAAAAACAAAACTGTACTCATCATCTTCCATAGAAAGCTCATTTACATAACCAACATGATGATCTAAACAAGTTGAATGCACATTTGAATCAATTAGACAGACAATCCCAGCTGTTCCCAGTCAGATTGTTCCCCACAGTTGTAAATAGAAAAGATAACACAGATTCCCTTCTGTGTCCACATCTCTTGTGTTTTGTTTTTGCAGGCTCTGTATCACATAACAAATACTGTATGAACACCTCAATGGGTTTGCTTAGTGGGTGCATGGCTGTGCTATAAAATATTGTATATGCTGACATAAAACCTTTGCAGTATTACATCCTCTGTCAAACTTGATCAAATACTTCATTAGACTGAATTTTGATTGTACCATTAGTAGCAGAAAATGCCATAGTTCAGGTAACAGAATAGTTTTGAACTTGTAGTTCACTGCAGGGTCTGGGTTAAAAAAAACACCTTTTCTATCAATCCCCAGCTCTTTTTAGCATGTTTTTTGGGTAGAGCTAATGTCTTAATGTGCAGATCTCTGTTGTCAATCCTCTATAGCTGTTTGAGTGCCACCAAACTCGTGAAATAAACATGATTAATGATAATGTCACAATTTTCACCAAGCAGACTTTTCAACCACTAAAATGTATTTGATTTGCATTCATGATGAAAATGGAGATTTTGGGGGGATTGTTCTGCTTCATTGGGTGGACTTCCATGCCTCGTAAAAGAATTGAATAAAAAATTCAGTTATGCCCAAAGAATTTACATGAAGATTGAGACTGAGCGCACTCAGGGAAGACTGATGAGATTGGTTGGTTATCAAGTTAGTGGACACTAAGTTTTAAGGCTGCTTCTTCCTCAAGTAATATTGGATGTTCAATTCTGTGGTCAATTACCCCAGCTTTGTAGAAGCAGCTGTGTGCGTCTTTCTTCCCTGCCTTGTTCTGGGGCTCAGTGAAGGCAGTGGTCATTCAGTGCAGGATTAAGGGGGATAGATAAATATTAAATTGCTGATAACCATCAGTCTCCAATGGGCTATGAAATACATGCATTTGGTCAAGGATGAACAAGGATGAACTATGAAGTTACAAAATTAGTAAATTTCACTTGGAGCAAATTAGAACTTCATAAGATGTGTGCTTTGACTCTGTAGTTGTGATATATCATGTTGTTCGACCCTAGTAATTGCTAAAGCCAAGAAACTGAAAACTAGAGAGAAGAGGTATACGATTTTCTGATGTGGGCTGTATTTCCCTATGAAACAGAAGTGATTTCATTTTACTTAAAAAGCCATTCCTTCTGTAAAATTAGGAATTTTGAACCACCTTTCTGACCATCTGTGCCTTGGCTCATTGAAGTTTTAAAGTATGGTGATGGATGAATGTATGTGACCATCTTAATCTTAAGGAATTCTTCTCCTTCTGTGAAAGGAAGGTTTTCCAGTTACTGTTCTTTGTGCTCCTAGTAAATTTGAGTCAAGAAAGGAAGCATTTGCAATCACCAACTGACTTATTAAAATGTTTATTTCTAGAGTTTATGCAAGAAGCACTTGCATCCTGTACTTCAGGATATATTTGCCATGCTAATCCCTTCTAAAAAAGTCAATTTGGTATGAAAATAAGAAACAAAATATGAATTGAACTTTTAATTAGAACACCTTAGAGAGCAAAATGTCACTTTAATTTCAGGCTCTGGGTGGATTGTATGAGGAAACCAACAGAAAAATAGTTTAAACTCAGATCTAGTGTCACTGTTTGTTCAGCTTGCAGGCAGCTGGGTGTTACTTAGAGCAAGCACACGATGTGAAGTGCATGTATATTACAACTTTTATTTATCTTCTACCACACTGTATTTTCAGATGTTAAGCACCTATACTTAGGGGTCACTGAAAATGCGTTGAAAGTGTGACATAACTCCTGTGTTCTCAACTCTCCGAATTTTAGTAGACATTAATACAGGCTTTGTCCTTACAAGTGTCTTGCAAATAAACATTACAAAGGACGTGCTTGTGGTTGGTGAATCTACAGGCATAGCCATAGTTCCAAGCTCTTGACTGACTTCTTTGACCACCACTGAGATTGTAGCTATTGTGGGCAGGTCTATACCAAGCCCAGACTGTGGTCTTTGATTTCTTGAGACTCAAAATTTGGTAAGGCCATAGTGCCTCATACATCTTTTGCAGAAGAAGTACCAGCAAATCCTGTTCCACACTCCTATCTTTCTACTGCCCCTTCCCAAAGCTGTTCATGTCTCTGAGCAACAAACAAGAGCAGGACTCCTGTCTGGTTGAAAGAAGGTTGGAAGGGGAAGGGCCTTATTCTTTAGCCACAATAACTTCCAGTTTAACTCATTGCTTTGCTGACAGCAGGAGGCAGGGGTTAACTAAGTAGGCCAGTTTGAGCAGCACTAGGACTGAATATGAAAGCACAGTCCACCACTTTAGAGTCACCTCCAGCTCAGGACAGGAAAATAACTGAAACAATCCCTGCAATAACTGCAGGTATTGCAGCTCAAACCCAAACATAAAATACCACATTACAAGTCAACGCAGCTGGAAGGTACCTCAACACATGATACCTCAACTCCAGGTCTTACCCCAAACAGAAAAAGGCTGCCCTAAAAGATCGTAAGCCACAGCCTCATGATGCATCCCTGGAGAATATTATTGCAATCCTGCAGAGGACTTTGCATGCTGCTAGTAATGCAGGAAACTATGGAAGGGAAAATACCTTGCAGTTGCATGTTTTCCTAGTTCAGTACTATTCCCTGGCAAGTGTGCTGTCCTGTGGGCACAGCCTACTCTCATAACTTCCCAAATACCACAGCCACCAAGATAATAAGTTAATGAGCAGACTCTCTGTCTTGACTGAGATGCATTCATTAACATTATACTTTGCAGGTCATGGAGTTGCATATTTTCCTGAGCTGAGCAGTGTAATGACTGAGATATTATTTATACTCTCCTTTGTATGTGCTGTTAGTGAAGATGAATGCACTTCTAATTCAGTTGAATTTGCCACAGATCCGGGCACCTGTCTCTCTAGCTGCGCTCCTCCACATCTCAGCTGTGGATATTTTGAAGTACTTTGGCAACTGAGCTACAACTTCACGAGTTGAACAACACACTTCAGCTGCAAAGTTATTTACAAACTTTACTGATCAAGCTGCATATTCTTGGGCTGAATTTCCTACAGACAGCACTTTACAGATGGAATTGAATTCTTTACTAATCATAAGCGATGAATTAATTTATTTGATTAGCAGTAATTTACATTATTTGCTGATTATGTTCTCCAGTTCCCACCATTAAGAGCTGTGTTGTGTTGCTAGTGCTGGTTAATCATGTACTTCAGAGAGGAAGGAATTTTGGTTATAGATAAAGTGATCTTTGTCTTCAAATACTTCCAAAAAACATTTCTTCCATGTCACACAGGGTAAGATATATTTAAAAAAAAAAAAAAGGTTACAGGTGAAAGCATATTTTTCTATGAAAGCAGGGTTTTGTTAGTGCCTTGTTCTACCATGTTTGACATCTTTCATCATTTGTTATGCTTTTGGAGGTATTGCTTCTATGGCCATTGCATGGGATGGTGCAGAGCTTTACTCATCAGTGGTAAGTTAGGAGGGGGTCACAGGGTGCTCTACACACCTCATTGGGCAAAACTGCCTTTTTCATCTTCTTCTGTGTATATCTAAGCATATCACGGTGTGTAAAATCCACACAGGAAACACTGTACAACCTTGTCTTTATAAAAATCTATCTGTACTCTCTGCTGTCAATCTCCCCTAGACAGCTTTTGCAAGTATTTTTTACAAAACATCTCTAAAATACCTGGCAGGCTCTTTTCTAGGCAATTAAGCCTTCCCTTCCACCTAGTGCAAAGAAAATATTCTTTACTTACCTGTGCAGTGCTTAGAGTAAGATATTTTTCTCACCCACTGAAGTGGTTCCCACCCATCATTCACAGAATTCAAAACTCACCATGAAAGTTTTCATTGCCTTGCTGGGTGAGAGGGCTGACACATTCAGGTTTACCAGCCAGAGCTGTGCCCTATTATTTCACTAACAAAAGGCAAAATTAGCTCACTGGTAAATAATCTGAAGAGTTAAATCAATCCTGGCCCCTTAATTGCATCCAGATAAGGAAATTAATTTTGCATATTTGGTTTATTCAGAACACAGTATAAAAAGACTGAGGTTAAATACTGCAAATGAGGAAAATAAGCTTTTGCTTAATCAAAGATGTAAAATACAAGTGGACTCTGAATTATAAGGGATATGACTTTGTTATATGCATAAAGATTGAGTGATTTTTTTAGTTGGTTAAAATTTATTGGAATTTAAATAAGGACAGAAATGAAAATATTCTTTTTGACTTCCATATTGGGCAGTTTATCTCTATTTGGTTTTGCTTCTAGATTTTGGCGTTTATGCAGCACATATCAGGGACTGGTAAAAACCTATGGTTAATTTCTCAGTTTCAAAAACCATGGTTAGCATCAGAAGTAGAATGAGCCTTCTGAAACCTTCACCAAAAGTAGGCATGAAAAATGTAATGCAAATTTGAAGGCCTAACTCTATCTAAAGTTACAATTGTTTTCCAGTTTATATCACTTTAGATTTTTGTACATTAAATTTTATGTGGCCTTTTAGAACTTCATCCCTTGGTGTCCCGAGATCATTCTGAAAGTCCTTGTAGCTGGTTTATTAGTCTGCAGTTGTCCAAATCCCCTAAGAACTGTCTTGAAATCTTGGTATTACATCAGAAACCTCTATTTTTTTCTGGCACCAAGGTGTACTTATAAGCAAAAGATTGCATATTACTACATTATAGTAATTTCATACCTGACTGCCTCTAGAACATCTTACTGAATACGGCTTGGTCTTGGGGCTTTGCTGATTATTCGTTTTACCAATCTGTTTTTAACACTATGCTACTGATACTTGGATTTGAGATGGTCTGTCTGACATGTCCATCATAAAGGACATTTGTGGTATAGCTTAACTGAATTCATTTTCAAGAAGTGTAGGAGAAAGAATTCATTCTTTTGGACATCTTTCTTACTGTAACCATGTATTGGCCCTACAGACTCTCTGGCATGATTGAAAGAAGATAGTTTTAGAACTTCTGCTATTAGCAAGTTCATCACTGATTTTAGTCTTCCTGTTTTATACCTATCTTGCCTATATTTATGTAGAAATATAATCTTTTTAAAAAATACAAACACCATCTTCCAAATTATACCACTGTTTTCCTTTTTCAACCATACCAACTTCTTTTTCTTTCTAAAATCATTTAGTAACTAACATGCCCTTTCTCTCAATCTATAAATTTTAACCATTGAACAAATTTCATTCACCCACAAACAGAATACACCTTCTAAGTAAGTTTCCATAATAAAAGGAAAGGTTTCTTCCTATGATAAACTGATAAACTTAACCATTTTTATGTAGCTCTCATTTGGAAATAGAAAACTGATAGATCAAATCTCTTGGCTCTCTTTGCTGTGATCTGCCAAGTATATTGAATGCAAATACATTATACTTCTCTTTTTTTGCATCACTTAAGTGATGCTGTTCTTTACAACATTCCTCCTCATTTTTTTCTTTTATTTTGTTACTTTCACTCTGTCCTTAATTTTCCAACAAAAGGCTTCTGGGGCTGGCTTGGGCTTTCTGCCCTTCAGGATCCCTTGACTCTGCCATACTGTTTCTGGTTACTTGTCAGTACAGATTCTACCTTTAAATGCAGAAAATGTGGTGTCCCGAGGCTCAGAAATATGGAAACAGGCTTTAGTTCTGTGAATTTGAGTGATTTTTACGTAAAGTTACATTTTTCAGACAGTACAACTTTTCATTTAGCTCCAGTAGATTTTTGTATCATAGTCTGAGTCTTTCAAATTCACTCAATTCAAAATTATAGTAACTAATCCTGTGGTATTCCCTCAGTCTCGATAATACTTTGTCTGAGAATTTTAAATGCCTCCTGAAATCTACTAAAATGGTAAAAAACTTAATGAAAACAAAAAGTATCCCCTATAAAAAGATATTCTTTTTTATGTGTGGTGTAAAAACAGTGAATTCAAATGTGAAGGAGTCTCTGCAGTTTCGCGTCTGAGGCAAAGCTGCTATAGATGGTTACTCCAGTCTGGTAACATAATTTGTCTGCTGGCATTACACCCACATTACTTCAAGGGATGGAAATAAATTTATAAAATGCTGCGTAAAGCCTGAAATGGCCACCTTTAAGTTTAATCTTCCCCTTAATGCTGTAGAGTCTATAAAATATGCATTAATTCAAGTTTTTAATAGCTTTTATTAATCCATCTTTTCTTTGTAAAGGAGACAATGTCTAATATGTATGGTCCATCTCTTTATGCTTTCAACCTCATGATAAATCTAATTATCTCACCTTGCTTTAGAGTTACTTTTAGCAATGTTTAGTTGTCTGGAGCATGCAAAGCTGTAAATATCTCCTGCTCTGCTGATATCCTTAGACCCAGGCAGTCAATACACAAGGTATATGGTATAGATCTACCCTAGATCAAGTGACTGATTATTAATGCCTTTCCACGGAAGCAGAAAGAAAATGGCTCATAAAACTTTAACATAGTGGTGAAAGAATCATTGTTGTGTGATGTACACCAATTAATATGTTTGTATTGACTATGTACTTTTCCTTTAAGTATGTGCTTTCAGTAATATCCTTCAGCTTGCTGCTTTTTTAATGAACCTTCTATATTATATGAGAAAACAATGCAATAAAAGAAATTACATGAGTAGAGCAAGGCTATCACTGACTTCAAGTATTCAGTCACAAAATAATATTAAAAACTAATTGTGGGATGTTGCTTCAACACCTAAAATTATAATAAATGCATGACTGCATGCTTAATAATTGACATAAAATACATAAAAGCCAGAGTATGGCTATGACTTAAAAAAGGAAATATAAAATTCTTCCCTTTGTACTACATGGATGTTTGTAAGTTTCCAGTAGCTTTCTGTTAAAAAAAATAAAATAAGAAAAAATACCACCAAGGTGCAGGGAAGACTCCTACTTGTTTCTGTAGGTCTTGTGGATTTGTGGATTTCAGTCTGGAACAGTTTATATCCACTATATTCAGGCCTTCTGTCCTGGGCTTTCATAATGACAGCTGGACAGAAGAGTTGCAAGATTTTGTTTTCACTCCCATTTCTCAATACTCTTGAAGTGTATCAAATTCTTTTTTTTTTCTATAATTTCATCATTATAAATTATTAAAAAACACCTGACTTGAGAATAACTGGTTAATATGTTTAACTGAATATGTAACATTGCTGTGAAACCTACTGCCACTCACCAAGTGCTTGTCTAGATTCCATAAAAAGTAAAATATTTAGACTGATGGGGTTTTGTATCTTCTGATTCACCAAAATCCATCTGAATCAACAATGTTGGTTCCCTTTGTTTTCTAGGGGCAATAGGCAGCTCACTGGAAAAAGTGAGGGGAGGGTGACAGAAAACTCAGTGATTACAAACACCTGTAGATGAAAGCAGGGTATTATTGATATTAAAAGCTGATTTGAGAAAGGGAAATGCAGGACAACAGGACACTCCTGTGCCCATGGCCCTTTTTTCCCCCCAGCTTGGTGCCAGTGAAAGCTGCCCTTTGCTGGCTGTTGCCAGAGACAGTGTCAGAGCTGAAAGGCCATCCCTGCATGGGCACCTGGAGCTCCAGCTTGCCGTGTGAGGGTGAGCAGCACTGATATTTTTCATCCAGGAGCTGTGCAGCATTAGCTGAGCCTTTGCAGAGAGGGCAGCGTAACAGCAGGCACTGTGGCAGGGGGTTCTGAGGGATGATGGCCTTACTCATGAATTCCAGCGCTAAACTGGAAAACTTTGAGGCTCTGTGCAACTGATGAAGGGCTGAAAGCCTCTGCCATGGGAAGACCAGTAGATGGTGGTATTTTGTCAGTCTCTGCTGGTGGGTTATGGGCTGTGTCAGGAATCCTGGGAACAATACCAGGTTTGTGACAGAGCAGCCAAAAATGGGCAATCAAGCAATTATTCTATCTCATAGCAGCCTTCTTGAAGGTTTCCTGCCTTGCTGCACCTGATGCAACCAGTTTATATGTGTTTGCTGGGGTTCTTTTCATTCAGATACATTCTGAGTGAATGAAAACATTGGCTCAATGCATCAATATGGTGACAGGCTTGCCAATGAGCTGAAATTTCTATTGCTTTGTGTTAGCAAGATTTGGTAGAAGTTACCTTTGCTGTGAAACACCATTTCTCATCCTTTACCTTTTCTGGTACAGCCCTGAGTCACTTGCTGCCTAGCAGTTCTGAAATAATGTCATTATGCTTCAGACCAGCTTTCTGTGACATTACATTGCAGTACATCCAGAAGCAAGGTGTGAACATGAAACTAGGCATTGTTAGCATCTTAAGATCAGTACAGTCGAGCAGCTCCATGCTTTGTAGGTACCAGGGAGCAAATTTTATCCTTGTTGAGTCCAGAAATGTGAGTTCTTGATTGCAGTTCTCAACTGATTTTAACCCAGTTCATTGTCAGAAACAGAAATATGAAACCTGAAATATGAAAATCCAAGCAGGAGCCTATGAAGGTAGCCAATGAAGACAGGAAGGATGTGTTATTGTAGCCTGCTATTCAGTGGGTTTCAGTTAATTTCTTTGCTAATCCAAAGAATGCTTCTAGAACTCTAAACAAATCAATTTTGCCTGCAAACCCCCTTTGCTAAATTAGAATGAAACTTTAGGCTCACAGGAGAAAATCTGAAGTAGGTTAACTTAGGTATTATCCAAAAAAAAGAAAGGTAGCAAGAAAGGAGAAATTACAAATTATTGCAGGGAATTGAGAGTAGAGGTACTGCTGCAGGAGGCAGTGCCCACTAAGCAGGGGTTGAGGATGGCAGGTCCTTTCCTGCACTGCATCTCATGGAGTGAGGTACCAGCAATGCAGGTCTGAGCCACTGGCAGCATTTTTGCCTTTCTGCTGTTAGTACCAGGGGAAATGACAACCTGTGGTGCCCAGAATCACCCTGTGGAAGGAAGATGGCTCTGAGCATTAAACAAGATGGTGGGATGGGGAAAGAGGAGAGGAGAGGTAAGCTGCTTTCATGTAATACCTTTGGCAGTAGAAAACAAGGAGAATGAGTGGGAAGATTTTGCATTTTTTTTTTTAAAATCCTGATACACTTTCCAAATATCCAACACAGGAGTATTGCCAGGGAAAAGGAAGCCAGCAGAGGAGACCTTTTTTTCTCTCATACTACCTTTGTTTCTTTTTATCACCAAAGTATTTGAAATCCCAGAGCATGTTGTTCCTAAATTCTCATTAATAAGCCACACTATAAATATGAGTATGTTGTTTTATAAATACTGCTTTTCTGAATTCCCTTTGAGCAATAAATAAGAGAGTCAACTCCCTGGAAACTAGCAGAATTAGGAAGCTGTAATGTAATAGCAGTGTCTGCCTCCTGAGCTACCATTTCTCAAGCTTTCATCCATTATTCTCTCCATCCCAGTGGCAAAGCTGAGAGAAGGGAGCATTGTCAGTGACACTTCTGCTGAGAAACAAAGTTGTCTCACTCCCAGTGACTGCCAGTGATGCTAATGGCAGCCAAATATTGTTGCTCACATAAAGCTGGGAAAAAAAAAGTAACCGTGGTGGGTCTGAATGCATTGTAAGGCAACATCCTGTGCAAGGGCTGGACGTGAGGGCTGGGGTTATTTTCCATGATGCATGCCGGCATGGAATAGAGTGATGTTTGCCCTTGCCAGCATTAGTATGGTCTACTCTGTTTATTTTAGCACTGCAGTCTACAGAAGAGCAGAAGTCAAATACCAGTTTGGCTTCTAAGGCTACCACTTTAAAAAGTTTTAAATGGATGATTTGCAGATTGCTCCTATAAGTAGTCCAATCCTGCAACTAAGGCAGGATATTCACTCACATAGTTACTCATAGTTACTCACTAACCATAGTTACCATGACAAGGGTTTGGTGACATTTTTCAGAGTTCATTTCCATTGACAACAGTGCAGAAAGACAGCAACGGTGGGACACTTCAATTTGCAATCCATGTTAAGAACTGGAGAGGAGATGGTAACAAATCAAACAGTTGGATTTAATAGATGAAGTTTTTGCAGATGACAGGGACTATGACTTGTCAATTTCAGACAGCAAGTTGTGAAACAAGTCTCCACCATGCAACCTCTACAGAATAGTTAGGTCAGTCTGTTTGAATCTCTGAACACCTGAATTTTCTTTCCAAAATACAGCTAGTGAAATCGTGCCCAGTCTGTCACTTTTCTTTATTACAGCTGTGTTTCCTGCTGGCATAGACGGTGCAAGGATGACTAGAGCACGAGTTAAGAGTGACACCAAGTGGTTAAGCATTGTATTTTGAGGCGATTTTTTAAAGTATCTTTCTGGTTTATCTGGTTTTGAAACACCACTCTTGGGTTTTTTCTTTTAAACAGTCTTGATTATGTCACTGAATATTTTTTCTTTAAATAAACAGACACAGGCTCTCACTTGTTTTATAAGCAAATCATCCACAAATTTATGCTCCAATTTTTCTGTCCACATAATACCATTTGCATAAAATTTCTTTCCTCCAGAATAAGGCAGTTTCTGGGTTTTAATGAGGTATGTGTTGAGAAACATGTGGAACTGCTTTCAAAGAGGAATAGGAAAGCAGCAACTGCACTATAATTATTCGACTGTAGAACAGTAAAAAGAATGAGCAGTAAAAAGTGCTTCTGGGTAAGGAATCTCCAGGGCAGTCATGCTGGAATAATGCACATTCTTTCTCCCACACTTCCTTTTAAACGGTAGATACCTAGTGGCAAACTGTTCCCCTGTTTCCTTCCTCAGCAGAGCTCTGTGAAGGACAGGTGTGAAGTAGCCCACTTACAACCCTCCTGAGAAAACCAAAATTGACAGAACTCTTGAATTAGAGCCTACTGCCAGAAAGCTCTTTAAATGATGGCCTCATTCATATAATCAGCAAAATAACAGTTCTTATGAGAATTGTCCCCTCCCTTATCAATCAAACTGTGATTCTTGGTAGCTTTGTGAGCAGTCATTTTTCTGGAATTAATCACTGTTCTTCCAGAAAGAAACAATCTGCTAGCCTGAGGTGCTCCTTTTTGTGGTAGACTAAGCCGAAGCAGATTTTTTAGCAAGTAACCTGATTATCCTAGCCAAAGCTCACAGTGCACAGAAGTCCAGTACTTCCACTTCTCTGGTCAAAAACACAAAGGAAAGGGAATCAGTGTTAAAGAGCACTTGGGCAAATGACAGACAGAAAAATCCTGTAGCCTGTCTGGAGGACAAGCCCAACAAAGCGAGCACTGGAGGGAACAACAGTCATATTGCAGAATGAACATAAGTTAGAATAGCACTCTTTGGAAAGTCTCTGAGTTCATGGCCAGTCCTGCTACCCGCATGGAAAACCGTAGTTTTGGAGTTGCTTGCATTAAAAATTATGGCAAAGACAGACCAATTAGAGGTCTGTGGATAAAAAAAATAATTACTTAAGTCAATCTGCTACACTTTCTAAAAATAAAATAATTAAATAACAGGCCTTTCAAAAAAAAAAAAAAAAAAAGGCGCTGTTATTTCAACTGCAGACACAAAATTGTTCCCATAAGTGAATTTTGGCATCACTAGTAAGCTCTCTGCTGTTCATGTAAGACAAGTGTTTTTGTGCCACTGAGTTGGAAGGTGACAATGTTTTTAGATGGCGCCCTTGTGATCTCAGTAATTATCACATCCCTTGCCAGGGTAACAAACTAGCAGAGTAAAATACAGTTTGCTGGTAGAGTTGTGAGAATTCAAGTAATTCATCTGCTGCTTGCTTGATGTGTCAGGATGGAGTGAGAAAAAACTGCAAGGGATCCCACTGTGTTTTGTGGAAATGTAAGAGCAGGATTACCATAAAGGGACTATAGCCACTTTATATTAATGTCTGCTGTTGATGTTCTAGTTGATTTCAAAATTTTCACCTTTTTTTTTTTTTTTTTTCTTTTTCTTTTTCTTTTTTTTTTTTTTTTTTTTGCATTTCAGTAAATTCTGCATTCGGGCAGTGCTGTTACATTTTTGTTTCTTGCCAATCAGAATCTGCTAATAGTGAGTTCTTCAACTTCACAGTAAAAAACCCAGTATTTCTCATTCCATGTATGTGTTTTATACAGAAATTGTGAAGCTCTTCATTAATTCCTTTGTGTGCCTTTTAACTGTCGTTGCTTTGGCAACCTCTTCTTCATGTGTTCCATTTTTCCACTTAATGGCTCAACAACCATCATCTTTGTGTGATATTATCAGTCAAAATTTTAAGACACAAAATCAAGTTTGTTGCTAATAGTTGCTTTCATGATTTTTTTCCATATTTTTTCAGTAATAAATACAACTGGGTTTGTAAATGGGGGTTTTAAACACTTTTGAGTTTTAAATTAAAAGTAAAAATTCTGGATGCAAGGCATTTACCTCAGGAGACTGGTTTAGGTGTGAAATGCCACCAAAGGCAACACCCAGCCATTTCTAGCCATGCCTCTCAGTGCCCACCATTCAAGGATGGGGCAGCTGTTTTCGTCCCAGAATTGCCTGATTTCCCTAGAAATCTGATGTTCTCTCGTTACGAATTCAAAGTTACCTAATAAGAAAACTGCAAAAAGGACTGCTTATGCCATAAAAGGAATTCCATATGGTTTCACATTTCCCACATTAAAAATCATTTTTGCAGCTCTTCATTCATATTTTAGCCAGTTGAGAGTTATGTTATGATCTTCTTTTGCAAAGGGCATCAGAGATAGCACAGAGAATAAACAAAACGAAAACAAAATTATTGTTGTCAATCAATGGCAAACCAGGACGGTTCTAAATGTTTCATTTGAAATCTGTATCTCACACCTGAGGCCAACATGGGAGATTGTATCAGCAGGTGTTTGGAGAGGATGCTGTTTGTCTCCATTTGCAATAGCTTCGTATTAATTTGATTATTAATAAGCCAAGTTCTTCAGTGGTTCACGCCTGCAAATATCAAGAGAGTTCCAAGACCCCAAGTAGTAGTCATTGGAAGATAAATACTCAGCTTATCTCAGGGTGATGTGAGCACAGAGCAGCATTTTTCCAAGATGGAGATCCAGGAGGGAGAGCACACTTGTGTTTGGTTTGTTCTAGTGTAGATGGGAGCCCTACATGGAAAAAAACTCACCTTCACTCTCAAGATCCAGGCAGGTTTTGTGACATATGAGGCACCATATGGGATATTGCTGAATCGTGGGACTCAATTTAGCTCTTGCTAAAGCTGTTTTATCTAAGAGATATTTTGAATTGTTTTCATACAGTTTGGAGGAGTTAATAAAATATCATACGAAACAGTCTCTGAATCCATCAAAAGCATTTTGAATCTCTACTGACAGAAAAAAAAAGAAAGGCTGAGAGCCATTTAATATTTACTGGCCTCCCTTGAGGTGCCAATCAAATCAGCAGTAACAAAGTGACCATGAAATTTTGCAGTATTATCAGGAACACTTTGGAATTGTCACTTTTTTTTTTTAATGCAAATCAAATCTGTATTTCTGGTAAGCTCTCTGTTGACCCCAGCAAAATGGATATGATGCATGACAATTCTGGTAATTTTTCTGCCTGGTGCTAGAGTACTGAAGCACCAGACCTTCAAGGAAAACTCAGAAAATATTTTATACAGTTTGTGCTTTTAAAGGCTATGGGTAGGACCAATTTTTACAGCAAGAATGAAGAGTTGATATGGTCAGTGTTAGCTGGAGGTAAGTAAGGTGAATTCTTGGCTTTTCTCTTTCCAAGGAGCTTTCTAGCTGCTGTTTATATAGTATTGATACAGCTTTTTTCTGAGACTAAGTGTATCCTTTATTTTAAATGATTTGTTGATGTTTTCAAAGGCTTATCTGTCAACCAACTCTTTACCATAATCTTAGCAGACTTTTGTCACAATACAAAAGAAAAACAATCCATCCTCTCTGTACCACAACAATACCCTCACCTCTGTCCCAGGATAAGTAAACTCTTTCTGTTTTCCACAGAATTTCTGTATCTGCTATTTAGAAGAACTTTAAGGGAAATGTCTTAAGGAACCTAAAAGCAGCTGAGCACAGAGAAATCTGCTGGCAAATGCATATCATCAATATACAAAATAAAACCTAAATTTGTATCTCTTAATGATATAGAGTTGATATATGACATGAAAATAAAGTCTCTGTTAGGAATTCTCATCTAGTTGCCAAGGTGCCGTTGCCAAAGTATTTTCTTTAAGAATGCCTTGGGTACTTCAACTGCTCTTTCCATGTTGCATTCACCTCCTCAGGTGTGGGTTTAAACCTCTACCAGCCCTCATTATTGCACATTATTAACTGACAAGTTATAAATTATTATTCATTATATTTCAATGAGGTAATGATGCATGAGGTCTTAACAAATCATTCAATAAAATCATGCTGTGCATGTTAACTTTAGAGTAATACCATATTCACACAGGGCAGAAAGGAAAAGAAAAAGAGTCAGTAATGAAGGACTAAAAATAAAAAATATTAACTCCTTTATCTGTCAGAATTAACTTGCTTTGTATAACACACCAGGAGAACCTAAGCCTTTCCTATTCTATGTTTTCTACTTCTTCACCACACTAAAAAGTACAACTAATCAACAATCTTGCCCTCCTTATAAGTGGCTTCTGCATGTTTTCTCTTGCTTCTTAGCTTCTTACACTTTTCAAGATTTAAAAATCAGTGGTACTTTTGGGCATGGACCTCATTTACTCAAATTTATTGGAGGAAACATGAAATTGTTTCTGCAGATTATAATTTTTAAAGAAAATGAGTTTGCCAAATTTTATTTCACCTTTTTTCACATATACAAATTAAGTTATTTTACTCTTTTTTACTTCTGCTTCTATTTCCCAGTATGCCCAACAAAGATTTCATTTGCATTTTTCATAACAAGAGAAACCAGTATGGTGATTGGTATAAAGAGAAAATTGAAAGAACAGGCATTTTGATAATTCCTCTATCCCAGAAGAGAAAAACCAGTCTCGTACTTTTTTCATGGTTATGCTCCATTAAGGAAAATCATTGTTCAGTCTACTCTGAACTCTTCTTCTGATAATTTTAGTGGAGATATAAGTGGAAATATTTTGGAAAACCTTGAAACTAGTGAATATTTTTCTCAGCTTGGAAACTGCCCTATACATTCCTAAATGAATTAAATGTAATTATACAGAACTTGCCCAAATATGGATTATCATTCTTTCTGTTTATTTTTGGTATTTTAGAAAATAAATCCCTTACACATCTTTCAAACAGTGTAGATTGGACTAAAATGGCATCAGGTTTATTGCTTTATGTTAAATGTTATACAGCTATTTCAACTGAAAATGCATAATGAAAATTTGCAGTAGTAGGGTTGTCTTTGTGGTTGAAAAACATTCTGCCTTCTGATATATTTTAATGAATGTTTCGAAAACCTCAGAGACTAATTTAGATTTTCTCTGACATTTTGTAAGTACTTCATTAGCGTTATGTTTCCCTCAGCATTGGCAGGCATTCTTAAAACTGAGTTAATGAATAAACATTGCAACAGTCATCTAAAATAATTTCCATCCTCATCCCTGTAAACATCTATACATTCAGTAACAACCAGAAGACAAGGCCAATTCAGGAAAGCTGCTCTGAGGAAAGATCAGGGTCAAACAATGCTGATTTCAGAGGTCAGAATTAAGAACAAAATCAGTGACTGCTTACTGCACAACAACAGCAACAACATATAGATCAGCAGGATCCTCTCAGCAAGCAGGAGTGACAGCAGGACACCAAACTTGAGGACTTTTAAGTCGTGATATTCAAGACAATATCAACCCTCTATTTTTCCCTGTATGGCCCCAATATTTATACTAAAGCAGTGATAAGATCAGAACAATCAAAATTTGTATTGCCTGCAGACTCTCTGCTGCAGCTTCCCTTTGGAATAATGGACACAGAGCGTGTCCTGTGGCACACCAAAAAGAAGCAAGAAGTTCTCCTCAGCAGCTGCAGAGGTCACTAGGCCTGCTAATGTTGTGATTTTGGAAGTACATACTTCTAAAGAATGGGGAGCACAGATGGGTTGGAAGATCACAGGCTGTCAAGATAAAATTAGACAGTGAGGCAGTCTAGCAGTAGTAGAAAAGCAAATCAAAGATGTGATGCAATTAGGAAATATTAATATGAGTTGCAGATTACTTTTTTGGAGGCAGAGATAATAGACAGAAACAGCAGTGAAGAAGGATGGCTCCTAGGCAACTTTCTTTCAATTCTTAAAAAGCAGCTGTGGGATTTTATTCTTCACAGGACTAGTGCACCCATCTCTATTTTTGCTTTCTCTTCCACCTTGCTGGGGTTAAGAAAGGCAAAAAGTTAAAAACGTAAGATGGTTTTGCTTGTTGAAAGTGTACCTGTTGCATCACACATAAGTACATAACATTTCTGGGTTTTATCTGTATTAGTCAGTATTTTGTATCAAGTGAAGTAAAGCATTTTCAGGATCTTCATGGTAGTGTCTTGGGTTTAATATTGAGGAGGGAGATAGTTATATGTAACGATATATATGACTTCAGGGTCAAGGTAGTAGTCTTGCACTCATTTTTTATTGATTTCACTTCGGTTTATTGAACTTTTCTAGAGGTCTGTGCAGTTTTGTGTTTTGTTGCAACTTTACTTGCAAGAGAAACACCAGGTTTATATAGTGAGGGTTCCTTTGGCACTGTCCCACCTGGCTCCTAACACAGCTTCTGTAGTCTGCACATGGAGTCTTGCTGAAAAGAGAACTGTTTTTTTCCCAGTTTCCAGCAATGGTGGATGATCCCCTGTCACCTTGTTATTCAAGTTCATAGGAAGAGTTAGGATTTCCACTACTCAGCTGGAATTTTCTACATTGTCACTAATGTGTGTAGAAACAGATTTTATATTTAAGGTGGAATAGCTATTTAAGATTAATCCTTTTTGATGATTCTTACAATAGAATAGTAGTGGGTTTGAGTCCTGTTCAGAGCCTGAGGGGAGAACAAAGCATTTTAAGTTCTAGAGTAAGAGTTAACAAGAGTCATGTACTCAAAAGCTGCTCCCTCCTAAATGATCTCCTTAGATTCCTTGCCTGATCAGTTCTTCAGTGACAGGCTTCTATTACTGGTTTTCCATTTCAAATTTCTTCCTATCCAACCAAAATCCCCACAGCCATTGCAGGGAGCGTGTAAACATTTACTGTCATTTTTTGTCCATGCAACTTTTGTGTTTAAAATAAACCTTTTCCAAAACTTCCCATAATCATGGGCCCAAAAGAATAATCAGGCATTTTCTAACCTCGTTTGTTATTTCCTACAGTAGTTTCTGTATTATATTCATTCCTTCCAGAGAAGGAAATCAATCTCTATATATGGAATCTGCTTTCAGCAACTGCAATTTGTAGCTTTTCTGATTGATGTTAGTGCTGTGTCACAGAGGCTTGACACTGGTTTCTAAAAATAGCTCCAAACAAACAGCAGTGTTATTTAAAATAGTGGGGGTTTCCTAGTTAAAAGGGTGTTGGCTAGAAATTGAAGAATACCTGTCATGGAAGGTGTTTGAACAAGATTGCATTTGAACATCTTCATAGTTTGGGACTGCCCACATTAGATTTGGGAATTTAATATGCAAGTGGCTGTTGTGTCAGGAATGAACCACGATGGACTCTAAGGCACTGGTAGGGTAATGGGATGTGAATTTTCTATCCTATGTGAAAAGTGATGGTAGAGGAAAGGATTTTTGATTTCACAGAGACAAAATATTTCATGATCTTTTGCCAGAACACAAAATGCTATATTGTCAAGCAAATTAAGTGTTCTATTTCAAAAGGTTTGTTCTAAATATTTTGTGTCTTTCTAATGATCTACTGTAAAATGAAAAATGCTATTTTGAACAAATCTGTATTCAAAATGGAAGCATTTCTTGTCCAATTCCCTCCTTTCACTGAAATTATTTGCCAAATTTTCAAATACTTTTAGCTTCCTGAAATAATAATGAGTGAAAAATTTCCTGCTCAACAAATAAAAGATTTTGCCCATCTCTTCGCCAAATACTTTGAAACTCAGCAGAAGATACAGATAATTGCACTTCCTGCAAGTTCATCTTTATAATTAATTAGGTAGTAAAGATGGGCATAAGTCCCAAACCTGAATTAAGGCAGCCTGGCATTTTAGCATATTTCAGTACCATGACAGAGAGACCTCCAGGCTTTCCAGACTTGTGGGGGTTTCTTGGTTGGTCAGTTGGTTTTTTTCCAAAATTAAGGGCTAGAAATACCATCTTATTTTTCTGTTGGCAAATATGAGATCCTCATGTAATCATGTCACTGGCTGTAGGTGCTGCCTTTGAAAGCTTGGGTTTGTTGTGCTTTCCTCCTGATCTGGCTCTGACAATAGCCAAGACAAGTTATCCAAACAAATATTTTGTGCAACTGTCTGCTACAGTTACTTGCATTCTTCTACAAAGGATTGCAAACTTGTTAGCAATCAGATCAGCTCCTTCCACTCCCCATCTGTAGGAGATATGAAAGGTTTATGGTGATTGGGTGCTCCACAGAAAACTGATGTCCCTATCTCAGCATACTCATGCAGAGAAACTGGCAGTGGAAATCAAACTGAAAGGATGGGCCTTGACCAGGGGAAGATTTTTAAAAGGACAGTTCAGAACTCTTCAGAAGATAGTTTTGCACTCCCTTGGGTTCGTGGGTGACAGAAGAGGGCGCAGGGAATAATTCCTGTCCCTAGGTTTTAGCACATGGTTAGCCAGCTGCAGCAGCATGGTTGGGTTTTCCATAACAAAGGGCAACCACATATTTTTGATATTGCTTTTGTTAACACTCGGAAAAAAACCAAAAGCTGAGGTTCCCATGAGGAAATGCCACAAGTGTGAGTTCTGTGAACCATATTCAGAACAAAATAATTCTTGCCTCCATGTAAGAATGGCTTCTCTTAGAAACTTCAGGTTCAAGTTTAAGGAATATGGAGAAATTTCAGTTCATAACTACTGCATGTCACAGTAATTATATTTAAAAGAAAGCTTTTTTTAACACATCCATCCCACAAGCTGGATGTCCCTTTCACTGTTTCATTTCCAATAAAGGAGAAGGGACTGACATGATAAAAAAGACCTTCCTTTGTTACAGGGACACTAGGCTGAAAGTTCCAAAGGCACTGGCTAAAAGCACATGTGAATCTATTATGTACCTTAAACCAGACACATCCATCCAACCACGCTTATGTACACAAGGGTCCTTCTCCTCCTTTTGGTTGCATTGATGAGAAAGACCAACTCCAGCCTGTGTTTCAGTGGCTGCTCTCTAGATGAGGCAGAAATCCTGTGGGAAGGGTTCTGACTGTGTTGATTTCAGCCCTGTAAGGTGGTAAACTGTGGTTTCCAAACAATTTTGAAAGTTTACTGCTACAGGTTTTAATGAGACCTGGCAGAAGCCAGAGCCACAGGTGCATTTGATTCTCTCATTCTTTGAACTGTATACACTGTTAAACATCTTCCCCTTCCCATGTGCCCTTGTGGGGTGAGAGAAATGCTCATGTTGCATCCTGCTGCCTTTCAAAAATGAGAGAGAGAGCCGTTTAGAACAGTGGGATCACAGCAGGGGAGGACTGGTTTTAATTTGAAAAAGGAGGTGCAGGTCAAATCTTAAATTCTAAAGCACAGTCCAGAATCACTGTACTAAATGGAAGATAAGTGAGAAAACAGGACAAGTGTATACTTTGTAAAAGACTTCTATTTTTTATGAGTAATTGCTTTTAACTCTCTGACAAGCTGAAGAAAATAGCTGCCTCCAAAACTAGTGACATTTCTTCCTTTTCCATGAAGATATCCAAGACAATTGTAACCTACAGGCAGTGTTACCATGTGAGCTGGGTAATCTCTGTAGCAGGATGAAATATTGCTGATAAAGTGGAACTTCCCTAAGACAGTTCTGATTTGTAAAAAGATTTGTAAAAATGGTCAAGACATGAATAAATAATTGGGTGTATTAGAGCTGGAGTAATGGAAAAGGGAGTTTGGCTGGAGAGTTCTATATGTACAAACAGCATTTCTTTTGTCTCTCATTGAGAAGGAAACTGTAGAACTGAGTAATTACATCACTGTGCTTGATATTGTTCATAAAGGATCCTGACAAATTAAACATCTCTTATGAGTTAAGTATTCTTCCATTAGACAAATTTATCAGGAGAGTTGTGGAAGTTTTGGTGGGTTTTTTTCTCAACAACACATTAGATTTCATTTATTGAGACACATCTATATTAAAGACCAAGTCTGTTTTAAGCATTTCAGATGGGCTTTAGTAATGGACTTGGTGACTTTTTCCAAAGCCATTTCAGGAGGTTTTTCTTTCTCCCAGGGAAAGTTGTTACTTCCGTCTAAAATCTGCAGAAACAATGCTGTCAGTACAAAAACCAGGTGGCCTGAACAAGCTTGGATGCATGTAATCAGAGGTTCCCCAAGGTCTCTCATATCTTTGCACAGTTAATCATCAGGTAGGGTTTGTTAGAAGGCCCCTGGGCATCTGTAGATGCTGATTTTATTCCCTAAATAAATGGGATCAGAGCAATATCAAAAAAAGAAAAAGACAACCCCCAAAAAATTAAAATCACTACCATTATATTTAGCCACTTTGCATGCATCCTTGCTTCATGAATAGGCTCTGTTATCCAACATCCCCAGTGCTATTCTGTCCCCAGAGCTGTGCTCTTTTGAGGAGGCTGCTCTGAATTTCTAAAATGCTATTTGGCATATACTGACTTTATTGATGTCTGGCTGATGCCCTCCCATGCAAAGAAATACACCTTGAATGGGATTTGTTCTGCTCTAGTGTTAAGAAAAGCAGGCAGAGCTTAGATGATTCATGATTCATTCTCTTTCTTCATTTGACTGCACTAGTAAACCAACAGTAAAATATATATATAAATAAAAACTGTAACCTTAATGTCCTCTGCAAATTTTTAAGGTCTCCTCTAAGGACATATTTCTGTGTATCCTAAATTGTGGTTGTAAGTAGGAAATCAGCCTGTCAGCAAGACACAAAACAACTATTCCAAATTTCAACACTAGGTTTGATACCTTAGAGACAAGACCACCATCTGAGAATTTACAAAGGTTAGTGAGAAATAAAGGCCAATGTTCCACTGAGAAAGGTTACAAGATGGGCAGAAACAACTGGGAAGAATTTTGCTTACATGAGAGGCAACAGAGAGCTGAGGATTTTAAAGACAACTCACAGCTAAGGTATTAAGAGGGATGAGCATTTCTTTATTTGTGAATTTACCCTCATAAAAGAGGCTGGGTATTTTAAAACATATTTCCCAGTAGTCTAGATGTGAAAAAATATAATCAGGCAAAGAAGAGTGAAATATTAGAAACCAGACTAAATAAATTTGCAATGATTTTATAGCAAAGGATTCCAAGTTAGTCTCTAGAATATCTAAGTTGCAGAAGAATCATAAAATAAAATTTTAAAACTGTTCAATGTAAATGCTTCTGATAGCATTCTTAATCACACAGCTGCACTATTTAAAAACAATTCTGTAAGGAACTGGGGTGTTTTTTACATGATTGGAATATTCATAAATAGAGTGAGTAGTACCAACTAAATCTTTTCTAAATGAGATCCTTATAGATTTACAATGGATGTCTCTCTCAATGAAAGTTGCCATGGTTACAGCACAATTCTGCATGGAGAACACTTCCATCACAAATTGTTACACATTTATATACAAATAGTTTGGGCACATTTTTCCTACTTCTTTTTAAATGAGAGCTACGAGGATAGCCTTGAAGAAAACTCCATATTAGTGCCTGGGCACAGTGATGGTCCAGCTGCACTCAGAACCACCAGATAATTCAGACTGGGGTGGGCCTGAGGAGGTCTCTAATCACACCTCCTGTTCAAAGCAGAGTCAGCTTTCTAATGAGACCAGGCTACTGGGGCCATACCCACGTGTATTTTGGAAAACTCCAAGGTTGGAAACAGCACAGCTTTTCCTGGGCCACAGACTTGTGTGCAAGAGACAGTAATGCTCCTTGGAAAACTCTTCCTCCTTCCTTCCTGTGGCTGGGGTAGAAGGCACTTTTGTACAATCTGTCTTGCAAGAAAGACCTCACTGACCTATGCTCAGTCAGCTTTGCACTCCAGGCCTGCAATGAGCCTCCCTTTTCACGTTCCTGCTCACACTGTGAGGTACAAACAGCTTGCTCTGCTCCCCTTTCCTGCGGTGGTGCTCAAAGGTTATTTCAAAAGCATCCTTGTGTAAAGATAAATGTTTGCTGAGTGCTCAGTTGTCCTGCTGAGGAGGTGTTATCAAAACAAGTTTTTTCTTTATTACTCTGCTGCATTTCATTGCTCTGGTTGCATCAAGAGTGTGCCATAGTTACTGAACAGAGTGGTAGCTCCTGTACAATCTCATGTCACAAAATGCTTGGAGATCAGGGGACATCTTCTTTTTCAGTGTGGGTACTGGATGATTTGTCAATGTTTGAAGTAAAATTCTTCTTCTGTACTTCTGTACGCACATCTATCTCATTTTATTAAACAGCCTTCATGGTTGCCAGTGTCTGGACAAGTCTTTTTTTAATAGGTTCATGTTAAAGTCCTGAGGATTAGTTTGGGTGAAGGCTTCATGCTACTAATTGAGGTTCAAATAGGAAATTTCCCATAATTCTACTTTACGATTCCAAGGAGAAATTGAAAACAAGTTAAAAAAAAAAAAAATAAGGGGAAAAGGTAGATCTTTGTTTAGGAAGTATTAAGCTGATAGCTCTTACAGTTAGTTTCATTAACTGATTGCAATACTGTGGGAAGATACTTTGTTGGACTTTTGCTCCATGAATTCAACCGCCAGCAAGCCACAAGGAATGGAGTCACTCAGTAAGTTTTCATTATGCCTGTCTGCAATGGACTGACTGCAGAGAGCTAGAGAAGAGGTTTGTTGGGTTGCTTTTTTGAAATATGGAAAGAAAGTGTGAGGGGGATCTCTAGTGCTGTAGAGGGTATACTGTGGCAACATTTATTGGAGTGGAGGAGTGTTCTTGTAAAAGAGTAATGCAAGGTTATTGCATTTACAAATTATCTGATGGTCTGCCAGCTGTTCAGTGCCTTCTTGCTGGAAGCAAGCCACTAATCCTCTTCTTCATTCACCCTTCTGGGATATCTTGAAGTCCTCTAATGGACTTCTCCATTTGTATAAGCTCAGAGATAGTTGATTTGAATATTACTTCTGATACAACTCTGCAACTCTGAGAAAGAGGAAGGACAATGTTTTTTTCACCAGTTTGATAAATTCTAAAATAAACCAACCTTTTTAATGGTTGCCTGTAATTCTCATGTGACTAATTTGGCTCAAGGCTTCTTGGCATGCTTTAGGAGACAAGGCACAATCTTTTTCCTTCTTTTTCCCTTGCTGATCCCTGATAAGTAACACAAATTAGAAAAACCTGCACGAAGCATGGACTCTCCTCTGAATCTGAAATAAGTTTTCAACATATGATTATTGATGGTTCAATTGCAAGTACATCTCAGAGGCAAGAAGGAAATTTAAGTTTCCAAACATACTGACATGTAATAGAAATCAGGCCCAAGTGCTGTCTCTGTCTACTACTAAATATCCCTGTTGAAATTTCTGCCTATTTATTAAAAAGTCTCCATCCAAAAACTTGAGCATTTAATACAAATTTATCTCACGTAACTGCTATGAGGAACCCTGATCTGAGGAAAGCCCTTGGAATCCATCTTGTCTCTGTTTGTCTTTTTTTCCTTTTTAGGGTTTATTTAAATAATTTTTGAAACATTACAAACTAAGGCTTCTTATCACTTACCCCAGCTCCAGCCAAGCCCTTCACTGTGTGAAACGTTGTTATCTATGTGTCTGCACAGCATGCACAGCTCTTTCCTCATGTTCATCCAAAAAGAAACATAGACTTTGTTGTTTGCTATGAGGGGTTTTCAAAATGCGCTCTGGCCAGCTCTGCAAATGATCATTTCAAAATAAAGCTCCAAGCTTACTTAATGATCTCTCTGTTGAAACTGCTGTTAATTGGCAATTGTTCCTCTACTTTAACATCTTTCAGAATCTTCCAGTAGGGCAGAGAGTATTTTACTGGAGTTATTTTCTTTATCATTCAGCAATTGAAAAATCTAATCACTACTGAAAATCTTCTGGGCTTTTATTAAGTTAGGTCTGATTTATGTAATTTGCCATAAAGTTCATTAAAGACTTCATTAATTTTTCACCAATCTGTAACAGTCTTATCACTGCTGTTTTTATTAGCTAAGATAAAATTAACTAGGTTTGACTTTTTAAATTTGGGGGCAAGTCATTTACCTGCCCTATCACCACTTTCATAATAATTACATTTTGCTTTGTCAGATGTGAAATGGTTCTCTTCTTATCCATCAGTTCCAGTGATTAGGATCCCATATTTCAGACCAATTGCTTGTACTGACACTTTGATCTCAGCAGTTTATGTTCTCATTAGCTGACTGAATCTTTGGTCTTTCTCTTTTCCAAAAGAATCATTGGATTTGAGATTTCTAATGCTAAAAAGACATGGAAAATTCTCATCGCCCTGCAGCTTAACAATGAATCCTGAAGGGATTGATGTCAACCTAGATTTCACTTGTATTTGTCCATCTGCCTTTTCTAGACTTCAGTGGTCCTTCCTTGGAACAAGGAAATATGAAAACCCTGCAGAGGTTATGTTTCATGTCAGCCACCACCCAGAGTGTTTTGTAAAACAGGACTTTTTGACTATTTTCTGCCCTCTGATAAAATTTTTCCATTCCCCCATGCACCATCACCTGGGCTACACCAACACCCCTTCGCACTTGACTTCAAATATCAGCCAGTGATTTGTTGGAATGCTGGACCCATTAATGGCCTGGAAGATCAGCTGGACCATTCTGTTATTTGGACCAGTGCCCACCAAATCAACCAAACCTAGTAGGTGATGACCTGTTTTCATTCAGTAATCTAAAAATGGCTACAAGAAAAGTATGATAAAATTATTTTCAAAGGAAAAATGAAGCCAATATCTACTCTCTTTCCCCTCCAGAACTAGCACTCAATAGTAATTTCCTCTAAAATGTATCAATACTAATTGGAGAAGTACCATGGTCTTGCAAGAGAAAGCCTGCTTTATTCAGAATTACTGCTATATATTTCAGATTCTCTCCCTTGGGCACTTTCCCTTCACATTTTCACTTGATAGAGGAAAACAGCTGTGTGAAAGGTATCAGTGGCACTTGTGTGATAAACCTGAGCCTCCTGCCACCACAATATTTGGAGTCTCTTGTACCAACTGAATGTTTCAATGCACAGAGCAGAGCAAAGCACTTGGTAGGCACAGGGAATGTTTGAGGCATTCAGGTGAACTCTGTCACAGACACAGTGACCTGACAAATATGTGTGTTCTCTCTAATACCTCAGGTTAAGTGGTTTTAATCCCTACCTTTGTGAGGATTTTGATCAAGTCTCCATTTAAAGGACTTCTGGGATGCCCTGGTGACTCTGGTTCACACAGTGATTTTAAAGCTGTGTCACTTGTATGTTTTTACTAAAGAGAAGGCAAGCAGAGAGGCTAAGAAGGAGCCCTTGCACACATTTTAAACTCTGCTTTGAAGCAGAAATGTGTTCTGACATTTCACTGAGAGTTGATTCAGTGATACATCCCTTAAAATTTATTTAGTAGCAAAAGAGTGAAAGCATCTCAATTACCCATACTTCTGACTTTTCCCTCTCAAAAGCTGAGAAAACCTATGAATTCAGTTTATTTGTAGCTTTCTTGATTGTTACAAATAGCACTCCCCTTCTGCACAACATTTTGGATCCGAAGGCTTGGAGAAGTCTGTGTCAGAAAGGGAAAGAGAATTGCCATCCTTCTGATTACAGTCTCTGGAGATCCTGTGCTCCAAAATGCAAACTCTTCTAGCAGCTACTCATCATTCCCCACACATGAAAGTTAAATTAGACATCATTTAACATCTAAATTAAAGTATCTTGTTCTATTTAGGGTTCCTGATCAATATTTTTAAAGCTATTGTTCCAATTTTCAGGTTTTCTCTAAATTAGCAACACTTCCTCCTGGCATTTCTCCTAAGAGGAAAGCCCTGTATCTGCACCAGGCAACATTAACTCCAATGGGAACAGGAGCTTGCTCACATAGAATTCACAGCTTTGATGACAAAGATTTAACCTTCTGATAGTGTTCATGTCAGATGAATTAACCTGCCTGCAAGGAAATTGCAGAACTAGGATCTCTTATTGTATAATTGAAATTTGAATTCCCAAAGACCAAAAGAAAACAAACAGAAGGAAAACTAAACAAATTACTTCTGTTTTCTTGGAAGCGGGATTTTCTTTTCTGTTGTTTCATGACTTTTTATAACTCAAAGGTAAAACAATAACATTATTGAGATGAATTCATAATGTCAAAGAATGAAAGAATCTGTCAGTGTGCAGTGAAAAATAAGCAATTTTAGCTTTACAATGGAAAGGTAATTAAATTCGTCTCACAAAAATACAGTTTTAGGAATACTTTTTTTGCAATGCCCTTTGAGCTTGATGGAAGTTCAAGGACTGAACACCTCTAAAATCAGAAATTAAAAGCTTTCTAATGTCCACCATCTTTTGCAATAGGGCATCTTGAGAGCCTGAAGAGCTGGAGAGAGCTGCCTGCGCTTTGTGCCAGTTTGCAAAGACATTCCCAAAGCTCAGGACAAACAGGAAAGCCGTGGGGGTGGAAACATCCCCACCAATTGAGCAGTGCTGCTCTCTGTGCTCTTTCTGATTTCTTGCAGCTCTGCATCCTTTCAGCCACTGTGCAGTTGCAGTTGATCTTTTCTGATGGCCATAGCAGGGCCTGTTGCTGACCAGGTGCAGGTGAGGCTCTTTCAAACATCCAGCCCTTTTTTGATGCCCTCAACTGCATGCCTGTTACTCCTGCTGCTACTTTTCCAAATGCCTCTCAACCTCCAATGTACCTGCAACCTAGCATTCTCCTCACAAATTCTTCTGCCCCTGGGCTCTTGCCATCCAGACCAGGGAGATTTGTTGCTCTTTGCTACCCCAAACTACCTTATCAGTGCTATCTCAATCCACTTCTTCCATCTGTTACTCCTGTACTTGAAAAGCCCTCTGCGCACTCTGCCTTCAAAGACACACTCCTAAGTACCACTGTTGTTGAAAGTAGAGGCATGCACAGGCTCAATCTGCACTTGTCAGCAAACTCCAGCTTGGTTATCTCTCTTCTTATTTTCCTTTTCCTTAAGTGGGTATTATGCAGGTAGCAATTTGAGAGTGACCTGAGCAAGTCTCTGTTGGAGACTTTTCAATGTCCTGCATGAATTTCTTATTCCAGCCTTATACTTGTTTTCCACACAGAATGACAATCCACAAAATTGCTTGCTCATTTCAGTCAGGCACACCTACATACAGACAAGAAGTCCTTTAGGGAATATAAAAAATGTACAGATTATTTTGAAGCATGATATATAAAGTGTGATCTGTATTGGGAGCAGATCTATGTTATTCACTCTAGCTGCTGGCTTAAGGTTCTTTTTCCAATGAACACTTCATCCTTGTGAAATTTTTGTTTGGTATTCTTCTGTAGCCTTAGGAATATTTTAAAGCATCTTCTTCCATATAATTTCCACTACGATCAGTTCTCAATTTGGTAAATATCTTGCTCAGAACAACCATGAATTCTGTAATTCAAATAAGAACAGCAAGGAAACACAGGTCTGTCCTGTGCACGTGTAGGGTTTTCTCCATGCTTTCTATACTGCCTGTGTTCTGAACGTGTTTTGTGGTGGGTTGTAAGAGCAGAATAGCACAGGGCTTCCTGTGGTGTGAATTTTGGAAGAATTAGCTACTCCCTGGTGAATGTCAGTGCGTGACAATATTATATATATGCCATTAAGCAAAGGTGCTGTATGCTGGCTTTTTACTTTCCCTCAGAATTCTGTCTCACTCAGCTACAGTCAGTTCTCATTGCCTACTAACAGTAGGTGTCTCTAACACTTCTTATCAGACCATCTTTCAGTGGAGAATCTTACAAGTTGGTTACACTGCACAGCACCCAAAAGAGACAGTCAAAAAATACATTTCTCACAGGAATCTCCTCAACCATCAGAGATAAATATCTTCTCTAAGAGAGACTTACCAAATATACAAAACAAGGCACAGCAGTATGCATAATGCTTTTAGGACAATATGATAAAGAAAAATTATGTGAAGTATTTGAAGCTGTTACTCTTAAACTCCTTTTTTTAGATGAAGCCTTTAGAATTTTTTGCATTCCTTTAAAGGCAATAAATTACATCATGTTGTCATTAGATTAATTTTTAATATAGAAACAAGATATTTGCAAATTAAAATCAATGAAGAATTGGTGAAGCTTCCATTTGAATTGAATTTTAACACAGTAACACATTCATTGTCTGACCCACAGAGGTGGTTGTTTTATTACAGCTTGTTTCTTATGCAGTTCTATTATTCCATGCAGTTTTTGTACATTGAGACCCATTTTTAGCCGTGAAAGCACAAAATTCCATTTAAAGTCTAGGCAGAAAAGAAGCTACCATTTTTGCCAGATCTATGTAGAAACAGCAGCACTAAGGTATTTTTTTAAAATAAGGTGAAAGATAGAGGGAGCCTTCAGGCCAGGAGTAGAGGTGGTTTTGTACTCAATGCTGCTTGTAATTAAAACACCTGTCAGTTGTAACTTGTAAGAGAAACACCTGTACCTTGTCACTAATCCTGGATTGGTCATTAATTCTCTTAGGTTTTGATTAACCTGCTCCCTATTTACTATAAATATATATGGATATACATATTCATTGCTTATAATTCAGAAATAAATACTTAGCCAGGAATTCTTAGTTATTAAAATAAATATTTTGTTAATGTTTTCTTACTCATTATTCCAGTCTATAATATAAAAATACAGCTAAAATGCTAGAACTAGCATTTTAAAACACTTTTATGTTTGGGATTTTTTTTTTCCAGTGGGTGATTTTTAGCCTTTCTGTAAGGTGTTAAATCTGGGAGGCAGGCAGAAGGTTTTGTTGCTCTGACTTTGTGTCTGGAGAGGCAATGTTAGTGTCTCCCACTGCCAGCTCAATGCATCCCTTTCCACTGTGAGTGGCAGAGACAAAATGCTTCAGTTTCTGTGGTGTGTTCAGACAGCAGCCAGACAAGGGCTCTGATAGAGAGGGGCTGCTCCCCAGGACCAGATCAGTCGGTGAAACCCCCAGGCTCTGATGGTTCCAGGTTACTAATTTATGACATGGATGCTGAGGGAAATCAGCTGGGCGAGATCAGAGGTGGGAAGAACATCCCTGCCGCATTTTGGAGGACAAACAGGATGCCCTGATCTCTGTTTGGAGGGAACAGCAAAACTTACTTTCATAGAGGTGATAATAACAGAGGAGTTGCCAGCTGGCCTTAAGGAAGACTAATGAGGGGCTGGCAAAGCACTTGGGCTACAGACTGGGAGATAACTGGGAGTAGGTGATAAGTGGGAATCAAGTCTTCTTTTTCTGAGCTCATTCAGAATCTGGGTTGTGTTTCTTTTCCCACCTTTCCACTGCCTTCGCCTTCTGTGTGTAGAGTGGGAAAGATTACTTGAATTTCCTGTAAGAATTACAAATCCTGTCTTCATTCTGCAGAGTGTCTTTCACAAGGCATTTTTGGCATTGGCTGAATTTTGGGTTGTTCAGTGAAGTGTTCCCCTTCCCTCAGCCCCCCGAGATCAGCTGCTAGCTCAGGTTTAGGGAGGTTAGGGTGAGGGGAATCTTCAGGATAGGGACATAAAACCAAAAGAGGCTCTTACCCTGAGATGTGTTCCAAGGTTTATTCCAAGAAGGGGATCCCAGGGCGAAAGAGGCCCAACCCTGGAGGGAAAGGGGGTTTTATGCATTTCAGGGTAGGGGGCTGGGTTACCTATGGCCAAAGGCCATAGGTCAGAGTCAAGGGACAGGTAGGGTTTCACAGGGAGGGGATACCAAAGGGAATACAACAGTTCAGGGTTTTTTTAATTGTAGAGAAACAGCATATCAACATTTTTCAGACAGCATTCTGCAAAGTGCTAGGGTGAATATTTTAACTGCTGTATTTCTTAGCAAGACTGTCATTTAAATGCAGGGTAAAAATAGGATACAGGCATTTAAATGCATTTTGTGACAGACATTTTAATCCCTAGTGCATTATTGTTGGGCAGCAAGTTAAAGAGTATCTGAGATTTTAAGGTGTTACAGAAATAAAAAACCTTGAGAAAATAGCAAATAAGCAATATTTTGTAATTCTGATTCACTAATATTTTGAAGTTTGGTACTGTGATCCCTAAGTGGATCCTTAACATTTCCTGAGTAAACCAATGATAAATTCTATGAACAGAAGTCAAGATTACGAGATTCTTTTTAAGCTAGTGAACTGATGCCACTTGCAAATATTTTGGGCAGTATGTTGCACATAGACATAGATCTAAGTTTACTCGGGTCCTTTAGCCCTGAAACATTTATGCCATGAAAAAACTCGACTGATGAAAAATGTCATCAAAATCTGGTACATTCAAATGACAGCTTCTCAACTGAGAGTTATTTCTGTAAACATCTATATCAGAACTCGGGTCTAAACACATCTAATCTTAGCTTAGACCCAGACCTAATTTTCATATTCCTATTCATAGTATATTCTATCCTTAGTGAATCAATCTCAAATCTGAAAAAAAAAAAAAAAATGGACGATATTTTAAAGTAAATATTAATCACACATAGTACCCAGTGCTGTTAATTTTGAGAGCTTTTCTTTAAATTTTAATTAAAAAGTCCAATTTTGAAATTCTGTCTTGTGGTCAAATTGCTTCTCTGAGCAATTGTATTGAAATAATCAATCTGTATTCCATTTTTTGAGTTATAAATCATGGCTTTCAAAAGTAATTTTTCCTCGAAGATTATGTAAAATCCAAATCCAAATCAACTGGGATTTGGCTAGATTTGCTTTACAAGTATCTCATCTTTGTTCTTTGAAGGTAAACTGAGAAATATTTGCATTTTTTAGTCTGACAGAATAATCTGGATTTTGTGTCCTGTAAGAAGGAACCTGTTTCCAACACAGGAACCTCTCTCTGGCCATGCAAACAGGAAGAGGTGCAATGCTCAGCTCCAGTTACCAGTTCAGCTCAAGGCAATGGGAGCTGGAATGTCACAGTAGCTGCAAACTCATCTGCTCCATCCCCATTTCCAGCCTGCCTCCCCTGCCAGCCTGGCTTCTCTGTCCCTGGGCCTTGCTCAGGTCTCACCCAAGTTCCTGACCAGTTCCGTGCTCCTGCAGGACCTGGAGAGCAGAGCACTTCTGCTCCCCTCCACACTTCCTTTATTCTTTGTCTCTTGGCTTGTTGTGCCCCTGGACATGGCACAGTGAAGCACAGTCACATCATTTATTTAGAGATGAGGTGGCACTGCAGTTTGCTGCTCATCAGCACCAGTGCAAGCCTCGCTCACAGAAAATTGAGCCAAGCTGCCCCAGCCCTCTGCTGAAGGTCAAATGAGACCTTCATTGACCTGGAAAAGTTCTTGGGTCAGTTCTGAATTTCACCACAATAAAGAAGACGTGGCCTCATTGGAAATGCAGCTAGGGACTGGAAATACAGCTCCTTGACATTCTGTTGTTGCAAAGCACTATGGAATTCTGCCAGACAGCTATGAAAAGAAATAGTAGGTTTCTCTCTTAAAGCAGGCTATGAAAAGTAGAGAAGATTATTCCAACTATACAGCAGAGCCTGGATTTAAATTAAACAGTGACAAGCTGCATATATTTCTTAAACTCATTACAATTATTTAACAACATTTGTGCTCTGGTTGGATAAATCATGGAAAGCAATGCTCTGTCACAAAGGTATTCCATGATTAACATTGAATAACTGCTTTACTAAGCACTTCTTGCTACTCCTGATAACAGAAGTGGCTGCTTACTCTCCATTATACAATTATCAGGCTCTAATCCTTTTATAGACTATAATCTAGCTTTAGGCTTTCCCCCATTCATAGCTATGCCTTTAATTGAGTTTACTTAGGAGGTGAATTATGCAGTTGTCAGTAACAAAACTGACAGCCTCATTTTTCTACTTCTCAAACAGCTAGCCATGCAAACAGACATAATATCTGGCAGGATCTCGCTATTTGTCTGTCAACTCCACATTTTATCCTCATTGTTTGTCTAAAATACCTTCTCTGTCTAAAATAATTTATAGGTTCCTGTGGCCTCCTGAAAGTTGGGAGAGTCTGTAATAATGCTGTCAATGTGGTGTCCAACCACACAAACTGATCAGGTTGTTGTATTAGTCTAATATTTTTTTTAAAAAAAGGAAATTTATTACCTAAAGCATTTATCCAGAGCCTAATAGAGTTGCTGTTCTATCTCAGTTCCATCCAAAAAAGTAGTGTAAGCCAATCAGAGGAAGACAATTGAAGCCAATGTTGAACCTGAAAATGGAGATAGAAAATACACTTTTGTCATTGCCTCAGGTTGAAGTGATGCAGAGCTAAAAGATAGTTCTTGGTCTAAAGGAACTTTCAAAAGAAAGAGTAAGAGGGAAATTTGGTTGTTCTGCAAAGAGGAGAACTGGGCAAACTCAACCTACAGTCCAGCACAGGCTGAACCAGGGAGCAGCCAAGGTTTCAGTACCTTTAGTCTCAGAGCACTTCATGCATTGAGACTAAATAAAGAGTTTGACCCTATGCTCATGAAAGACAAAAACTTCCTGGCAGTGAAAACTTAACTTATTGCACTACAGGCTCTGCTCAGTAAAAATCATGTTTCAGTCTACATCAGCTTCCAGCAGATTTTTCACTTGTATGTTTTGTAAAAATACAAAGATGGTATTAATTCTGATACTTTCCTGAACCATAATGCCATTAAATAAACCTGTTTTCACCAGTGCTTTATCATCTTTGAAATTAGTTTAACAATGTTTTATAATTGAGTTTAAAAGCACTTCCAGAAATACAGTATAACTAGCACAAAACCTTCATATAATCTCCTGATTTTTTTTTTCTGCAAGTCTGATGGGCACTCTTAACACTTGCCAGAATAATAATAATCTCTGTTTTTCAGCACACTTTAGTCTAAAACAAGAAATCTCAGCTTCTGAAAAGTTTTAGAAATATTTTCTCTTCTTAAAAGCTATTAGGAACAACACATTAAAAAGAACTAGTATTTTCTTATGGTGTGTGTGTGCATTTCTAAGTGCCAGTGGCAGTTTATTTGGCTAGCCATGAATGGTAATTCATCACACCAATATGTCCATCACAATGTCACCTGCTTTCCCTTTTAATTCCAAGCAGCTTTCCCTAGCAAGGAAAATTTACAAATATAAAAATCCCAGAAACTTCAAAGCATAATTTCTCCAGACACTGTTTTTTCCAAATCTACTTATTCCTATGACTGTAAATAATGATAATAATAATAATAATAATAATAATAATAATAATAATAATAATAATAGATAGAGTGCTCTTGCCATTGAAGTATATTATTTCCTAAATAAAGATCAGTGTATCTGAAATATTTTTTCAGAATCAGTATGTGAAGTGCTGCTTTAATGAATCAGACAGTAGTGAAGTATTGTGGTTCATTTTACTCAAACAATGCCTCAGCTCATAATTAGTGTGTATTTGGTTTAGACAGCTAAATGAGATTGCCTTCATATGGCTAAAACCAGAATGCAGACACATACAAAACCACAAAAAAGTGAAAGTTTATTACCTAGGGTATTACTTGTTTTTACCTCATGACACTGAACTATGCAGCCTTCCAAGACCACTCAAGTGTGATCATTTAATAGTATTGAATATCAGTAACTTGGGAGAATCAGAGAGAAATATGACCTTCAGAGATACAGAAAATTTGCATAAACCAATAGTTTGTACAAGATTTTTTTGTGCTACAGAACACCAGCAAGCTGCAGATCTAGATATGTTTTTATTATGTAATGATCAACATTAAAAATTCCATTATCAGAGTTAATAGCTTTGTGCTGGCTAAGGCATGATCAGAATATGCTGTCTTTATTGTCTGTATTAATGTCATCTTTCCATTTGCTGATAAGACTAAAACCTTCTTTTATTATGAGATTAGGCAGATTTGACTTGGAAGATAGACACACACTCTGATACATATGACATTGTTGAAGGTGCTTTCTCCCCCTCAAGTTTAAAATGTGCTTTTCCCCAGTAAATTGCCTGTGGTATATACATTTTTGTTTAAAGCATGTCACTGCTTTTCTTCTCAGGGGCAAAATTGCTGGGCTTTTGATTTTAATTTCCTTTTGGATAAAACTTTAATCTATAGCTCCTAGAGGCACAAGAAGCTCTGAAGTGGGATTACTGGTGAAAATTCTTCTGGAATGACCTTCTTTCCAGAATAAAATTAAAGTTTGAGGATTTTACATGAGAGGAGGCACCCTGCTGCAGCACATCTTCCTCTTGCTGCTTTACACAGGAATATCAAAATAATATTCCTTTAAATTTGTTTTCTATGTATATAGACTTTCAAGACACACAAAAAGTCAACATCATTTTAAACTCAGTGAGAACAAGTACTGCATCATTTTTATTTTGATGTATCTTGTATCCAACATTATTCAGCAGATGAACCACAGGCTTTTGTAAGCCAGAGGAAAAAATAAATAGCTCAAATCTTTCATCTTTGAGAAGAAATTGCTGGGAAATCCAGCTGTTGCCCCCCAGCCCTTCACAAAGGAGGTCCAGAGAGGTTCAGTTCTTTTCCTTTCTGTAATTCACCTGCATGAAGCTGTTGTTGGAAATGATGCTCTGTAAATAGCAGCAGTGCAGGGGCAACAAAGCACAAGGAAAGAGTATAATTTCAAAATGCTACTGGCAAATTAAATTTTATTAGAACCCCATCGAAGAATATGACTGAATGTGAAAAGAAAAAAAAGCTGGTGCTAGAAAATTTACATAAACACAGTTAAGTCACTATACCAGAGGCAGTGGCTTCTGTTCACACAAGAAATATGCTCTCTGGAGGTTTTTGCTACATCTTAATATCCTTAGTGGTGGCTGCTCAAACATCACCTTCTCCCTGCAGCAACAGCAAACTGTCCTTTCATATCAGAGTCTAATTTGGCAACAGCAATGCACACACACAACTTCTGGGGTTGATTATTGCAATCCATTTGAGCAAGGAATGAAGCCATTTGCCTTGAGACAGCTCCAGTTTTATCCACCCACCGGCTCAGCAGCCAGAGCTGCCAGTTCCCTGCCATCAACTTTGCCCCTGTTCCCTTCCCTGGATCCCTACAGAACCCCCAGTGCAATTCCAGGCCCTCATCTTCCCGCTGGGAGTGGGCTGCCTGATCAGAGCCACCCCTGAAGCTGGCTCTGGCTGGAGCCTGTGCTGGCACCAGCTGCTGGGCCTTGGGTGAGGATTCTCTCCTGGAGAAGGAGCTGACCACTCCCTCACAGATGGGCACTCTCCAGCAGTTTCCCAAGCCAGCTCCTGGATTCTTTGTCTATTCAAACCGCCCACTGAAATGAGGGTGATTTGCATGCACTTGGGATGATCAGATTCCCCATCTCTTTCTTCTGGAGAATAATATTTAGTTAATTGAGATGCTGAAATAGAATCATGGCCTTTATAGTTATTATCTAAATTATTATTGTATGTCAATACTTTTATCTGGAAAGTGTGTCTTACAATATTTAGGTTCTTAAAAGACTGCAAAAATGTAGCTTGCCACTGTTTCTATATAAACACAGATGCTGTGATCAGAGACTCCTGAGATTGAACTTGCTGACAATGGATCAAAAGTCTCTGATCATAGCTAAAGGCAGATGTCCAGGCAAAAGCCTTGATGCCAGGTAGGAATACAGGGACAATTTCTGTGTTATCTTCTCCCAGTTTGCTATAATCTTTTCCTTAGGAACTTCCTGAAGGGATTGCCCCTACTTTTGTAGTTAGGAGGCTTTTCTTATATATAATTTTTTAGTAAATGGTTATGAACAAATAGCCTTCTTCTTGCCAAACTAACCCAGGAGGAGAATAGGTGTAAGCATGGGACTACATTAGTGCTGTAAAACTAACATTGAAGGGTTGCCTGGTCTGCAGCAAGCCAAACAGAGATCAAAACTTCAATTTGTTTTCTTTGTGCTGTAGTCTCATACAGGTTAGCTTTCTTAAGGAGTGGAAGCTCTCTGACAATTCTCAAATTCTTTCCTAGGAAAGGAGAGCAGTGAATCTATTGATCCTGGTTACACACACGGGTCAGCCAGGCTGAAGCCAGAGCAAGGGACAGGTAAGCATTGAGTACAGACCCTCCAAACCTCAATTTGTTAGTAATTAAGCAAGAATTTCCATCATAGTTCTATTACTGGTCTTTGTATTACCCATCCACAATGCAGACAGCTGTACTGGATCATGCCAAAGGTGATTTCTCTTCCATCTGTGATGCCAAGGGAAGAATGCAGGAATAGGCAGAGTTTATATATATGTACAACTACTATTTCCCAGCCTGCAGTCATCTGCACTCCTGGGACATTTTGAGATTAGCATTGTTTTGGCAAATATTTCCCACTTTTAGAATTCTCTATTTTGAGATGCAGGCACTAGAAGGGTGCTTCATTCCATTTTCCTTTCTGACTCTCACTGAGCACCAAGTTGTCTTCTTCACACAACTGTCACAACACCAAGATTTCTGAGTCATAATGTTTGGCTTGGAACTCATCATTCCCTGCATGATTGCTGTGCATAGTTTATTTAATTAATTTCTATTCAATTTCAGCTGCCATTTTATTTTCCCAGTCACTCCATCTTGTAAGTTTTTTGCAATTCTGGTTGTGGTTTTGCAAATTATGTATCTCAGGACAGATAGGAAGCATTGTATGGAAAGAGAAAATAGTGGGGGGAAGCCATAGTAGAAATGCAATACAATGAAAGTGTGTTTCATTTCATGAAATAAGTGGAGATCATGCAGGAGCACAAACAAACAAACAAAAAAAAAAAAAAACCAAAAAAAAAAAAAATAAACACCACCAGATTCTGAATGATTTATTGATCAACAGAGAAGAAAGTTTATGTAGCATTACAAGAGGAGTAGGTGTAAATCACCGTTTGGTTCAACTTCTTTTTAAAGCATTAGCAGAAAAAGTTAAGCAGGAATCTGGTAAGAAAAAACATATTCTGATCACATAGGAATAAACACTGGAAATTTGGTGAATGCCCTGTCCCATTTTACCCACTCTACAGCTACTGAGCTTTGGATTGTTATCTGCAAGCCCTGGAAATTCTTCTAATTGTTATACTGGTTGTGGAAGAAATAAGCTTTAATATTTTAAACTCGAACTTTCAGTATTGTAAACAATTGTAAAAAACAAGAAAAGGGCATAAAATAGGATCCTTTTTAAAGGTATTACTAAATTCTTACAGATGGTAAGCACACTTTAAATAACTCCCTGGAATTGCAGCCATTAAAAGCAACTCCCTATCACAAAGCTTGGACAAACACAGTTCTAGGAATATTGCCTGCTTTTCACTGTGCAGTTGGCATTTCTTGGAGCAAAGACTTTGAATCAGTAATCAAGGAGAAATGTTACTGTGACCCCAACCTCCTCAGCTATTAAAATGTATGTACAGATGCTCAAGTGAATATGAGCTATCTCTCCTCTTCAGTAGGACAGGAATTATCACACACAAGTAGGTTAAAAGCCTCTTTTGCTATTTGGCCCAATTCTAGGAATAGCTGGGCCAGATCTAGTGCAGCATCCTGGCAAAGTCTCGTGCAGTTTATTCCCAAACCATCCTGTATTGAGGCAATAATAACACAAGGCTAGGCTAGGCTTCAGCTTGAAGGATAAGACTGCAGCTGTGGAAAAACAGGTGTTTCATCAATGTCTTTCTCAGTGGCTGACACCGAAGGGAAAAGGGTGTGTGATGATGAATGCAGTGACAACAGTCACTTGAAAGGAAAGCTGAAAAGCATCAAGTGTTACCTCAAGCCACTAGAGAAAATCAAAGTCTATTTTAAAACATGCAGACTTAGCTGGTTGGCTGGATTTCCTGCTGAATGCTCTCTAGACATTCTTGGCCACAAAATTTTCTGGTTCATCATAATACCTGGGCTAATTTGTTAGGTTTGCCACCTATGTTGTTAATCTGAAAGCAGTGTTCCTTTAAATCCATAAAAGAAATCAATATCCAGAAGGATTTTCAAGGCTAGAATATGATGTTGTTGTAAAGCAAACAGAGGAGCAGCAGTATGAATGACAGCTTTACTAAAACATTAGGCTTCACCTAAGGCCAAAATCATGTGTAAGTGGAATAAAATTGCCACTAATGATCTTGGTCATTAATGTTTAATTATGCATTTCATTATGTAAAGTTATTATTATAAAGGATTTCATTGGTAACAATTAGAATGCCTCACTTCTAATTTATATGCACCTGTTCTTAATTACCAAGGTATTGAAATCAATACTGAAAAATGCTTAGGTACTTTGCATTCAACGTAATGTGCTGTATACATAGCTAGGATTACAGCACCTTCCGTGTTATTAGCTGACAATCAAGTTAACATCTGCTAAAATATGTTCCCTTTGTTCTAAAATGAGGTCAAGTCATACTGCCTGTAAAATCCAAATTCCTTAGCAAAGGTAAAGTTACCAGAATGTGTATGTAATTGATATTTGTAAGCCATTTAAAAAAAAGTTTTTTGGTTTCTTTTGTTTTTAGCTTCTTTATTCTAGAGTCTCTGTCACAATTACATACCACAGCTATATATAGTATACATAACATAACTGCTAAGTCAGCTACCTCGGCATGCATTAGCATAAGACATCCTGACAGAAAGAGCTGCTAGGGATAATAACTCTGTGCCAACAGGAGGATTGCAAACTCCAGATGTTCCATGTGAGGCAACACACTAGAAGCCCATCATCAATTCAGTTCTCACACATACTGGTTCAGGTTCCAAATCAATTCTTATTCCTGTAATTTTTTATACGTAGCTAGACGTTCCATATGGAAAGCCCACTTTCTAAAATATTGAAATGTGTAATGGTGTTTTCTCATGCAATTAATGAAAATGTTTCTTGATATGTATCAGTGATTGTATTTAACAAGCAGTCCTTCAACAAGTAAACAATCCTTCAGCAAAGCATCAGTGAGGTTTAGAGCTGAGCTAAAATTGCTCAGACACAGCAACAAGCACAGGAGTAGAAGGAGAACCCTCCCAGTTTCTCTCTTTCCTCTGGCATTTTGGTTTTGAAACCCTACAGCTCCCTGAGATTTCAAGCACGTTGTTATTTAAAGCCATTAAAGCTAAAACCAGTTTGTGGTAAGTGGCTCCCCAAGCACACTGGACACCTGTAGGAAGCCTGGCATGGTTTTTTAGATTGTATCTGGCTCCTCAGCTGCCTGGCATGCTCCAGGCAAAATGTGGCCTAAGGTGTCCTCCCAGATACCAGACTTTTGTTTTACCTTACACCAAGGTGTACTTGAGTCAGATCGACCACAGTGCCTTTATTTTCCTCTCTCCCCTGGCCATCCTCCCACTTATTCGAGCTGCAGCAGCATCTGAGCAACTGCTCTAAGTGATGAATGGTCTTTAAACCACCTAAAGCAGGTCCATGTGGTCAGTTGTGCTCTGAGCCCAACCATTTTGACATATGGGTGCTCTCTTGCACCCACCCCATAATTCACAGTATGCTCTTCCCCTCTAAAAGGAAAAACAGGGAAAGTGGGGAAATATCACAGCACCAATGTGGTTGCAGGAAATAGTCTACACAGCCTTTTCAGCTCTTACAAGACAACTGACCCGTGATACAGTAATACACAGAATTAACAGAATCAACCTATTTTTCACAGGAGCACAAACAAAAGTTTATTACCAGTTATGACTTACAGGTATGGTACGTCCATATTAAACCATAGCATCTTTTTTACATGAGAATGGAGTTCTCAGCACATTCTCTTACCCAAAGATTTTCTTCCATGCCTTATATATTTTCTGGCATTTCAAGATGACGCCAAAAATTTTGCCTGTGAGATTCACGGGGTGATAGAGGGTGATACTGTCTTCACAGGATGAATTTAGCAGGAGGAAACTTCAAAGAAAAACTGACTGATGTGGCAAATACATGAAAAGCATGAGAACAAAGCAATGCTCTAAATTGTGGAGCAGTTAGGATTTGGATCTGAACACTTCAGACTTAAGTAAACACCAACAAACCAAATTAGCAGAGGCAAACAACAGCTAAGGCTTGCTTCTAGTGCAAATTAAAGGCTCTTCTTTAGGGTTTTATTTCTGAAATATGACTTATAGATGCTCCACTTGCTAACCATATCTTAATTGTATTACTCTCACCTTCTGGCTTTAATGCATATTTTTAATCATGAAGTTGACAATGCAATGGAATTCCTGTAAAATGTTTATTTAAATTATTGTTTTGCATCCATTTCTTTAGTTTTTTTTTTAAATAGACATTCAAATGAACAGTCCTGAAAGATCTTGTTCAGAAGGACAATATCAACACTGCAGAAATAGCTGCAATATAATTACATTGTCAATGTATTTTAAATTTTGCAGGTAATTGCAGTTTATCTTCAGAGAAAAATAGTCTAGATAAAAATAATTGTCAGATATAATCAGAGAATCTACTTAAGTATCTTGCTCAAATGTGGTAAATGGTTGTTTAGGGCTTGGTTTCATGCTTGTGAAAGACTAAGGAAGTGAAGCAAGTAAGATCCTTGCACTGGATAAGCATTCTGGCTTTTATCCTCCAGTTCACCAGAGACTGCTTGTTTCTATTTCTGGGACTTCCCTGCGTAAACGGCCACTTACATTGGATGTGACATGCACGAGTTTACGTATCCTTCTCCCTTTCCCTTTGTACAGAATCCCAGCTTTGTGATGCAGGGCAAGTCTTTTGTCTGGTTTGGGATCAATCACTGAGACTCTTCTGCTGTAGAGTGATTGGAATTATTCATTAATCTTCCAGACCAGGAGTTTTGTCTTTCATGAAGTAAAATTGATTTCCTTATCTGAGCTTGTGAAGAAGTGGGATGTGCACCTTTCTTGATTTATAGATCAGGATGGACAGTAATGGAGAAGCCTTGAAAGCAGCAGTTTTTGGGACTCCAGAAATGACAGGTCTTGGTGCAACAGCTGGGTATTTACTCATGGGTGGGCTGCATATTGCACTAGATAGCACTATGAAAAGAGGATATTAAAATCTGGAGAGAATAAATCCTTGGGGAGCACTAGATTTTCTACAGATTTGCTTTATTCATTCTCTTCTGGAGAGCTTCACAACAGTTTATAGTGCACAACAAATCTCTTTGGTTGCAAGAGGGGCAGATTTATTCTATCATGTTTGAATCACCTGGGAGAAATAGAAGCAACTTTGAGCTGAATTACTGGGTAATGTACAGCTTCTTTTTCAAGGAGCAGCAGGCCCTGGAATAGATAGTATTTCCATCAGAATCATACCTATTTTCTGGCCAGATGGTAGCAAGGAGCATTGGAAATCTGATTAATATCCTGTGGTGGCTTTTACCAGCTCCCTGGTTACTGGCTTTTCAAACACCAGACCTTCTGAGTATTCTGTTCATAATATTAATGCAATACCTTATATCCCTTTGGGCCACTACAAAAAGGGGTCAAATCATGGTTCTCCTCTTTGATTTAACTGAAGATCTGTGGCACTTTCCTATCTAGAAGCCAGCATTTCAGGGGCTATATTGTTTCCCATTCCTTTCCAATGTAGTCTGGGAATGACTATGCAGTCAAAAGACAGATTCTTAAATCAAAGCCTGAAAAAGAGGGTCAATATTACCTGAGATTTAGTCTAGGCTTTAACCTTTTTTCCACAATCTACACAACCTACTTTGGAGTAAATATGCAAATCATTTAAGCCTAGAGTATAATTAGAGTTCCAGACCTAGATACCAGTTCCCTATGGCTGCAGTTTGACTAATTTCTTATTTCATCCATTTTCTTTGCACTGAGAAGATACTAAAATTACTGCATTAATGTGCTGTTGACAAAAAAGAAACAGAGATAAATTTGCTTTGTATACCACGGTTATTCCTTGGTCTGCAAAATAATTGCCTTGAAAGCCATTTTTCTTGCTGTTTGCTCCTACATTCAGAACTGTCTGCATTCATAACAAGGCTTTGCATCTCAATATTACTACAGCAGAGCATAATCTCTGCTACAGCAAAGTTTATCAGTCACTGTCCATGCCAAGATCCTTTTTGCAGGTTTTACCCATGTGGTAAGTTAGAAGAAGCCATAAGGAGTGTAATTGCATGTGTATTGCACCCATAAACAGAGCAGGGAATATGTGCTACCAATGACAAAGTATCACCCCCCAAAAGAGGCAAAAACTTAACACAGACCTTTGATGGTTCTAAATTCTATTCCTCTTTTAAATTGCATTGTCCTTTTTCCCTTATAAACACTTGTGGTTTTGCAGTGAGATAAACCTTTCACAGAGGTGTAACCCAGCAGGTGGTGTCACAGGCTGTGAGTGTTTCCAGCAGCTGGAATAAATATCTGAAATGTAAGTCAGACACTGGAAAACTAAAAGCTTCAAAAGTGGGTTCTAACACCGCTTGGAATTGCAGCACTGGGATGTGTGACCCATGGACACTGCAATTTGCGATCTCCTGACACTGTGGTTCTGTAACTTCTGGTAGCATCAGCAGGACTTAGCTAAGCATGCAAGGAAGGAGTCTGAAATAAATACCCTTCATCCTCAACACAGCCGGAATATGAATGTCACCTCAGGAAAAAGAAAATCAATGTTTGCCAAGAACAAAGAGCCAACACACAACATAACATGCTATTATCCCAACCCACAGTGCTGTACACAGCTTACTGTCAGCAAATGCTCAGGGAAACAAGAGCAATGGAGTGAAATCCCTCCTATCACAGTTGTTTGGAAAGAAAAGCAACTGGAAACAACTGCATTCCACCAGGGAGAAATCTCGATCTCCTATGAAATGGCTGACAACTAAGTTGTCTTAGACCAGGGCACAGGAGGAGAACCATAAATAGATTAAACTTTTTACAGTCCGTATTTATCTGTTTCTTTGATAGTTGTTATTTATCTCAATCTTCTTATTGTCACTAAACCTACCACGTGTAGTTCTTAAAGTCATAAGCTGGTGGTGTGCTAGATGGAGTTTGAAGGGTTTGTTAAAACTCCAGTAAATGAAGAAGACCTGAACAGCATGAGGTTATAATCAGTAGTGCCTTTTTTCTGGATTAACTTTTATCTTCATTTACCACATTCTTAACTGATTTTTAAATTGTGCTAGGACTGGCTGCAGACTTGTCCCTGCAGGACACAGAGGGTACACAGAGCATGAGGCATGAACTCATTCAGCTCTGCAGGCAGAGGAAGGCTGAAGCAACTGTGCCATTCCAAAGGCATTGCCCAAATTCCTCCCGGGGGAGAATTGCATGGCTAATGAACCACACGAAGATTTCAGAGTGCTAACTTCTTAACCTCAAAAGGTCATCAGTTCTGCAGGATGAGTGAGAAGGGTGCTTTTGGTAGTACTTCTGAACAAAAGAACAGATCAGTTGAGAAAATATGACTTTGGTACTTCCCTTTTGCTCTGTCAGCCTAATGAAATCAAGATAAAATGAGGTATTAAGAATCATTTCTATGGGGCTAAAGTAGAAGGCCTTTATTGTCCAAACGCCAGCCTTGAAAGTGAAGGGAAAATCCAACTAAGAGTGCAAGGTAAATTTCTGCACAGAAAAAAATCAATGAGCTATGGCAGTTGTCTGAAAACTTTATTAGTTCAATGAATCACATTTATATAGACACTAATAATTATAATGTAAATAAGGCAGTCAGAGTAATGTAAAATAGCCCATCATATAATACTCAGTATGTCAATGTTATTACCACACTGTTACAATTACTGAAGTTTAATAGAGAAATATAAGACACACACAGAAAGTAATTGAGATAAAAGAGCACAGTAAATTGGTATAGTACTGCAGAGAGTGATGAGCCACACTTATTAATTTCAGCAATTACAAACCTACAGAGCAAGTTCTACTTCTCTTATCCCAATGAATGATTGTGTTAAAGCAAATAGTCCACACTCCTAATGGAATTCCCCTACTTCATAAAACTGGAAGGTTTGTTAAACATCCCACCTGGATTTTCTGCAATGCTGTGCTGCTTGTACTTGATTGTTTCTTCTGCAGCATTATTTGCAGAGTGGGAAATTTCTTGAAGTGCTGTAGAATGTCTCTGCACTTTGAAGTGTCTGTCAGGAGTGTGGCAGACATGCCATCAGCCTGCCTCAAAGCTAAGGACCTCCACAGTCTTTTACAATAAAGAAATCAGCTCTTTTTTGTGTTCCCCTTACTCTAAAAATACCTCTCCTTTACCATCCCTGAAGTTAGCTCATGTGTTCCTGCCCTTTTGAGTAGTTTCTTCAAAGGGAGGTAAAAAAATGGACTGGCTGTCAAAACAGCATGCAAAAAGAAGAAAGAAAAAAAGAAAAAGGACAAAATAATCCAGTAAGATAGTGTTCAAACTTCTACAGGGCAAGGAGAAAAGATAGGGCCGAGGTTTTGCATAACCAAATTGTCATTATAAGGAACAAGTCCAATCCAGAGAAATACTAAAATTCTAGCAAGAAATTCAGCCTGGTGGCACCTTGGCATGATTTACATCAGACATTTCCTGGAGAATTTCCATTGGAGAGGGACAGACTCTGTGTCTAAGGAACCTGATCCAGTTGGCTTTGGAAGTCAGCTGGATGAGATTTTATGATTAATCAGAAAATGCACAAAATGAAGTGTTTAAATGGAGGATATCCAGCAAAAACCTTGCTGAGCTCCTCCTTGCTGAGCTCACACATCCTGGGATCTCTCCCACTTGTACAGGTGTCCGTGACTTGTCTAACAGCCCCATAAAAACTCTCTGACCTTATTACACTACCGGTTTGTGATTTGTTACCTGGTCTTAAAATAGTATGAAAAATTAGGGTGACCTAATTTTCCACACAGCCACAACATCCAGCAATTAATTCGTCTGTTCCCAAAACAATATTTCCCCCTGCTAGCTGCACAGGTGTTCCTTCTGCGGCTTCTTTTTCAAACCATCTTCCTTAACCCCAGAGGACTGCAGAGGATTCTTAACCTGACTGCTCCATGGAGCAGCAGAAAGTCTGAAAAGAAAGCATAAGATTTAGTGTCTCAGCTGGGGCCAAGAGAAAAAATAAATATGCGGCTATCCTGAAATGCTTCAATGCTTTTGATGAATGAAATTGAGCTGTGAATTAAATGCTTTCAAAGAGAGAAGGAAACCATTTTTTAAATGTTTGCAAGTTCAATTTAGTAATTAATACTTTGCATGGATATTACTAAGGGAACAGCTAAAGCTGGGTGAGGCCAAAAATACCTGTTCTGAATTTGAATTTTCACAAGCAATTGGAAGGACAATTAAAAAGGATTATGTGCAAGTGATAACAGCTTTAGAATTCATTAAAGAAGAACTTCAAAATCTTTTGATTCGCAGAACCTCCTCAGTATTGCATTTAATGACTTTTGCAGCATTCTTAGGATTTACAGTTTGAAACCTTTAGACTCTGGGAAAGATCAAAGTCTTGTGCCTGTTTAACAGTATCACCTATGAGTCTAAATAGAAGTAAAAAAATATGTAAAGCTGGGAGAGGGGGGAGAGGGAATTACTGCTGGGATATATGTATGCATTTTCCTGCCACTGTAGGAATGTATGGATTATCAGTCTGGGTCACTTTGTCTCTGGAAAAAAATCAAGAATTCACCTAGACGCCTTGTTTTTCCAGCTGCTTTTCTTCAAAGCTATCCAAGTGTGTTCTGCCAGCATAAATCTTTCCATGAAAGAGCAGCATCTGCATCCTGGCTCATAATACTCACAGGCTTTTACAGACTGCTTCATGGAAGATGAGGTGTCGTGTCTGACGAGGTGAGGGAGCAGTGTCAGTTGTTGTACAGCTCCTCTAAAAATTGTATCCAGGATGAGATCATTCAAGAGCACCAGATGAACTTCTTACTCTTATGAGAGGTGTCTTTATGTTCCTCTGTGTCAGCTTAACTAGAATGTGATAGCACAAGCTGCTACTGAGAAATCCAGATCTGTCATAAGAGAAACTATAATGTACTTCTTCAAAGGTATGCTTATATCTCTTTTGATACAGACCAAGCCCTAGGATTTAATACAGTAAAATAAAAAGTTGAAATATATTTCATATTAAAGCAGAGTAAAAATTTAAAAAAAGGCATTAAAATTTCTTAAATGAGCTATTTCAAGCTTGAGAGCATTTTCCGAATTGCATTTCAGATACTGAAAATGCAATTTTTTTCACGCTGGTTCATATCTAAAAGGGACATAGAAACCTTGAAATGTTTCATACAGTGGAAATCCTTTTCACCCACTAGTTATACTTTTATCTTTTATTCCTCCCCCTGCCCCACCCCACCCCCAAAAAAACAATAAAAGGAATCTATGACATTGGTCATTGAGGTATTCATATAAAAAATTAAAAGGAACTTCAGCTTTTTATAATATAATTATGTATGAATTCCCTTTAAAGTCTGATCCAGTATCTGCTGACTTCAAAGAACAGACCTTTTTTGGATGAGACTAGTCATTGAAGGGTTTGGATGATATTAGTCACTGAAATGCAGATTCTGTGTTACCAGACTCTCTGCCTATATTAGGAATCTTAGGTGAAGATGTGATTATTAGCTTGAGCCCACAACAAGCTTTACAAATTACCACAGCATTATGAAGTTACAGTGGTATATAATCTCTTAAGTGTTTAAATTCTTCAAAATTCTCTCTCTGTTATTATGAATTATATATATAAATGCTGTTTGTTCATAATCAGGCTGCAAAATCTATACATAAAAAAGCATTTGTCTTTGAGGAGCCTTACACTAAGTTGAAAAAAAAAAACCAACAAAAATCTGTCCACCCCTAAAACTAATGCATCAAATCTTCAGATTTAAAAGAAAATGTCATAAATGCAGAAACTCAAACATTAGCATAGCTTGGACAAGAAATTTCCTGTAATCTACTGCCAATTTTATCAGCATTAGGTTAAATGATCCTTTCCTACATTTGCTTCATTGAGTCCTAATAACATTTGTCTTTTATTCTGAATTGAAATTATGTTAGCATGACAAACACTAGAAGAGAAATCTGCTGGGAATTATTTATAAGGAACTTGGCAGAGCATCTTCGAACAATACCTAATCCTGGAACCTTACCAATGACCTTCATTAACCAGAGAAACATTCCCAATTACTAAAAAAGATGAACTTCAAGTGCCAAATTTTACCTAAAGGCATGAAAAACAAAAGAAAACAAACACCAAAACTAAAGAAAAGCAGGGGAGAAAAGGAGAGAGAAAATCCACAGGGGACGAAAAACACAAGTTTCCAAACCCAAATAATTTTTGAAGGCCAAATTTGGGACAAAAGCCCCAGATGTGACATGACAGGCTGTTCCCCAGAGGTCACGTCAGGGACAGAGCCAGGGACTGTCTCGTGGTCAGCTGGGTGCCAGCTCAGGAGACACTCAGTGCACCCAGGGATTCTGTCCTGACGAGAGGCTCCCTGGCAGTCCTACTGGCCTGTGCTTCCCTGAGGATGCTGGACAGGATGCGCACGGCTGCAGTTCCCAAGCAAGGCCTCCCCCTTTCCTTTTAGAGGAGGCTCGGAATAGATGAGGCTGGGGCTGTGTTTTCCTCTCCCATGACAGATTTGCACAGTATCATAAAGCTTGCTGTGCTTGGTTGTTTTCCTTCTATCAAAAGAAAGATGTTGCAAAACTGTTTAGAGTACAAATGAATCCGTACCCCATATGTTGCTATTTATATTTATATCCACTTAGGACACCCAGCAGACCTGGTTATGGAGCAGGTCCTTGTTGTTTTCAATTCCTCTTCTGCTCATAAAATTTAAGTGCAAACAACTGGGTATCACCACGTCTGCACCTAAATTGCTCATTGTAATTTCACATCAGCTTCTATTCCATGTCAATTTTCTATGCAACGTATTATAGTATCTGCTCATGTATTTTGTGCAGACTGTGTAGGAAGAAGGTTAATCTAAAACATCTGCAGTAAGATGAGATGATCACATAAACATTATTTCTTGCAGAGGTTCTGTCTATAAATTGCAATGAAGTATGTTTCCACCGCATCAGCACAATCCTACCTTTGCATTTACCTTTTATCATCGAAATGGAGAACAAAGGAATATAAAATACAAGAGGAAAAGTCAAATTCCCAGGCACATAAACACTGCGTTCAGACAGAAACTGACAAAGCTCTGAAAATTATGTCCCTAATCAGAAAGCTGTTCAATGAACTACATTAATTATCACTGCTGAGTATCTGTTTATGTGCCTAAATTCCCAGTAAGCCATATGGAAAATTACTTTCTAATGTGGAATCGCCAGAGCTTTTTGATAGCAAAAGCTCCACACACACACTAAACTCCTGCAAAGTCAATAACCAGTGAGCTGCAATTTTCAGAGCCTAATGGATTCAATAGACACCTAAGGGATATCTCAGATTCAGCAGCAGCATTGCGCTCCATCACATTACCCTGCAATAGAAATGACTCACAACACAGTCTCTTAAAAGAGGGTATAAATTATCCTTGTTGTTGAGATTTACCCTTGAAGGTCAGTATCCATACCCAAGCAGTTTCTCTTCAATCCTGCCCTTCAGGCACTTTACCAAAAGATAGGAAAGGTGCTCGGTATCAGGCGTGTTTCAGCTCTGAAATACCTACATGCAGTTTCATCTGCACATAAAATACAGTACAGAAGCAGCTTGCCATCAACACACAAATAGCTTTTGTCAGCAAACACGTTAATTACCAAAATTTGTGTTCCAAGACTTTCCATGTTAGTTCCTTAAAAAAACTAAGCAATTTAGCTGTTTTCTCATTACATCATTTTGAATATGAGAATGAATGCAAGTTCCAACAACAGTTTCACGCACTAGAGAAGGGCATATGGTGAAGATTCACCTAATAGCTGAAAAATTTCACAAACAAAAGAATCCTTTTTACATAAGAAAGTGCTCTGAACAGAATATCTGCTGAACACTTAATGCATGCCCCTGGAAGTCAGTGGAGCATTTGGATCCCCTCTTAGCTTGTAAGATTTTATAAATCTAGTAAATTCTTGGGATTTGTAGCCTCCGATTTGATCCTTTCAGTCCTGAGTGTTCTTCACCATCTTCATTGGAACACAAGCAGAAGAGTTATATACTTGTATTTCTAAATGCAGGTATTTTTCTCTTTATTATGATCCACCAAACTGGAGCAGGATTCAATAAATAAACTACTCTTAACTTCAACTGAGCTATAATATTGTAAGTCAGAATATCAGAGACTGGTGTAAATGAAAATAGGTCAAAAGTTGAATGTCTGGTGACAAGCAGTCCATTGGCTTCTATAATTTTAACCAATATAAATTAGTTTTTGGGGGACAATATTGTAATTCCAAGAAGACTATAGGAGGTAAACTACTCTGGCTTCTGCAGCTGAAGTAGCAAAAGGAGTAAGAGCAAGAGGAAGTAAACCTGAGGGAAGAAGACTCATTTTCAAACCTCAGAACTTGGTTCTATGTCCCAAAGTAGACTGGGGACACAGTACTGTCATCTGCTCACGAATTCCCTTCTTCCAACTTCAAGAAGCCTGGGGGTTAAATAATGATAAAAATCCATGGGTGATGGGAAGGCCTTCGTTCCAGGTGGTTATGCAGGAGGAGGAACACTGCCCTGTGGTACTGGGTTCAATCTCAGCTCACAGTGTGATCAACACTGCTGTGCTCAGTGCCCAGGCAGAGCCTCCCTGGCACGGAGAGGTTCCTGCACACACAGGCACCAACACGTCAGATCACCACAGGCATAATCACTGCCTCTGCACTGGGGGGAGAAAAAACTGTGAGAATAAAACTTGGGGCCAAAAACTGCCTAGAGCCTAAACATTGGCAATGATCTCGCTTTTCTATTTAGGATAGAAAGGAAGGTAGGAAGTCCTATTATGTGCAGGGAAGGAACAAAGTCCTTCAGGCTCACTGGTAAAGTCTAAGAATTGAAAAGTGCTAATTTAACAGAAGGGTAGTAAGTGGAATGATGGCATCTCTTCAAATGATTTCATAAATTAAAAGGTATTTTATATTTTTAAGGGAACATTTTTGTCGGTTGTAAAGAAATTAAGAAAACCAAAAACCTCTGAGTAAGATGTAATTGGATTCACAGTTTATCACTGAATGCTTGTGTGAAGAAAACAACAGCTACAAAGGTTTTGAGCTTAAACTGAACACTGTAGCAAGTCAGTCTCCTTGGCAACTCTTCTAAGGACACATTGACTGATCTCTGCCCACATGGAAGAAGAACCTATACTTAGTGCCTTCAATAAATTGAAGCTTTGGATATTCCAAGAAGGTGCAGAGAATATGGGAGAAAAGTAGATTCTTAAAAAATGCCAGGTATTTCCTTTTGCACAGGTACTGTGCTGCACACAGTGAATACTGGATGAGATAAATGCTGTATATGGAAGAGAAGTCAGACTATGAGAGCCCTTCTGACCTTAAAATGGGCATATAACTTAACTGCATTTTAGGTGACTCAGGAGCACACGCATCTGGACAAAACAAGTTTTGTGAGAGTATTCCTTTGCATTATAGTTGTGTATTTAATAAGACTTAATACTTACTTTTACTCTGTATTAGTATCTGTATCAAAGTACCAGGTTGTTTTCCATCTGCTTCTTGTTCCTTTTTGCTTCATATTTCTCTTCCTTCATATTCTTTTCTCCAATTGCATGTCCTTTTCCATTGCAGTATCTCCACTGATGTTCTTTCAGTCTTTACTTGCATATCACAGTTCATTTTGTTTCCTAGTTTTTTTCACCATCACCAAAAAATAGATACTGGTAATGTAGCATTTTGCTGCTCTGCCTGCACTACTAAACTTATATCTGAGAGATTGGCACAGGTAATAAATAATTTGTTGGTTTACTTGTGCACCTTTAAAGTATGTGTCACTAAAACCAGAAAAGAGATCTCCTGCCTTACTGGACAAAGCCTTAATTTGAATATTTTTCTTCTCTTTTACAAAACTGAAAGAACTTTATTACAATTGTAAATATAGCATACTCTTGGAGAAATAAACATACCACTTCCTCACTGAGAGATCTGAAGAAAGGTTTTGGGAGGCCTTTCTCTTGTTCCCCATCGCCAGGCAGAGCTGTCAGATTCTCTGCCAGGGTTCAAGTCAGTCAGTGAGCACACTGGCACCACTGCCCCTAAATGGAAGTTCTTTTACAAAACGATACTCCTAAATCCACTCCCACCTTTTTCATGCAACAGTTGAGTTTCATTTCTGTGGTTTTCTTGTCTGCATTAACTTGTCATGCCGTGCCCCACATTAGACATCGACCTGGCTTCCAATGCTCTCTCTACAGAGGATGCAGAAGACACAGAGGTGTCTCACAGAGCTCACTGATCACGCTGTGATTTATTAAGAAATAATGAAGAAACTGATGGGCATTAGTTTCAAAGCTGTGAATCGAGCCCTTTGAGAATGGATGTAATTGGACTGCATGATATTATAAGCTAATAGATTTCAAGAAGAATTCTTTAACTTTGGGTTATATTACAAAATATACTGAAGATATTTATTAAAAAAAAAAATCAAGCAGCCATTTGTCTGTTTGTGAAGGCAAGAAGAGCAAGTTAACCACTTTACAAAGCTGAACTATGACATCCCTAGCCAGCTTCTGTGTTGTGAATTAAACAATTGTTTATATATGTGACATTCTCACTACAAGTTTAAAATCATATTTATTCATTGTACAGCAATTCAAAGTAGAACCACTGACTAAAAATCATAATCAGTCATAATTTGAGTTTATACTAAGGCCATAATCAAAACTATTTATAGACAATTGATACCAAAGAAACTTTTCCCTATCAAGGATTTATCAGTGGGAAAAGGAAATTATCTCAATTATTTATACCACCACACTTTACCAGTTAATCAAATAATAATTAATTTTTTCATCTGAAACTTTTATTGCTGAGAATTGAGGCGTGTGGGTATTAAACAAAGTCTAGTTTTGTAGCAGTCACAGATTTTATAGTGCACAAGGAACTGTCATGACTTTAAATTACACTTTCATGAAATCTGACTTTTCACTTGAGCCTGCACAGGGTCATGATTTTTTTTTTATGCCTCTATGACATCACAAAAAGAAATTAATTTTATTTTGTAAGTGAGCATTTATTCCTCTTACAGCAAATGGTTGAGGCTACACCTTGTTCATTACCACAATTACTGACCTAGCCAGAATTAAATGAACTCTGCATTTAAACTAATATTCTGTAAATAGCCATGAATAAGGGCACCTAAACAGCAATTTAAATCCATCCATTTTGGTGGAATGAGTATTATAAAAGAGAGACTTACTTCACATTAGAAATAATTTCCTGCCCAACTCAGCATCTTTGTATTATCTCCTCTGCTTATTTACTTTTCATATCATTACCACTGTGGCTTTGCCAGATCTTTTTTTAAATGATAACATCAGTTTCTCTCAGCCAAGAACCTTATTTGACATAATTGCTTCTCATATTAGAACTTTCAGAAATTAATGTCGATTTGGCACATTTCTGAGGTGATGCTGAGGACTTTCTAGACACCCAGAACTAAAAATACACTTCCAGAAGAGGCACTGGTAATCAGTTCCACCACCAAATGAAGGTTCCTAATTCAACTGGTGACACTGACCAGCAAGTTCTTCCAGGGGACTTCTGAATTCAGGGGAGATAGTCAGGTCCTCTTAAACTGGAGGCTGGGAATGCTGAGGGTTTCTGGAATAAAAGATGGGGAAGAAGGTTCAGCAACATTTAGAAGCCCTCAGAAACAACACCTACTAAATAAAAACATTATTATCTTACAGTATTGATATTATGGGACACCAGTGGGGATGTGCACTGATTCATCCTCACCTTCCCTGAACCCACATGTGGCTGTATAATCAAGGCCAAATGCATCCTGTAGGCAAGCCTGAGTACCTGCTGCTGAAACATACCTATTTCAGCACAGTTTGAGGGGCATGCTGCTCATTACATATCCCATATATTCTGTTTTACATCCACTGGCCAGAATCAGGAAATCAAAACATCCCTTCCTGCGTTTGCCGCAGGGCAGCTGCAGTCCAGGCTGCTGCTGCTGTAGCAGTGTGTAAAGGTCCTGAAAAACACCTGCTCTGCATTAGTATCAAGGCAGGCTCCTGTTTGGGCACTGCAAACAATGAAAGTGCATCCTGGGAAGTTCTGAAAATAGCCATGGATGTGTGGGAGTACAGAGACATTAAAATCACCCTTCTTAAATTGATCTGTAAGTTAGCTAAGATAAATTCAATCAAAATCTAACCTAGAGATTCTCTCTGGGAAGACTTTGCCTATGAATGCATTTAATGTTTAGGTCTGCTGAATCTACTACAGAAATTGCATAACTTTATTTTGGGACCTTACCAGGTGATCCAAATCTCATCATAACTCAGTTGTTGATTCTATAAAGTTATTCACAGACTTTAGACATCTTAAAGAGAAGCCCAAAGGTAAAAATTAATGTTCTTAGGTTTTCTATAAACATTAACAGAGTGGGGACAGTTATGGGACATGGCTCAGTCATGACTCTCAAAATTTTATTTAGATGGCACAGTCCAATACTTAGTAGACAGAGGCCTTATGTTATCCCTGATCTCTCAGAGGTGCCCCAGGTACTACAACAGCACTCCAAACACAGTAGCACAGGCCTAGAGCCTTTTATAACTGGCTTATGTTGCTTTTGCACAGGTGGAATCCTGACCTGGCCCCTTCAGTCCTGACATCTTCCTGAAATTCCTCTGGAGTTGGTGATCTGAAGAGTCCTCAAACATTGCAACATCTTCAGAGTGGTTTGCAGCAGGAACCCCCAGGAGCACAGTCTCACTGCAGAGAACCTGGTAGGGAATTTCCACAGGCCATAAATGATCCTCAATCCCTCAACAAACAAAAATTAAGGTCCAACCCACTCAGCCACAGAACAGGTCTGCTGTTCATAATTCAGGGAGCAGGAAAATGCTCCACTGACAACATTTTATGACCTTTGAAAAGACAAATGTCTATGGTCCCAGACCTTCTAGTTGCTTTATGTGATAAATTCCTTGATAGTTTGCTCTGGAAATTTGGTGCTTGGAAAGCCAGGGCTCTTGTTTTGGACAATCCTTTGAGGTATGACAGTGACAATGCTTTTGTAAGCCTGTCTCATTTTATCCAGCATTAAGACAGGGTCTAATATATTTCATGGCACTGTGTGGCATAATTGTGCCTTTTTTTCCTCTGACTATTTCAAAATGAAGAATTTGTCTTCCATACATCCTTACAAGCTGTGCATCATTAATGACCATCCAGGCCACAGCTGCATATTTATTTCCACGCACGGTTTCACGCTCTCTCTCTGAAGTCTTTGCTTTTTAAAGCCATTCAGTCTTCTCTCAAAAATGTGAATAAGAGACCCAAGGATTTGTTCCCAAAAATAATCACATTCTGCAAGAAGTCTGTGTGCTGGTTTTTTTATACACGACTCTTACCTCTAAGGACAGAAGCGCTTTTAAATCCAAGTGTTAAAGCAAGTCAAAGACAGGAAGGTGAATCAACCATGCACTCACATTAGGATGAGATAACTCAATGCTTTCATACTGCAGGATAGCTATTTCATTATCTTTTGCTTGCAAAGGGAAGCAGCAGTTCTGATTAAACACTATTTTATCTGTGCTCTTTGTAAGCATAACTCAGAAGATGACGGTACGATAGGGCTGAGTTTTGAAGGCTTCTGCTTAAAAGCCATATATCTTTAAGGCTTGTACCTTACGTGGATTCTCTCCTAATTAAGAACACCTGTAGAGGCCTGACCAGAGCCTGTGGTTTGCAGCAAAACTGCCGAAGGGCTCTGAAAAGGCAGAAACTTTGTGTTGTCTTTTAACCTAAATTATAACAGGGTTCAAGCCTGTGCCAAGCGGAGTAAAACTATATAATTTATGAGCTATGAGGGCAGCTCTGGGCCCCTCTGAGGTGATTTTTATCAGTGCAGTAGCATAAACAGTTCTCCTTTACTTGAACATTGGGAACAGGGAGCAGAGGAAGGCCTGCCGTATAAAGGGGATCCAGCCTGTGCCAGGACCTCTGTAGCCCACGGACAGCCAGGTAAGTGTGTTTGCACTGCTCTGCTTTTTGAGCAACAGCTCAGGAAAAGGTGTGCAGTGTGCTGAGACTGAGCACGGGCTGTGGGACTGCAGGAGCTGCACTTTAAGGCAAATTATTTGCTTTTTACTCTTAAAATTCTAAGCTTGTTACAGAGGATCTACTTTGATTCACTGTCTGCCTTTGTCTTGGAAGGCTCAGTTGTGCCAAACCTCACCAGTGGTGTAGTAGAACTACCCACAGTATTACAAACTGCACTTGGCTGTAATGATGGGTTTGGGCCCTTGCTCTCTCTGGGTTTTGAAGTCAGATTCCTATGAACAAGCAGGTGTTACTTAAGGACTGGTCCTTGAGTCAAGTGGAAAACTATTAGATACAAGCAGAATGTGTAAAGATTTTTTTTTTTTTTGCTATTTATTAATAATACAATTACAAATAAACCATATAAGTTAGTTTGTAACTCAGAATGACAGTATAGAAAAGAACTCAGTCTAGTAGTAGTTCTAGAAAAAAATGTAGTTCATTTTTTCTGTCAGAGTTTGAGGGGCTTTAGGAGACTTAGATAATAAGATATTACTGCAGCTTCGTGTTCTTTTCAGCAAATAATATGCACAAAGTGGGAATAGCCTAAAAATATCAGCTAACTGGAAACAGAACTAAGGCAATGTCCAGCTGACCCACCTCCAGAAACAACAGACAGTCTCCAGGGACTTCTGGCTTTTGTTTCTGTCTCAGAAGGTTTGGGTTTTGTGGTGTGGAGGTTGGGAGGAGGAAGGGGAAGGGGGGGTTGCTTGGTTTAAACTGACATTTTGAGTCTAATCTTTATAGGAAAAGGGACACCTTGAAAATCTTAGTGCTATGTTTCTTTATTGCATATCTCCAGCAAGAATAAAGCCTTTGTTGGTATTGGTTCCTGATGATTAAAACAGATACAATAGTTGGTGTCTTAATTAAAAAAAAAACAAACCTTTGAAGTTGTTCCAATTTTTATTTTCTCTGTAATGTTACATGCAGCCTGCTGCAGAAGGAGAGCTGGGGAGGTAAATTTCAGGCTCAGCTTACCAGCCGCAGCAGAAGGGGGCTTGTTATTTAAAAGTTTTCTCTTTATGAAAAGCTAGAGCTCTGCCCTCGTTAAGCACTGTCAGTTGGCACAGCTCTCCTGTGCTGCCCAGTTATGCCCCATAAGTCTGGGAAAAGAAGCACTTCTTGCTAAAAAATTAAGAGGGAGATTTTTAGAAATGTTTCACCATGTTATATAAGAACTGAGTCTAGCTGTAGGTTGTCCTTGGACTTGAAACAACCAGGGTCACAGTTCCAGCCTGAACATGAGCTCGGTGCTCTCATCTTGAAGTTGTTCTAAATTTTAAGCCATTATGGTCTATGACTAACTCTGTAGTTTAGATTGGCACAGTCTCAAAGGAAGGTATTTCCCTGCATCTGGGAAAAAAAGTGGACGCAGCCAATGGCCTTTTAAAGCATACTGCAAGAAAACTGTACAACAGCTTGAGGCATCATGTGTAGGTTGTTTAATTTCTTTAGCATAATTATCCTTTTAATAGGTGTGTGCTAGTACCATAATCCTTCTTTAAGGATTCCACTAGAAGACTAAATGCTTGGCTAGTTCAGGCCAGTGAGTCTCTATGGGATTTGTAGTGTTCTTTTTTGCAAAGCTAATGTAATGGGTTTGTTCTGTAAACAGAAGATCAAGGTCAGATTTCACTTGTAGGACTGAGCATGAAAAAAGTTAGTAATTTTTTATTAAAAACTTGCAATATATGAAGTATTTCATGTGATGCTGATAGCATTGCTCATAGTGCGATTGAACAATACCATAATTTTTACAAACAACATCTTCAAAATTAGGGACAGAACCCAGAAGTTTGTGTATAGGGGTTTTGTATAAATTCTTTGTATAAGTTGCTTTGTATAGGTCTTCATTAACCAGGCAAATCTGCTGGTCAGTTCCCAGGGTGGAACTGGAACATTTCATACTCATCCAGTTGTCTAATGTCTGCCTAGATACTGCCTATTTCAGGATTACTGGTTTTTTATTCACATCATTTTTGCCTGACAGCTGCAATGGTCCTAGTGTTGAGAAACACATAGATCTCTTTAAATAACCTCTTCTCAGCTTATTTTCTGTCCTATTTGCATGTAAGACTCAGTGGTGTTCAGAGAATTGATTTGGAGCCGATCATAACTAAGATCACCCTCTACCGATCTCTACTAAGATGTTCTGAGGATTTTACACATCAACAAAGCCTCTTTAAAAGGCTCTTTGTGCCTGAAGTCAGATCACTGTGCAGAGCAGTTCTTGTCATGGGACTGGATAGTGGAAATCAGCCAAAATCTTTCACTTCCTTTAAATGCTTCTGTTGGGTGTCCTCTGTCTTGACTTGGTGCTGGGGGCACTGTGTGTATCTTGTTGCTGTGACTATTCTCCAGATCAAACAGAATTAGCAGCTCATCAAACTGAGTAAACAAGCTCAGAAAGCCTATAGGAGACCTCCCACCAGGACATGTGCTATCGAGAACATGCATTCTCTAATGTGAATGGGCTGCACTCAAATGAGAAGATCATGTCTGTCTCAGATAAGTGCAGTGTGTTGCTGAGTACAGAGATAAAGCCTGCTCTGGAATGAGGCAGCAGCTGAAAGGCTTTTGGGAGCAGACATCAGGCATGTATCTTCACACAAGCAAGATCCCTGCAAGTAAAAGTAGTGCCATGACCTAAAAGGCCAAGAAGTCATGCTGAAAATAGATGGATCTGTGAATCGTCAGTCTGAACCAGCCTACACTCTGAGGCAGGAAGGGCAGTGGGAAACCTGAGAGTTGGGTGCTTTGTACTCCTTGTCTATAAGGCCTTCAGGGGAGGGGATAACTTTCTGTGGTGGTGGAAGATCGCTCAGCAATAATCACACAGTCAGTTTGAACGCTTCCAGTTGTTGTCCAACCACACTCCAGTCAGTTCTAGTGGCATAGCAGGTGGGAATAGTACAGTGAGGACTGTGGGGAGGTCCATGATGAAATGTCTGTTTTACTAGAAGAGAAGCACAGCAAAAATTGTAATCCTTCTCTTCACTATTATCACCACCAGCTGCACTCTAGAGAGCACCTGGAAAAGGATATTTGCTCATCCCATCACTTCTGGTGGACTTGGCAGCATTAGGTTTGTGGTTGAATTCAATCTTAAATGATTCTAGAAGATTGTTGGGGAGGATGAAGTAGCTAGGCCCTGCAGAGATGATTTAATAGTAAAAGATTCTAAAAGTATGAAACACACAAGAGGAATAGAATTAAAAGCAAAGTTTGAACTGTAAGTTGCTGGACAAGAAGAAGGTGATTAGACAGCTGAAAAGGACTTGGCTGAGTGAATCAGTGACACCCCTGCCAAGACAAAAGGATGAATAAAAGGTTGGACCTTCTCAGGTATCAGGGATAAGGTGGGTTTCACAGGTTTTGGTATGTAGAGTAGTATTGTAATGTTGTAGTTCCCATAGGCTGTATGTAGATTCTGTAGGTTTTGTATCTTAAGGTGATTGGTTAATGCTCATTAGAATATTCACGATAGAAAGGATTAAAATGGAATGTAACAAGGAGTTCCCCCTCTTTGCGTGCCTTCCCTTGGACCCTCTTGGACTTTGCACTGGATCCCTGGACCCTTCCCCAGTCAGGCTGCCTCCCCACGACCAATAAAGCACGTGTTCCAAAGAGTATCCTGATCTTCAGATCATCTCTCTCGCCAGACAACCAGCGTGCTTTCTAATAGAAGATGATCTAGATACTTCTATAGAGATGTTATTCTTTTCTAGCTACACAACTGGCCACAATCACAGCCGGTGAGAGTCTGGAAGAGCAGGAAATGGCAGCATGGTTACCAGAGAAGGCTCAGGGCACCTTCTGTTGGATTTTTGTACCCTGTTTAATCCTTAAAAAAACAAGATTAAATACAGCACTGGTTTTTAGCTAAGAGAATTTCTTGGATGACACCATTAGGAAGGTGCATGAAATCAGGACAGGTTGCTAGAACAGAGCAGTGTCTGCTGTTGATGCTGCTGCTCATTGAGCCTCTGTAAGGCAAAGGAAAATCTGTAAGATATCAGTGGATGACTAACATTACATATGTTCCTAGCCTCAAAAGCTGAGGAAAGAAAGCAGGAAATATTTGGGGTTATGGAGGGAGGCAAACCTATTTTGTACAGGAATGGCATGTTTGAAGAACAAGCCAAAAATGGGTGTTATCAGGTGTGGAATACACAGCACCAGGAGGCATAGCTTCATATAGCTTTGCACAGCTTTGGGTTTTCTTCAAAAGAAAACAATAAATAGCTGTCTCCTGGGTAACAGGAGAGGGGGAAATGGTGTCACAAGGACTAAAGCTAATCAAATCTGACGAATGAATTCTGGCCGTGCCCATTAAATTCTCAATAAGTGGGAAATAAAGTATGGCTTAGGTGACAATCTTGTTTAGGGGACAGGGTTTGCTTATGCTCTTAGAATGTCTTCAAATGCAGCTGGGTAATTGCACTGAAAGGCCTAGGAAAACTGGGAAAACCTATTTGTATTCTCTGTAAGACTTCTGTCATACTCAGACAAAATTTAAATTTTGAAAAAATTCTACAGATTTCTTCCCTCCTTTACTTGGGCACTTCCTGTATAAAGCTGCTTCAACACTTTCTCTTTATCCAGAGAGAAGTTTAACCCTGCAAACTTCCTTTACTCACCTTCTCTTTCAGCTAACCATAAAATTCCAGGTGTGTGATATAGCTAGTGTATTTTATGGGATCAGAGCCACACCAGGCTAGTAACTTTAATCTCTCAAACTCTTTGGAAGTGCTTTGGAACATTGTGGACTGTGCTCCTTGTATGTTTCCATTGATGAACATTGTTTATTCACATTCAGCTTCAGCACAGTTCAGGTGAAGCTGCTGGAGTTTTTAACCATCAACAGAAATGTCAGCGTGCTTCACTAAACGTTAGTATGGCTTATGATTTCTTTTTATTTTGTGCTGATTTGGGGGCTACTTGGCATTAATACATAGCTTGAAAAAGAGCATTAGCAACTGAAATGTTGTTGCCAGGTTTCTGTGGTTTACTTTTACCCATACCAAGCATTAAGAAATTAATCTCAAGGTCTTATGTGTGGCAAAACAAAACAACCTCTCAGATGTGGCTTACATTTGTTTGGTAAAAACTTTCATTGGAAATGAGGAATTTGAAAGAAAGAAGAACAGAATATTTATAAACAATAACTATATGACAAAATGCTTCTGTAAGAAGAGGCTAAACTTGGCATTTGCAAGACTTTTACCTGTGTTCTGGGTATTCTCAAGCACAGGTAAACCATTTGATAAGTGAAACGAAAGATCTTGTGCAGGCTGTCCACAGTCCTTACATGTGTGTTTTTATAACATCTTTCGGAGATGAAAAAAACTACGTGGGGTGGGGTTTTTTTTTTCCCATTAAGGTATTTTTCTCCATTTGAGAACTTTTGATAGACATCAAGTGAAAAGTTGTCTTTGAAACTGGTGCCAGGTATTGTACAGATGAATTAAATTACCTCCAGCGAATGCTGAGCAAACAGGGGCTGTACAGCCTATGGCCATCCACACTGAAAGTGACTGTCCCTTTAGTGGGTATAGAAAGCCACAGAGCACCTGCAGTGCTGGGAACATTTGATGAGCCATAACAGTGTGCAGAGCTAAAGCACTGGAATACTGGGGTTTTTTTCATGCTGCAAAATGGAACAAGCTCACTGGAAAAAAATAGAGAAAGAAATCAAGATTTAATTTATTTTTTTTTTTAGCTCTGCATTATTTAAATATGTTGTGTATTTATAATCATGTAAGCCAGAATAAACCAGCTACAGAAAAATGTCCAAAATTTTGGATTACATAGGACAGTAACTATTTGCATGCCTGGGCCAGGTACCATACCTTACCATACCTTAGGCTTCCTCCCCTTCTTTGGTGAAATCCCCAAACTTTGCCTGAGACCATGCTGACAGACCAAGTGTGACTTCTGCAAATCTTCCTGAACCAAATCACATCAGCCTCAAGTGGCTTTTTCTAATAGGTCAAGATGACCAAGTGCCCTGTTGAAATGCAAACAGATTGGCCAATGGCCAGTGCAAAAAGCCAAGGCTGGGTGGCCACACAGGAGCTCTGGAAAAGTTTTCTTTTCTCCTTGGTGCCATTCCTTGCTGAAAACCAGGATGAACTCTGTGTGACAGCATATGAAACAAAAGATCACTGAATTACTTGAAGCAAACAAAGGTTTTGGTGATACAGGTTGCTTTGAAAATATACCTGTGCCTTCAATGCAAGTACAGATCTCACATACCCTCATTCCATCTGTCTAGGGACATATTCCAAACTCATAAGGGATTGAAGCATTACTCTTCTGGAGGATTGGGTTTTTCTTCTGAGATATTTGTGGGAATCAAAACAGAAAATGTTTGAACAATACTCTGATATTACTGGAACATTTCTTAATTGTGTTAGTTCAGAGAAATCTTAGAGTGTTATCAGATGTGTAAACTGAATCCAGGTAAAATAGCTTTTGCAGACAAGGTAGCAAATGTTTTTGGATTTCCTGTCATGAGGCGTGCAAAGATTTCAAATCTTTGTAGGGGAAATCAAAGAGACTGGGAGGAAAGAATCACCAGCCAAATACTTTTGGTGTTTATAACAGGTGTGCAGAAGGTACATAATTTGCTACAGCCTTTGCAAGCTTCATTAGAATGCAAAGGCAAGGACCTATACCAATGTTTTTAGAATTATATTGCCTCACTTTTCACATCTTTGCAGATGTTGGACACTTTTAACCAATTTGGCAGGAGAGTTTTTAAATTTAGTGAAGTTCCCTGAAGTTTTATGAAAGCCGTTGTATGAGCAGGGAAGACAGTTCCTATAGTGAGTGTTAAAGAAGTTGCCTATGGGTATGTTTGGTGTTGCCCAGGCTGATCCTGATGAGGTTTGAGAAAAGCTGCAGGGACTTCTCCCAACAAGCACAAGTGTGGCACAAGAAACATGGGAAGTAGAGTAGGAATAGCTAAGGATGTGAGTCTGAGGGCAAGAATATGGCTTCTCTCCTTGTTCTGTGCTGCTAATGAAGTAATTTTTAAACCAACTTTTTGCAGCAGCTCACTAAATAAAGAGCTGTTCTCCTAGCTGTTCCACTACTATTTAACAAAGTGAAAATCTCAATTTTCTCCTTCTGGCTTTCTTATGGTCTGTCTGCACCACGGCTTTCTTCTTTGATACATGTCAGCCAAAGCTCACCTGTGTGGTTCCCCAAAACCCCTTGCCTACCTTCATGTTACCTATTACCATAATCACATTTATTTGAAATGATTGGTCTCTGTAGTTAAATCTTATCTGTCCTACACTTGTGGTCCCATTTCCTCTTCTGGCGAGCCCCTGGAGTGCTTTATGCCTTTCCATGGAACTGTTTACAAGCTGCTTTTGAGGGCACAGCTGTCACTATAAGACTAAAACTGAATCCAAAATCAACTAAATATAGCTGTTCCACAGGGAACCATCTTTACTGATAAGGCAAAAAAATTACAGGAAAAAACAGAGATCTAGAACATAAGTCCTGTACAGCCAAGACCTGAACAATGGCTAAAACAAAACAAGGCTCAATACAGCCAGGGAAAAACCCAACAATGTGGCAAACAAAGCAGTGCAGTTCAAGCAGCCTTGCCTTTCCTCCTACCTAGGTGAGATGCAGTCTGGGCTTTTCCCTGCTGCCCAAAAGGCAGGATTACTGCTATGTGCACACTGGGGATCACAAGGAAATCAGGGCTAGAGTGAGTAACATGCCACACCACATCTACCACCAGCTCTGCCAATAATGGGCAAACAACAAAAATCCCACAATTCCTTTCCTTAATTCTTGATTCAAAACTGGGATCCTGTGATGAAGTAAACTCTTAAGCTTCCCCCTGTTTAATGGATTTGACAGGGGGCAGGAGAACTGTAAATGAAGAGCCAGCTTTATTTCTATAGCTGCCATTTTCAAACAGTATGGAAACAATAGCCCTGCAATGACTTTGGTGAGTTTTGGAAGGCCAAAGATCAGGAAAGGGACTGGAACAGAAGTGCCAGGTAAGCACAACAAGCTACAAGATGCCATGAAGCCCACAATTCAAATATTGACTTGGGATGAGATAGATGGAATTACTATGTTTAGCTTTAAAAGTAGGCACTCATTTGCATATTGTTGATATTAGGGTAACATTTAGAGGATAAAAATCTGTACAACCCATTGTGCTGTTTTCTCTTTGTTAATCTGCAGAGAGAGAAGGATGCAGGGGTTGAAAGGCAGATATCATTTTGCATTCATCTTGATGGCTGTAGAGGTCATTAACATCAGGAAATAAGATTTTGCACCAAAAAAAAAAAAAGGCAGGGGAGCTTGCAGACTCATTTTCTACACAGTTTTACGTGGGACCTAGGTTGTACAAGAGTTGTTCCCAAAATTATAAGTTAAGTAGCTTGACTTTCATTTCACTTGACTCCTCTTTAAAATACTTTCTGACCTTCTGTTTTAACACCAAAAATCTCTTTCCTCCTCTTCCTGAATGTCATAGAATGTTATAGAATCATTAAGGTTGGAAAGAACCTCTAAGATCATCAAGTCCAACTATCATAGAAAAACAATATCCAAGAATTTAGGAAAAATGGAGAGGCTGCTCCCGCATTCAGTGCCTGCCCTGATCCAAAATTAGCTCCATTAGGAATGTCCATCTTTTCCACTTTCTAGTTTGAAGAGCTGTCAATAGAGCCAATAAGTGTCAGGAACTCTAAGGAAGCTGGGCACAATCAGCAAGTGAGCACCTATATCACAGTCAGATACGTAGATGCTGGGGCAGGAGGGTTTGAATGGCATTTACGAACTTCTGTCAAAAGCTTTTAACTTGGCCAAACTTGGTTGGATTTATTTTTCTCTTGAAAAAGCACAGGATCCCTCCTTGATGTGTCCCTCTCATTCTCTCATTTTGTTTTGAGAGAACACCGTGAGACATAGAAAATTGTTACCATAGTTCTTGGTAAATAGCTAGAATTGGCAGAGCTTTACAAACATACTCACACATACTCTTAAGAAATCCAAACTCAGCCATGCACTGGGCATGGAATATTTAAGCCCAGATGATAAACAATTATGTGCCTTGTGAGAAAGAAGTGATGGGCACATTAATACATTTTAATATTACAAGCTGCGACATTAACCATTTCAGAATATACTTTATCCGTTGTGTTCATTTACCTGTTATGAGACTGGCTAAGTGAGAAAGACAAATGATATTTTATTCTCGGAGGGTTTACATCTTAACATCTGAAATGCAGGATGCTTTTGAAGAGTGTTTAGTTCATAGTGGAAAACAGTATAAAACACTGTATCCGTTTCTCTTCTCTGTAACTTCATATCAAATATTTTTCATATTGTGAAATAGTAATAGTAAGGCTTGCTTTCCTTCATTTTGGTTCATCATTATTAAAAAAATGTATGTAGTTCAAACTAGATTTTCAATGACAACCTTACAGAGTTGCTACTAGCTAAAAATAAGTAATTATCCTCCCAGCTTTTTTTTTTTTTTTTTTTTAATTAATGAAGACCTAGGAAAAAGTAAGTTTTCAGCATATTCTTGGCTGGACTTTTAGAGATGAAAAGATAAAAGTAGCAAAAAACTCTTGCCTGAGTAAAAGAAGCTATTAATCTACCAGGCCACAGAATTTATCAAATGAGTGAGCTGAATATGGAAAGAAAGATGGAGTACCAGATATTCCAAAATGTGGCATTGCTATTGATTGGTGCTGCTGGAAATGGCTGCACCAAATGGTGCAAAGGTAGTGGAGATGGGGAATAATTAAACATTAGTAAGGTATAATTTCTTTGTGTTTTAGAAGTGATAGTACAGAGGCAAAGGGCAGGAATCATCTGTACTGGGTATATATTTCTGTGCAGGTTAATCAATAATTGTTTTTCCTAATAAAGTCTCCAGAGGTAACCCTGGTGGTCTGCACAACACTGTGCATAAAGAGGGCAAACACACCTTGTGCTGATTTCAAGCCTCCACAAGGTTTTTGTGTTGCTCAGAGAGCATGGCTTCTTACATAGCCTGGCCAGTCAAGAGATGACAGAAACTCTCCCCATTACTGTTTAGGAAGTGAATTTTCTGCAGAAATGAAAACAGGATGTAAACTAGCACGTTCTGCAGCACAAAATGTGCTTGAACTAAAGATCCCCTGTGGGAGTGTACACAGCTTTGGGCCAGAGGGATGCTTGATAGATGGAGCAGTTAGTTCCCCTTTCTCTTTGCAGTTTCTCTGTAGGAGGGCAAAGCTTTGAAGGGTTGTCTGTCATGGCAGGTGCAGTGGAGAGGAAAGAAGATGTGGAAGAGATGTTTATTATAAGAACTGAGTGAACATATGTATTATCTCTAGCACTACAGCATCCCATTTCCTGTATTCAAATATTTATTAACATCACAACTAAGCCGCAGATGTTCAGTTTAATGTTGGTGTAAGCAAATTAGAAGGCTGGAGTCAATAATCTTGCAATTCACAAGTTTTAGGGAAATAAATCAAGGATAGTGGAGAATGAAGACAACATTGGGCTAGTACAAAAGATAGTATGGAAGTTGCACGCATGCAACATTCCAGCAATCTCATGCAGAGCAGAAAATTGCCTTGAAGGTCTTGGGGCTCCTTCTGTTCCAGTGAAGTAGTGGAAATGGACATGGAAAAGTATTTGACCCACCTTGAACCTTGCTATTACTTCAGCTGGTGGTGATCTACTGACATGAAGCTCACAGATGGTGTAGTAACATGGTCATGGTTCAGAGAAAACAAATTTCTGCAGGAAAGGAATCAAGATCTTCAGGGGTGGCACTGATGGTCAAGGGAAGGACAGAGAAAAACATGACAGAAAAAGGAGAGAGCACACGTGTAAGTGACCTGATGAAAGTAAAAGTAGTATTCTAGGTGTGAAAGAAATCTTATCACTGAAGGGGCAAAAGTCTTAGAGCCCGAAACAACGGCAAAAAACTGAGCAGTTGAAAGTGATGGGTTGGCATGTGTGAAATCTTGAATTATTCCTTCATTTTCCACCCTCGTCAGTCAGATTCCTTTTCTCCTTGTTTTCCTTGCCCTCTCTCCCCTTCCCAGTAGAATTCCTCTTGGTCACAAATGATTAGTCAAGTTTCCTTATTATCAATTCTCTCATGATCTGATCCTCTTTTAATCTTGCAGCTGAGAAATGATAACATGGTAGGATAGAATACGTGTCGGGCTTTTTCTTGTCATTGTTGGGGGGGGGTTGGTGTTTTTTATGGGCTTGGCTTTTTAGCTTTTTTTTTTAATACAAGGCACATGCAGATTATTCTATCTCACATTAGTTCTGCTCAGTCCAAACCAAAATATTCAGCACTAGATAGTGGCCTGATCTGAGCACTGATGCATACAACTGGTTTTTGATTGTGTCAGTGTAACTAAGGAGAACAAACTCCTCTCCAGAGATGTATATTTACATCATTAGCATCTAGACAAACCAGCTGAGATCAACTCACTGTTTCTCTAAATACTATGCTCTGCACAAAGCAAGACCGTAAAACCTTTGCAATGTGAAGATTAAAGACAATTAACCCTTAATGAGCAGTGTCTTGGGGAGCAGGCTGCAAGTTGAAAATCTGAAATACAAGAAAGCAGGTCTTTGTTCACAGGCTGGCAGAACTGTGGTTTCAGCACACAGTAAAATTACAGTCTTTTACAAATAGCTGTCTGCCAAATGAGTCACACACTTTATCTCCCCTTTGGTCAGGTAATGCAGCTTAGACAGACTCTGTATGAAAAAAACCATACTGGGTCTTGGAAGAAACCTGCTGCCATGTAGAAACACTGATAGCATCAAGGAAACTGAACTGACAAATCATTTTATTGACTCTTCAGTGTAACACTCAAATGAGAGGAGAAAGTCTTAGAGCATTAGGGAAACAAATTCTGTGTTTTCTACTGAACCATGGGACATATTGTGGCAGCACCTCAAGCACAGGCGCTGAAGCTTCCTGAGACACAGTATGAATTGCAGGGCCAGAAGATGTGTACAGGGAGAACTGAAAGTCATACCTTAAGCTGAAAACTCCTAACTAGATGAAGTTCATTTCACTTCTTCTCTCTGCAGTGAACAAGGCACATACCATTTTACACTCCATGTTACAAATGTAGAGTCTTTAGAGAAATGGAGTGTGCAAGGGACTGGCTAGTGAAAATCCAACATGTTTAGTTGGGGAACAGATGGGCAGAAACTTGAGTCCACAGGCTTTGAAGATTTCCATGCATGCTTATTTTATTCAGATAAATAATCTTGTTTACTACACTGAATACCTCACATGTAAAGCTCTGTAAATCTGTGTGTGCAAGTAAAATGCCTTCTGCTGATCCTGCAGGGACTGCCTGCCCCTGCTGTAGAGCAAAGCTGCCTGCAAGCCTCTATCACTGCCTTTAATCCTCTGTGTGTATGTGCATTGTTATGTGACAGCATTGCATCCCTGTGAGCATCCCAAAGCATTTATCCCCTTCTGAGAACACTTTATTGCTGACCTAATGGTAAGCACATAGAAATGTGGAGAAATTAGCTGCTGATCTACAGGTTAAAAGATTTAATAAATGGGAATTTTCACAGTCAAGTTGCAATAAATATTGTGGGTCTTCAGTAATAGCAGATTGATCTTACTCTGGTGTGAAACCTAACTGTAGTGTATTTTAAAATATCATGAAGTACTATTAGCAGTAATTCTTGGTAAAGTTGCACTGGAGGAGGTGAATAAAGTTTAGTAATTGGGGCTTTACTCGAAATGTAAACATATGATTTAACAGATTGCTGGAACAGATTATATACATAAATAAACCTGGATCTTCTGGTGTTACTTCTTTAGAATATTAACTGAGGTTAACAAATGCTGCATGAAGGAAAAGAAATTGCCTGGGATTCCACTGTCAGCAGTTTAACATGCATTCACTGCTAATCTCGTGACAAGCATACAACCAACCCCCACTGGACCTGGGGTTCTCGATTGTGTTGGCATTGTGATTGTTTGAAACTGAATTCCAGGCCCATCTCCCTGCTGCTGCCATGCCATAAAGGGGAAACTTTGATATCAAAGTCATTTGTCATCCTCTAGACGTTAAAGAATTTTAGATAGTGACATGTGAGTTTAGAACATCAGGATGAATAAGGTATGAGCTTGGAAAGAAAGAAACTTTAAAATGCCTTCTAGCTTTTTGATTCCAAAGGACTTGAAGCAAGGAATAAACAACAATCACATCCTGTTTTGTTACTTAGGCATGTTAAATGCCAGTAGCCATTACCATTCCTTCATCCTTACTGTCCATATTCCCATCTGTTCTCAGCATTAATTAAGCCAATCATGCTGGCTCTATTTAGAACCTCCATAGTTATAATTCAACTCTTAATACCCATAATTAATCATACCTTCTTGAAATTCATCTCTCCACTGGAAATGGCACTGGTAACCAGACTGCTTTTCCTTTTTCCTCTTGTCTCTTTCTGTATCTATCATATGTAAACTGTTTTTATTTGTTTTATGAATAGCAATAATTTATGGATATGGCTGATAAGTAAAATTAAGTGTCAGGCAGAAGAATTTAATTCAAGAAACTGAATTTTCAAACTTAACTAGTGATGGATCGTAAGGGTTTTGTGAGTTTTTGTTGTTCTAACTATCAAAATGATCCATAATATTTGGTTCATTTCTCTATTTCACAGATAACGTTTTATCAAGAAAAGTTAAGAGATCAAATTGTTTACAGAAGTATAATGGCCAACTGTGTTTAGAATTGCTACTTATCTGTACAGTAAAGTACAGGGAAATTCAAAGAGGCTAGCTTTTAAATTAACTATCTGAGCCATGTGATCTAGCAAAGCCTCCAAAAAATGAAAAGTATGTTTAATCTGGTAATGACTTTTTTGATCTCCTACTACCAAAGTAACATAATTAGTGCTGATTTCTGGAAAGTTGCTCTCTGAAATCCACTTAACTTTACTCTCAATAACATGCAAAAAATTCTCCCTTTAACCTCAATAGCAAAAATTTAAGGCTGAGATTTTTGAGTCCAGTAAAGCCCAGGTGCCCAATGTCTACCGAAATCAAGTTGAAACAAATGGACTTTCACAAGAGGCCTAGCCCAACATGTTGTTTTCCAGTACTTTCAATTAAAGACACATTTTGACTTTACTGTGGCCATAACTGCAATGATGGGAAGCTGTGATGTTTAAAATACAACTCAATAATTTATTGCCAGCATTGCATCTCCCTGACACCTTGATGTTCCTCTTCTCCCCCACCCGTCATGTGCTGCAGCTCTTGAAAAGAGCCAGAAGGATCAATGCAGAGACTGGCACCTCCACCCTTCAGCCCATCTCCCTGCAGCTGAGGTTATTCAGTTCATCTCAGACTACAGTGGGCAGCTTTCCATATTCAGCATCAGAATATCTCCTGTTGCACCATACTTCTGTCTAGGCCTGCCAAGGGTTGGGGATTTTGGGTTGGGATGGGGCTTTTGCCCTCAGCTTGGCGGTCAGGGTGTGTTACTGGTACTGCAGAGAATGGATAACCATGGTTAGTCATGTTTGAACTCCTCAGTTATGTCATTAACTCATGTCATTAAATCACTTTCCTAGCTGGTGTGGAGCAAAGGTTCCCTTTGTACTCTTTATCCCGCCTCTGTTTTGGAGCTGCTGGTGTGATGCTGGTGCTGTGATATTGATGCCTTTTACATCATAACTTAATCTGCCATTCCTGATTATTCTACAGTGGAGTTTGGGGGAGTTGATTTTCTTTTTTTTTTTTCTTTTTTTTTGGCCCTAGTGGTGCTGGCTTGCTCTCAGCTTCTTTTATGGCCTGTAATTAGCTGTAGGTTTTCAGTAGCTTTATATGGACCTACAGTTATCCTGGACTCTTAGCATCATAACTCAAAGTATTCTATCCTTAGCTCTCCTAATAGCTGCTTGTAAATGAGTTCATATGTATGTCACTTAATAATTATACATAATCTATATTGCGTGAACCTGCCAATATAGCCACTCACAGCTTCTACTAGACTCCCTAATGAAAACAGTTTTATTTCTTGTAATTTTGGGGGAGTGGTTTGGAGGTTCTGAGTTGGGATTTTGGCTTCAGTTGTGTTTCAGTTTTGTTTGGATTTTTTTTTAACGATCCTGCAAATCTCTTGTTGTTAAATCCAGATGATGCTGGTACACGTGACAACCACTGAATGTTAGTGAAGCTATTTCTGTCTTCTTACTTTAATTCATTCAGTTCAACATCACTATAAGCTGGTAGTTTTTCCACTTATGATCACTACTGATGCAAAGAGTTAATGCAATACCCCCATGTTTTCAATTTGGGTCCAGCTCACAGGTACTTTCCACACAGTTAATGGTGCCCAGCTCTAAGCTGAGTGCTTATCTTCAACCTGTCATTCAAAACAACAGTTTTGAATGGTAAAGCTCCCTGCATCTAAAGAAAGCGTGTGCGTGTTTGTGTATGGCCATCACTTGTTTGCTGTCTGGCAAACACATCCATACGCCAGATTACATCAGGTTTTATATTTAAACATTCCACATAAAACTCTCACCTAACAATGGTCATGAGCTGCAGAGCTCCAATCCATAGCTAAGATCAGCATATCTCATAGCTGAAGAGTTACTCAGATTTTGTTTGGGCCCATCTCAAAAAAGTCCATGCTAAGAGAAATTTTCCACCTTTTTTCTGCTGCCACTCCCCCATAGCATTTACAATGCTTGCTTACCTTGGGGTTCAGGAGGGAAGCAGTCTTTCCAGCCAAGCTGCTATGTTAGCCTTTAATCAGTTTATGGGAGGAGCCATAGTTAAAACTTTTACTTTTTTTCCTAGATTGATGACTTCCTGGCTTTCCTTCATTCTTTGTTCCTTGCTTAGAATCCCAAATGTGTGCTTTTGGATCCACTGAAAGGTACAGAGGGTTTGGAGACCCATGCAGCAAAGATTCAGGACACTTCAGCAGAGTTCAACTTAGGAGCTAAAAAGAATAGCAAAGACTAATCAGGAGACTGCTTTAATCCAAACACTTCTAGTCTGTAGTGGTGAAAGTCTAGACCATGTAAGCTGAACAGCAGCTTTAAAAGCCTTTAAAGGAGAATCCATTGATTCCCTTTCTTTGAAACCTTTTCCAAAACAGTCCTTTCCAAAAGCACAGGATAACTTTGGAAACTGCAGACAAGCTTCCTAGAGCTTCATCCAGTCTGCAGCAAAGCTAGTACTTATTCTATCTTCTTTCTTCTTTTAGACATGCTAGAAGGAGATTGAGAGCCTAAAGAACATGCATTTCTGCAGAACTGTCAGCACAATTTTCTATGCTCCAACAAGGGACTTCTACTGCCTCTGAAACTGCCTTTCTGGGACCATAACACTGATTTAGCTCCAGCTGGTTTAGCATGACAGGCAAGACCTTCTTATTGGCAGATATTGTGGCTTAATATAAGAAAAGACATACACCATAAAATAAAGATGATAATAATAAACTTGGGGAAAGAGCTGGGGGGGGATAATAAAAGGTTTCTAAGTGAGTGGAAGAAAAGGTCTTTTCCACTGGAAGATACTTAGACTTTTTTACCAGAAATTACCTAACTCTTTCCAATCTTTAAGAAGAATAGCCACAACTCAAATCCATTGGCTGCACCATCCTCTCTGTCGCCTGCATCCAGTCACAACCAAAGGCAATGAGGAACAGCCACTATGGCCAGTCCTACAGAGCCACATTTGCTCAGCTGCTCTGCCTTCAGCTCCAGTACTGCCCTCAGGATCTCTGCACTGTGTTCCAGTATATAACATAGAAAAGGCAGCAAATCATCACACTGCCTCATCTCAAAGGGGAGGCTTCTCCCACTTGGTATCATTGATTGCTTTGTCCCACATGTTTGTTTCCCTTGCCCCTTCTTTCCTAACTCAGAAGTTGGAAACATTGTCAGGAATGCATTCCTTCAGAAAAGGACAAGATAAGGTAATATACAGTGCCACTAAATCTAGTGACCTCCATAAACTTCATATGAACACACGCAGTTTGCAGGAATGCTTTTTAATTCAGCTGATTAAAGAGCATGTAAACAGATAATGCTTAGTGTGTATACACGGGTGTAGATTTTTAGGATGGAAGAGAGCCTAAAACATTTCTTAAACTATGCAAGAACTAGGCTTTACAAGCTACTTTCACTTTGGACTTGGGCCCACAGTTGGGGGTTATATGGTTATAATATGGTTATATTGTTATAATATGGTTATATTATGATTTCTTGGCATGAAACTACAGCTGTGATGGTTTAGTTCTTCTGTGAATGACTCACACTTTACCAAAAACTTTATTTAAGCACAGAAGAATGGGTGACCTTCAAACAAATTACTTTTCAGTACCTGAGAACCTGGCTAGGAAGCACATGGAGCTGGGCATTGTACCATGAACACCATCCCTTCCTTTCATCCTGTCCCTAATGCCATCCTCAGGCCCTTTCTGATTAGTGTCACTGCAGGGAAGTGCTCTTATTAAATGTTCTTATTCTTTGTGGGAACAAAGGGTTTCACTATGTGTTTGCAAACCAGTTTACTCCTTGCAGCCTTTCAAAGTGGTTCACCAGGTGGTGCTTTTCTTGCCAAAAAAGGAGGCTAAGCTCAGCTCTTGGGTTCCTATTGACTTCCAGATTCACTGGGAACTGGATGCTGGATGCCCTCAGAGTTCTTGGTAAAGCAAAAACATGCATCCTTGGTTACTAAATATTTGCTATCTGCCATCACCCTTTAGCTATTGGTAAAATAGATGAGTGGCTGTAATAGGTAGATGCTTGGGGGAATGCTAAACTGGAAAACAAACATTTATGTGAGTTGTTTCCTTGCTCATAAAAGCCTAGCTTTCTATACACTGTTTGGAGGTCTGACATTCATGTTGCAGCTTTCTAAACAGGAGTGAAATAGGCTTTGCACTATAATGGGGAAGTGTGTCTGACCTGGAGACCAGAGGCAAATATATTGGAATTAACACCTACACAATTCAGAAAACACATTTCCTCCAAACCATCAATAGCCTTGCACATTGGCAGCTTCTCTGTCAAAAAATTGACTGTTAGAGGGACAGCTACTGACTGTCAGTCAGCTCAAACCAGAGAGCTGCTGGATGAGAGGAGGTGGCATCCTCCTCTCCCTGAGAAGCTGCTGAAGCCCCAGATTTCAGTGTGGTGCTGCTCCTGCTGGGCATCAGCACTCTGTTTTGACTCCTCTATATGCAATGAGTTCCTCACTTACCTTCCTTCAATTAGCCAAATTCATATGCAATGCTGCTGAGCGAAGCAGCTCCAGGTATAGGCTCTGTGGAGATGACTTTGCCCCCAGAAAATAGTCCAGATTTTAATGAGATCGTGTGAGTGAGTTAAAGCCACTATGTGGCTTTAGGTGGCCATTGACATTGGTGGGAGACTGTCCTAACAGCTTGGGATCTTGCTCAATCTCACCTCTTCACCTGGTGAGCATCCACATGAAAAAACAGAGAACACTTACAATTTTGTTATCCACCAACACCAGGCTACCTGGTTGTGAAATGCACAGGATGGCAAAAGCTGCACCAAGTGATAATAAGTATATTAACTATTAAATGTGTACCCTACAGGATGATGTTCCTTCCAATAAAACAGGCAGCAACAAAACCAGACTGCTCTGGATAGGGAGCGTTCAACAGCCCAAACTGGATTTTGGCAGGAGGAACACCACAAACAGTAACACACCCCATCTTGTAAAAAAAAAAAAAGAAAAAAAAGAAAAAAAAATTAAATTGTTAATTCCACGGTATAATCAGAGCTTTGATCTTGGTTCCAAGAAAAGAAACCTCAAGCCAGTAGCTGAAATCTCTACAGCCAGCATTAGGCATTGGTTTAATAATGGCACAGAATAAGCCTCATGGTGCTGTCTGCTGCTAGCTCTCCCACTCTGCTTGGCCTAAGCCTACTTACTTAATCTACAAAATCAAAGAGGTTTGGATTTTATTGATCACCAAAGACCCTTAGGGCCTTTAAATGCAGTCCAAAACCAGATGAGCACCCTCCATTCTCCAAGAAAGGATGTCTCACGGCAGATCCTAGCCATCACTCCCCTTGCTTCCCAAGCAAATCTGAAATGATTGCAACAAAGTTTTCTTTGGTATTAACTTCCTTAATTGATAGCTCTGTTTGGAGCTCTCATTCTTTCAGTGACATGTCACACGTCAAATCCTAATTGTTCCAAATCTTACCTTTATGAAACCAAATTAATTCTCTTGCTACTTCTTTTCTGAGAGCGTATAGAAACTGGAGGTTCTCTGACCATCCTCCAGATAGTTAAAAAATGGCTTCCAGGTCTGTACTTTTTGTGAGGTTTTGTTAAACAGGCTTTACAGAACTCAGCTGGTAAATGCTAAGTGAGTTACAAGGGCAACTGAGTGACAGCAATGAAGGGAAAGATTCAACAAGTCAAGGAATTGAAATTATCACGATTACAGCAAAAATTAAGTACTGTGTGTCTTCAGTATTCAGGCCTTAAGTAAAAGCTTTGCTTTTGCTGTAAAGGATTCCTTGCACAGCTCCTGTTTTTCTTCCTGAGCATTCTGAAATGTATTTGTGTCTTGAGTCTGGTTTGTGGTGTATTTCAGAAAAAGGGTTGTATCAAGGGAGATCTAAAAAAGTATAAAATCAGGCCACTGCTTATGTTTATTATGTGAGACGCAATTTGGGCATTTCTCTACTGGAATCCACCCTCATTACATTATGATGTTTTCCCAAATTACTTTGGCTGCTTTAGGTATCTCTTTAACAGATGTGTCTATTTTTACTTGCCCTGCACTCACATCTGTTACTTTCTTTATCAGCAAATATCTATTCATTGGTCCTATCTAACTCTTTTACATCTATCTGCATTAAAACGTGTGTCACTTATTAACTCACGGTCTGTACATAAAGTAGTGTCTCCTGTAGCAGTGTTATTCTTTCTGCTTATTGCATCACCTAAAAATAAGCTTACATTTCATTTATAGCAGATATCTGAATTTGTATCCCTTAACAATTTCTTAGTTCAATCAGTCAATTTTTGCAATAAGATTGTGTTTGAAGTCATGTGAGTTTGACAGTTGTATTCAGAACATTCTGTTTCCAAATTTGATGGGTGTGGGGGTTTTTTTTGTTTGGGTTGTTTGTTTGTTTTTTCTTTGTGCAAGAAATAAAAGGTTTCTGACTATTTTGTAAGAACTTTGAGAATTACTTAGATAGAAAACTCACAGGTCTACCAGCCTGGACTGTATTAACCTTAACCCTGTAATGAAAGTCCAGTATCTAGCAGACAGTTCATATTTAAATATGATTTTTTAGTAAGCTACTAGTTGTTGTTTTCTATCCTAGAAATCTACTTGAGAGATAATCTTTGAGCAGTTCTGCTAACTGCTCTGTAATCTTGATGATTTTTTGCTTCTTGGAGTACTAAAATATTCTTTATGTAGGTATGTTCACATTGTTTTTTCACACAATTTAAAAACCTTTCCACACATAATATGATTTCTGGTAATAAAATAAGATGTTCATGGCAAAGCATTATATTATACAGAGAATGCACTATGGCAAAATGAAAGGTAACTTCGACCATTTAAATTAGGTCTTGAAAATTAATGCTGATTCGTAATCTTTGCCCAGAAGAAATGTAGTAAGTCTTCACAAACAGTTGCATCAGATTTCTAGCATTTTATCTGAGTAAGTATGTAACTCTACCCCAGCTGAATGATTAAATACTTAGCACTCAAATATGGGTTTGTAATGGGGAGCATTTAATTTGTCTCGGTTACCTGTACAAATAATTCTAATCTACAGATCAGTTGCCCTGGTTTGAATAATGTGTATATTTAACACAGCAGCATGCATGCGTCTAAACTTGGCTTGCAGTGTTGAAGCAGCTTATTTAGACAGACAGATATCTGATGGATATTTAGTATCTCAGATATGTTCATCACACTAATTCTATTACATTTATAACACTAATTCTATTTAGTTAAATGTGTAGTGTTTCCAGCAGAGACACAAAGAATATTAGTATCATGTCTGAGCAAACTACCTGTAATTACTTCCTCTCAAAACTGACGTAAAAGCGACAGGAAAGAAATTAACTCTCACCATTCTTTGATAGTTGATGTTCTATTGTCTGATGTGAGCAAAAAAAAAAAAAAAGAAAAGAAAAAAAAAAAAGAAAGAAAAAAAAAAAGAAAGAAAAAAAAAGGAAATTATTTATTACTACTATAATCTTATTTCTGTAGCACAGAAATTGCCTCACAATTACATAACCATGTCCTTTGCACACTTTGGTGCCCTTTGTTTATAAATCATCTCAGGGGAATCCACTAAGCTACTACTGGCAGTCAGAGGCAGGAATTTTACGTAGTTTTCATGATAAGCTTTTTCCCAAAAGTGCCCTGTTCCATGGTCAGTTCCTGGTAGCAGTATCATGTAAACATCCTCCACGTGTTTTAGACCTCCTTCTCCATAAAATGGTGTCCCAATAGTCTTCTGTGGCACTTCTGTGGATGGAGAGGCTTAGGGAATGCTTTACATTTATTAGAGTAAAATCTCTAGTCTCTTTTCCCTCCCTGTGAAGACAGAGCCCAGTCGTCTCCAGGACAGGCAGTAAGTATAGAGGGATATCTAATTTCTTTCTGTTATCCTTGCTCAGCAGACAGTATGTTACCAGACAATGAAATTGTGAAACATAATAAACTTCAACAGAGTTCTTAAGAAAGTTGCAGATGCAGAACAAGTATTTGAGCTTGCTTTTAACTCTAAGGATGTAGGTGTAAGCCCAAGGATTAAAAATTGGCTTACTTCATAAATCAGGTGTAATAAGAAATCATTTAGCTTGTCCTGTCCCACAGATTGTGAAATATCAGGGAGAGCAAAAAGAGAGAAGTAATCCTTCAGTTTGTAAAGAGAAGCAATAAACATGAAAATACAGGCTCATACTTTTAGATTAAAGTTTGTTGTGGGCATAAAATACTCTTCCAGGAAATTGCTTCACGAGTGGGAAACATGCTATCAGATGTATTAAGGATATATGGGACCATCTCTTGTATTAATTAAAAAGTGCTGTAAGTTTTGCAGCATCTTCACTTGGGAGGGTTGGGTGTTAAAGCTCTAAGCAGAGCTTTATGAGGTGAAAGCATGTTGCACACTAAATGCACTTAGCAGCTGGATGAACAGCACAAGGCTGGCTCCCAGTATGATGTGCCATTTACTTTGCAAATAGCAAGCTTGATAAGTAAAGACCTGCTAGATGATTAAAAAAAAAAGAGAGAGTAGGTATATATGGAATAAGAGAAGACTATAGCTGGATCAGCTGTATTGTGTTTGAGCAGTAATGAATGAGAGAAAGATGCTGTCAGTGTGGTTCATCACCAGCCTTTAATGACAGAGCATGACTGTTTTCCCATCATTCATGTATAGAGCAGTAATGGCATGTGCTCAGAAGCAGCTCCAAAAGAAACAAGCAAATTACATCACTTCCTCTTGAACTGTTCTCTAGGGTTGGTTTAGACATTAAACAGATCAGCAGTAATGTGAACGTGGTAGAGCAGGTTACATAGTCGTCCAAATGGATTCATCAAACACCTGCATTTAAAAAGGATTATTATAAATTGGTTACATTCTGATGAGGCAAGGAATGCTTTTAAGTGTGCATAAAAGTGATTTTTTTTTTCTTGTTGCTAGATTAAGAAATGTGTTATATAACTAAAAAAAATTTAATTTGCCAGTGATGCACCATCTGTAGCTAAAACCAAGCAAAGGTAAGGGCTGCCACCTCAAGTCAGATACCAAGTATAAGGGTGGCAATATCATAGTGTCCCCCAAAAACAATTTTTCGAGGGAAAGGGTTCAGGGACCAGAAGTGATAGTCTTCACAAAATGCACTTCTACAAAATGCAGTGTTTGATTTCATGTAAGGTCTGCTCTTAGATAAACTGCAGGTAAACTGAGTTATACAATGAAATCAGACTGGCAGGTTGCATATGCACATGGAGCATCAGGCTGCATGACAAGCTGTTTGAAAACAGCATCAGACTGGATCTTGAATTGCTCGAAAAGAAAGGGTGTTTTACATCACAGCAGGTTAAAACTTTAGTTGGGCTTCTGGAGCACCATTAGCATAATCTGATTACTGTCTAGGCAGGGGATTGTTGCTCCTGGATAGGCCTAAAGGAAATGAACGTTTTGAAAGAATAAAGAAGTGTTCAGTGGAAGGGGGAGGAATTCTGAAGATATTTGGGACTGAATGAATATTACAAAATAATTAATGCTGATAAATTTTAAGGAGTGTCTTGCCTGTTCAGATTTCTTAAGGTTTTAAGCATTGCTTAACCTTTTACTCTACCAAACTTGTTCTTATATCCATTGCCCTTATGATTTCTTACTTGGTCCAAATTTGGGGGGGTGGGGGGGGTGGGCTGTGTTGGTTGGTTTGGAGATTTTTTAGTATTTCTGATTATCTTCTCTCACATCGTTTGATTATGAGGATAATCTCATTATTCCCTCTAACTAATTCTATTAAACTTCCATTTCAACACTAATATCTTATTCCAGGTGTTAAAGAAGTACTGGCTATTAAATTCTTTCAAAGTAAAGCCATGAGCTGTACTCCTTCCTTCTAAAGGAAATTATTATTTCCTGGCAAATAGCCAGGGTGAAACTGACTGTCAAAAACTCTATATTGTGTTTCCAGTTGTGCATCTCTCCCGGTACCTATCTTACTGGGATTTTCTTGTGCTTCTGGTTTCAAGTTCCAAGCTTAGGCATTGCAGTGCTTGTCTTAATTTTTGCTAGCATAGTTTAATTATTTGCATTCATTTACAAGCCTTGTTCCTAAGACCAGTAGAAATTATATTGCTAATTAATTGTGCCTAACTGAAACACTAAATGGGCTTTTAGGTCCATACAGGAAAACTACTAAAAACTAAAGACAGTAATTTTCTTTGAATACCAGATATAGTAAATGGCTTCTAGGTTTTGCATTTCTCATCACTGGTTTTAAGTCACTTTTAGTCCCTCTGCATAGGGTTTGAGTAGCACCAGGAATGACAGTGTCCCGTTCTTCTTCTATGTCATCAGTTATAACACAGTTAATGTTAAATTGAAACATCAAGCTAATGTTCAGAACATGATCCTTTAGACATCATTGAAAGAGACCTCTAGAAGAATATTTTTCCTTTATGTCCCTGTCAGTTAAGGCTCAGTTTTCCATTCTGGTTGAGGTGAAAAGACAATATCTCTGAGGTTTTATGCAGGTTGAAGGGCCTGTCTGGTCAAAGCTATGACTGCAAGGGCACCCCTTTCTATGTACATAATAAATGTGACAAATATAGGAAACATCAACTTCCTGCATGTAAGCTGCAGTAAAATATCACAGATTTCCAGATAAAAGCCAATCCTGCATGAAAACCCTCATACAACTGCATGAATCTGCGATAACTGCATGTGAGGAGTCTGAAGGCTTTCACTGAGAATGGGACCAATATGCCAAAGTGTTCATTCTCTCAAAAAAGATCCTGTCTAGGATACCTATAGCATAAAAGTATCACTGGCCAGATCATCTCACACCATTAGATATTCTTGGGGATCTTCATGTATGTCACACTTGAATTTTAAGACTGCTAGAGAGTTTGCCATTGCTGAGGTAATTCTCTATTGCTAAAGGAACTTCTTAGACTTTTCCCCAGAGATGTACCAGTGAGAGAAATCTAGATCTAGAATCTTAATCCACTCAAAGCCTGGATTTGGGAAGAGGGGTTTGTGAATGGCAGACAGTTAGAACTGCCTTCCAAGAGCTTCAGGGACAGTATTATACAGCCTGGAAATTGCTGAAACGGAGGATAAAAAAAAATCTCTCATAACCTGTGTCCCTTAGAAAATTGGTTAAGTATGTCAGAAGAGATACTTTAATGTTCTCAAACACTTCCTTTCAGGCATTCTTCCAGGCCAGCAATGGCTTCTGAATTTTACCTAAAATACTACTTCAGTGCATCGGCCATGCACCTTTGCAAAGGGGAAGGTGGGAGCAGAAAGCATTTTGACACTGCCAGTTCCTTTAGGCACCTGACTCAAGTGACACTTGTATATTGTAGATTAGTTTCCATTTTCCATTTCAGGTCAAACCTTTTATTTTCTTCTATTAAAGCACTGAACATATAATTATGAGCATTTCTACCTCTTTAATTTTGTCTGAAACTGACTCTGACCCTTTGATTTTAATTATCCTGAGATGATCTTGAACTACATTTTAAAATCCTCTGTGAAGCAGACCCATGCTGTACATCTTAATTGTATTTTTCAGTTTGAGGACTCCTGCTGTCCGTCTTCAGCTACATTTGAACTGCATCCCAAAACTGAGGTTTGCTGTTAACACACACCCACACTCACACCCCCCACCCCCACCAAGCCTTTCTCTAGAGCAGTACCTCCAGTTAATCGGTTCTAGTTCAGATGTGGAGTAGCTGGTCAAGCTATCCCTTCAATCCTCTCAGGAGAGAATTAAGAGCAAGGCAATGCATCTGGTTAGGAATATTAGTTGTTCACTTTGTGTCTTTCTTTTATTCTGACGTTTAAAAGTGTACCCATCAGTAGAAACAGATGGGACTCAAAAGAGCAATTAGATTAGCAGAATTTCAAAACTCATGGCTTTTTATGACTGTATCTGACTTGTCTTGGCCAAGAAAAACCACTGTTATAATTCCATCTGCATAAAAGATGCTTACCACCTCCTCAACAATTTGTTCACTGTTATCTCTATTGGTATGCACTCCCATACCCTTCTCCGATTTCTTATCACTGGCTGCTAACTCTGAGGAAAACAGCAAGAGGCAAGACTAATGGGACAGTTAAATTAGCCCACTTTCACACTTCACCTCCAGTAAATCTGCACGTGAATAACTCTTCAGTAAACAGAAGGGATAATAAAAGAAAAACTATAGCTCAAGAGAAGCAAATCTCTGGCTGACTCCTCAGATGAAGGACTTGCAGGTGTTCCCTGCAATGCTGTTCCAAGTCCATTTCTATCCATATAGCTTTGGCATAATTATTGGCTTAACCTTAAACTGTCCTCTCTCACAGAAAAAAGAAAGCACCTTGCCTCTGCACAGACAAGGTGTCACCTCTCCACAGCAAAGCACTACCCTGCTACTACAAGGAGAAACCTCATGCAGATAGTGGAATTAAGCTGGTCTAAAAATACATCCAGCATCTTCTCTTTAAAAGAGAATGACAGATCACTGCTAGGACTAAAAATGCAGCTTTACTGCCTGAAAGGGTTTTTCTTGTTCCTGTATTTGATTCTCTGTCCAAAAATTGGTTTGGAAAACTCTAAGCTCAGAGTTGATTGTACAAATAAATGTTCTGAAGAAGGAAATGGAAGAAAATACCATCATTAATTTTATCTAACATGAGGAATCCTAAAACAAACCAGTTACTCCCACAACAGATATCACACTCTGGAAAGAACATGGTAATTTATGCTTGAAAATACAAAGCACAATGCATGTATTTTCCAGATTTATACCAGGTAAATCATGAGCCTGTCATTTATTTTCACTTTATTGATCATTAAAATCATCTGGTAAACCCCCAACCTTCTAATAAAAAACAACCTGATCATAAGAGAAAGTCAATCATTGGAGACATTGTCTATGAACAGGCTGAGTGCTGTGTACCTAATTAGGTTTGGCTGAGCTAACTGCACTCTGAACATATCTTCCCCTGCTTCAGCTACAAACCCATCCTCAGGGCACAGCTAGTTTTCTATTCCCACTGTGCTGCCTTAACCTAGTAAACTTCCACCTCTGACCTCAATAAATATTTTATTTTCTTAATAGCAAGACACTTGCTCCATTCCTCTGCAAGACCACTCACCCTGATTCCATCTCTGCATTAAATGTTTTTTAGATTTGGGCATATCTATGAGGATAGATACACAGATATAGACTAGATAGAGAGAGATATGTGAACATATGATACATGTAGGACTATATCACATGAACATAAGCAAAAGAAGATAAAGCAAAGAGGCAATGCAGCAAGGCAGACAGGACATAATTTCTGGAACAGTAATGCTGCAGACTTCTCTGCAACAGCTTCTGGCACTTGGAAGCAATCAAACACAGACACCTTGCTGCTTACAACAAAATCAGAAATTTTCTGTGATTGCTTCAAGAAACTAAAATCTAATAGAGTTTTCATGAAGGAGGGAGAGGGACGGGAAGCTTTCTTCCTGTGCAGAGATTTCTGCGTGAAAGAAAGCAAGCCATGACTTAACGATAGCTGAGCATTACTATTTCATTGTAGATGTTAGGCTTATCTTCTATATTTTTCCCTGCTGTTTTCATCCAAAAAAATCTCTATTGAAACGGGACCTTGAGAAACAGAACTAACATTGACGTTTATTTCAGAGCTGACTGAAGTGAGCATATTGATTTTCACAGATTGTGTATCAGCTTCTTGGTATACTACATTTCTCATTCAGCCACGTAATATTTGGGATAACATTTCTCTGCATACCAGAGGGTCCTAAATGTTGCTAACAAATAGAAGAGTAAACACTGTCATCTTGGTCCATACTGAATTGAGTGTGTGTATGAAGCCTTTCTTTAAAAAGCAGACTTGTTATATTATGGTGGTTTGTTATGACGTCACATACCTGGTAGAAATCAAAGTGTTGTTTTGGTTTGTTTTTTTTTTAATGTGTATGCAGTGTACCTAAAGAAATAACATGGCTTTCAAAATACTTGGATTCTAGCGTCTAGGATTTTTCTGGGAATGGCAGAATTTTGCTAAATGTCTAAATGCTTAGTAGTCTCACAGCTGAAAACATTCATCATCCCCCTCCTCCTACCCCAGCTCACACACACCAGCCTGATGTCATGGCAGGTTCTACCTTCCATAACAAATTTGGTGTATGGGTCACCACGTTTTTCAGTAGTGACTGTGACATGCAAAGGACCTGATTCAGCAGGAGTAAAGCATGTGCCTCACTAGTAGCACATTTACATTCCTATTGATTTGGAAAGAGCTACTAAGCAACTGAGTGAGGTAAATACTTACTTGCCTGTGTAAAGCCAGCAAAATGCTTTAAACTCTTGAATCAGAGCCTGATAAAGGGTAAGTACCGAATTCCTTTACAAACTAGCTTTATGATCGTTTTCAGGGAAAAAATTAAACCAAGTGAACTTCCTCTGTGTTCATTAGGTGATTACTGAAATTGGTTGTTTCAGGGTAATAGAAACCTTTAGAAATCTTTTTTCCACGTTCGCTTGGAACTTCACCAGCCACAAGGACAATGGGGGGTGGAGGGAGGAAAATCTTACATCCCATTGTCTCCACAGGACTCCCTGTTCCCTACTGAACACCAGTGTCAATTTTTCCGAACAGCTTTGTCTCTCTTCCAAAGACAATGTACATGTTTGTAGTGTGTGGGTAAAGATTAAAACCTTGTCACTCACTGATGGCTCACTTGCTTTTTAGGTATTTCAGAAATCATTCCTTCCCTGTAGTTTGTGGATGGTTTTGCAGTACTTAAAACTAAGTTGTACTAAATCCTAGCTTCAAACATCTCAACAAAGTAGTAGAGCTGTAGGTATGTATGATGTGCAAAATGGTGTACATCACTTTATATATATATTATATATATATAATATATATATATATTTTAAAATCAGTGGGGGAAAAAAGTTCTCTAAAAAAGCTCTATCTGTCAGCTTCTTTTTTGTGGGAGACTTCTGGTCTTGCTCCTGTGGTTTTGCTCCTCCTAGAACGTGACAAAGTGAAACTAAAGGAAAAAAAAATCTTGCTTGCTTTCTGAACTTAAAAACATGATTTTTTTTTTCCAAAAACAGAAGAGAGTTCAAGACCACAAAAATATTATTGCTAAATTTTAATCCCCTGAAAATAAGGTCAGGCTAAAGCAAAAAAAAGTTCTTTGAGGAGAAGTTGTTTTTATTAAGGCATTAACTTCAGTGATGCAGTGGAAGTCTGCTCCGGTGTAGGTTCGCTATGTAAATGTCAAATGGGAAAGTGTTCTCAAGCTGTGTCTTCCTGCATAGTAATTGAAGGATAAAACTTAATTCTGGGAAGATTATTCCTCACCAGTATCTCAGGACCAAATGCATATATATAGCATGTCCTCTGTGTCACCAGGGCTTGGCTGGCGAGAGAGACACTGTGTGACAGCAATCAGTGGTGAGAGACTTCAAGGGGCTGCAGTGAGAGGAGTGACTGGGCAGTGAGGAGAAATAGCTACCTGAAGTCTCATATTTGAGCCCTTATCAGCAACAGATTTTTCTTATTCATCCCTCTGTACCTGTTACTATTCAGTTACAATTTCACCTTGGCAAGCGCTGCCACAGAGGAACCATCAGCACTAGTTTAGGCACTGTGGTTCCTGTTCTTCAAAAAACCTTCAAACAACCTTGCACTTGGCCTTGTTGAGCCCCATGAAATTGACATGGGCAAAGCTCTCCAGCCTGTCCAGGTCCCTCTGGATGGCATCCCTTCCCTCCAATGTGCCAAGTGCACCGCACAGTTCAGTGTTGTTGGCAAATTTGCTGAGGGCGCGCTCAATCCCACTGTTTGTGTCACTGATGTTAAAAAGTGCCAATCCCAACATCAGCCCCTAAGGAACATCACTCATTTCTGGTCTCCACCTGGACGTTGAGCTGTTGACTCTGAGTGTGACCATCTAACCAATCCATTACCCATCAAGTAGCCGTCTGCCAAATCCATGTCTTCCCACTTCAGAGACAAGGATGTTGTGAGGGACAGTGTCAAGTGTCTGCACAGCTCCAGGCAGATGATTTCAGCTGTTCTTCTCTTACCCATCACCAACTGTGACCCCATCCCAGCAGCCCACCACATTCATCAGGCGTGACTTGCCCTAGTGAAGCCATGCCTTCAGCCTGTCATCACTCTCCTTATTTTCCAGACGCCTTAGCATAGCTCCCAGGCACTCAGGTGAGCCTGACTGACCAGTAGATTATGATCCTTTGAAAAATACATTGTCAGAAAAGGACATGGAAATACTGCCCCCAGAAGAAACAGAACTGTTTCCTACAACTGGAAGCCAGAATGTCCCTTTAGGGTCTCTGTCCAGGTGAGACCAACCGTACACTTAAGTCATGTCAAGAAAAAGAAAGTTGGTTGCTTTATCAGATTCTTGAAAATACAAACTGCCTTATAGACTGAATCATCTCATGGTTAGTGGTAGTACAAGGTTGATGGTTGAACTGGATGATCTCAAAGGCCTCTTCCAACCTTGACGATTCTATGATTGTCATTACTGAAAAGCTTTCTGTGGCAATTTTCACTGTATCTGTCACACTTCAGGAAAGCAGATGTTCTGAGGACAAGAGAGCAGAGTTGTGTGTTGTCTTTAGACTGTATTATAACCTATAATCCACAATTGGCTGGGTGACTTCACTGGTGGTTGCAGCCAAAGGGCTAAACGTGAGCCATAACAAGACAGAGAGCTCTGGGCTATGTCAGGAAGACACAACTGTTATGGTGCAATGAATAGACAGAGATGTTTGTGGGACAATCCCATCTGCCTCTGCCAATCTCTTGAAGTCCTTCCTGTTCTTTCCTCCTCACTCAGCTTTCTCAATGATTGCTGATCAGGTTATGATAAAATGAAGAGTGACTGTCCTTTGGCCTCAGGAGATGACTGATTTTTGAAACGAATGCGGTTTCTGTGCTGTTTTGCAGTACAACACAAGTGGCATTAAAAAATGGAAAGCGTTGAAGTAATATTGATCCTCCCCCAAAAAAATCACATTTTTCTATGTTTCAGATTACAATTAAACTACCAGCAATAACCTCTGCAAAACTGTCCATTGTTGCTTGGCTGTTCATAATAACTGGGGCTTGTACACTGCAAACCTCTCAGTGCTCAACAGGCAAAGGCTTTGTGCAGCAATTTAGAGTGTCCTCTTGTGAAAACAGCAGCTCTGGTTTTATAACTAGAGCACTACCATAATATTGTTTTTACTAGCTCAAGGTTCAATTTCGATACAATAATAAATAACAAAACCCTCTTCAAACAGCTCCTTAAAAATACAGGAGTTTAAAAAAAAGCAGCATAGACAGCAACTCTTCCTGCTTAGGGAAGTGACTAAAGGCCATGCAGTCTCTCCCTCCTGTAAACGAGGAAGAGGAGAAAGAGAGAAATGCCAGGAATCAGACACTGCTGTCCTGAATGATGGAGCTGGCACTCAACATCGTGTAAGTGACCTGACCTGATCTGATCTGTAACATGTGCGTGCTGCTCTCAAGAAAGGGGGTTGCCTGCAGGACTTTCAGGCACTGGCAGTTCATTTTCTGATTCACTGTTTTTAGAAGCTGCATACCCAGTCTATTTTTTGTCTAATTAGTGATAGCTGCGATACTCTTAATATCTTCTGAGATAATGGGGCCAAAATTTGTAAGCTTTTCTGAGGGTAAGAAGAGTACATTACCTTAAAACAAAAGCTCCTTGGAAAAACAGGAACAAATTGTCATTTCTTACACTATGAATTTGACATATTCTGTAATATAAATAATCTTATCCCAGAACCACACTGTCCAAACTCAGTACTTTTCTGTCATCTGAGATAAACTTAAGTAAAACTCTGTGAGCTTGTTTGAGGTTGAGAATTTCCTAGAATCTGGCCTTGACCCAGCCCAAGTCAGGTACACGAGAGCTGGAAAGCCCCAAGCAGTCTCTTTTTCAAGTACCTGGCTTAACTAAAATATTCTCATTTCAAGCTTCATTGCAAATCATTAGTAAGTACTGACTTTAGTTTTAGCTTCTGTTTATCTTTAAGAAGCAATGTTTTGAAGCTCCTTCTTTCCATTATGTGTATTGATTTGCCAAAGGATATTATGTCATGCTTTGGAGACTTATTCTCAGAATTTTAGTAAACTAGAAATCTGACAGATTATAGGCTTTCAAACTTCAGATTGCACTTGCAACTAATCCAGTGGATTTCTCTCATACATCTAACAATTTATTAAAAAATAATTTGAAAATGTACATGAAATTATTATGTTTGTCCAGCCGCAAAATCTGTACTAAACTGCCTACAAAAAAAAATAGAGAAAGGTGATTCTCTGAAGTAAATACAGTTCAAAGTAAGGTTATGATTCTATGAACAGTTTTAAGGTACTGGCCTGACAGCCAAAAGCAGCTGTGAAACTGCTTTCAGTGGAAGCCACCACCCTCTCACTTTAATGGATGAATAGGGTGAAGCACTTTCATGGGTAATTTTTTTCTTCTGAGAAATAATTAACAAACTTCAACAGGAGAGGAAAACTCTTCAAAAATCATACAGATACACTCTTCATACGTTTAAAGAAAGCCACCTGTTGGAACCTGCTCAGTTCCATGAGCAGACATAGTTGTTGAGAGAGGGAAGGCACCACGATTAAATGAAAAAATAAATATCTGTTCACTCACAAGTCCTTAATTTTGCCCCTATCTGTCCAAAAGGCAGTAGTATTTGGGGGTTTTTTTTTTCAATTAATTTTAGCCTCAAATTACATCACTGTATGCTTGTGGTGCATTTTGGTATACATTCAATAATGTAAATCTGCTATAAAGAACAAACTGCATTTGCTGTTCAACATTTTATTTTGAAAATTCTCGGGATGCTCTCCTTAACCAAGAAAAGGCATGTACTTGTGTTTTTCTTGCAGAAGTGCACAGTAATTTTACTAGAGCTACTACAGAAAATTAAGAATTTACCCTTTGTGTATATGGGACCGACTTGTATTTGTATTTATGAAGAGAGCGGTAAGAAATACAAGGCAAGGTTATCTGAGAGGAGTGGAAAGACACAGTGTGAGTGAAATCAAGCATTTTCAAAAGTAACTTTTTTTTTTTTTTTTTTTTTTTTTTTTTTTTTTTTTTTTCAATTTCACTGTTGACATAACTGGCATTGAGCTTGTCTCAGAGTGATTTTCTTTCCCTGAGCTTGTGAGTTCATTTTGTTGCATGACATATCCATGGATGGACAGACTGCATGTCAGTCCAATGCCTCAGCAAAGTCAGTCCAGCTCAAACATTGCAGAAATGTTTTATTTTTTTCTCTGTTTGCTTATTGCATTGCCACACTTGAGTCTCCTCAAGCTCTTGCTGCCCTCACACATGGCAAATCCATCACCTGATGGGTCAGTAAGGACACATGACCACATCCCTCTGTCACATGCAGGCTCCTTAGTCCCATGCTTGAGAAAATGCTTCAAAACTTCTCTCCCTTTCTAAGCAGTAACAGGAAACATTCATCACTGTGAGAGTGTATTCTGCTGTTGCTGCACTTGCTCTCAGAGGAGTTACTACTGGTTTACAGAAGGAGGTATCCAGTGAGGTTGCTGAGTCATGCAGATCAGAAATCACTATGTAACAAGCCTCTTGGTTTCTCTGTTCTCTTCCCAGTTCTACTGTGCAATATGCCCATGGTCTGCCTCTCTCTGTAATTTCTTGCCATTTAGACCACATTTAGGTGTCCCCATGATTCATCTTGTTGTGTATCAGCTAAAGTTTACTCCCTTCTTCATAGCTCTTTATGCTTAAATTCGTACACCTTTTTGCATCATTAAAACCAAAAGTTATCATCCAACTGTGCAAAGGATCTTGGGGCAGCAACACAGAAAATAAAGCTGCAACACCTAAAAGTACTGTCAAATGGTTGTACTTCAAGGTTTGGAAATTGAGGTGTTTCCTAATGTCATTCACACTCTTCCTGCTGTCTCCTTACCTATTTTTCTCCAGAAATCATGAAATACAGGTGCAAAAATTGCAAACATAAATGATGGGAGAAAATGATCAAACTTCAGGTGCATACCAGCCTTTCAAATCAAAGGTCATGTAGTTTTAATAGTGCCCTAAAGGCCAGCATCCTACTGCTCCCTTCAGTTCCCAGTTACGAATTACCAGGCATGGAAGGATAAACACAGCTGACCTTAAATGAATTCTTTCCTTAAACTGTGGGCCAGCCGTTGATAATTTTGATTTTGAGAGCCTTTCTCTTGATTTTAGATTTTGGTCCTGGTAGAGTTTATTTAAAGAAAAGCAAACAAAACACTCATTTCATAATTTACTTTATTTCTGCAAACAATACCTTTGTTTTCCCTGCCAGTGCGCGTTCCTGTGCCACACGTTCTCTGTAGGTGTCTCTGAGGTTTTGGATCTGTGCTAAAGATGGGATGAGGCTGTATGACATCCCTGCCCATTCATTCAAGCTCATATTGGCTTCCCTTTCCACTGCCAAAATTACACAGATGAGCAATGGCCCCGAGGTGCCCCAAACAGGCAGCAACTAAAGGATGTCTTGACTTCCTGATTCTTCCTGCTGATAATGGCAGAATTGCAGGAGTTCAAAATCTGTCATTTCCACTTCCATGTGTAACAGAGGTGAAAGAAATGGGGAACTTCACCCCAGCTGCCTACTAAAATCTAGCTTTAGAAGAGCAATGCTTCCATTACTCAGCTATGTCTAGGTCATATATAAAAACTGCCAATTCACCAAATCAGTGGTTAAAATTTCACAGGGATTGACAATAAAAAGATGCTGACTTTTGTTTTCTTATTTAAGCTCCTCATTGATTTCTTCAAATAATGTCAGGGCCTGTCTTATTAATTTTTTTCCATTCTGTTTGAGAAGAGGGTGTAAAACAAATTCCTCAGCTTGTAAAGAGATTACATTAAAGCCAATATTTTCTCTCTGATCAGGTGGGCCAGTTCTGGAATCAGTCGTTTGCTTTTATAAGTGAAAGCCTTTAGAGGAATTTCAACCCCACCCAGCCAGCTAGCACAGCTTTGTTTAATGTTTCGAACCCTGCCTGGCTCCAACAGATAATATCCATATTTATTGATACAGAGGTCTTGTGTGAACACGACCAGAAGTTCTTTGTGCTCTGCAATCTCACCCCACTCGTGCTACAGGAAGCAGCTGACTGGCCTTTCCTACCCACCACATCCTCTGGAATTAAGATGCTATCTCCCTGCAACCACTGCCTACAGACAAGATGCCACAAGCAAACAGGTGTTTTCAGCAGGCAGGCAGGAAGGGAGAAGAATAAATAAACCTGAGTCTGCAAGACAGGAAGAAGGCTGTGACACACTTTATAATATCTTACACGTGAAATTTTATCCCAGACCTGCAACCAGCAAATCCTGCCTGTCTCAGATCAAATGAAAGGGCTTTTGACTGCTTTAGAGAGCAGGACTAGACAGTTATATTTAAAACAAATAGTAACAAAACAAAGGGAGAGTCATTTAACAAGGTCAAGTTTGCCAGCAAGTTTTGCTGTGGATAAGTATACCAGTGTTTGCTAGCTTTGCAAAATTATCCAAAGGTCACATTGGCTGTTTCCCAAACTGCAGACAAACCTTTGAGTGTACCAAAGACCTCAGCTGCTTCTGCAGCATCACACCCTTCTGCTTATGTCCTTTAATGTTTATGTAACCTTAAGTCTAGAGCCAATGAAGAAGGGTTTGTATTTTTTCTAAAATTGTCAGCCCGTGTTTAAAAACAAAACAAAAAAGCCCAGCCCTTCCCCACAAAGAGAGCAATTCAAAAACTTTTAAAACAAAGACCTTTAAAACCTGTATCTTGTTTCGGCATGTTAAAAAATAATAAATAAAAAATTCCTAGATTTCTGTTTGAACTGACTTCCCATTTGTACCTACACTGATACCACATTTAAAATTATGCAGATGGTATCATTGATTTTGATACTTTTGCTTCAAAACCTGCACAAATGCTCATACGTGTCTGAACAGAGGGGTATCTACATGTTGCAAGAGAAGAAGGGTAAGAATGGTTTCTAGAAACAAAACAAAAAAGCTCAGATAGATATCCCTTTTCTTCCCCATCTTACAACTAAAGTAGCTTTCAAATTATACTTACTGGTTTGTGCAAAACTAGCTAGATCTACTTTGATTTACCATTGGAATTCACACAGGTGAAACCAATTAGAGCTAACTAAAGAAACCTGCCAAGTGAAGGCTTAAGGCAGAGCACCCAGTTTGGCAGGAAGGTGAAAAAAAGCATACATAGCCTCTACTAAAAGTGCCATTTTTATATATATGGCCGTGGAGTTAAATAAACTTGGGCTTTAAGCTCACTGCAAACAAACCAAGTAGTCCTGAGGCAGTGAAATCCCCCAGGACATCACTTCCTATTTCCCAGCACAAGCTTTAATCCAAGAATCACTACCTGCTTGTTTAAGTTCCCCCTGATGCTTGAACACTTCCCTTCTGTCCTTGCCATCAGCAAGGTCTCTGCTGCTTCAGCACCAATCTCAGTGTCTGGGGATGAGCACAGCTCAAACTGCCAAGCAGTGAAAGTACAAGTAAATCTGTACGACACAACTAACCAGAGATGGCTGGACAGAAAATACATCAGTAAATTCAGAGCAGAAGAAACAACTGTCAGCAGGTCATATTTAAGACACAGAGTAGGAAATTATGCTTTTCACTTCAGAGTCCTTGTCAGTGTACTTGTGAGGAAGCTTCCTGTAGCAAAGCTCTTCCACTCCTGAGGAACTGGGTAAATTCCTTCTGCTGGGCAAGTCTGCATAGACAATAGCTGTGCCCTGTTAGCCATTCTCTCCCCAAGGTTAATTCTGCCACTGAATTTCTCTAGCAAACTGAGCAATATTTGTTGGTTACTATCACAGAAGAAATGGCATCTCTGAGTTTGTTTTAGGCTCCCAGAATGAATGAAAGGCGGGGACAGAAACTAGAAAAAATGTTTTAAAGAACAGGAAAGAATATATGTGTTTAACACGTGCCACAAACCCAGCTATGTTAGCATTCAAACTGCCTTAAGTTCTGATTAAATCTTGGGCAAGATGATTTGAAATAAAAGGAGCAAGTTGATGTTTCAAGCCACTACCTTGGCTTTTTCATGAGACATCAATATTTCAGAAGTAAGAAAATTAAGTTAGGCTCTTCAACCAAAAAAAAAGCTGAATTTGCCAGAGGGGTAAAAACTTCATTTTGGCAACAAGTAGTGACATTTTTCTCCCACTTATATAACAAGATTTGTGTACACCTTCAACTACCAGCTTTCTAAATTAATTTCTCCCAGATAAAATATTTTTCAGTATCACTGTTCCAGCTCTCCAAGGAATACTCACAAGACTCTTTACTTCTGTTTACAGTCAGAGGCACTATAAGGATATAAAGAACTACGAGGAACTAAATCTGTGTGCAGAATTACTGAGTAGCTTTGGGTTTTGGTTGGGGTTTGGGGATTGTTTTTTTTTTTAATAATTTGTCTAAACAAACTACTTCTTTTGTATGCAAGTCATGTCAACCTTCTCCCCCTCACCTGCAACTGGGTTGTTGCAAGGGGGGACAGGAAATCAATGTGTGAGATCTGTATAGATATATATATTTTTAATACATATATATTCCCTTCCTCAGCCCAAAATATGAGTGTGTGCTCTGCAGTGCTACTCAGCAAGGAAGTGCCCTGTGAGAGGAGTGGGGGGGGGAAAAAAAAAACACCAAACCAGTTCTATTCTAAAAGTATGGTAACATATTCTTTTTGAAGCTTGAAAAGTCAGTCTGGGTTTGTTGCATACATTTGTGTTTTCTCAAGCTCTCAGCACTCTTGCAGTGCTGGCTGCCCTGCTCTGCTGCTCCAGCTTCCCTGCAGCACAGAAAGTTGCTCCATGGGCTTTACAGGCAAACACATTCCTCAGCTCTTTTTCATGGTAAATGCCTGATCTAATAATTTTTGATTTGGGTTTCTGAACCTATGTTATAGAAAGTCCTACTTTCTTTTCCTCAAACACTGATGTGCAGTCCCTTGCACTAAAATGTATGGTTAAAACTACTGAGAAGAAGTCTAAATGCAGGATACAATGTACAACTACAGGGAAAATATTCTAGGTACAGGCAGGCTTTTCAATGTATCAGGAGAAAGCCATGAGCAGACTGACTGGGAAGGTTCTAACCTAACTCAAACTACAAATGAGACTCATTTGTTAGCAGGAAATGTTAGCAGAGTGCTGGCAGGCCTGCTAATGGCCCCTTCTGGCTTTAAAATGAATAGATACATGTTAGAGTGGGTAACAGCTGGAGGGGAGGAGAAGCCACTAACAGAGATCTATTTATTGGTACACCTTGGCTGGGTGAGTTTCTGGAAAGTCACTGTGTAGCATCAGTACTCCATTTTATTAGAGCTCTTGATTTTTTATTTTTTTTTTAAGGGGATTTTGCATTACTTGAATTTTACTCAGAAAAGCTGACAAACCCCATACGCTCTATTTATTACTGAATACAATTCCCTCTGAATAAACTCTGGTGAAAAAGAAAACCTAATTTTTAATATTTTTTTCCACTTAGTGGATCAATTTCTAGAGCAAAGAGCAATAAAAATCAGTTATGTCTAGTGATCAACAGTGGCATTGTGATAAACGTCTAGTAACCAATGTCATAATCAGAACTGTATTTTATTTGCTCTGCTAAAATTTTGAGAGATAAGGGACCTGCTTCAAGGTAAAAATTATTCAAATCAGCATGCCAAATGATCTAGTGCAATGGTTTGGCATACTACTTCATAATCACTTTATAACAGTCCCTAAAATGTGATGTGAGCTACTGACTTTGGATCAGTGTGGTTTGTATTCTAGTGATGGATTTGGTAAGACGTATAGCAAAAAAAAAAAAAAAGAGGGAGGGATTATTTTTTCCCCCAAAAAAATACTAAAGAGAGAAAAAGATGTAGGAGGAGATAGGAAATTATAAATTCTGTCACTGAGACACGAACCTCATGGGTAAAGAACACAACATAAGGAAAAGATTCAGCATCACATACCAAAAAATTTGGTGTAGTGTAATGCATACAGCTGTGCATTGGTCTTAGATCAGTGTCTTAGGTCATTTGAGAGGTCTACATGTCTCTGTTTGCTACACTACCTGCATTAGAATGAACATTTATCGTATCTAGAAAAGTTTACTCTGGCTTTCTCTTGCACCATGACGTCAGTTTAATGCTTCTGTGGGTTTTGGACTCTTAAAGGTAACAACTTTCTTTTGGTTGCTAAACCAAGTAATCCTTTACACATCACCAAGCAAAGAATCATGTAACTTTGGGAGGCTTTTGGGGTGGATAGCCACTAGATATACCCTGGACTTCAGACAGGACTAGGGTAGGATAGGATGGGAAAGGACTCGGGCTCTGCCAGGCCGGACTTAAGGTAGTGCTGGTGTGAATCATCCGGTTTAACAAAGGAACATTTTTAGAAATAATTAGTTCTATTCAGTAATATAAGAACCTAAAAGAAATATGTGTGCATCTTTGACAAATAGAGGGAAGGTCGGTTTGCTTCTAAATACATATTCTAAATACATAGCCGGCTTCTTCTAGATTGAAGCCCGCAGTGGAAACACTAGATATTTTTGGAGGAAAATGTCGTAAAAATTGTATGCAACTTTCCCCAAGAGAAAAATGAAACAGCCTAAAACTTATCTCAAAAGTTCCTGTAACCGCGCTTCAGCCTTTGAACATGCTGTCTATAAATAGCCATTACAAAACATGGTGGTCTATTTTAAAATAAGATTTGTTGTGAAAGACTCCACTATATTGTAGGGCTTACGTTATAAACCAAAATGTCCACTGATCCTCGGCGTTGAGCTAAGGGAGGGTTTTGATTTACCTAAGGTTTGGTTTGGCGCGGGGGCTTTATTTAGCTCTGTAATTGTTGTCTAGGAATGAAGTGTGTCGGTGACGAGGGGCTCCACCTCGGAGACGTTTATTGCCTGAACAGGCTTTGGTGGCATGAGCAAGCCTGACAGGACTTTCTGGAGCTAAATCAACGGGGGTTAGTGCCCACCTCGGCCTCGAAAGGTACCTCGATAGGAAAGTACGAAATGCCCCGTTGTTGCTGACGGACCCTCTCCCCAGGCGGCTGCAGAGGCGGTGGCTCGGCCCCGGCCCCGCGGGCCGGCTCTCCCCGAGCCTCCCGGCCCGGGCTCCCTCGGCCGGGACAGGGCCGGCGGCCGCGCTGCCGCGGGGCTCCCTCCGGCGCTGCCCGGGCCCCGCGGCCATGGCCGGGCCGTGCGCGGAGCCGCCGCAGCGAGGGGCGGGCGGGCAGGGCCGCTACGCCACTTTCGTAGCGCTGGAGGAAATGGCTGCGCATTGGGCAGCGCGGGCTGCGGGGCCGCGTGTGCAGGGCGAGCGCGGCGTAGCCGGGTCTGTGAATAGCGCCGGCGGAGCGGCAGGAGGAGGAGGAGGAGGCGCCGCGGCGGTTTGGTACCGAGCGGAGAGGGAGATGCACACGGCACTCGAGTGAGGTAGCTATAAAACCCCATTTGTTTACATGCCCTCCCCCACAGCCGCCCGGCGCCGCGGAGCGGGTGGCGGCCGGCCCGGGCCGCGCCGGGGCGGGGGGGCGGCGGTGCGGGCGAGGAGCCGCAGCGGGGAGCGAGCGGCGGGAGCGGACAGCAGCGCGCCCGCGATGCGGAGCGGCGAGAGGGGCGCGCGGCGGCGCGGCCGCCTCATCACGTGGCGGCGGGGCGCGAGGCCGCGGGGTGGGCGCGGGGGGCCGGGGGCGGCGGGCGGGGGGGCCGCGCCCGGGCTCCCCTGAGGCGGCGGAGCACGAGGCGCCGCCGCGGCCCTGGCGCGTCCCCCCACCCCCTTTCTTCCTCTGCTCGTGAGGCGACCATGCGGCAGGTAAATCCTCCCCGCCCCCGCGCCCGGAACGGGGGGCCCGGGACGTGGCGGCGGGGCTGCGGCTGCCTAGGCTGCTCGGGCGGAGAGAGAAAGGGGGGCGGCAGGGATCGGGGGACGCGGCGGGCCCCCGTGGCCCGGCGGGTTCGAGCCGCACGGAGCTGCCCGGTGCCCGCTCTCCCACTTCCCTCTGGCAGCCTTCCTGCCGGGAGTGCGGCTCTGGGCGCGCCCCGGCCCTGCCGAGCTCGCTCGCTCGCTCTCGGTGCGGCCACGTGGAGGCCGCGGGTGCGGGTGGAAGGTGCCGGCCCTGCCCGCCCGGCGTGGGCGCTGCGGGGTGTGCGGGGCGGGAGCGGCCGCGCCGGCTCCGCCGGGGACCCCCGCAGGACTTGGCGGTATTTGGGGGCAGTACCGGGGCGGTGGATGATGAACAAGCCACGCGATTGAATCTTGCAGGGCTTACGGTTGGGATTTAACGTTAACAGCTGCGGAAAAATCATTCGGGCTGTAACCTGCACGTAACCTTAAACAAGGGTAAGGGCGGAAGGGTCAGGAGGCTTTGTTGCTGTAATATACAGACACAGAAATGATGAGCGAAAAACATTGATTGCTTGTCCTCAACCATCTCTGCTGCTTATGCTGCATCCTATGGAAGTACATACTTAACGTTGAAGCTGCGGAATAAAATTGCTCTTTAAAATCTCTAGCTATCTTTGTCGTTTTTGGGCCCCTCTGTAGCATCGTTTATGCCTGCAAGCTGTTAAAACTCTCTGAGCAAGAGTTGTTTGGGTAGAAATACTAATGGTTTCTAGCACTCCTAACGCTGTATGTCTGTAAGTAGCCATCATAATGTGTTTTTTTTATTAAGGTAGGATCTTGTACCGTAACACCAAGGGAACCTGTGATAACCTCGAGCCTGATACAGAACTGAGAAATGCACACTGGAAGACCTGGTTAGTTTTCAGACGAGCGGAAGCAGTTGTCATCTAGTTAACAAAAGTAATTCCTGGCATGTTCCAGCGGGTATGTTCTTGTATCCCTTTGGGTAGTAGTAACTGACACAGTGACATAAGAATAGAAAACTTTGTATATTAAAAAGGTATATGAGGTTTTTTAAATTTAGCCTTAACAGAGCTTAACTCTGATTTCCTTTGCTGAGTAACTGAGTGCTTTGCTTCAGATATGCAGGGAAGTAGGAGTTTGGGCTGAGGCACTCTATGTAACTCCAAAGTGAGAGACTAATGGTTACTCTATAGGCTAATAGTCTGGCATGATTATGTAAGACAATAACTGGAAAAATCTCTGTGGTCCCCAAGAACATTGACCAATGTCACTATACCAGCTAAATTCTCTTGCTAAATTAATGGTTAAAGTATAATTAATGTTGGTGTCCTGCACCATTTTTATTTTAAACTGCTTTTAGCTCATACTTTAGACAAAAAATGTATGCAGCCATGCAGTCTTATTTCTGAAGGCTAGTAGGGCCTAGATAGATAGACAGACTGTGAAGTGATAGTGTGTGTTTGATGAGATGAATGTGGCAGTTCCTGTGGGCATTACGTTAGTGTCCATGGCTGGGTGTAGAGGAGTTATATACTGTTTCCTATCTGGAACAGGCAGTTCCTACATTCTGCCTACATGAAGAAATTTTCCAAAATTTCCAAAAGCTTTGTTTCAATTAGTATTTGTGTAGGCCTTTGTGCTTTCCAGGTTGGCATGAGTAAGACCCAGGTATTAAGTTTGCAGCATGTATCCAGTCGGTCATAAAACGTGCAATTACAGCAGAGTTGTGGTTTAAAGTTATTCAAATATGCTCACAGGCTTTGTCTTAATGGATGTTTTTCCCATTGCAAGAAAAGAATTTAATGGAATTGGATCATCAGGGTAATTCAGACTTGTTTTAGAAAGCTTACTTGACGTGAAAAAGCAGATGCTGACCATAATTACTCTTGACTTGCACAAGTGAGATAAATACATATGGCAAAATTAATATATCCAACATGGCATAGGTTTCCTTCCTGGTCTTCACTAAGTCAAGTGACTGTAATTTACTCTTTCTATTCATGGTATGTTTTCTGCAAAGCAATGGCTGATTCAACTGTGAAGAGACTTTTTAAGTAGTGCCCAGATCACATGGACTTCAAGCTTGTATATAGTCCTAAAGGAAGTGTGTTTGGACTTGTTTGCCTTGGCTGTCCAGTTTCAGTGTCGTTTGATCATTGTGCCTATTGTAAAGACTTAATCCTGTCTCCGTCAGAGTTTTTACAGAAGTGGAAGTTTGTTTTGAATGTATGATGGGCACTTGATAAATCAGTGATAAAGTAAATCAGTTTGAGAACATTTACGTGTTTTCATCAGATGGAATTGCTGATTGAAATTACACAGGCTACTTAAAAGCCAAACTTGATGTGAGTTTTTCTGTAAGTTACAATCTGGTCCTTGACTGCAGTAAAACTTGGTGCAAGGATGGTGGCATCTGTACAAACTGTTGGACAGTAGGAGGGATGGACAGACATAACTGCATGTGTCAGCAATGAAAATGATACCAGAACAAGAAAATCTCGTTCCACTTTCTTCTCAGTTTGATAATCAACCATGTCAGAACGCTTGGTATTTCACAGCATATTATTTTTAGGATGTTTTTAGAATTGTCAAATGTATCTTGACTTTTTGTGACACATTCAAAAATGTCAGTAGATGTTCCAGAGAAGGAAAGTTTAATGGCAGTTTTTTTTCCTTGGGCAGGTATGCTTTTCACAGCATTGAGCTTTAGGTGCAGGGTGAGTTCTGTGATGCTGAGAATTTATGCCTTTCGGGAAGCAATTTCTATTATAATGTGAAGAAAATCTGTATAACTTCCTGGTTTACTGTGGGAGTCCAATTTAATTTAGGTAGCAATTATTTAAAACAATTTTATCATCTGAAAAGTATTATCTTTGGGGGTGGGCTACTGAAGTTATCTTAAATGAAACTGGTAATGTTATCTTACTGATAAAGGCCTGAAGTAACACTTAATGCAGAAACAATTAAAACTGCTCTTACATCATTTTTTAATTACAGCTGAGATCTTACTTGAAATACCCCTAATAAGGTTTGGTAAAGAAATGCATACCAAGTAGGCAAAGCTAATAAAACCATTTTTTCCCTAAATTTCAAAAACTGATTGAAATGCTGGAAACCATGTCCTGCCACGGTGTAACTTCCTAAAGGAGAGAAAGGTATGTGCTTCGTCAGTCCCCCTATTCACAGTATTTTAGTGCTGCTGAATCAGTGCCATTGCTCCAGGCTCTTTGGATGTAATTAAAATTCAGGGAGTAAAGAAGTTAAAAAATAGTTGTTTGAAGTCACTTTTGTTACCTCTTGTGATAGTGCAAAGTCTGTACAGGTAGTCTTAATACTCAGAAAGCTGGAAAGCAGCATAAAAGACTTGGAAGGTGATGGTTTGCTGATGTCAGTCTCAAAAGGCTTCTGAGAAGAGGGGGATGTTGGAATTACATGTAGGGTGTTGTACCCATGCTGGGGGACATGATTCATTAGACTGGAAATGTTCTCCTATCGCATTGTGCTGCCTCATCTTCTCTTTCCATTTCCTGGCTGCTTTTTCCATTGCTGCAGAGGAGGAATGACTCAGCTGTTGTCCTTTCTCTCTGACCCAGGAGCTTCATTCTCATCTGGCTGTCACCTTCTCTGTAGCCTCATGAAGTTTGAGAGAAACCTGCCCCTCTTTTTGTTTTGTGTTGACAGTCACAAGTCAGCATTAAAGTAATGTGTCTGTACAAAATGTGGAATGTTAACAGAGGACTTTAGAGAGAGAGTTTCTGGACTGTTAAGAGGTACAGAAAATTCTATAAGTGCTCAATTCGGTGCGTAAGTGATAAACACAGTTCTGAATAAGTGTACGTCTGAATAATATCTTAATTGATAAAGACACAGATCTGAAGTCACCGAGGTAGCTAAACCAATCTAGATTTGGGAGAAAGTCATTGTAATACTGGAAGCTGATGTATAACTGTTGGTATCTGAAAGTCATCTGTCAACATTGTTAGATAAGATGAAACACATGTGAACGCATAAAAGGCATGAAATGCTCTTCAGGTTAAGAATGTATGAAAGAAGTTTTATACAGAATTTGCGTGGAATTGTAAATACAATAAACAGCGACTTTGTGCAGTGTTTCTGCATGTAGGTTATAAATGCTTTGTAAATAGTTACCAATGGCAGGTCCTAGTAAAGACCATTATAATCCAACATGAATTCCAGGCCGGTGTTGTCATACAGTTTATGTATAAAGATGCAGATCTCTAGATTATCTGACTTGCACCACATTCATAAATAGCTCCTTAGGATGTTGACTATTAATGGACAAAAATAATACCTTGAATTATCAAAGAAAACTGTAAATGATAAATTATTTACAGCTGGTGATTTGATATCTATCAATAGTTGCTCTTTAACCAAGCTAATTGCTGATAATAGCATGCAGCCATACTGAGATTGGAGCATCTAAGAAAAACAAAGGAAAAATGTATGTGGTCTTCAAGGTAGTCTCTTTCAATAGACATTGTTCAACATGATTCTTTTTGTGGATTTTTTTTCTTTTAGTGGTATCTTGGTTAATATTGGTTTACGTTTTAAATAGGATTGAATGGCACTGAATTCCATCTAGGATTGTTCATGATAGCTATATATCATTTGTACAGCTGACAGTTGAGTTCAGTTCCTCTTGCAAAACTAACTAGTAATGCCCCACGTGAGTGTTCCTGCAAGGGGAGCAGTGAGCCAGGGCTGCTTCTCAGTCCGGTTTCGTTCACGTCTTGCACAGAGCAGTCCAGAAAAGCTGCTTCAGTGTCAAGTGGAAGGTTCCACTCTGTGTTTCACATGATGGTTACATTACTTCTCAGGGCTCTCTGCAAGTTCTCTAACCATTCCTGTCAAGGAAGGCCTCTTTCCACCAGGGCTACACCACCGTGATAAGCACTCTCATTCCATGAAATGAGATGGTACTGTGCATTGTCTGGTGCTGTTTGCAGAATATAGAAGCATTTGTGCTGACCTGAACACCCATCTCTCAAAGACGGTATCTCAGTCTAAAAGTACAATTTCCAATTGTACTAGCATACATGAAAACTTAAGAAATGCTACTTGGCTGCAGTCCAGATAATGTGGTCACCTAAGTTTTTATGCTAAGTATAAAATACTCCTATTTATTTGATGTCTGCTACAATACGTAAACAGGGTAGATTTCCATCCTTGCTGTTCTGAACTGTGCTTTGAGGCAATTGTCCAGCACAGGCACTGCATTATGTTATCAGACTCCACTTGCTCCCAGACCATACATTCAGTAAATAAATACACAGGAGCTGCAGCAGGATGTATATACAAAATTTTGCTTTTCATTGTAGTATGCCCATAACTAGTTATTTTTTTACTGCGTTGCTGTGTTTGTACTCTAGATAAGAGAGGGAGTTTTGTCAAGTGCATAGTCTAAATTTATGCATCTCTGTCTTGTAGAGCATGATACAGAGTCCCAGAAGTTCATTTTTGGTGGCTTTAGGCAAAAATTCTTATGCTGGCTTTTGCTAAAAACATAGTATGTATGTTCAGTAGTAGGGAGAGGAATGTGAGGTGTTAATGCTGACTCCTAAAAGAACAGATGAAGATGAGATGCTTTAAGAGCAATGCAGCAAGTATAGCAGATAGTTATTTTTTCCCTTGTATCAAGCTTTCTGATTCAAATTAATTGCAGCAAACAGTTATGCTGAGTGATGTAAAATACTTTCCCAATCTTTGATGATGATACTTTGCCTTGTATTGTACTGTCGTTAAGTTCTTACAAAAGGAATAAAGTTGAAAAAGGCAAATTGCTTCTTATTTGTGGGAAATCCTGAGAGTTTCTATAAATAAACTAATTTACTAGAATTTTCTCTATTACTGTAGCTTAATAGTTAACAAGGAATCAGCAAAGACAAAGGATTAATTATGTTTTATAAACAAAATATTCTCAAAGTGAAACACCTAGTGGAGTACATTGTTCTACACATAAAAGGAGTGTATATCAACAATGGGAAAACCCCACATTTTTTGCTGGATTTTGCCCATATCCTATGAAAAGTGTCGTACAGGAATTCCTTGTATTCAGTCGAGCAGTCATTGAATAACAGTGAAATACCAAAACGATGTCACACGTGCTCTGCAGTGTTTTATTCTGGCCATGCAGTTACAGTTTGCATCAGTTTTACCTCCCTTGACAATCAGCAACGCCAGACCCTTAACATTTCTGCCACACATATTACCAGTAATATGGTGCTTCCTTGCCCCTCTTCTGCCTCCAGTCTTGTAATAAGAGTAATATTGGGTACTACATTTTATAATAAGGCTAATATTAAATACTGCATTTTCATTATTTCATCTTAAACTTGTGTCCCCTCTGAGTTAATACATTACTGAGAAAGGTCTATATAGTTCATGGTGAATGATTTTTGAAGCCGTTTGTATCAGTTTGAATGGTTGCCTCCATCCCCACACAAACCTGTAATGAGTAGCCAGGTGGATCTTTTAGAATAATCTTGGTTTAAATAAATGATGGCTGGGAAAAGGCATGAATTCTATTGTGGTCTCTCACCTGGAATGTGGTGAAAATGACACTAATTGGTTCAGCTGGGCAGGCATGGTGGATTTGCCTGTTGAAATATGTACAGCTATTTTATGTCCCGTGTCCTTGGGCACTCAGACTGGTTAAGTGCTACTTCTGAATCTGCCAAGACTCCTTTGTCTCCCACAATTACTGAACAAAGACACGTTTGGGAGCTCACTAATTCAAGATGTCACTGGTTCCAGTAGCTGCCTGCTGTCTAAGAGTAGTTCTCCTGGTTTGCTTTCTTGACTGAATAAATTTGCTAAGAAGAATTTGACTGGCACGTTGGCAGAGCACCTTATAAAAGTCTGTGATCTTGGTTCATTAGCTAAATATCATATTTAAAAATACAGATTTGATTCAATGGTATATAATTTGAAACCTCTTCATTCTAGGAATGGCCTTCACAATTGAGCACTAATTTGTCACAGCATATGTAAGAGAAGTATGCCTTAGCCTCATGTTTAAGTAGACTTCCATAATTGACAGCTTTTCTAAATTTATTTTTCTGGTTCTTTCAAGTGAGAGAAGTCATTGGCTTAGCAGTAGGCATGCATAATTTCTTTTTGGATTGTAGCAGTGATGGACAGTCTTATTATATTGATGTAGATGTTAAACACTCATCAAAGAAATGCCATTAATACCTTCTAACATACCACAAGTGCTACAATGTAGTGCAGGGGTGAAATAGTTATAGTGGTGTAATATTGTTACACCAATAATATTAAGTTAAAAGAGCAATAAAAGTGCTGCAACTGGGTTTTAGCACTTTATTAGAAATATTGTTATATTCTGTTTTGAGGGGGAAGTTGGAGAAATTATTCTCAAATGGCTTTCAATAGGAAGTATGTTTTAGTGTTACTTCAGTGCATTGTGAGGTGGCCAGTTGTTTTATTTGTGCTCTGTCAAAATACTCTCTTAGACTGCAGATCAACCAGATCAGTAACTGGTGTTCCCACCTAAAGCTGGGTGGCTGGTTTTTTTTTGTGTGGACTGTGGTGTTTGTGCAGCTGCACAGTGAGCCAGATAGGAAAAGTAATCTGTCAGGAAAATAACCTTTTTTTTTTCTTTTTCTAGGCTGTTTTTCAGCAGAATCTAGTTGTACAGCTGCACAGTGAACAGATCAGCAAACAAATGTGCTGCTATCCAAAAATGGTTTTGTGGGAATGGGAATGAGAGAGTGATGCCGTGGGGGAGGGCAGCACTGCTGCTTTAAGTGCAACACCATGTTAAAATACTTTAAAAACTTCAGCCTTGGTTCTAACCAAAACAATTTGCTTACTTTCAGAAGAAAAATGAAGTATTAAAATGCAGCTGTAACTGGTTCATCTTTTCAAGCATTTCAATCTTACAAGCACTGGTTGGTATCTTAATAGGATCTAATTGAACAGTATATTCAGTGCAGAATATTGGCACAAAAGCAAATTAGCTCTGTTATAAATTCATGTGCATTAATAGGTGTTTCATGGACTGCATCCAATTTATATATGAAAGACTGCAAATTAATTCTTGGTGAGCAAAACTTACAGAACTTCCAAGTATTCTGAAGTTTTTCTATTCTTTTGAGCTCAGAGAAGGATCCTGTATTCAGCATTTTCTTACAAATAACTGACTCTTTGAAGAAGGCTGTCCAGTTTTTTTTTTATGCTCAAAATCAATGTTCCTTTCTGGATAACTGAGCTGGTAGATTGCTACTACATTAGTTCAATATCATTTTATTATGCTTATGACTTGCCTTTTCAAATACTTTGCAGTTCAGATTTTTAAGAAGTATTCATGGTGTGTTCAGTTATGCATAAATGCCTTCTGTACTCTTTAAGTCTTATCTGGTATTAGCAAATAGGGCTTGGATCAATTAGTTAGTGGTCTGTTCTTACAAAGTGCCCCTCCTACTGAGCTATAGGTTTTCAAATGAATGAGTTTTACTGAAATCCACAAACCTGTTTCACTGAAATTGAAGAAGGAAGAAAATACAGGAGATGGGTAAGAACTAAAGTTAGAAATGGATAATTTTAACTTTATTGATTTGTAGCATGTTTTTCTGTTTCCATTAGCAGAGGCTAATGTCAGCTTAAGACTGATAAAACCAGGTTATTATTTAGTTAAAATGGGTTTATGGCTTTCATAAAATGTCTTTCAGTAACAACAATATATTAATTTCATGTTATTTTTTAAAAAAAATAGTTTCACTTAAAAATGTGTGCTAGATTAATAGGATTTTGTATTCTAGTATTTATTAAAAATGTGAAATTTAAGAAATGTAGAGTAGGTTCATTTGGATTTTCAGATTCTGGCCTTTTTTTTTTGAACCAAATATTTGTATGAAGTACTGCACAGTTTAGGATAGGGGAGAAGCTGCATACAACTCTCCTGCATGTACATTGGAGCAAATGCCTGCAATATAGAAAAGAATTTCTGTATTTCTAGGACATGGAAGAAAAACTGTCTTTGTGTAGTCAATAATTATTTCAAGGAATGTTTTTCTTTTTAAGAAATTGGCATTTCTCATAGAGCTGTTGCTCTGAGAAGTTCTTAATAGAAATGAATTACACAAGTGCTGAACTTGCACTGCCTCACAGCGAGAATGCCATAGTTTGGTAAGAATATCGCTTTGTCCTTGTTTTTAGTACCTCCTGTCTCTCTGGGCTCTCTCTTGCCTTAGCTGGAGCATGTGTTGATGTGGAACTGGTATGCCCATGAAATCTTGCTAAGGCACTTTACCCTCTGGAGCATTCAAGCTGAGTAACTTCGAGTCAAAGATGTTTTTCGTAGATGAGCAGAACATTCTTCAGAGAAAACAAGGATAAGAAAGTTGAACAACAAAGAAGTGAAACTGAAATTACTTGGGAAGGAGCGTGGGAAAGGAAGAAATCAGTGCATTTATATTACAAATATTTCAGGTTATTAAAACTGTTGGGAGTAGACAAGAAAAAGGGTTAGGGGGAAGAAAGCTGGGCACTTAAAATATTCTAGTCAGCATTGTACACTGAAAAAACACTGTATTACGTGGGCTGCAAATGCTGGAATAACAGATGTGGCTTTCATTTGAGTTTGAATTTTGTATGACCACATTATTTGAATCCAAGTTTGTTGTTTTAAGTAAAGCCTAACTCTTGAACTAGTTTTCTAGTCTCAGTGAAACAGTTGGTGATAAATTAACAAAGATGTCCCCACAAATCATGTTCATATTCCAGGCTTTAAGGCATAAAATGCTATATAAGAAGAACAGTTGAAATAGTAAGTATTGTGGATAAATTCCAAAAATCCAAGGGAAATTGAATGAAAAAATATAGATTTTAAAAACAAACAAAACCAATCCCAACTCTGATCACAGGTGCTTTTCCTTAAGTAGCTGAAACACCCTAGGGAGGAGACAGTGGTTTGCACAGAGAGGTGCTGAGTTTGCCATGCAGAGAATGCAATTGTGCTTATGCACTGCTCAGGTGCTTTCAGCTGCAGCCCGATGTTCAATCAGTTCTGCATTTGCTGGGAGTGATCTCTTGCACTGCTGTGTGGGGAGGCAATGGGGTGCCCTGGACAGCATCTTGTGCCTGTCTGAAATGCCCTCTGGTGGGACACACTTCACCTTTGCCCCTGCAAATGCACACGTTCTAATTTTGGAGCTTGGCTTGGGGTGGGCTTCTCCCGCTGGCAGGGGTGTCAGGAAGGACGGTGCTTGTTCTTGCTGCAGCTCAGGGAAGTGTAACAGGTGCTGTTATTTCAGCCGAGCCCCCTACGGGTGCGGCTGTTTCTCACCGACCCACAGCTTGGAGCTGTTCTCCCTCTGTCTGCCCGGGATCGCCTTCCTGCGCCTCAGAGCTAGGGAGGAGAGGAGAGGAGAGGAGGCAGCCAGGAATCAGAGGAGTGAACAGAATTAGGCCAAGGCTGACAGCAGTAATAGGCAGAATCTTTTTCAACTTCGGTGTAGCCTTGTCCTCAGGCTGCCCTTGCATATTCTCGTGAGGGGATTTGAGAGTCTTTATGTTCCTATAATAAGATCAGCTATATACAATTTTGTGCCACTGAAGTGTATAGAACTTGGACTTCAGCTTTCCAGTATTATACACATATGAGTACTGCCTGACAGGTTAAACATGACAGCTAAACAGTTGTCTAGAATAATGAAGCTTGTTTAAAAAGAAAGAATGAATTGATTCTTTCTGGTTGTTCTTTTGGAAACTTTTTATTATGGGTACATTTGTTTTTTAAGTATCTTTTCTGTAACAAGATTTGCAGTGGAAGATACAAAATATTATACAATAGAAGATTAAAGATAATGTGCTAGGGTTATTACTGTTTTAGCTGAAAACAGACAAGTAATTGAATTTGAAACTGGTCTGATACAGCTCAGCTCTTTTTTTTCAGCAGTGAAGCACAGTCATAGGTTACAAACTATTTTGACCACTAGGCCATGGAGAAAAGGTACCATTCAAAGCTAAACACCACAATTAGAGATGCATGACTAAAGTTTCCAAGTAATGTATTAGTTGTATTGTATGAGACAGTCACATGGAAAAGATCATGAGGTTGTGAAAAGGATTATGAGCATGCTTTAGTCATGAATTTCCTGGTAGAGATATTTTAGTCTGGATCATGCTTGTTTAAATGAGAATAATTTAACTTTGCTTGTTCTGATTTTGTTACCATTATGGGGCAAAGAGGGAGAAAAGATATCTTACCTACAAAACTAGTATTACCTTATATATATATATAAAAAAATATATGAAAATATTATTTCAGTAAATTTTGGGTATGAACGTACCATACTGAACTACTTGAAAAGGTTGATCACAGCCCTGAAATCAGTAACTGGAATGTAGGGGATTGAAATGGAGACAAACCACAGTCATTCCAGACTGAGGATTGGATAGTCGTTTATAAAAATAAACCACTAATGTACAGTGAGTAGCCATTGACCTCTGTCTGATGTCCATGGAATCAATTTTGATGTAGATGCCTCCATTTGACAGATATTCTTCTGGGGTTTATATTTTTAAATGGGACAGCATTGCAAAAGAGTTTTGCTTTTCTAAAATTTTTTTGAGTTTTTAAAGCTCCATTGAAAAGTGAATTTTCATATTTTGGATATGTAAAGGTTAACAGGAGAAAGGTTTTTCCCCAGTCTTCTGCGTTGACACATTTGTTTGCCATATAAAGTCCTTAGAAGGCAGCTCCTTCCTTTTCTCTGCCAACCCGATACAAATATAGGAACTTCCAACAGATTTTGTGTGTGTGCGTGTGTAGTAATGTGGTTACAAGTGTTTAAGCGCAAGAGAGCAAGCTGGTATTTTGAGGAAGTAAGATGGACTTCACGTGTTTCTGGTTTGCTGCAGAGCACTTTCCTGCTGGTTTCCCAAAGCACCTCTTACTGAGCAGCTGTGGGGGGCTTGGGAAGGACAGCCAAGTTTCTCCGATCTCATGTGAGAGTCAGTGGCACTTCAGGATGTGCTGAGCAGGCCACTCGCCTCTGGGAACGTAGGGCCAGCGGCAGCTCGAGTCAGGCTGCACATCAGGAGCTAAAACCACTGGCAGTGTTGAGAACTTGAAGCACAGCTGGCCTGTTTCCTGTCCCCTTACAACCTTGCATTTGCTGCAGTGTAAAATGGTGAATTGTTTGCAATTCTGAACACAAGATAAGCTTTTGCAATGTCTCCTTCATAACCTGGTGTTGAATTGTAAGTTTTACATGTAAAGCTAAATTGAAAACCACATTGTCTGAATGATGTAATTTCTAAAAATCAGCACTAACTGCTTTCAGCTTGACAGTTGTCAGCATTTGCAGTATTTTTTGAATTGCATTAGCAGATGTTTTCCATATAACCCTACTTTTAAATGGAAGTCCACATAGATCTTTGAAGTCAGTAAACCAACGTACGTGAAAAGTACTAAAAATATGAACATTTAAGCAATACATTGAAGTTGGTTAATGACAGCTGATTTTTACACTGGTAGTGGGTGATTTCAAAATAGGGAATTGTGCAGCGTGTGTTTAGTGGAGGCACTGTAGCAGCCCAAAGAAGAACAAATGGTGCGTGGGTTTCCAGCTGTATTACCCGCCTGTCACCCCCGTGAACAGGAAAATACAGCACTGTTATTTAAAAATAATTTTTATTCTTTTGTAGCTTTTATCAAGATTTTCAATATTATAGGTTAGCATAAGTATAGATGCCTCTGAAAATAAGCACAAAAATATTCTGATATGACTGACTGTAAATGTGGTTAATATTTTTCTTATCATTACCTCCTGGAAGTATGGTTTGTAAAACTGCATCTCTAAAATACACAGTCTGTCTTACTGTTGGATAGGAAAAGTACATTAATATGATTTCTGCAGTAAAAGGACTGCAATTGCTATTCTTCTGTTGCCAATATCTAAAAAGTTTTGTGAGTGATTCAGTCGGCATAAGTACTAGACTGATACACCTCATAAATTGACCTTGAGATTGCTTTTACAGCTAAGTGCTTCCCTTTGTGTTTCTTGTAGGAAACAGACATGAAGGTACACATGCACACAAAATTTTGCATCATTTGTTTGCTGACATTTATTTTTCACCAGTGCAATCATTGCCATGGAGATGGACATAACAATGGTCCCAAAAAGGATCGTGTACACGACCATAATGACTATCAGATCTCAAATGAATCATACTTCCAGAATGGAGGAACAGAATCTATGCCCAGTAAATTTTCAACGTTGGAAGCAGAAAATGAACAAAAATACTACATTGAAAAGATTTTTGATCGCTACGGTGAAAATGGAAGATTATCTTTTTTTGGCCTGGAAAAATTGTTAATAAGCCTTGGTTTGGGAGAGGTAAAAGTAGTGATGATAAATCATGATGATATTGGCCATGATCATGTTTCTCACTTGTATGCTTTGGAAGTACAGGAAGGAAAGCATTTTCATCCTCATAACCATGCTCACAGCCACTCAGATTCAGAAAACCAGACCACCGTTGGTGTGTCTGCAAAGAGAAATCATAAATGTGACACTGAGAGAGACGCGGCGGTGCCCTCAGTGAAGGAGGATGGCAAACACGCTCACAACCAAAGCCGCCGCCACCACCACCACCACCACTCGCGCCCGCACCGGCACGAGCACAACGGCACGCGCCACTCGCGCAACGATTCCGTCAGCCACGGTGACCACGCCGAGCAGAGCCACGAGCCTTCCACGGAGACAAACACCACTCAGGATCAGCCAGAACGGAAACAGCGGAAGCAGAAGAAGAAGCAGAAGAAGATCAGCGAGACGTCGGGAGACACTATGTGGGACTACGCCCCGGAGCACGATCCCGGTGACCAGTACGAGCACAACCGTGTTCACAAACACGACCATGTCCATGACGCCTCTCACTTGCACGGGCACCACCACGAGCACAGCAGTGACCGCTCTGCCGGCCACGGGCACCAGGATGGCAGCTTGGGCAGCGGCGCCGGGCACCGCCACACCAGCAAGCGAGAGGCCTCGCACAAGCAGATCAGCGTGAGGAAACACGCTCCTCCTGCAGCACGTGGTCACAAGGATCATAGTGAGGACGAGCACAAACATGAAGAGGTGAGTATGGAGTGGAGGGCTGGTAAGTTGTCTTTCAGTGCTGTCACATAATAATTGAAGGTGCATACTCACAGATAACAGGCGTGGTTGGGACCATGCAGGTAAGCAGAGTGACAGTACAGGTCACTGCCACAGTTCTGAGCGGTCATTTCTGTGTACCCATCATTTCCCAGAGAACTATTGTCATGCCTGTTTATCTGTATGAAGTTAATCCATAAAGCTTTCTGAGATACCCTGCTTACAGGTGAGGTTTTTCCTTTCCTGATATTCCAGAATACTGCCACCACACACACCTTTTTTGGACTTTTTTCTGAGTCTGAGATCATTAACATTTTTGAAAACTGCACAGACACTCTTTCCTAAAATACCTGCATCTTTTCAGCACACTTCTGATGTCTTTGTTCCTAAAAGATTAGGAAGCAGTTGCATGTGTAGCTTCAGTAGCACTGTGCTCAGTGGGAACTCTTCTGTTTTGTCCTTCAGCATCCATTTTTTCTGTCAGTACCATAAATCCCTTCCCCTTACAGTTATCTACAGATGCAGGACCTTGTAAAGTCATAATTTTAAGCTGGAAGGATGGAGTGCTGAGTCCAAGGTTTCAACATGTATTAAAAAGTGAAACTCAAAACTCAAAAGGTTGGTAGGTAAACAGAAGTGTTGGGAAACCTATTTTGGATTTACATTTTTCCGCTCTTCACCTGTTGTTCTTTCTTCATTTATTGCTTGTACTGTGTAAAGAATATGAAAGCTGCTTTTCATTGACATTTATCAAAAGTTATGGAGGTGTTGGGAGACTAGAGTTTGAATTGCAGGTATTTTTACTGTTTCTTGCTCTCATAAACCACTTAGATCAGTTCAAGAAGTGTTTTAGCATTGGTGGAACATTTGGACCAAAGTTTCTGCTTTGTTTGTGTTCTCAAATAATATCCTGCATTTTCCATAAGTGAAAATAGATGTTTTTATGTTTAATTTGTTTGTACAATTTGCTTGCAGTGCTTAAATGCTACACAGCTGCTACGGTACTATGGTCTGGAAGCCAGCTCTCTAATATCTCCTGAGCTCTTTGTGTACATGTGTCCTGCTCTGCTCTACCAGATTGAGAGAAGGCTTTGTATTGTACATTATGATGAGCTGGAAGATCTTACAAGAAATAAAAATGCATCAGTTGAGAATAAAGATAAAACAGGTGCATCAGGTAGGTGTCTTTTTTTCTTAGTGGGACTGAGGTGGTCCATATGTTTATCTCAAAGTTTGAAAGTTGCAGCGTTACTTTGGCACTGAATTTTGTAACACATTTGACCTGGACCTATTCATTCACGAACAGAGAACAACACTTCATCATAGTTCATTCACTAGAAAACAAGATTTTAGGTCTTACTGTTTTTATATTTTAGCAGTGATACAGGTCTGTAGAAGTGACAGGTAGAATTTTTGGTGATCTTAAAAAATAGGCATAAGCAAGTACAAGAACATTTAAATTGCCATTTCTGACACTTCCCTTTTCTGACTATTTCTCTCTGAGTACATGAGCAGTGTTACATCAAAATCCTCTGTTGCCAGTTTTAATTTTTTTGTGTGTACCTTGAGTAAAACTGAGTAGACTTCTTATCACCATAGCTAAAGCATTTTTACTACTGCTAAAGCAGTTACTTTAAGGGTAGAATCCGTTGTTGTGATTTCATAACTGACTGTACTTTTCAAATACGTTTGCCACTGCTCTCTTTCATAAATTATAATGGAACTGTTGATGCTTAGTTGCATTACAACATTAAAAATCTAAAAAATCTTGGATATAATGTCTGTATTTTGAGAATAAATGTATTGGTAATGTGAATATTGATTAGTACATAGGTGCATATTAGCATCACTAGAAATAAAGCTTGAAATAACTGCATTCTCATAGATGCTAATAACTGTTGAGAAGAATGCATTGCTGGTAATGTTTCTTAACAATTGCAGACTCATTAAAATCATTAACTTCTTATAGATAAATCTCCTCTAGTGACACATCTACTGTCTTGTTAGCTGTTCAGAGATTGCTGTAAAGCAGATACAGAACAGCAAACTGCTTTGTGGTGTGTTCTCAGTGTAGTAAGAGCTGACCCCTGCCTTATTACCAAGAGCATTGCTAGAGCAGCTCTAAGCATTTTCTGCCAATTAAAATGTTAAAACCCTATGCAAAACTGTCATGTTGCACATGCTTTGAACCAGTTTAATTAGGAAGTGTCTACAGATGAGTGCTTCTTTTTAAAAGATTGCATTTTATTTCCCTGTAATGAGAAAGGGAGTTCATTAATAACTCAGCTTAAAGACCTTTACCGTTTTAAGAGACTTAATTTGCAAAATTAGTGAAGCTTATTGTGAATGTTAAACATGTTTTATGGCATCTGATACCCTGAGTATAAATAACACCTTTGCCAGTTTGTTGTAAAAATTTGGGTTCTAACTCATTGATTCGGCTCTCAAACAGTAACCTGCGGGTCAGCTTGATTAGATAATAATAAATCATTCTTCATAACAATTTCCTGTGTTCTCTTGTATTAATTACAGCAAGATTTCAGTTGCTATAATAATAATAATTGTTCCTTCTTAATCAAAAAATATCAGATCCTAATGAGAATACAAGGATTGTGGGAGGTGTAGGGCAGATATCAGTCATAGAGTAACTTAACCTGTAGATTGTAGGACTGTGCTGAAATGAAAACATGTGCCCACCTGAGCTAATAGAAACATTTTTAGCTAGAAATACTCACCAAAGTTAGGATGCAGTCACTTTTAAACATGAGCTTTCTGTCGTTTGCTTTGGTTTTAGTTAAAGCTTTCAAACAATCTTAACAGGCCAGTGTTGCTTCTGTTCATTGATACCAACCTGTGAGGTTTCCATTACCTGGGCTACTGTGGGTTGCTAAAGCAGAATAATTTAATTAACTGATGGCCAAAAGCTTGTGAAGCCATGATGGGTTTCCTTCCTGTAATTTACGGATAGTTCTGACATCTTCTAATGGAGGATTTCCAAGGGCTTATCCATAGAACTGAGCTTCCACAGTGTGCCTGCTGGAAGAGGGGGCATTGTCACCACTGAGGCCCCTAAACAACTGAAAAGGAAGGGCACACCCTGCTATGAGTGAAGCCAATAGGAGTGACACAAGTAAACAGGGAGCATTTTGTTTAAAGATGGAGATCACTTAGAGCTGTTGAGTAGAGGAGTCTCAGATCAGATACAAGTTGTAATTCTGCCTGTTGAGATGCCAGTGCTCCCTGGAGCTCGATCTAAGAGGGGCACAGATTCCATGTTCTAATCCCATGTGCCTTATCTTAATCATGATGCCATGTTTAGGTCCTGTATCATCCGTAGGAGTATTCCAACCCCCCCCAGAGGTGTATCTGCCAAACCTGCTGTGACAGATGAAACTTAAGTCTTTCCATTTTTCTCCATGTAAGGCTGTTGATCATCTAACCTGGCACTTAACACTGGAGTGTGTCCAGCTTGGGGCTGTGTCATTTTTATTTGGGCTGCATGTGCCTGTGTGCTTGATGGAGCATTGAGGGACAGCTCCAGCTCTGCTGGGTTTTCAGCAGAGCCTGTCAGTCCAGGGTATGTGGCTAAAGTGCTCTGGGGATCAGTCAAGCCTGTGGCACTATTTTGGTCATCATGCCTCAGTTTTAGACCTACTTTTGTATTCCTGTTTTCCAACCTCAGCTTTTCACATCCTTGTCTAACTGCAGACTTTGCCTTATCACCAGTTCTCTTTTCCTCTGGTCTCAGTACTCATGTCTGTCAGTGCACACCTCATACTGTCTAAAGCTTTTTCCAGTCATTGTCTCCCAGTGGATGTGGTCTTGTACCCCTTGCATTTCACTTGGATTGTTTCCTTTTATGCAGTGTTGTGGAATGACAGCCACAGACTTAGAATGAATATCCCAAAATAAAATTTAAAGTAGCAGATATTGTGAGCTTTGGTGTTGAACCAGACCGAGCCTGCAGCAGCCACACTTCTGTTGGCAAAGCTGTATAAATCTGCTCCATAGTGGGTGTGGTACAGACAGAATTCTTGGGGTGTTTCACCCTGATGTTGACACTGAGCAGCTTCAACTTCCTCTTTTCTTCTCCTCTCACTGATACCCTGCCCCATTTTCCAAGATGTTGTCCCCTACCTGTGGACCCTGACAAAGGAAAGTCAGATTGTGCTCAGAAATGTGGACATATTAGTGATTCTAATTCAGGAGTTGTAATTTACATTAAAGGTGGCAAATTCTGGTAGATATTTTTGATTAAAAGTGGAGCTAGGAAAATCCCTGTGGAAGAAAATCAAAGCCTTTGTGCTAAAAATTAAAGAAAATGTTTTATTAGAGTGAGATTCTGACTGAAAGAGCCATGTCTCTGTTTATGGCATCCGTTTATTCTGTAATTCCTTCTTTTCAATGTCCTGTAGAAATTTTCACACCTTCCCTCTTGTGTTGGGTGTCCCACATCCCATTAACACTTCTTCTTCTAATGGCAACAGTAGAGATTCTCAGGAAAAATAAATTCTGCTATTTGGTGGTAGCAAGTTGCTTTCAGCATTTCAAGCTCTTACTGTAGCATTTGATTTTAGAGTTCCTTTGCTAAGGGTTGAGTCTTCCCATGAATAAGTGTATGTTTCAAAGCACCAGCTGAAATAAATAGTGACAAACTAAACATGACTCCAAACAGGGAGAAAAATCCAGGAAAATTTTGCATCAGAACTATATTAAAAACAACTGTTACATACACATTAGTACTTGTAGAGCCCTAGTAAATTAACTAGCAGAGATTGTTTTGTTTCAGTATGAAGCCTTTTGCTTTTTGTTTCACGAAGCACTACAAAGCTAAGCCTGGAACTAACAATCTGGAAGAATTTTTGTGCTCTTTTCAGCTAATTGTCTTTGGATGTCTCACTATATTGTACTGTGCTGTGAATAAGCCTGTGTATTTTTGGTTTTGCTGTGGACTTCAGTTTTGCCTTTATATTTTTCAACATCTTTTGATTGAACAATCACACAACTTAGGTTAAAGGAAAGTCACCTTCTTAAGAAATAGTTGAAAATCATTAATCAGCCTTAAAAGTTTTCCAGGTGTTGTTCTGATAACCTTTCTGTGTTCATTTCTCCCCACAGCCTGGTTTTGTGGTATCATCTCTATCACCGTCATTAGCCTGCTTTCCTTGCTAGGTGTGATCTTGGTTCCCATCATTAACCAATGGTGCTTCAAATTTCTTCTAACTTTCTTGGTAGCTCTGGCTGTAGGAACAATGAGTGGAGATGCACTGCTCCATCTCTTGCCACATGTAAGTATGGGCTCCTTACCTTTTATTTGTAATTGTAAATGAGTCTAGAATTTTCGAGGAATTGTTTGATAGTGTCAATAAAGAAATGTTCAGTGATGCACCTGTAGATTGACCTGACTGTGAGGGACACCAACACTGCTGGAGACTTTCTGCAGACAGAAGGGAAGGAAATGTGTTTCCCTAAAAAAAAGGTGGGGAAGAGTAGTTGAGTACTGAATGTCACACTGTTCAACATGTTCAACACATGTTGAACTGATGTCACGCTACTGTAAAACACTCCTGAGCCCAACAAGAGTGTTTTAAAATTAGCAGTGTTGCTGTCTCTTGTTAACTGATAGTTGTGTATCAGTACCACCTAAAAGTATTTGCTGGGGATTAACCTGCCTGGTTACTAGATCTGAGGCAGAAAGTAACTTCTAATGTTCTGAATCAAGCAATTGCCATGGGAAGGTAAGCAGCTCTTAATTCATGATGGTGTACTGAAATTCTTAAAAGGGGAAATGTTTTCTAAAATTTGAAATTTTCTTTGTATAATCGTAATACATATTTTGGTCATGGTTTCAGGGGTTTTTTAAGTTCATATTTCAGATCAGAAATTAGATTAAAATTCAGATTAGGCTGTAATTGACTAATAGTTGTAAGGCTTGGTTGCTAATGGGAGTGTAAGAATGGTAATTCCTTGTGATATTTCTGAGTGTTAAGTCTCATCTTCAGCATTGTGAGAGAAAAGCTGAAGCTACGTTATCTACCCCTCAAAAAACAAAAATGTTCCCAGAGGAATTTTTTTTACTGATGTGGGTAATGAATAGTCTGTTGAAAACTTACATGGCAACATGTGTTGGTGTGAGGCAAAACCAAAAAACTGGGGGGGGCGGGGGGGAGGGTTGATGTTATTTTTTCTGGCCCAGTGCCATTTCAGTGCCCTGGTTGCAGCAGTGGTGTCACTTGTCTCTCCTGGCAGTCCCACGGAGGCCACAACCACAGCCACCCCCATGGCCAAGGCCACGTGCACGAGCACAGGCGCTCCCACCGGCACGGCCACGCGCACGCCGCGCACGCCGAGGGCTTTCTGGAGGAGAATGATCCCGTGCTCAAAGGGCTCTTGGCACTTGGAGGCATTTATGTTCTCTTCATCATTGAGCATTGTATAAGAATGTACAAACATTACAACAAACAAAAGGTGGGTACTGAAATTGTTTGCTGTTTAAAAATGCGTTACCTAAAGCTACCCTGTGAGTGCTGAGGAATTGTGTCTACTCTGTGAACAAGAGCTGCTGCTGCTCTATTCTGTCTGATGTTATATGAGGATCCCTTTCCTAAAGAAATTGCTTTTCTCAACAAGGTAATTGGAGAAAACTGTAGAAATGTGATGGAGGAAGCTGCAGCTTTCTGGAGCTGCCTTTGGAGGCAGATCTAAGTAGAAGAGTTTGCAACTCTTCCTCTAAAGCTCCCTGGGTTTTCTTGCAAAAACAGGAGAAAGCATTATGTAAGAAAGATCTGGTTATAGAGCCAGCAATTGTCAGACAATTGACAAGCAATTTAGCAGTTTGTTCTTACCTAACAATGCCAGTGTAACAGAGGTATACAGATTTTCCACAGCAGAAAAATGCTAACATTTTCAGACCTCCTGCTTTCTATAACCTGCCAGTTGAATTTTACTTGTTTTTGAAAAAATTACTGGATTTTTAGTGCTGGGGGCATTCTGTATTTATGACAGGGGTATAAAAGGAGAGAAAGTGCTCTGGGGAGTGTGAGTGTGCATGGAAATTCAGTTTCAGCCTTTGCCTTTGTCATTCCAACTTTGAGAAGAAAATTATTTTAGTGAAACTCCAACTTGCTTCTCCCAAAATGACTGAAAACTTTTCAGCTTCTGTGTTTTCACATCTGCCTGAGCTTAACAGGCAGCAAAAGATTTTCTGTGTTGGAGGAGGCATTTCTTAGATCTTCTGACAAAAGGATGAAAACTGTTACATTGGGCATATCTTCTTTGAGATTAATGAAATAATTAAATCCCTAGGCTGCTTTGGCAAATCCTTGGGGTCTGCTGTATGGGCTGCAGATAGAGAAAAGCTTGCTGCTTTCTTAAAGGGAAATACAAGGAAGTTACAGGAATATAAAACAAAAAAAAAAAAAATAAAGTTGGACAAATTAGAGGAGCTGCTCTTGCTGCATGTTTGCTTTCTTGAACAAATCTAATAGCTGCATGGAAATATTTCTAGGCTGTGAGAGCAATCCTTGTCAGAATATCCCCTCTTCCTGAAGTGAAATATATCTCTGTGTGTGTTTGGAAGTGAGATTCCATGGTAAGTAGCTAAGAACTCCCTCTGGGAAAGGGATTGTTGCTGAGCCTTACGAAGATCAATATTGTGAAGTAACATACTTCTGTCATACATAAGAGGGAGTAGCTTGGTTTGTTTAGAAGAGATTTTTGAACAGCATTTTTCACTTCCTGTTATTTCCATCAATGTCCTTTTGCAAACCAACGTTACCTGTTCTCTGTTGCAGAGTAAGCAGAAATGGTGCAAAAAAACCCAGACTGAAGAATCACCAATTGGAAGGAAACTTTCTGATCACAAATTAAATAACAGACCAGATGCTGACTGGCTTCAGCTGAAACCCCTTGCAGGTAGGCAGTTACTGTCAGAATTCTCTCTGATTGGGAGATCCAGAGTAGGAGCAGGTTACTGGGGCATGGTGTGTAGCATGTAACCTCTTGTACAGTTTTGCTGCTATTATGCAAGTCATTGTTAATAAAACTTAATAGGCTTTTCCCTATTAAATCTTTTTTTTATCTTGTTTTTCCTTAGATCTGAGAGCACTGAACATTTCCTAATATGCCACAGAGATGGTTCTCAGACTTCTGAAGCAGTTGTGTTTTGGGTGGCTGTGGGTCTTTGTTTGTTTGTTTGTTTTCAGGGTTTGTTTTCAGTGTGTGTTTTGTGCCTGAGTAGCTCAGCCCTGGCAAAAATTAGGTCAGAAATGAACACCCACACAGTAAGTGGGGATAACTATTCCACTTTAAACATTCCAGCATCTGACTAGTTACAGATAAACAAAATCTGTTTCTTTCCATAAATACAGCTGAGTGTCCTGAATATTCCTCAAGTATCCAAAACAACTTCTGCACACTGTTCCTTCATGACAGCCTGTGAATGCTCATGCTGTGTGTACCCAGAAGAAATGCTCTATCCTTCTTCTAACAGGGGGAGAGAAGGGCAAAGGCTTTGCTTCATAACCTTCCAGTTCTGTTGCCTGCATGGCTGCAGAATTAATTTGTTGATGAAGAACCTATACAAATACATATTTGTACAAATTAGGTTTATTTAGCTTGATTGGTTTGTAGAAGGGAGAGTTAGGACTTCAGCCTTCTCCACTCGAACAATCTCAAATGGGATTTGGGGCACTGACACGGAGCATGGAAAGTCTTTCAGCAGTGCAGGGCTTGGAATGTACATTTGAAATGTCTGCATGACAGTGGAGCTGAGCTGTGACCTGTATGGGCATGTGCAGGCAGAGCCAGGTAGGGTTTCCTGAGCCATTCAGATCCCATCTATAGTTCTAAAACATTATCATCATTCTGGCAACTCTCCTCTGCCAGTCTTGAACCATAAACTGTGTCAGTAGCAAAATTACAGGCACAAGTGTAGGCTGGGCTAAAACTGGCTTTGAGTGCTGTGGTTGCAGTGCTGCTGCCTTGTAGTGGAGACTTCTTTATATTGTACGTGCAATTTTGTAGAAAAAGGACTCAATGACAGACTTGTTTTTTGGATTGAATGCTGACAACAAAGTTACTGGGATGTGTTAAAATACTTGTTTTGCTTTCCCAGAGCAGTTAACCCTTAGCTCAGGGGTGCAGTGGTCGCTGGTTAAACAGGAATTGACTCAGTGTCTCTCCCAACTGGTTCGATGCAGGAGCAGATGACTCGGTTTTGTCTGAAGATCGACTGAATGAAACTGAACTCACTGACTTGGATGGGCAGCTGGAGCCCCCTGCCAAAAACTACCTGTCTGTAGAAGAGGACAACAACCTGCGCCACTCTCACAACGACGTCTCCCACGCCGCCCAAGAGCACGAGCTGCACGATTCCGAGTATGACAGCCATGGCGAAGATAAAATGATAGCTAGAAAACACAGTCACCACTGGCATCACAAACATTCCCATCATTCCCATGGCCACTGTCATTCTGGAAAAGACCTGAAAGATACTGGGATAGCTAATATTGCTTGGATGGTAATTATGGGAGATGGCATTCACAACTTTAGTGATGGCTTAGCAATCGGTAAGCAAAAGCACTGAGTATTTCTCAACAGTTTCTCCTTACCTTTAGTAACTCTGCTAATATTTGACTTATCAGTGATCACAGGTAAGGCTTCCAGTTAGCACCTGTGGTTACTGCCGTTGTTCAGTCTCCTGCAGAGCAGAAATTAAAAGGCTGCCAACTGTAATAGTTTCCCTTTTGTTAATATTCTGTGCTATTTCCACCAAAATTATTGTATCGGTAGCAGTGACAGTCACAATCTCTGCCAAGGAGAGATTGGTGCAGACAAACCTTGAGATTTATGGAGCACAGTAACCCACGTTCCTTGTTTGGGTCTCAGTTGCCTTAGAATTATAAATAAATGCCTTTCAGTCTTATTTAGAATGATATTTACTAACAATAATAATACTATTTCTATGATTTTTAATACATAGACTTACCACGGTACTTGCAAATAAAAATACACTGTGAATCAAGTTACAGAAATAATATTTTAAAAGTATTACTTAGGATAATTTAATTTTTGTTTAAGCAAAATATTATTTTTGCTCATGGTCAGTATAGATTTATTTCTAGCTAAATGCATAAAAAGTTGAAGTACCAAGCAGATTTTATTAGATTTATTAAATCAGCTTGGAGTCACACAGTGCTGTAAATGCAATTTGAATTGTAAAGTGTATTAATTTGGATATACAAGTCAGTATGATGGTGAGAGGACTGAAGTGCACACTTTTGATTTTTTACCAAGGTAGCTGCTTAAAGAGTAAGAGTACACAGGGTTCTGAACTAATGGCAGAAGGGACACACCCATTTTGAAGGATGGGGGATAAGCATTTGTCAGGGTCTCCAGTTAACAATGGAATCTGCTACAGTTCCTCCACTCTCTTCTTCTGACAACTTCTAAAGAAACTAAACTCCTTAAAAATTAACTGGTGCTTCATTTTCACATTAAACAGGTAAGACATTTAGACAATGGCTTCTAAGGCCAAAAACAATTGCCACACCTTCTGTTAAGAACTTCACAGTATTGAAACTCCTGGGTCAAGCCCAAACAGCTGAATCTGTGGTAAAATGTAGATTTTAGAAAAGCATGCTCATCTTTTTAATATATCAAGCTATGAGGAATCCAGAGGAAAGTTAAATTTCCCCTCTGTTTTTAGATTGTGTTTTCTTTTTCTGCTTTATGCTGCCTGTTTTGACTGCTCACTGCAGGCTCTTTTTGTGCTTTTCTCTGCTACAGTACAGAAATTTAATACCAGTTTTCTCATCTCAGAATTATTTAAGGTATGAACTTAAAGTTGATTGAATTCAGTTAGCTTATGCAAAAGTACTGAAAGATATTTATGGCAATGTTTTTATCCTTAATATTTTCCAGGTCTGGCTTACTAATATTGCTGATATGTACTCTAAAAATAAGTAGAAAGGAGCTAGAGAGGTTATGGGTTAAATATTAGTTTGGATTTCCAAGCTGGAAAGGACAGAGCCAGACCCATGTGCATTCCTAACTGCCTCATGTACTTGAGAGTTCCTAGAAGTGTAAAAGTGGTGCTATATGTTAGCTTGTTGCCTTTATGTCTCATTTTTGGCTAGCTGTGTTCTCTCCAGGGTTTGTCTTTCAGATAAATGAGTAATAAAGCATGCAGTGGTAATGCACATCCAAGGTGCTTCCAGTACTTCCCATTAACGTACAGACAAGACACAGATATACTGAAAAATATTAGTGTGCATTCTAACAGAAGGGTGCCAGCTCTGCAAAGAAATTGATTTTCTGACCTGAAAATAGTGAAATATCACTTTAATTTTCTTTTCTTTTCTTTTTTTTTTCTAGGAGCAGCTTTTAGTGCTGGACTGACAGGGGGAATTAGTACATCTATAGCAGTATTTTGTCACGAGCTTCCCCATGAATTAGGTAACTAAGTGTAGAGACTCTGTGCTCCATCTGTACAAAATCCTTATCTAAAAGCTGTTGTGATACTGTGATAAGCACAATGCAGTGCAGAAGCTGCAGAGGTGACCAGAACTTCAGAGGGTGAGGGGCAAATACTGCTTCAGAGTAGGTACTGCTACAGGTTTATATGGGTAGTGTCTAGTTACAGCACTTCTGTGAAGCTTTCTGAGCATGTTTTTAAAACGTTCTTAGGAGCATACGTTTTACATAGCTCTGCATTTTATAGAGTTTCACACTACTCTGTGTGGCGTTGTAAAGTTAAGTCACATCAGTAAACACAGGTTTATGTAAGTAAAATTCCCCGTGGGGATCTTCAAAAGAGCCTTTGTTCCAGTGGTGGCCAAGTTCAGCAGATCTGGCCATTTAGGGTAAAGCCTGTAGGCACTGTTGCCAGTGCCATTGACTCTTCCCCCCAACTGAAGCATTTCTTCTGGAGGTAGCTAACCATGATGAAACCTGTTGTTTTCACATTGCATGAAAATTTACTGTACCCTGGGAGTTCAAAAAGAGCAGCCAGAGGGAGGAATGTTCTGGTTTTCCACTGTGAAAGTTGATGTGAAGTTGTGCTAGATTGAGCTGTGTCTGTACTCACAGCTTGGTCACTTGAGGAGCTGCTGGCTCTGATCAAAAGTGAGGTAGAACAAGGACTTCAAAAACCTTAGAGGTGATGAGGGGAAGCATTTTATATGGGCAGCTTCTGAGCTGTAGGTAAATCATGGGCACAGGTGGGAAATAATAGAGCAGATGTTCATGGTTTGACACCTGTGTGCTATACAATCATTACTTAAGTGCAGCTGCTGCAGTATATGAAGGATTGCAATGTGTATTAGAGTGCTTAGAACTTGACAGCATGATGAAATTAACCTTGTATAAGGGGTGAGTAGTTTGTACCTATTTTTTGATTTTTTAAAATTTTGATATGTTTTGGTTCTAATTTTTGATTCTAGATTAGGCAAATAATTTCAGGCATGTGTGACATAAGAATATTTATTATGTTAATTGCCCTCATGTCACTTTACACTTCTCACAATCACAAGAATTCAGTTTGAATGGAGTAAAACATTAGAGCTGATTACAAGACTGAAGTCTAGATTTTTATAGAAGATCTGCTTTTAGCACCTAATTTAGCAGAGCTGTCCTGAATTCAGAATAAAACACATTTACCTGGCATGTCTTCAATCAGAAACTGATGCAGTGTGGATGTGAAGTTATTCTTTGTGAATAACTCTGCCTAGTGCTCAAATTGTCACCTTCTGTGGGGACAAATGCCTCATTATCCTCTTCCTGGATTTGCATAATGAGATGTGTATAGCTAAGAGGAGTTTTCACAGGTATTGATCCAAACTAAGCCTCTGGTTTTATGTGCCACCAAGAACTTCTGAGAAAGATGAGTGTGTGCACACAGGTGTATTCTCTGTGGGAAGAGCAGACCTAGACTCCTCCATTCACCCTTCACAATTAATCACTGCCACCTTTCTGACAATCAGCATGATGAACGGGAACCTTTAAATCATATTTTAATCCAGGGATGGCTGTGCATAAGTACAGTTCTTCCAAGGTGGCCAGTCCTGTAGCTCAGTCTGCCTCCGAGCCCCTGCAGTGTGGGGAATAGTAAGGGTAAGAAGACTCAGAAGCTGTGAAGGCAGGTCTCAGACACAGAAAGAGCAGAGAACTTAGAGCTAGCTGCAGCTGCAAAGCCTGAAAGAAGAAAAAATACAATGATACAGTAAACAAGGACACAAAACAATAGTTTGACTTTTTAGGCTTGGCTAAGATAGACCTTAAGACTGCAGAAAAATATGCTTAGCAAGATAGTAGAAGGTTTTAAGCTTAATAATGGAGTATTGTTAATAGAAAGCATACAAGCAAGCATTGTTTGAAGCAGGTGTACGTGTACTTCTAGTGATTGGCCAGAACAATTGTTTGTAAGCTTTAGCAATGTGCTGTTAGCTGGAAAACTTTTAAAATGCCCTGTCACAAGGAGATCTTTGGCCGCTGCTGGCAAGAGGTGAGCTGTTGCCATCTCTCAGTTGTCTCACCCCGTTACGAGGCTGGTGTGGCAGTAAAGCTCAAGGAGCGCGTCCCAGCGGTCCCGCCCCGTTTGTGAAGGGTGCCAGCAGGCTGCAGCAGCAGCAGCCTTTGGTCAGTGGGTGTCTGTGGCTGCTGAGCAGCGCTGACGCCCGGCCCGTGTTGCCCGCAGGTGACTTTGCGGTGCTGCTGAAGGCGGGGATGACGGTGAAGCAGGCCATCGTCTACAACCTGCTGTCGGCCATGATGGCCTACATCGGCATGCTCATCGGCACGGCCGTGGGCCAGTACGCCAACAACATCACGCTCTGGATCTTCGCCGTCACCGCCGGCATGTTCCTCTACGTGGCCCTGGTCGACATGGTACGGCTGCCTGGGGCTTTGGGGCGCTCTGGGCGGGAAACCTGGCACCTCCGTGGGTGCTGCACTGCAGTCTGCTCTTCAGGTCTGTTCTTCACTGAGGTTCCATCGTCACATATTCACTTCTGGAAAGCTCAGCTTTTACTATGAGCAAGTGATAAGCCAGAGCTGTTGTGGTGAGTGGCTTCTAAAATAATGACCTGGTGGAAAAATGCTGCTGCTTCAGGAACACGTGGGTGCATTATCCATCGTGTGTGTACGCCACAGATCAGACCCTTCAGGCAGCAGTACTGCTGTGCACATGTTACCAGCCCATACTCAGTCCTAATTTCTCTCCTCTGAGCTGCTTCAGAGCTTCATGTAAAAAGGACAATTTTCTCACTTCTTGTCTTTCCCAGCCCAAATGATGAGATCATTTTTCACTTTTGGGGTACTTTTGTAATGCTCTCCACTTCATTATGGAGACTTCAGTTTGTAGATACACTGTTGTTACAAAGTCACTCTAATCTATTCATAACTACTTTTTAGGGCCTGCTAAATAGAATATCTGGGTAGAGTGATCCTTCTTGGAATTTTAGGTGTTCTGTAGTAGCCTATAATGCCTGAAATATTCTTTCCTTTTAAGTGTGCGTCTGATACTTATTTCCTGTCCTTTGACTGAAGATGTCATGGATAAAGGAAGGCAGTACTTTCATTCCTTCATTCCTTTTTCATTCCTTCAGCCATCATAGTAGTAAAATAGTCAAAGCCTCATGGTCTGACTCAACAAAAGCAGGAAAGCTTCTGCAAGAGATGCTTGAAACTGAATCAGAGTTGTGTCTCGGTGTTTACATAATCAGTCTCCTTCTCAAAGACCTCGTTACTTGGCACACAGTAAGAATAGATTTTGATTCCTGCCTAGCTGTGAGCAGAGGTTCACAGAGGTGCTGTTTCCTATCCATTCCTTACACCAGCCCATTGAGAATGAGCCTTTTGGTATTTTTTCATCTGACTGTCCTGAAGTTTGTCTAATTGCATGTGTTTCAATGATAAGGATATTCCTCTCCAGTACAACCTAAACTCGAGCGTTTCAAAATCCTCCAGGTTTTCCTTGTTCTTTCATGAAATTTCATTTGGTGGTAACTTAAAAGAATAATCATAATATTCTCCTTCCTGACACTCCTGTTTTGGTTTGATTGGTACATTGAATAATCCAACTTGAATAATTTCATCTTACTGGGAAACAAATTTATCTGTTGTGGGTTTTATTCCTTTTATCTCGAGTACTCACACCATAAGCTTTCAACTTGGAAAGGGTGGAGTTTTTTAATTGACAGGACCATTCCTTATATGGTCCCTGCAGTTGGTCACATCAGTAGCCAATAAGCAAAAAGTTTAGTCATCTTGAGACATGCTGTCAAAGTAACTATCCAGAGTGTTAAAGCACATTGCAGTAATGCTCAGGTGAAGCCCTCTATTCTTAATGACTTAACAGCACTTTGTAATATGGAGTAGTGCTTGCTGTTGAGCTGCCTGGTCTAGTGTATATGTGATAACCATTTAAACATTTTCACACCAACTAGGAGGGCTTTTTGGGTTTAGTTTTTGAGGGATTGGGGGGGGTTGTTGGGTTGTTGGATTTTTTTTTTATTTTTAAATACTCATTGGGTCAAATAAATTAACAGGTTTATGTATCTTTTAGAAATGCAGTAATACAAGACAAGATGGGTAATGTAATTTGGGGTTTTAGCAGCTTTAATGTCATTGTCTGTTGGTCAGTATTCAAGTTCTTGGAATAACCAAAACTGTCCTAGCTGATCTAATGAAGAGCATTAGTTTCCATTTTCTTCTGTATCATCATTTTCTGTACTAAGGGAGTCTTGAAGGAATTCCTGTAAGAATTCCTTCCTCGAAGGAACTACTGTAAGAGACTTAAAGATCACAGGTGCCCCAGACACTGTTAAATCACCAAAGGACTTTGCCCACTGTGGCAAACTGTGCAAAGAAACAGCTGCTCCTCTGCCACCATGCAATCCCACCCCCCTGAGGACAGTCCTGACAAGGTAAAGGTGGGACTATAGTCCGGTTATCTCAGGCCTGAGGAGAAGTGAACAAAGCTGTGGAGAAGAATGTACCCACAAGGCAAAGCAGCTCTGCTGAAACAGCTCTGGCTGGGCCCAGCAGGGGGAGGCCACAGCCCAGCACTGCAGAGGGGAGGCCCGACTCAGAGGGAGACTGGGCTGGGACTCATTAGCGTTGGAAGTGAGGGAATCTTTTAACCAGTAGAATAAGAGAACTGTGTAGCCAATGAGCATCGAGCCTTTTTCTGCTAAAATGTGTAAATGGTGAGAAGTTTTGGGTGAGCTCAGGACACCCACCCTGGGGTGCCAGGGGGAGGAGGACCAGGGGAACACCAGCTGGATCCATCAGTGGTGACTATCTTCTGCTTCACCTTTCTCTCTCATTCTCTTTCTTTCTCCTCTCCCTCCTCTTCCCTATTTCTTTCTCTCTCTGCCTCATATTTGCTGTTAAATAAAATCCTGAGTCTTGACTTTAGAGTATGGTCTCATTTGCACCTTAATTCAGGCAGAAGCATCTCTCAGTAACCAGTAACTCAGTAACATTTACCTCCTGCTTGAATTAATTTCCTTGTAAATATTTTACTTCTGTTCTATGTGGATGGCTTTGTAAAACACAAAATTTTATTTTTACATTTCCAAAAGCACTACTATTAGTTGATTTTGTCAGTACTCTGACTTTTCCTTGTAGGTTAGCAGTATCCTGAATGTGCAGAACTTTCATAAGTTCTTATATCTGCACATAAAATTTCTCTTGAATTGCTTGTAGCTATCATTCCCATATTTAAAAGGGATGTGTGTGTGAACATGTGTAAGTGTCTCACATGACGAATGACTGAGTTAACCAAAGTCATATGTTTATTTGAGCATGACTTGAATTCTTTTAAAATTAGAAGAGCAGAACTCAAAGAATATTGGGCTGCGCCCTGTCTCGAGGAACTTAATGTTCAGTTACAGGGATGATCCAGTCAAAGTTCAAGGAAAGGCATCTTTAGTTTGTTTTGTAAATACATCACTTGATCATGTTTTTATTGAGTGTAGTTGTTCGGTAGAGTTTAAGCTGGGTCTTAGTGTGTTGGTTTTAGATCTGAACCATGCAGTGTTTATCCTTGTCAATATCATCTTGTAAACTTGTCCATGTATAAATGTAATAGAGGTGAAATAACTTTCTAAATTGTTTTGTATCTTTTAGCTTCCAGAAATGCTTCATGGAGATGGAGATAATGAAGAGCATGGTTACTGTCCTGTGGGGCAGTTTATTCTTCAGAATCTAGGCCTGCTTCTTGGATTTGCCATCATGCTGGTGATTGCCCTCTATGAAGACAAAATTGTGCTTGACATCCAGTTTTGACCTGATGCTGGTAATCACTGTGGTTCCAATCTGTTGCTGTCTGGCTTTGAGTCTGCACTGTGTGGCTGTGTGCACTGCTCAGAGGACACGTGGTGCTTGCACTGCTTACACAAGGACAGGAGATTCCTTTCTGCCTAGAGTAGCTTCTGCTTTTCTCTAATCCCATCAGATGAGCTTACCCAACACAACTCCTAAACTCGAGTGAGCAACATTTAGGAAACCCTAAATCTGAGAAATAATGGCCAGGGTACTGTATAGGGAGCATTGCTTGCTTAAGAAAGAAAATGTACAGAGAAAGATCTGATCATTTGAGAAAATACCATTCCATTAGTGCACTTGGACAGAACCCAGATGTCACAGCTGAAACCCACATCAGTGCCAGGAACCCAAGGAGACTTTTAGTGCCACGTGAGTGTTGAGTAGCACACAGCTGTCTCTGTGGATGTACAGATCTCTGTAGGTATAGACAGACGTGCAGACATGTACGTGTGTGTGCACCTCTGTATATATACATACTAATCCTGTGCTGAGTTCTCTGCATAGTGGTGACTTGAAGTATTCACTCTTACAGCAGGACATGACTGGAAACCACTGTGCTGGCCTAAATTTTTAAAAAGAAACCCCAAGCCTAAACACTGTTTAAATTCTTACAAGCTGTGTTAAGCTGCACTCCATCATTGCAAAGCTCCTGTGTAAGGCAGGCTGTTGCCATGTACTCTGCAAAGTGTAACTTCTGTCGAGGGTCAGCTTGATGATGTTTTCCCCCAACTGAGATTTGATGTTTGTTCCTTGATATTAGTAGGAAAATGCAAAAGGCAGTAGAATTAGTGTTAGCTTGGGAAAATCCCTGACCTTGGAGTTATTGAGCTGTTTCTGGTTCTTTCTTACAGACGCTAAACATGTATTGTGTGCCACTTGCAGCATAAACTACTGAAGAATTGTGGCTGTGAATTTGTGCAAACACTTTTAACAAGAGAATCCATGCGGGAATTTCTCCATTTTTTAAACGGTTGTTTTGGACTGTTTTCTTCTCTTCATGTTAAACCAAGGTGCAAGATGCTAGTTCCTGAAGCTGGACACAAGGGTTAAATTATGCTCTGTGTATGTTGTACTGGTAGGGTATTTACAATACTGTAACAACGCATCAAATCTGTTCCTACAATGCCTTGATATCAGACATTGTGACACCAGCCATTTCTGGCAGTAAAGAATATGTAAGAAGATTTCTACTTCCAGTATAAAGGAGTTCATTTCTATGATATTTTTTTACAATTTTGGTATTTAAATTAGATTATTAAAAAGCAGATGTGGTAGAACCATGGTATGTGTCATTTAGAAGAATAGACTGCAAATTTGGGCCTTAACTTGCTGGGACCAGCTGTCCTAGATCAGATTGTGCTGACAGGCATTTATTGCCAGACATGAGTTAGTTCTTCTTGTACCCATCTCCTTAAAAAAAAAAATAAATAAATTGTGAGTTTGTGGGGAGTGCAAGTTGATTCTGTAGTACCAGTCCTAAGCATGGTAGTAGCTTTTTTTTTTAAACATCCAGTTTGTCTCTCTTCTGTGTATGCCAGGTAAAAGCTGTACTTTGACTATGTGCCGTAAGTTTTAAAGTTCCGGTCTGCTTGGTGCCAGTGTAGCTGCTAAGAACACTAATCCTAACGCCTTTAAAGAGAGCCAGTGGGTATCTGCATTCCATTTCAAGTTCCTGTGTTTCCTGTGGCCCTTTACATCGGAAGCTTCATTGGTCAGTTTAGCTTTTACTGAGAGCAGCTCATGTATTTTAAAGGTATCAGTTGGTTGCCAGTATTTCTTCCTAATGCAGTATCAGGAAACAGTATTAAGGGTCCATTTCAAAGAAGGGTGCAGTTTCTTCAGTGAAGAAGCCAAAAGCCCAGAGTTCAGGCACGCAGCCATTTGATGTTCTGAACTCAGGTTTTCTTTTTTCCTCTTCAAATATGTTTACTGTAGAACCCTAATTAGCAAACACACAGTTGTTAGCGTCAGATTGCTGAATTTCTGCAGTGTAAAAGTCCTGGATGACATTTTTGCATAGTGCCCATGTTAGGTCAATGAGACAAAACTTCCTGGATACCTTCTAAAGATCTGAGTTTAAACAATCTGTTTCTTTTGTATTTAACTGACTGACTTAAGTTTTTTCTTTTCTGTTAATTCTGAAATATAAGGGGGTCATTATGCAGCTGAATTGATGTTTTGTAAAATCATTTTTAAGGTTTATTTCTCTTAATTCTTTCCAAATGAAGATTTCTGTATTTCCAGTAGTATATTTACTGTTGTATTAGTTGGAATGTGGTTATAGCTCAATACACTGCCTCTGTAGGAAAATAGTTAACTTCCTTCCAAGACCATCTTCAGACAAGGGAAAAACATGGTCGTTGAAGGTAGGTACTGTATTTTTCATGGAATATAGATTGTTTACTTTTATTTTCTAGTATTTATTGCAAATGTAACAGAGCGGTGTACCAGCTGTGACTTCTCTATGTTTCCACCAGTATTGAATTCCAGATGATTCTAATGTACACTTTTGAGTCATGTTACAGACAGTCTGAATTCCACTACATTTCTATTTGGCTTCAACATTCCATTTTGCTTGAATCCAGAGTCTCATTTAACTTGTATTTGTTGGAGGGCGTAAATGTTACTTGTATATTACAATGCTGTCACTGTGTGACATCCCATGTGAATTCTGATGTAAATCACATTGCACTCAATCCGCTGTGATTATGCTTAGAAAATGTTGTAGTTGTTAGATGCAGTGTGATTATTTTTTTTTTCTTTCCTCTCCCCATTAACAATTGAGTCTATGGTTTAAAATGTGATAATGGTCCAATAAGATAACTTGCTGAGCTATTGTTTTTTTTGTTATAACTAAATCATTTTTTTAAAATTTTATAAAGCTGGAAATTATCAAATGCTGTTTTGTTCATTGTCAACAGTGTTGTGTTCATTTTATGTATGTTCCTTATACATAAGGAGCCTTCAGAAAATAAAAAAAAATATTCAAGGAATAGATACTTCTGTTGAGTTTTTTAAGGTTTGATTATTTTTGTGTTTTAGTTTTCCTTTCAGTTCAGCAGACATGACTACAAGCCCCTAAAAGAAATTCTGAAAAGGAAGGTGTCAAAATACCTTGCTTAACAGGGTTGCTTTAACAATTAAAAACCAACATAAATGCTCTGTCCAACAGATGTTACAGACTTCTAGATCAGGTAGGAGCAATACTGAAAGCAGGATTAGTGGATTGGGGGATTCTGTGGAAAGTTACCATGATCTCCTAGCTGATCCTGTAGTCATTGGGTTGCTCAGGGGAAAAGTCCATAGCCTCTTCTGGAGAAAGCTGCCCATCCTGGGAAATTCTCACTCCCATCCTTTAGAAACATGGTCTGCCCAGAGCACTTCTGAGTTTTGCTAACTTTACTCTTTAAACTCTCCTCACTATTGTTGTTTCACATTCTGTGGCAAGAACTGCTGCAAGTGCCTTCCTCTAAAGCAGCAGAACTCCCTCTCTTACTGCAGTAAAAGTTACTAGCCTAGAACTAACAAAATCCAGTTGCCTGCACGTGTGTCCTTTTCTCTTGGAACCTGGTAGCACTAGACTTGTAAGCACATGGCTTACAAACTGCACTGGAACTGGCCAAGGAGTTGAAAATCGTTGAAAGCTGGAGGAAGTAGGAGATAACATAAACTGGCTGTACAGTCAATTTTATATTTCCTCAGGAAGACTGAAAAAATGCAAATCCAAAAAAACCCTTAAAATATTCTTAAGTGGAAAAGTAATTTCACTGGAATGGAGCTAGAACACAATGAAGTACAGCAAAAACTCAGGAGGGAAAGTGAACACATGAACATGGATGGACAGAAGGTTAGCATAAGGTGGTGTGTGGCTTTACATACCTGTGTAAGAAGAATGTTGTCAAATAGCAGTTGTGTTCCTGACTGATCCTTGGCAATAGCAGCACTTTCAGTCATTCCAGAGATCTCTGTGAAAGGATTCTGTGGAAGTGTCTTTGTATATTCAGTAAAGCTTTGGCATTGAAAAGAGGTGAGGAAAAAATACCTCTAGTCTGAAAAGATGTAAAAGCAGCAAACCAGCTGACAAGAGGCCACAAGCTGTACTTCAAAACCACTACAGGCTTTCCTAGAGTGATCAATAAAGTGTGTAAACTAAGATATAAAAGGTATAAATTTCTGAAAAATTCTGGGAGCTGACAAAAATTCTGTTAAAATGAGAGATACCAAGTGCAAGGGGCTGCAGCCCCTCTCCAAGCCTGCCAAGTGCCTGAAGGTGTTTTGCTGATGACTGACACAACTCCTGTGTGATAAATTAAGCTGATTATTGTGGCTTTTCTGCCTCCAGTAGATAGAATGACTATTTCTCTTATGCCTATTTTAAAATGCTTTTAACTTCACTAGGCTGTGTTTCTCAGTTACTGTCCCCTGAGTGCTGACACAGAGCAGAGCCAACTTTGATGACAGTAATTGGGTGGTGTTTATATAATGTCCCTTTCTTAGAAGTCTCTGAAACAAGGCCTGATAGAGGGTGAGATTAAGCCGCCAAAGCAAACAGTGACTGAGTAAACACTGAGACACATCACTTTCACTAAAGATACATCTATTAAAAAAACCAAAACTGTTGGTAATTCTGTTGTTCTCAGAGACTTAACATCTCCTTCAGGAGAGGCAAAATAAACACCACTTGGATCAAGTATGTAATTGACATTTGTAGTGATTTCCGAGGAAAATAACATCTTCAGAACACTTAGAGAGCCAATCCCAGCCGTCAGTGCCTCTGGCACCGTAACTGCATTCCCCAGTCACAGTGAGGAGCATCAGCTGGCAGCTCCTGCAGGAGAATGGGATACTGATCTGAGCAGCAGCCCAGCACTTCCCTGGGCAGCCCTATCAGTATCACTGTAATTCTCTTGGAAGGCAGCCAGCATTCTCACTGGAAAGTTTAAAAGCTGTTAATTCTGCTAGTTCATGCTTGAACCACTTCATCTCTGGCCCTTCAAATACTTTTTAATAATCATCCCTCAAGTCCCCCAGCCATTGCTGCTTTTGAAGATTAATAGCACCAAAAATTCCCATAGTAATGCTGCTGAAACTCCCTGGATACAAGTTTATGGAAAACTTTTCCAAAATCATCTCTACTTGTTTGGCATCTTTCTAAAATAAATGTATGCTATCACAAAGCCATAGCTGTGCTCATGAGGTTTTTTTTATTTATCATATTTTTAGAAAATCAAATGTTAAATTCTTGAGGTTGGGAGAAGCTGGACTCCTCTTAGGTGCACAAAAAGAAAAAATTACTAGTGATAACAGAAGATTACTTGTGGGAAGGCAAGAGTGGATCATGCACTGAGAACTGGGATGAAGCAAAACAGTCAAAGTAGCAAGGAATGTTTACTACATACAAATCGTTAGCTTTCAGGACAAAAAAGGTTCCCTCCCTTTTTGTATTTGTAATTTGTTCAGAACCTCGGGTCCTGTAATAGGAGGACATCCCCCTCACAAGCCCCTCACTCTCCTTCAGGAAAGGAACACCTCCATAAAGTTGCCTGAATCGCCTGTTAATCACGTTATTGCCTGAATTTGCCTGTTAAGCACATTAATAACCAAAATCACCCCAGGCTGACAGTGAAAGTAACACTCCTATTCTTGCCCATCCAGAACTTTAACAGACTTTTGCCCTCCTGGGCTGCTTAGGAAGCTGAAACACGAAGAAGTGCCAGGTATTGCTAGCAAATTCCTGAGAGGCTCCTGGGAAAACACCCACCTCTGCAAACAGGGAAGGAAACACTCTGCCAGAGCTCCTCAGCTGGATCCCGGCTGGTTTCAGAATACCTGAACAGACTGGGACACAAGGGGAAGAAATTCCACTTGCTTCATTTCCCTTCTTGGCCTGCCCATAAACTCACCTGTGTTAGGAAGGGAGCGCGGCCCCTTTGGGCCTTCCCCTGCTCTCCAGGTGCAATGTGTCACCAATTAGCAAAGGCCTTAAATGTGAGAGCAGGAGGGAGGCTCTGCCTTACACTGACTGCAGGTTTCACAGATGGAGGTGCTCCTGCAAGAGCTTAGCTCAGCTTCCAAGCTCTTAACTGACTTTAAGGAGATGTATGAATACGAGACCCGTTTAAAAACCTTCACCAAGTGGCCCTTCCAGCAGAATTGCAAGTGCACTCCAGAAAATGTAAGTCTGAAAAAATGGTAATTTTGCTTCTGCCTTAATTTATATAAACTGTGCCTGAATGTGAAGTCATTGTTAAGTATATTCAGGTTTAAGAAGTGTACTAAGCCTGAAGAAAAAAAGTTAACTGAAATACTCAGCTTTCCTCTGTTCTCTGCTCAGAAATACTGCAGTAGAGTTGGCTGTTTTTCCTGTGTTCAGTCTGCCTACAGGTTTTAATAGTTACTCTTCTTGTTCCCCTTTCTTTGATGTTGTTCCTGTCATTTAAAAATTAATTTCTTGTATTACATAATCATTTTTTTTCATGACAAAGTGGCCTACTTTAAACAAGTATGGATCCAGCAGGAAGGATAAAGTAGTGGAATGATCACTACTTTAAATTCAGAAATGGAAATTATTTAAATTAAAAAAAACCACCTGACTTCTACTTTGGCATACACGTGACACTGGCAGCCTGAATCTCAGATAAATCATACTACAAGAGTTACCTGACAAGGTGTTTGGTTACTGAAAGAAACTTAGTTTTTGGTGTCCTGACTAGATATGATTCTAAAGTGGCAGGAAACATGAGTAGTGTGTAGGATAATGCTCTAAACTTCTGAACTGTCCCCTGCAGATGGCAAAGGCTGGCTTCATCCACTGTCCAAGTGCAAATGAACCAGATGTGGCAAAATGCTTCTTCTGCTTGTTAGAACTGGCCGGCTGGGAACCAAATGATGACCCATGGTAAGCACAGATGTAACAGTGCTCTTGAACTGTCTCTCCAAAGTGCTTTAGTAATTTTTCCAGGAGTTAATGTCTCTGTCAGTTCCCACCGTAACAGTTCACAAAACTGGAAGTTTATCCTGCCCAGTAATCATGAGATTGTTCAACCAGCTTTTATCTGAGATCCACTAAAATCTGTTTCATCTTTTCTGTATGATACTGTTTATGCTGATCTGCCTGTACAGATCTCTTCATCTCCTGAAATGAACCTTCCATGGGTTTAACATCTGTTAAAGTTCTTATTCTGGGGTTGTATTGCAGGGAGGAACACACCAAACGTCACACCTGTGACTTTTTATCCCTGCCCAAGCACTTTGATGAGCTGACAATGGAGGAGTACTACATGCTGGAGATGACACGGCTGAGGACCTTCATTGTAAGTGTTAACCACGTCATCTGAAATTCTGAGCTAGAATATAAACAAGAGCTCCTCTCACTAAGACTTCCAAGCATCAGCCAGGAATGACTGTCTAAGGCTAAAACATGACTTATTCTGAAGTAATGATTTATGTGCATTATTGACTAAGAAATCTGCACCTAAGCACTTCTTGTAATTTATTGTCTGGTTTTTGAATGCAAGCCTATTTCCCTTAGAAGTGTTTTTCCAACAACTCATTACAACAACAAAATAGGGTGCAATTATCAGTGCAGAAAACTCAACAATGAGCAGCTCTATCATTCTGAGGAGGGATGAACAACATACATGAAAAGATAAGATTAGACCAGATCATTGCTTCACACGTCTGGTTTTACGTATAGATCTACCTAATTAAATTTTAAGGCTCATTTCAAATATTTTACTCCTCCCCACTTCTGGGGTTTCATGCCATAGTTGACATGCAAAAAAGCACACAGCTGAGCTGCTCTGCTGATCAAGATCAGCTGCTATATGAGCCCTAATCTTGTGGATAGTAAAAATCAAGTGAACCAAGTTCCCTGACGAGGCACAGTAAAAGGTTCTGCATATTACTTGTTGGTGGGTTTGCACAAATAACATCTTTGCCTTGCTACTAATGTTCTGTATTAAATATATACCTGGTGACTGTCAAGGTTAAGCATTTAAGGCCATTGTGCAACAGACTGAAGTACAAAAATATAGGATCATGTGGCACACTGATATCTTAGAAGGTGGTTCTGCCTAACTTGGATTGTGAATGATTTAGAGCAATGTTTCAAGGTACAAAAGGGGTCTTGGCCATAATATGACTCTTTCTAAGTACAGTATATAAAAAAAATTGAAGCAGCAGCTTCAGGTGGGGACATTTAGCCCCAGGGACACTGTCACTGATAGCTGGGAGGGCTTTTCACTAGGCTGACCAAGGTATGGTTGCTATGGTGAAGCAGATACCCAAATGCAGCCTGAGATGGGGAGGTTGGAATTTGACTGAAATTTAAACTGCTCTGTTGAAAGGCTCAAATCTCTTGCTTTGATTCAAGTGCAAAGTTGGGAGGCAGACAATAAACTCCTTTCAAGAAGAAGTCGCAGCAACCAGGCAGAGGCTGGTGGATTACTTTGGCTCCAGACCCCAGCTCCCGGTGCCGGCAGCGCTGCCTCTCGGGGATGAGGCAGCAGCCCAGCAGCCAGGAGGCTCAACTGCCGGGCAAAAGGAGCCCAGGACAAGTGAGCTGTGAAGTCTGACTCTAAAACTGTCTCTTAATTTGGTGCAAACATTCCTCTCTTCATCTGAGTGCTACTCTAAAGGGGTGTGAGGAGGTGTATGTAGGGGATTGCTCTCAGCCTCTCTGGATCGGAGGAGTGAGCACAGGCAGGTCTGGCCTGTCCTTCACAGTGTGCTTTCTTGCTGTGGCTGCGTGGGGAACAGCCCCACTACCCTGCCAGTGTATGAAAAATGTCAAAGAAAACACTTTTATTCTGGTTTTTAGCAAGCTGACTCTTTTTTTTTGAATAAAGATTCACAACTGTGAGTACTCCTGTGATCTGTGTTAAAACCTTATACCTAGGCAGACTCAAATCAGAACTGTTCTGCTTCAAAATGCTTTCCAGCAAACAAAATGGATCTGAGTGTCTGCAACAATTGCTTTAAGCACCTGCATTAACTATGCTCCTGCTGTTGTCTTTCTACATCAGACAAAATGGACACAGATAATGACATCCAGCAAAAACAGCAGGTGTAGGGAATAAGGGGAGACACAAGGGGTGTGTAAGATGGTCTCGAGAAGAGCGCTGGGGATTTTGGTGTGCAACTGAAACAACAAAAGCTAAAGCCCTACTATTCTGTTTTTAAAAGTTTTTCATTACAATTTCAATCTCACTGGAGTTCTTTTAAAATCTTATTAATTCCTGTTTTCCTTTATGAGAGACTACCGTTGTAAAATAAAAATGCGTGGTTGCAAATATTTTTGGTTTTTAAGTGCAGACAAACCTTTCTCAGTAAGGTGAAAGTTTTATACAATACTTTGTTGGGTCTTGGGCTGTGAATAAACAGCAGCTTTTGGAACTCCCCTGACTTGTCTTTCTACTCTGCAGGAAAATCCTCATGCTGGGGATCCTAAAAGCATGGATTTCAACATTCTTAAAAGCATTTATGAATTCCCTATCTTGAGAGTAAATGATCCCTTAACTTGACGCTTCAATCCATTTTTTTAGTTACAGAAATGGGGTTGACATGCTTAAAGCTTTAAAAAACCCTTTAAATATATGTTACTCTAAGAAGCTGCTTGTAGAGCACAGGATAAAAAGTCACAGGTCTTTGACCAACCCAGCTGATACTTTGTTATTGCAGCTTCCAGAGTGGGGGCAGCAGTCGGTGTCTGGGGTGTTAACTTTGCATTAGCCTGACAACAGAGTCTTCGTGAATATTCACATGAAAATGAGAGTATTAGAGCTACATGGGTGATAAAAAATGTTTTCACCTGACAAGTAAAAGGTACAGCACCTCTCTGCATCAGGACAGTGACAGATCATGCCATTCCTTTTGCTTTGCCATGCAAGGGTCAGTAAGGCTCTCAGCTTTGGTGTTACTGTTTGAGAGTCTGTAGCAGTTAACAGGTAATAGGGAGTCTACAGATCTCATTTTACTCAACACCACTTATGTGAAGGACTTTCTCTGTACTCCAGTTCGGCTGGGTGAATGCACGGAGCTGCCCCACGCCTCCTGGATCTTTACTGCTGAAACTCAGCACCTTTCACTTATTTTAGCTATAGACTAAAAAAGCTATAATCCCAGTATAATAATAATAATAGTAAATAAAGTAGTCCCCTCCCTCAGTCTCTTCTTCTGATGTCATAATTTCTCTGTTCATTTTCCAGGTGACTATTTCCTAAAGAACTAAAGTCTTCAACTTGCTAGGTTTTTTGGGGGGATTTTTTGGTAAATGCTTAAAGAAAGCCTAATTTTCATTATTTGCCAATTTTCTGCAATCTGGTCAAGTGAAGAAGCTAGAACTGTTTAGTTCCTTTAATGTCTCTCATTGTACTCTTTTATGAGCATTTCTAACCAAAAGCCATTCTTTTCCTCTCTGCATACTTTAGGCTATTTCTTTAATTAGAAGGTGTTATGACAGGTATTAGAATTATAAAAGAAAGGTCTCATAAAATCAGGCCTGCTCTGTTAAATTAATAACTAGCCTGTCATCTCTTTGAAGTGTAGTTAAGCAATTTGCAAGTTCCCATGTGAACAACAATCTTGGTGTGAAAGGTTCGTTAACACAACACCCTATTCTTGGGTTGAAAAGTAAGAGCATCTGTGTAAACAATCAGATCTGTTCTATGCGGAAAAATGTAAACAATCTGAATCTTAGCACATACACACAACTCACCTTCTGACCAAAAAATGAAGTGGTAAGAAAACTACCAGCCAATGGGTGTTACAGACGAGGGCTGTGAAAACTGCATCCAGTAGGTGATGTGAATAAAGACTTTTCTAACGGAGTCTCGGCTGACTGATGACAATCGCTGATGCCCCGAGGCGATCGCGGGAGGCGCCGGCCGAGGCTGCCGCGGGAAAGGACGCGGGGCCGAGCCGAGCCGGGACTCGAGAGACGGAATACACAGAGAGGGGAGCGAACAGCCCCCAGCCAAAGGACACTGAAGCAGCGAACACACAAAGCAGCGAAAGGCTCCGGCTGCAGCTCCCGCCGGCCGCGGGACGGCACAAAGCGCACAAAGATGGGAAGCGGAGCGGGACCCGAGCGGGGAGAGCGGAACGCACAGGAACAAACACAGAAACACCTCGGAAACAACACAGAAACAACTCGGAAACAACACAGAAACACACAGAGAAACAACACAGAAACACAGGAACAAACACAGAAACACACAGAGAAATAACACAGAAACAACTCAGAAACACACAGAGAAACAACACAGAAACAACTCGGAAACAATTCAGAAACATAGAAACAGCACAGAAACACAGGAACTAACTCAGAAATACAGAAACACACAGAGAAACAAACACAGAAACAACTCAGAAACACAGAAACACACAGAGAAACAACACAGAAAGAAGTCAGAAATTAACACAGAAACAAGCACAGAAACAACACAGAAAGAATTCAGAAACACAGAAACAAGCTCAGCTGCCGGGAAGGCGCCGCCCGGGTGGGGGCGGAGAACAGGAACCGAAAAAGGCATCGCGGCCCCGGAGCCGCGGGGCACAGCGGGCTCGGCCCGGCGGGGGGAGCAGGGTCAGAGCCGGGGGTGCGGGAGCCGCGATCCCGAACCGTGCGGGAGCCCGGCCGGGAGCCGTGCGGAGCGGCGGAGCCGGGAAATAGATCGTGTCCGAGGAGACCTGAAAAATACACTGTGGAAATCCGCGCCGAGGAAGATCCGCGCCACGTAGCGCAATATGCACGAAAATACGCACGGGGGAGTAAACGAGGCCGCGGAGTAGAGCCCAGGCTTTGAGTTCAAAACAATTCGCTGTGGAAGATCCGCGCCGCACACAGGCCGCGGGGTAACGTCCAGACCGAGAGTTTAAAAAAGGGGTAAAATACGGGAAAGCTTAGATCAGGGATTTCAGCAGACAAAAAAAGCGAGAATACGCGTGTAGGCACTTATATTGTCATAAAATCGTTACCAAATGGTATTTATTAGAAATTCGTTAAAACAATTACAGTCTGCTGAAGGGACCGCAGCTGCTACGGCAACCGCCCCCCCCGCCCCCGCGCGGGCTCCAGAGACCTCTCGCTGTCTGTTGGTCAGTTTCTTTCCCTCTACCCACGAGCGATGGAAAAGTTACCTTTTAATTCCGTTTTTCATGCTGAAAAGATTATTAAAAATGTTACAGCCACTTCGAAACCGCTTTCAAGCTAAGCCCTGTGAAACCGCAGCCGCACAAGAAGCCAGGAAACGGGCTCTGCGCGCATGCGCCGCTGTAAAATGGTTCCGGCGGGACGCGGCCTGGCGGGGCCTCCGCGGCGGCTCCGCTCTATCCCGCTGAAACCCCCGGGGGGTTCGCAGCTCCCTACGGAACGCGCGGGCTCTGCGGGCGGCAGGACGCGGACAGCATTTCCCGTTTCCCGCTGGCAGCTCCTTCCCGCAGCTGGAGGCTCCAGTGCCGCTCATTCCCTGCCGGGCGCTGCGCGGGGTTTCCAGCAGCCCCGGCGGCTCTGCCGGGCCCGGGCCGGGAGGGGGGAGCCACAAGCGCTTTGTGTCTTTTTAACCTTTTCTCTCTTTGTTTTCGGTGTTTTCCCCCTCTGTTGCTACGTGCGGTCTTAAGCGGGTTTTGTGTTGCTTTTCTCCGGCGGGTGTTGGGGGCAGGCGGGGATGCAGCAGCCCCGGGAGCGCTCTGCCGGGCCGGGCCGGGCCGGGCCGGCGGGGCTCGCACCGCCCCCGCTGCCCGGGCACTGCAGCCTTCGGGATCTCATCGTCCCTGCGGTGTGAGCACAACACCGCCGCCTTTCTTGTTCCCTTTCCCCGGCAGCGGCTGCAAGGTGGCAGCGGCCCGAGTTCTCTTTCTCTTTCCCTCCCCTTTCCTTCTTCCCTGCGGGCAGCACAGCTCCCCCCGCTCCAGCGCGGAGTGGAGTCTGACCACCTCTGTTTAAATGAAGCTTTAGGCGTTGTGTTTGAATGCCTTGAAAACGTGTTGATAAAGGTTTAAGGGGATTTTATTTTCTGACTGAATTCTAATTTTTTTCAGTTTTACGGTTGCTGGAGAAATAGAAGGCAGTAAATGCAGTGCCTTATTACCTATCAAAGATTTCAACATAGTCTGATTTCTTAACAAGAATGTTAAGAAAAGTGACAGATGAAATTACACAAAATACAATCGCGAGAAGCTACTCAGCTGTTCAGCAGCCTGCCGAATGAAACGTTGTTCTATTTTTTCAGTAACCCTGCACTCTAAAAAGTCTTACTAAATTTCTGTTTCCATGAGATTTGCAGTTGCCATGGGTTTTGCAATTTGCAAGTTCCCATGTGAAAACAATCTTGATATGAAAGGTTTGTTAACAACCTATTATTGGATTGAAAAATAAGAGCATTTGTGTAAACAATCAGATCTGTTCCATGAGAACCCATAAAGGAAAAATGTAAACAACCTCAATCTTAGCACATACACACAAATCACCTTCTGACCAAAAAATGAAGTTCTAAGAAAACTACCAGCCAAAAGGTGCTGCACTCGAGTTCTGTGAGAACTGCATACAATAAGTGATGTGAATAAAGAATTGGCTTTTCCCACATGAAGATAATGAAGTCTTGGCTGATTTATTGCAGTAAGAAAGGATTTCTAAAGCCTTGATATTAACAATTTGTGAAATATACAGTCTTTCTTTTAAAGGGTCTAAGAAGTCCTGGGTCATTTGACTGAATACTGAGGATAGATTTTCATCATTTCAATTAACAGTAAGAAAAGTGAACAGGCAAAAGTGTTACCTGAACATGAAAGTGGTTATGGTCAGATATGGAGAATAAGACAGAAGGATAATTTTTTATTTGTCTGAATACCTTGAACTCCTTAGCCAAAGTAGGGTGAAGTCCATACAGGTGGTTTGAAATCCTGCGTAAGAATTTGCACACACTACTTCAAATTCTTTTTTCAGGGTAGAAACAAAGATTACCTAGATCACCAAGCCCTTGGCAGAGGATCATTCCTGTATTGCAGGCATGGTGATCATTCTGAGACCTAATTGTGAGCACAACAGTTGTGATCTATCATTAAAAAGTGGAAAGCTTTTGACTGAAGATCAAGAATGAGAGCAAGCTATGTTGTTTGATCTGTGTTTCCTTTTCAGTCTTGTGTTTCAATCTAGTTTTGTTCCATTCAGTTAACAAGAAAGAGATAATTTTTGATATTATTACTGTATTAATAACTGGGTTATTATTAGCATTAAGTCCTTTCAAAGTTACGGTTCCTCATCGCTTAAATGGATGTACATACAATTTATGCACAAAATACTGACACAAAGATGACGAGGGGACAAAGTGTAAACTTTTTTCAAGTCACAAAAGTAACAGGGTCAGCATGAGAAAAGAATTATTAAAAAAATCTCAGCACAGAGCCTGTCGTAAAAAGAGTCTGACCAGTGAAGGTAGCCCAAGCCAAACAGGGCTATGTGAATTATTAATTCACAGAATTTTCTGTGGGGCTGCCTACCTCTGCCTTCACTGGGTAAAATCATCAAAAGAGGCTTACCCCAAACAGTCCCTGGGGATGGTTGGTGTAATCCATGCTGGCAGCTGGGATTCAGGTTCTGTATCTTCATATTTCTGCTGATGGAAAGGTTCAGAGTCAAAGCAAGGCAATTTTATTTATTGCCTACTCTAATTTAGGCACACAGGGATACAGGGGATTTTTTTGAGATGTAGGATAGTAAGATTTAAGGTCAAAGAGTTAGATTTCTAGAACATGGACTGCCTTGGTGGTAAAGGTTACCTCAAAGGTGCATTCAAATACTATCCCAAAATATTAAGCTCTGACTAAAATGATTACTGGCAATATCTTTAACAGTTCTGCTAAACTTAGACTGCCCAGGCCCTTTCCCTGTCCCTAACTACACTACAGATAAAAAAGCCTGATGTTGCTTTGAGGTGACTGTTCAGGTGACTATTGCATTAAGGCCTGTAAATAGTTTTATAAAAAAATGTGACTAAATAGCATCAGGAGATCCAGACTGGAAAAGGTGATAGAAGTAATTAATTAAATCAGTTCTTGACTGGATGAAAGAATGTCAGAGTTGCAAGGTGAAGTATGAGATGTGAGAGATGTCAACACTTGTAAGGTGATACCAGTCACCCAGCAGTGTAAAAAAAAAATGTTGGCAGGGCAGGAGGAATAGACAAATGCCAGGAATTCTTCCTAGGTTTTAGCCAAGGAATCATTTAAAAATTAAATCAGAGTTGCACATTTATTTTCAAAATCCTCACCTTAGCAGATACTCCAGCAAAATAATGTGGATCTAGCTTAGTTGTAATATAAAACCAAAATTCAGGAAGAGACTCAATGGTAGAGTCTCCAAGGCAAATGCAGATACTCCTGACTGCTTAAATGTCTGTTTGATAAAAGTGGCTCTAGGACAGGACCAAGTTCTTCTCCAACATTATCCAGTAGCACTTCAACATAACATCAGAATTAGTAGGATTTTGTTGGCAGTTATATTGCTGTTTGACTGTTCTTTATAATATGTATGGATAATGTTACAATGTGCAAACAATAAAAGTATTAATTGAGCAATGGGTAGAGATAAGGAGTGTATTCAGCTGATTGAAAAATTATTCAAAAGAATGTACTTGAAATTCTTTACCTAAATTTGCAAAAAAGCAACTAAAATGCTATCATTATTACTGCTGCCAATGGCTGAGACCTGTAGTTTAAGGGCTGCCATTTTTAAAAAGGGAAATAGCAAGAAACTAAATACCATAGAAATCATTTTAAGTCTTAACTAAATTGAATTTAAGCATGAGATTGTCAAAATCAAGAAAGAAATAGTGGTAAAAAACAATCCATCACTTTACTTGTATGCCCTGTTAGCCCTTGAAAAATAGCTGGAGTGGTACCTAGGTATTTCATTCATTTATGTCTCTGGAGGAAGCAAGACTACCTGCCTTGAAGATGCTACAGTGAACATAAGAATCTATAATGGCTCTGCCCTAGAAATCTGGTATTTATACTCTTGAAAAGACAAAATAACATTACTTTTTAGAAATATTGTTATATTATGAAAAAAAGGCAATTCTCATAAGGCAATTAAATATATAAATTAAACTATTATATTGTGCTAAGATGTATCTTAGTACAGTATTAAGTATAACCTGGAGTGAGGGCTTCAATTACAATAGTACTCACTTGATTCAAAACAAGGAGGGGAAAACAAATCTATTTTCCTTAACTATGAGAACATTGGATACTCACTACTTTCATTTTCTAGCTAATTGTGCCCCCTCCAGGTCCTTCTGTAATTTACACTTCCATTACTCATAAACCTTCCTGCATTGCCAAACTGCATCCACTTTTCCAGTGCTGTAGTAAACTGAGGGCCACTGAGTGTGATTATATGCAAACTGTTGGCTTTTTCCATGTTCTTTATTCATTTGTTTGTTTGATAGCTCCCTAAGGAGCCATCATCAGAGGCCATCTTCTTGCATTACGGAAGGGAAAAATACAAACTTCCAAAATTGAAATATAAGCTCTTCAAATGTTTATCTCAAAGTGCTTCTTAAGGCAATTTATTCCCTTTTGTCATTACAGCAAAAGCACATCTGTATGAAATCATAGCAGGCACGTGCACACTCAGTACAATCCTTGATGAATTTAAGAGGAGATAGGTGAATCTTAAAGTTCTTTGTTTAGAAAAAACAATGTTCCTCTTTGAAAGAATGTATTTAGAGTAAGAGTTCTTACTTACTAGGAAGTTTAATCACATTTCATTTTCTATTTAATTCAAAATAATACTATCCCTATGAAATTTTGAACAGCTTTAGTACAGTTACATGCAAAAGTGAGTATTTTCAAGTGAAAAAGAAGGGAATTTTCCACTAATGAATATGGTGGATGAAAGCCCAAATTTAGGAGAGGAAGTTTTGGTGGAGAACTGTACCGTGAGTGGCAGTAACCTTCTCTGTTATGGATCAGAAACTGCACTTGGGAGTCACCAATCACCAGCTGAAGGACAATGCCTTTCTTCCCTATTTTAGAATGGTTTAGGAAAACATCTGAAAGGGACCCACAATGGAAGACAGCTTTCACAGTTAAAATGCATTGAGAGATTCAGAAAATACATTTGTAACCCACCAGCACAGCATGATATTAATCAAGTGGGAGCTTTGTAAAGTTACAAGGATTTTGAGTAATTTTATAAACAGATAAGGGAAAATTTAATAACACCATAGGTCTGGAGAAGCAATAGGGATTGGAAACCTGAATATCTGTCAGATGAGGCAGTGGTAGAAAGAGAATCTCACAGCACACAACAGTGTTCAAAAATGTACTGGAAGAATTACTGCACCCCCAAGTTCCTACGTGGCTCAGTCACTTCTGAGCACCCAAAGAGAGACCCAAGGGAGATGGAGCCAGATTACATTTTCAACATAAGCTGGTACCACCAAATGCAGACTGAACAGAGGAAACGTGCATGTTAAGCACAGTCTAGACCAGACCATATTTATGTAATTTGCTCATTTTGCTCATTCCTATTTTAAAACAGGAATTTAGCATTTGGGTAAAACTCAGCTAAAACCTGCATTAATTCTTTCCCTACTTCAAAGTTTCAGTCATAATTTTCAACATATCCCACTTCAGGCTTGCTACTTGAATAATTAAAGAATAGTTCTCTAATACCAGCCAAACACACACAGCTTTTACCATCTATAAAATCCTTCTTCATTGATGGGAATGAATAAACAGGCACTGTATATGTTTGCAAACTGTCCTTGGATTGCTTGCTAATTCTGCTTTTTAAAAAAAATGTTATTACAAAAAGCTTGAGTTGCATTTTACATGGTTCCTGTGGTCCTAATACCCAGCCATAAACTCATAATAGGCATAATATGTACCATCCATTTGAGGTAGATTCTATCTCACCTTTCAAAATTAAAAGGTATCATTATTTAGTTTTAAAATGCTAATCATCTTTCCATTAGTTCAAAAAGAATTTTGATCAAAGCTGTGTAAAAGTGAAATGAAGGATGAACTGTACAAGTGTTGAATTCATTAACATTTGTCAACTGTTTAGCCTGAGTGACTGAATTATTAATACAGTAATTACTTGAAAAAAAATTACATATACAATCAGAATCTCAGCATACATCCTCTAATTTCAACAAGTAGTTTTGCTTCCAGAAGTATAATCCATGCCCTATTCCTGTAGTATTTCTAGTGCCAAAGAAAATGCATTGAAAGAAAAGGGTAAATAGGGTTAATATCCAAATTCTGTCTTCAAATTACAGACACTGATGTGCTCATATGTTAATTTTTTGCAATTTTCATTAACCTGGACCTGATTTTCAAAATAAGTAGACATTAAGTTCTCCAGCTGAATTCAGTGGCAGGTTTTGGTGTTCAAAAACATTCAAGTTAGGATAATCTTGACAGCCAAAAGTTCTTACAGATAAAAATTATCTGCCATCTGAAAATATTTTTGTATTCTGAATGTCTGTTTACTTTACTAAGAGTTATAGGCAGAAATACCCAGAATCATAGAATGGCCTGGATTGGAAAGACCCTTAAAGATCATCCAGTTCCAACCCCTGCCATGGGCCCCAGGCTGCTCAGGGCCCCATCCAACCTGGCCTTGGACACTTCCAGGGATGCAGGAATAACATAATATCTGCAGTGATTGAGCATCTGCTGTTCTGGAACTACTGTTGCTTTAGAGAAGAAAATTCACCAAAATTATCATAGTACCAAATTTTACATAGTAGAAAGTACCCTACAGTAAAAGAAAAAAAGATTATTCCACAGGAGTCTTATAAACAAAACTCAAAAACCTACAACAACACAGTTTCAGTTCCACTTACCAATTTTACTAAAACGTTATTAAAAATGTATTTATATTTTTATAAGAAAAATTAATGAACTTTAGATTATTTAAAAAACAGAGGGACAAAATCACTTTACATACCACTTGCCTCTAGCTGGATGTAAAGGCTGCTAGGTAAGCTACAATTCCTGATGGAGCAAGTGTATTCCAGTCAAGTTGATGTCCTGCATTCCCAGCTCCAAAGCAGTCTGATGACAGTTTTCTCACCCTCAAGGCCACCATTAAATTGTCCTGCTGGTTGCAGTTTTTTGCTGCATAAGTCAACATCAGAATAGAAAAAATTGGTGATTATATTACAAAATAATTTTTGAGAAATTTTACGAACATTTAAAGCATTCACGGATCATTTTCCTACAGACTTTTTCTTAAGTAATTTCAACAAATAGAAAGAAAACTCCTCATTATTTATTGGAAATTTTTAAAGAACAAAAACAAGGACCAGCACACCAAAGTCTATTCAGTTACATTTTCATCCAAGGAAAGGAAGAAGACCAATATAAAATAAACAATTTGAAATAGCTCTGTGTGAGATACAGGAAATATTAACAGCGAAGGAAATTATCTGCAAGAGAAACGAAAGGCCCTTAAAGAGATCACTGTCTCATACAAGTAGGTACATTCTTTTCTGCAAGAAAAGCTCCTTACAGATTCATACTTGGCATTTATGTTGTTGGTTTCTAACTAAGGCATCTTTCCAGGTATGTTTATAATCTATCAAAAATAGGCTTTAACAGGAATTCAGCCCAACTCTTTTAGAGTGCCTCACTATCTAGCACAGACACATTTCAGATAGCATAGGAGGAAGATGATGCAACTCTTGCTGCAGTTACCATCCTCTCTCTCCTGGTAACCATAGCAGCTGGTTTACACCACAGGAACAAACTGATTGTGTAGTTTAGCTCTCCCTTGTACTTCCAAACCCTACCAGAGTGCACAAGAAACACACAAAGAGCTGACTTTGACTACAGCCAAGACTTAAAAGTCCATTTCAAATTCCTTTTCTCTTTTTCTAAAAGAAGCTCAAGATGATATACCATAACTCTTTAAAAAATCATCTTCTAAATGTTCCCTAGTTTTTGCCCATATAATCAGCAACAGGATTTACCAAAAACAGTCTCAAAAGTGCATTAGCACAGAAGGCAGAAATAAACTTTCAAACTTTTAATGTACTAACTTGCAAGTTAAGAGATGAATCTGAACTCTTGGTAAAATCATTAAAAAATTATCTCTTCCCAAGAAAACAGATATGAGTGAAGATGTAGGAGAGTTGGTAAATTAATAACATCTACATTTTCTACTATTTTAAAGCATTTATTTCTTATCCTTTATGCACTTCTAACTTTAAGCCCATTCCACCAAAGTAGAAAGATTGTTATCTGAAACACAGCTTGCTCCACATATGGGCAGGTAAAAGGGAAATACTGTGATAAAGAAACAAGTTTTAAATAACTTCTCTGGCTATCAGCAGAACAATAGTTCACTTTTCGCATCACACACCTGATTTTCCAGGTCAGCTCTTGATTCCTGGATTCCAGTGTCTGCTGGAGTACAGAAAATTTTTCTTGAACCCCCCTCAGGTTTGTTTTTTTCTTTCTTAGACCATCCATAGAAATTTTTAACTTTCCTTGAGCTCGATTCAATTTTAGCTTTTTGGGTGCAATGTTTGTGTGGCTGTAAATAAAGACAAAAAATAAATTAAACATCTGAAAGATACACCTTTCACTCCAGGGCCTTAAAAAAAAAAAAAATAAAGAACCTGAAGGGAAACCTCAGCAACTCTGTAGCTCATGCAATATCTGTTTTATAACTTCTTATCTGAAGACAAATGGTTTTTACTTAATCGCTTGTTTCTGTGCTGATAATAATTTATACAGTTTATACATTTTTTTACTGGAATAACACATAGTGATTGAAAGCAAAGAAGGCTTATACTTCCAAACTGTGTCCCATTTGATCACAATTTAGAATCCATTATGGATTTGGCCAGTAGAAACACACAAACAATAATACGTATTAAGTAACACTAAACACACACATCCAGCCAACTATGTACACAAAATAAAATATTAACAGCTTCTCACAACCAAGGATCTGTTTTCCAGTTTTAAGGATTTCACTCTTTTATGTGGATACTTTTCGGAGGAGAATATTGGCTGTAACATGTACTGAAATATGTTCTCCATTATTCTAAAAACAAGCATGAAAATAAGCTAAAAATGTCCCTAGGACCAGCAGAAGCAGGATTTGACGTTTATTGGCCTCAATTAATGAATTCTCTCTCACACTGGTGTAAGTTGCAGCTCTCCTTTAAAGTCCACCTTCTAAAACAATGTTCTAACAGTAGGTATTACAATATTAGTAGCTGTTCCCAAACTGAGAAGTGCCCCAAGCATGCAGTTACCAATCCTGCAGCTGAGTAACAGAATACCCTCTTAAATAAAGGCATGCCAAATAGGAAGCCTGCCATGACTCAGCTTTCAAGGGCCACACTGACCTTAGTGCTCAGAGCAGATTTACTGTTTCGTTGTCAGCTCCAGATGTTCCAAATTAGAAACAGCACCAAAGGCAATGCATACCAAAAAATATCCTGTGGGCTTGATGTGACTGCCAGAAACCTCCAAGGACATTTCAAGAATGCCCCAATTCTGTGCAACACTTTAAGAGGATGTTAACTGTGTTGCTATCTGAAGAGAATGTTGCTTCCATGCCACCTTAGAAAAATTCACAGCTGAAAATCAGGCTCCACACCTTATCAGGTATCTCACATGAATTGATCTGTATTATTGGTTTTCTGCATAAGTATCCCACCAATAATTTCAGCTCTCTTTTGGTGTTAAATTACACTGATAGACAGATCCCTTTAGTGAAATGTAACTTTTTAATACATACTTACATATAATAAAAGTCCATGGTTATGACCCATTTAAACAAAATGGCTTAATGCTGTTAGAAACAGCTGCATGGCTGCTGAGACACTCATTTCAGTGCAACCCAAATAAAGAAAAAACTACCAATTAACAGATAATAAAGTACCAAAATTGGTTTTTAAACTAAATGTTACCTAGAATAAGATCCTACTAACAGTATTGCAGAGTAAAACTGTCTTGTCCAGCTATTGAGTTAGTTAATGGACTTTCTAAAAGGTAAACAGAAACAATAATTGTAGTTATGGTTAATGCATGACCCCCTACTTTTTTATTATTATTATTTTATATTTCACATAAAATGTCTTTTGTATTACAGGATATCTCGTCCTGATTTATGTAAAACATTGCACAACTGTCCAGTGAAAACATTCATATTTTTCCTGTAAGTATTGTCAATATTATTTTATTTGTGCATTATAAGTCAATTAAAATCTTTAACTGAAATTCTCATCCCTATAGCATTCCTTATCCTGCAGCATCACAAAGCCAAAATACAGTCTTTGAGTGAACAAATTCTGTGTGTAACATTCCCTGCAAATTCAGCAAATGCACGGAGACTCAGCAGAGATGAAGCAAGTAATTTTAATTAAAAACTGTTTGCATCTGGCTAGTGGCCATTCTAGTTAGCAATCCATAAAACGATTGTTCCAGGTGTTCTCTTATCAGCAGAAATTTCACTGTAGTGTAACCATTCCTTGTGTGAGCAAGCAAGCAGAAATTGAAAAACTGTGAACAGAAGTTACCTTCTAATAGGATTGAGAGGTATCACTCACCTCCCAGTAGCACTAAAGCTCACTTAACCATTCAAGGTCACTCTCATCTTTGCCTTTTTTGCTTACTAGAGATGCAAGAACATCCTCAGCATGAACATCAAGCTCAACAAGTGCTCCTGGAGCCAATTGATTCTGCTTAGACAGCTTTCCTCACACCAAGGTGACAATGTCCTCAGTCTGTCTATTATCCTGTCCCAGAAAATCCTCTGGTGCCTGCAAAAAATTTTGTAAGTTAAGAAGTTGAAGTTCTGGTTTTAGGCGTGATTATGTTTTCTTGCATTTCTTATTTTTTTACTATATTACATTTATTTCTCTGTATTAAATAGTTCCTTTTCACTACAATGCCAGTACAATGTCCTTCATTCACCAGTAGCTCAACACGGGCTTGAGATGCTTTTTTTTCTTTACAAACCCAAATATAAAACATCAATGCCACATATCTCTGAACAAAACAGCATACACAACTTAATTCCTGCAACAGGAAATATCCGTGTCCTTTTACTGTTTCCATTTTATTCTTTCCAACACTACCTAAGAATATATAATTAAGAAAAACATCTGAACAATTTACTTAAGAGACCATTTAAAGTTAGATACAAAAAAGGTTTATCCTCAGCAATAATTCTTGTGTACTACCCTCTGCAAGATGCTTCCCACTGTATTTACTGAAGATCAGTTTAATGTAAAACTCTACTTACAGTCTCTGTAACATACAAACTAATAAGGATAAACAAGATTTCTCTCTTCAACAGCTTATCCACCTCCAGCACATACAAAGTTATTATTTATACCTTCCCAGCAATAGCAAACATTAAGGAAATTGAGTAGAGCAACCAGGTACAACCTTAACACAATAGTTTTCTGTGGTTAAAAAAAAAACCAAACAAAACCAACACCTTTAAGGGTTTTTTCCTCACAAGAGTTCTTGTCCTGTTCTTTGCACTGTAGGGATGTTTCTCTGGGACTGAACTAGCATTTTGGTTTTCATTTTTGTTCTTGTTTTGGCTGACTACACTGCATTCACTGCACACTCTCAAGTCTGTGGGACCCAGTTCCTCTCCCTATAGCAAAGCTTACACTACTTAACAAGATCCCTATTAAATACTTCCATACCATGAAAGGCCTTTGGCCATTGAAAAAACCTCAAGAAGTTCCTAATTAGATTTAAAAAAAGAATCTGGGGAAAACCAGATGCTTTTTCTCTAACTATTCATTAAGTCCCTTGAGAATTATTTCCAGAAATTCATTGCATTTCCTCAGTTTTTCCAGCATCTTGTCTGTTGTTACTACTGTCAGCACACGTCTGTTCTGGAAAAGAAATTACTCCAGAAAAAAATATTATTGTCTTTTCAAGTGAATCACCACACAGCACTGCAGGAAGTCTTAATCAAAAATGAATCTCTATATCACATTCTGCTTTACTCAAAACATTGTCAGGTTTACAATTTACTGACCATACTCATTGCCAGAGTTCACTGGAGTAGTTGGGCAGCTTGTATGAAATTATTCCAAATGTGAACTATTATTCCTGAAAATAATTTCCAAACAGGGTCAATTGATCAAAGAGCACAACTCCCATCACTCTGTTGGAGCAACAACAACTTACACTGGGTATTCAACTGGATTGTGCAATTAAGCAGCATGAACAATTCAAATATTTTGATGGATTTTTTAAAGTGTAGTTTTATGACAACAACAAAGTCACACATTTTTACCAGTAATCAAGTATCAGAATTCAATGCAAAGGATAATCCTTTTAATAGATACACAAGATATAAGTATTAATATGGCCAAGTTGCATACAGGCAACACTGACACTTCAGTACTAACACTAACCAGTAACATGTTCTAAAAAAGGTATTCCCTGATCCTGAGACATTTCCTACCTAAATACATATTTAAAGAATTTTGTTCTCAAAACTTGTTTTAAGAAGATAAGAAATTGTGTTTTTATTTCTTTTCACAACAGCACATTACTAACACTTGTCAAGACACATTGGTGAATACTGGGTTTCGGGTATTTGTACACTGTACAGATGACAAAATATACATTAAGATATGGAGTGCTTTCCAAATTCTTCCTAGTGCTTTCTAAATTAATCTCTCAAATTAAATGAATGTAAATTATTAGAAAAGCTACTGCATAAGATGAAAGTTATCTCAGTTAATAGAAATGCAAAAAAAGTTTTGAAAATACCTTTAAGGGAATACAGTTGTCTGAACATCAGGTTCTGGCATTTAATTTGCCTTATGACCCATTTATAGCCTAACCATCATTACAGTCTTTAATCTCGCTCACCAAGTATGGGGTTGGGGAGCAAAGAGACACTGAAATGTAGGAAATTACGCAGATTTATAATGAAGAAATCAAACCAAACAAATTCTACTTAGTTCCAGTATGGGCTTGAATTTAAACCCTGTCTGAATTTATTGCAATTCAGTTCCATGCCAGGACGTTGTGAACTGATCCAAACCCCTCGCACTGCAATACAAAATGTTCAATCAAGGCACAGTCCTGGCAGGGAAAGGGGAACTGATTAATACCAATCCCCTGCTCCACTTCCCAAAGCCTGGGAGCACAGGCTCTGCCAAGGCATCTCCTCTGCCCCCTAAAGCAGTGTGCGTTCCTCAGAACCTGAGTGGTGCTGGGATGGCCAGGGGGGAGATGGAGACAGAGGTAACCAGAGGTGCTGTCCCTGCTGTGCCCCGTGTCTGCCCCTGGAGGCACACAGCCAGGAACACACATCCAGGGTGACAACAGGACAACCACATCCACCGTGAGAAACGCCACAGAGATTGATTTACAGGGAAAATTGCAGCCTACTCAGTCTACCGCGGGCTCGCAAGAGCTGCTGACAGTGACAACAAGGACGGACATCAGAGAACAAAGGTGTGCCCAAAGTGTCCCGGTAGGAGCACCTCTGTCAGAGCCCGTCACAAGAGGAGACTCACCCTGTCGGGGGAGGCCCTGGCAGAGGCAGAACAACCTCACCGAGCGGCAGCGCGGGTCGCTCACGGGACAAGGACACCTAAGGAGAGGCTGCGCTGCTCTGCACAGCCAGGGCTGCAAAGGTGGCCCGGAACAAACTCCTCACGGGCACTCAAGGCAGACTGCACCCACAACCCCTTCTCAGCTTCAGTCTGGAGAATTTAATAGCAAATTCCGAGCTTCGTTTCAGCCCAAGAGCTCGGAACTCTTGCTGCACATTTGCAGTGTGCCTTCAGCTTTGGTTTAATGCCCTGCTCGTGTTACACAAACCCTTCCCATCTAGTGACAGAAGCAGAGCTGGGCGCTGGGCTAAGCGATCGTCGTGGGCTGCGGCTCCCCAATTGCAACAATCACAGCCTTGCTCTGTGCAGGAAACACATTCCCCTTGTGCCTCCTGCCTCTCACACCGCACCAACCCCAGCAAGCTGCAGAAACTTCATCTACACATAGACAATCAAGAGGCCAGCATGCCAGCACAGTTCAGAATCGGGTTTATAAACAGCTTTTAATGCACAATTATATAACCGTACATCGACAAAAGAAAATGGGGTTTGTTCCCTTCCTTGGGATATTTATCAACAGCAAATGGAATAATTGCAACTGGTAAAGCAAAATCAAAGCAGTGTTGCCAGTTCTATAAATGGGATTCTTCCTGCTTGTATCTTTCTTTCATATGAGAAAAAGCTAGGGAAAAAATAATTTATGCTCCAACAGAGTTTCCTATTTTCAACTAAGGTATGAAATAAAAAGGGGAATGGCATCATTCCCAGTCATTCAAAACATCAGTGTAACTTACTTTGCCAGTGACAGTGCCAGTGTCAATTGCAGGGGAAAAAAGTATCAAGAAAAGAACATAAATAAAGTGTACAAAAATAATCTGAGTATCCTGTTGAAAGACCATCAATAATCTGGTTTCTAAATGTAACTTTTAATATCTCACAGATTGCAGCCTGGGAATTTTTTTACATTTGCCCTTTTTTTTTTTTTTTCCTTCTGCTTTCTTCCCCGGGAAGACAGAAAAAACTTCTGTACCCAAGACGTTCTTAAGATTTTTGGGAAGTGGAAAGTAAACCACTAAGTAATTTAAACCTCACCAAAACACTTTGCCTAAATTAGGTATTTATAATGAAGGAATAATGTATGATTATTCAAATTTGCAATGAACAAATAAGCCAATAAAGCAATTTTATTACACGATGTCATATAAATGCAAAAAGAAAAAAAAAAAAATCAGCCTGAACAGACTCAAATCAGCTTTATGCTTTAAGAAACACAGTTCAAACAGTCTGGAGAAGAGCATCCTTTTAAGCCGTGAACCTCAGAAACTGCATTTGTGGGAGGACAGTGCCACCTTCTGGAAACTGATGCCTCCTCGTTTAGCCAAAATCAACCTGACTGTTCAACGTCTATTCTGGCATTTACACTCTCCTGCACAAAAGATGTTTTTTTTTTTCTCCCCTCCCCAGTGATAGCAAGTACCACATTCCAAAAAAACCACTTTTTGAGTAGCACTGAATATCTGAATTAGATGATTTTATCAAAATGGATCATTCAGCGCACAATATTCAGAAATACCCAGCAAACATCACAATTTCTTGCTTTTTTTTTTTAATAGTTTAGTAAGCCCACTTACAAGTACATTAAAAATGCAACATCCTGCTATAAAACCCTTTATATTAGTAAACATCTTCAGAATGAAGGTAGGTTTTTTGAATCATTATTAGCATAATATAACAGGTTACCAGAATCATAAGGTAGATGGTATTACCCTGAGGATCAGAATCTACAGAACACCCATGAGAGGAGTTGGGGAGAGCTGGACTTGCTCAGTTTGGTGAAGTGGAAATTAAGGTAGAATGTAACTGTAGCCAGTAACAGGTACAAATCCTTGCTTGGGAGATTCAGCTTGGACAGAAGGAAAAAATTATACCCTAGGAGCCCTGAAGCCTCTGGAGGTAATCTGCAAGAAATCTGTGTTCATGGAGATTTCTGAAATTTGGATACACAGAGCTGTACCACCTGACCTGATGGAGTGGTGCCAAAAGTTTCTGCTTTTTGAAAGGAGTCAGATTAACTGAATTCCAGAGGCCACTCCCAGCCAATGTTTCTCTGATTCTGTCTGAAGCAGTGGTTTTAAAGAACCTAAGTAAGGAAGCCAAGATGAAACAGAAGATGAAATACTGTTTTATCAGAAGCAAATGTTTTGGTACGTACTAGAAATTCATTCTTAAGACAGCAGTTTGTACCTAAAAAACTGTCTCCATCAAGTCTTTTAATCAAGTATTGAATTATGCACTTTCCTTCAGGTATCTGAGCCATGATGTCAGAACTGAAAATTGGTTCCAAATAAAGCCAAGTAGCCTGAACCTTCAGCCTTTCATCCAGAATCTCCTGTATGAAAAACAGCTTTCCTTCACCTTCCCTCTAGAGGGACATTAACTCAGATGCATTAACTGGTGCTTCCAGCAAAGCGTTGTCAGTAGACTGCTGAGACCCTTTGGGCAATTTGCATATTCAGCAGCAGGTGCAACAGGTGGAAGCTTTAATTTCAGCAGGTTTCACCTCATATGATTTCCTGCAAGAACAAATGCCACATTATTTTCTGCAACTGGATCATTTGTAAGGCTGATGGCAGGAGTTCCTGAACAAGGTGAATCCAATAAACAAACAGTACCAGTGAATAAATGCAGGACATGTTTTTGCATGTAATAGTATCTGTGGACTAATTCCCTTTAACAGAATATGGAATCTGGCTTCTGACAAACACCCAAGCCCAGACCACTCTCTGTGTTTGCTAGGATAGGTTGAGATCACAGAAAAAAGACAGAAAAGCAACCTCAACTGCTGAACCTAAACTAAGCAGACCTTGTCCTGCATACAGGACAACTGCAAAAAGATGTGTGGTATTAGTTAAAAGATTTCAAGTAGTAAATAGCCCAATACTTAAGTCATATTTTATTTCTGACTTCAAATTCCAAGTGTGGATGTGGAAGACATTTGGTTGACAGATTAAGGAGTTCAGTATTACTGCACTCACCATAGGTACATATTAATATAATTCAATAGTTATTCAGTCTTTCCTTCAAAAGCAAAAAATTCAAGGTCCTTTAGTCTATCGTTTGTTCTAAGTCTCAATTTTTTGCATCATTTAAAAATTATTTACCACCACCATTTGACACTTCTTACTGTCTCACCAGTATCACACAGATGTGATGATAGCAGTTCTCCCTATTCCCAATTCACTGACATAAGCAATTTGCAAAAATATATAAAAATAAAATGCTATTTATAACCTTATAACAAATACCTATATTCTTCTTTCCCATATTAAAACAGGAAACATTTTTTACATCTCTCATACTACTGGGCAATAAAGATGGAATTATTACCAAAAGTGCATGCTGTTAAAACAGATATTGTATATTTGTACAATAAATTCATTTGTTGTACAAATATACAATTCATTCACCATCATTGGAACCATGGCAGTAATTTTCTCAACAGCATATCCATACATGGGCTGCACCAAGTCCTGTTAAATTAAATATGTGAAAATTTATTTCACGTCTTCTTTTATTCACTGCCACAGGTTCTAAACAACAGACCATTGTACACAACATGTACCATTTCCTCTGAACAAAGTCCCTCTCCCATCTTTTAGCTTCTGGTACCTCATCTCTGGTGACCTTGCTCCTACCAAGAGCTAGAGAAAGATGCAGTTTCAAGAGGAAGGTTAGGAAGGTCAGTTAATTTTCTTACACCAAAATGAAGACAAGGAATTTGGAATTCTCTTTGGCAGCAGCCCAGAATTCTCCATGCTTTGTTAGGTCACTAAGAGACCATTGTGTAATTGCCTGAATCTCAATGACTGAAGCAACAGTCTTGTGTTATGGAACTAATACCTTGCATTATCACTGCCAATCATCAAAACACTCTGAAAACTGAAATTATGAAATTACCATGGCAAGCTTACTCTTTTTAAATAGGCAAGCCTAACTATTTTACATAAACAAGGAAGGAGCTCCTATTCTATGGGATTGTAGCAATTAGAGAATAAATACTTACTGGAATGCACATGTAGGGATATGTAATGAAATCTGAAAGAGCATTTCTGCAGGTCAGTGGGAGTTCTGAGGTATCCATAGTAGCTAGATATTTATAGCCAAGCTTTCTAGGAAAGGCTTCTGAGTTTTCACAATATGGCTATGTTTGGGGGATTTAACAAGGAAATATTTCATTGAGAAAAAAAACAAAACCAGATTAAAATCTATGCTCAAAGATGGAAGTACAGAACTTTGAACACAATGCTTAATGTTAGAATTTAATTTTCTGCTTTGGAAAAAATTTTAAATCTTTCATCACATCCCTGAGGTTTGTCTTGTTTTCACTTTCTTCATCTCCTTTACATAAGCCCTAACATTTTTAATTGTTGAAGAGCTAAACAATTCAGTAGCTATACATTTTAAGTAGAAAGTTTAGACAATATTTTCTTAGTCTTCAACCTTTCCATCTCTACTTCAGATATATTTTAGCTGGTAAAACAAAGGTGTTGATATAATACATCTGCTGTCTTACATACCAGAGTGTGTTAAAAATCTTTAGGAACATCTCCAATGCATTAGCACCCCCACATCATTAATTAAGAGTAAAAAGAAGCTTGAAGGGATTAAATAGTGTGTGGCTGACAAGGGACAAAAACTTTATCCCTTTAAAACAAGATTAATTTGCTGCTTAAGGAGGATAAACAAAAGCATTTCAAGTCTACGCTTTAGATTAAGCAGAAGAGATTTCTTGCTTGGTTACAATAGTTGGTTATGTTCTATTAGAGAAAATTACCTTTTTCTCTTTTCGTAATGTTTAAGGAAAGGAGATTTCTCCTGTAGTCTGAATTTTGACAGTGTGGTCTGAATATCATCAACAGATGACAAAATATGGGTTCCTGTTTCTCTATAGCCAAGAATTCCATTTAATCCCACTCGGAATTCCTTTCCATTAAAGCTTTCTCAATTGAATGTTCTTTGCTGGCTGTTTCACTGACAGGCTCAAACTTTTCTGGGAATTGTTCAAAATACAAGTTAATGACAAAACATTTAAGTCCTCAGAAGAAGACAGTGGTAAACCCACAACTTTGGACATCTTTCCCAGTGTCTTTCTTGCAAACCAGGATTGTGAATCACCTGGATTAGAGGAACATGGCATCTCAATTCTTTGAGTTTAACTTGCCTTGTTACTGCTGATGCATGTGGAGAACTGTGAAGGCTTTGACAAGTTTATACAGCCCACACCAGTAGGTTTCTACATCACTTCTATTTACCTGGGTTCACTTCTCTGTCCAGTCTGTTTTCTGTTGTATTCCCCAATCACATCACTGAGATGACATATCAACTCAGGACCATATAGGAACAAATTACCAGCCTCAGCAAACTTGCAGTTTAAATCTCAGAAGGGGTTTCATGCCAGTATGATGTTGCACACTACCCACGATGAAATGCAATTTGTTCCTTCTCCAACACAACATCATAGCGTAACACATACGCATCTTAAAGGCACCATATTCTCCGAGAGCAAACATTTTCCTTTTTGCTTGGAAAAATTTGCTGCAATTATGCCTGATATTAAACTTCACTCTAGCAAAAGTTCAAATCACTCAGACCCAAATTCAGCTGAGCACTGAGGCAGTCACTCACCTGTATTCCAAACATCTAACACCAGGCACATGCATCAGAACTTTGCTGAACAGCAAATGACTAAAGACAACTTACATTTCAAGGGTGAATGCAAGTGCTTTGCTGAACTGAAACATAAATACATCAAAGAAACAGCAGGGGGTTGATTACTGAAGTGATATTTGTGAAGTGAGGAGATGGGATTTTACAGTTCCCAAACTGCAAACTCTACATCTGCTAAATTTTAAATGATCACTCAACAAAGGCTGTAAAGGCGAAACGACTTCATACAACTTGCCAATGAGTGCTTTTTAAAGTTTTCTTATGAGGAAGACAACGCATGTCCAAGCTCTCTACACCTCAGGTTTCAGGCCTTTGATTAGTTTAGTGTATCAGGGATGGATATTGAGTCTTCCACAGCTAATTCAATTGCTTGAATTTAATTCTGGAAGACCAAGAGATATTCACTACACTGCCTGCTCAGAAGCCTGCAGAACATGCCACTTAATTCTCCTGGCATGTTGCCCACAGAAATTACTTGTTATCTGCTGCTGACACCAGCTAGATGGGCATAGAAATAAATCCCAAGCCATCATATACAAACACAGTGCTTTCTGGAAAACAGCTTTAAAATGTCCAGGTAATGCCCTTTTCACTAACTAAATACCTATATTACTCTCTAAATACCCACATTGCTAACCAGCCACACTGCTTGCCACCATACTCCTCTACATCTGTGACCTCCAAACTTTCTTGATCACACATCCCTTTCAGCAAGAAATTTTCGAGCACACCCCCCAATATATGTATATTTATTTACAGGTTGTACACACAAGCTTCTGTAGTAACATATTATATACACAATAAAACATATGCATTTATGTACCTATACATACATTATATGCATATGTTTTGTGTATATATTTTATGCTTATGTTTTATATTTAGGTTTTATGTATATAAAAGCTAGACATTAAAACCAGAATAAATTGAGATGAAATTAACAATACTATAACTTTTATTAACTTTATATAAAACATTTTTTCCTTTAGTAATAGTACTATCATTACTACTATTTTAAGTGAGAACAACTGTGTGATTGAATATGATTCATTAGTCTTGGTTCAATACTTTGAGATTCAAAGGTCTAAGTTCAGTTTATTTCAACACTTTGTTTTAATGGCTGTCATATCTGAAAAATAAGGTTTGATGACAGATTCAAACGGAAGAATTGCATTGTTGGCTGGGTTTAATAATAAATCATGATTAATCATGATGCCATGCACCAGTTATGCAAAGATATTTGTTTAAATTCGTAGAGTTTATTTTCACCTTCCCTGATGGCACTTTATTGTTCTTGCAAACTGACTGGAAGGTCTTGCATTTTTGAATCCGATTTTTTAAAATCTCATAAAAAAATTTTGAAAGAGGTTGCACAGAGCCTTGTCCAGCAGAGAATTGAAGCTTTCCAAGGCCACTGCCTCCGCAGGAAAACTTCTCCCCTGCTTTATCATTCACTGCAAAGAACGTCATCCCTATGCCTGGTCGGGATTCCCCTCCCTGGGAACTGAGGGAGCTGCCCCTCCGGCTGCTGCAGGAAAGCACCAAGGGGAACCTGGCAGCATTTTGTCTGTAGAGTGTAACTCCACCCCTGCACCACATTATCCTCTCCCAGCACACACAGTGCTCTCAGGACTCTCTTCAAACACCGAATGCTCCAGCCCCACAAGCAGCCCGTGGGGATCTGATGGACACGGATTTACCAGCAGCTTTACAGCTGACTGGGTAAAATCACCTGAATCAATCAGGTGACTTTGAACTTCGAACGTGCTCTTTGTTCCCCGTGTCATATCTAATGAAACTGAAATATAAAGCCCAAGTGGCCTTGATTTGGGTAAGCACTACCTAGCAACAACCGAAACATCAGTGTGTTATCAATGTAATTGTCATACTGAGTCCAAAACACAGCACTGTGCCAGCTACCGAGAAGAAAATGAACTCTAGTCCAGCTGAAACCAAGACAGTGACATAATATTTTGTACTTTGCACCAAGCTGAAGACTTGGTACGCAAATTAATTTCTGTGGTTTCCAAAGGGGTGCCTGTAGGAGAGAGTCATTCTCCCTGGAAACACTACAGGAGCAGCAGCCCAAACCAAAAGCATCTGTTTAAATTTGCACTGCTAAACCAATTAAAGGAGATCCGGGCAGCTTTAAGGAGGACTGTTGTTTATAAAACCCTGTTTCGGAGAGTTCCGATTGTTGGGTGCCAGTGCCCTGCGCTTCAGCGGGACTGAAGGCTCTGCGCCGTGCCAGGCCCTGCTCGCACCGAGCGAGGGCTGGGCTGGAAGCGATAAAACCCGCCATGGCAGAAAGTTAACTCTTCAAAGGGAGTTAAGCTAAAAAAAAAAAAACCAACCAAACAAACAAACAAACAAAAACCCAAAAAACAACAAACACAAAACCACCACCGAACAAAACGCACCTTTGAGCTCAGACAGCCCGCTCCGGCAGCGCGGTGCCGCGGGCGCTGAGGGAGCGCCTCAGCCGCCGCCCCGAGGCCCCGTGCTCGGCCGCTCTGCAGCGGGACACGGCCCCGCTCGGCCCCGCTGCTTCCCGGCTCCCACAGCCCCATCCCAGGCGCTGCAAACCCGCGGGAGCCTCAGGCTGGGCGCGGGGCCGAGCCCAGCGCCGGGAGCCCAGCGCCGGCCGGAGAGCTGCCATGGCCGGGGCGCTGAGCCCGCGCTGGACTCGCCTCAGCCGAGAGCAGCTCACAGCTGAGGGAACGGAATTAAACTTCCACAAAATATCTGTAGCTGTGCTAGGCCCGAGCTCAGCTGTGCTGGTACTGCACAGCGATTGTCCGCCAGCAGAAAAAGCCTCAGCCTCTGCTGTGCCTGCCAGTTTCAAGTAAGGATGGTGAAGATGGTTTTGAGCAGCATGTGCCATTCGCTGCTGCCTAGACAGGTGTCCTCCTTACCTTTATAAATAACCCGTGTGTATCAACGAGTGAGCGCCGGCGCTGTCTCTAGGCAAAGCAGGGGGGCAGGAGCGTCAGCTAAACATGCAAAGGAACTCAGCTGTGTTTGCAAAATGATTCCTGCTAAGATAGAACGGGCTTGGGTGGCTAACCCAAACAGCAACCAAAGGTTTTCCACGTGCCTCATCATGCATCAGCCCGTCTCGTGCACAATGACTTAGGAATTAAACAACCTGCCTGCCCCCACACTCTTGGAAAATTATGGAATACAAGAAAATATAAATAAAAATCTAATTCAGTTTCATGGGTAGTCAGTGGGTGTTTCCTCCACTGAATCCAATGCTTTGACCAATCTAAATCAACTACTGGCACAGTTGGTATGACTTCTAACACTTTGCTGTGGCCAGGTTTGGATTTCTGTGGGATCTGAAACAGCTTTTGCCATGTTGAGTAGTTTGTGAATTTTAAATGAGGTTTCTATATATTTTCACAGCAATACATAAAAAGTATCACTACATTTTACAGTTAACCTGCTGAAAAATCCCTATAAATGAGCTCCAGTTCAGGCCTGTAACCAATCTTGTGAACTGCACACAGAGCATTATGAGTCTAGATAGCAAGTTTTAAACATAAAAGCTCCTTCATTGAAATACCACAGGCAAAGAACCACCAGGGTATTTCTGCTTTGTCCAGCTGTAGAAGGCTCAACATCACCTGGAATTCCCAGTGCCTTTTCTAAATCCAAGCCAGCACCAAAGCCTGGTTTTGATTTTGAAATGAGAAATACCCTCATACTCAACCTAGCCTAGGGACATTCAAACAAGCTCTACTTTGTACTGGCTATGACATGGAGCAGGCCAGCTGGAAACCATGCAAAGGGAGTTCCCTGCTACTGCAACTATCAGAACTACACCTACAGCAAGCAGTGGCACATTCAGCAGACCCTGCCATCCACTGCTGGGCATGGGAGTCCTTTTGGGGGAATGTGACATATTGGGGTTTATTGTCTGATTAGGAAACTGGAAGTAGCATCCCTGCTTGTACTCTTCAGAGGAAGAAAGACACACATTGCTAATATGAAAAGCATTATAAAGACAACACTTATCCATGTAATATTTTTCATTAACAGAAGAACTTTCTTCTTGCAAACAAGAATAATACCTACCTTGCTGTTTATTCACTACATGGGCTACCAGATAAGAACTTTTATGTCATCCTGTACCTGCTTTTGATTATTAAAAGGTTTCTTTATACTCTCATAGCACATTACTCATTGGTAGGTGACTTGGCAATTCAGCTTTGTAATCTTACCATTACATTTGGTAGACTTTCTACACTCTAATTCATTCTGTATCTTGCTCATTTCTGCAGTGCTGAGTGGACCGAGCAGCATTTTCAATGACAGGCATTTTCAAGCCTGTCAGCTGCCAGGTTCTTAATGCCCAGGACGAGCTGTTTCTGAAACAGAAATTGCACACTTGTGTTCTGCCCCAAATTTTACAAATTCTACAATATTTTTTCAAACAGCTTGCCTCACTTGGCAAGAGCACCAGCATGGCTGTCCTAGTAAGAGGAGGGTCAGTTATTACCATATAATGGTTTGGGTTGGAAGCACCCCCCTTACAGATGATCCAGTTCCACCCCTCTGTCATGGGCAGAGATACCTTCCACTAGACAGCTTGCTCAGAGCCCCATCCAACCTGGCCTTGAACACTTTCAGGGATGGGGCATCCACAGCTTTTTTGAGCAACCTGTTCCAGTACTTCATGATCCTCACTGTCAAGAATTTATTCCTACTAAGTCTACTCTCAGTTTAAAGGCACTGTGATGCATTTCTCAAAGATGTCTCCTTCCTTAGGACTTTTGAAAAGGCAGAAATTTCAAATAGTCTCAAACCACCATTAAACAGAATAGTTTGTTTTGTTGACGTGTTAAAAAAAATAGGCATCACTCCTGCAGCTCATACTGCAAGAAATGTAAATATTTGGGTAATTTCTGAACTTAATGCTGCAACACCAAATCAACCATGTGAATACACTGTTTCTTTCACTAAAAAGAAAGCCCATTGGTGCTTTTCAAACAACAGAAAAGCTTTGTCAGTGAAATGTGCCTTTGGAAGAAACATACTGTCCGGGCCACCAGGAGTTAACCCCCTCTTTTGAATGCAATCCTCTTTCTAAAGGACACTTGTTTGGGGTTTTGTTGTTTTTTATTTCAGTCATCTACTTGAAAATGAAACAAATGTACCAATAGTGCCCTAGGAAGTTAGTATGTATAACAAAGATTCCATTTAAGTTGTTTTACACAGCCATTCTGAAAGGGCACTAGAACTTAACAGAAAACGTATCACCTCAGTAAGCACAGCAAGATATAGACAGATCATTACAAAAAGGAACATCAACATTTTCTACATAAACCCCAGACACATGGAAAACAGTTCCAGGAAGTGAGCTGCTAGTGATTCACTAGCAGCAGTCAGCATGGATTCAGCAAGGGGAAGTCAGACTCGAGCAAGGCTCTGCAGCAAAGGGGGAGCAGCAGACGCTGCCTGCCGAGACTCAGCCAGGCCTGACACTCCCCCAGAGATCCTGGTTATGATGATGGGCAGAGCCCATCAGTGACACAGAACTTGGAGAGGCTGATACACCTGTGGGTCCTGCTGCCATCCACAGGGACCTCTGCAGAAATGGGCTGTGGAGGAGCAGTCCCATACACTGCCACATCCTGGAGCCATCCCTTTGCAGAGCAGGCCCTGGGCTCCTAGAGCTGAACAGGAGGCAGCAGTGTGCCCCAGGCTGCTGGCATGGGCTGCAGCAGCAGAGTGACAGAGGTGATCCTTCCCTTGACTCCCACAGGAGCAGTGCCCAGCTCGAGGCACCCCAGTGCCCAGTGTGAGACACACAAAGACACGGCTGAGAGTCCAGCTAAAGGCCACAAAGGGATGCAGGGACTGCAGCACCTCTCTTACAAAGAAAGGATGAAGCAGCAGGGATTGTTTAGCCAGAAGAAAGCTCAGGGAGACTCTTATCAACATGTATCATCATCTGAAGTGGGGGAGCAAGGAAGATGGAGCCAGGCTCTTGTCAGTGATGCCCAGTGACAGGACAAGAGGGAGTGGGCACACGCTGGAACACGTGAGGCTCCATCTGAGCACAAGAACATACTTTTACTGTGAGGCTGACTGAGAACTGCAGCAGGTGGCCCAGGGAGACAGAGTTTCCTTCCTTGGAGATCCAAAGCCATCTGGACATGGTTTTGGCCAACAAGGCCTAGATGAGATGGCTGGAGCAGGGGGCTTGGACAACACGCCTTCCAGAGGTCCTTCCCAACCTCAACCAGCCTCTGATTCTGTGAATAAACAAAAACGTGGAGGTTTTGAAAATGGCAAAGTTTATTTTTTTTTTAATATAAAAAGGTACTGAACTGCACAGAAGTATGACTTCAGTCATCTGAAACTTTTACTCAGCATTCATTCACACTTGGAAAGTCCCAGTAATATAGCAGGAAGCAAAACAGGCTAACAGTTGCTTACAATGTATGCATTTACATTCACTTGGGGTTAATTTGTACACCAATATTTTAAAATAAATCACATGTACTTATCCAAAAAAGGGTGATTCAAGGTATATTTTAAGTATATATAAAACACAAATAAAGTCTTCAAAACTAAAATTCTTTGGATAAAACCAATTTTCAATTATTTAAAGATAAGTTAGCTCTAAAGCAGTAAGAAATGTAAACATCAGATACTGTGATAAAAATCTTAAGGAACAACAGCTTTGTCATAAAGTGCTGGCATAAGCTATCAGCTTTATTTTCCAGATGCTAAAAAACAGTTCTAATTTCAATTCAGGAACATTTTGGCAGAATTTTAAATTACAATTTTTTAAACATTCTTTTTTACCTTTATCTACACAGCTTTTTGGCATTTTCTTCTTAAGTGAACTTTATCTTCTACATATGTATCAAACAATTTGTGTTTTTAACTTACCCAGTTGAAACTGGAGTCCATAATGGTGGAAAAAAAGAAATCAAAAGGTCAGGTAAGGTTCCAACTGGGAAAAGCCAAGGACTTTGAAAAGTAAGGGTGTCAAGTACCTGAGCACAATCCAACAGCTGCCTCCTGCAGCCTAACTCTGTAATTACATATCCAACCAGTACCACTGAAAAAAGCTCCATGAGAATGAATACACGGAGGAGACTCAGTGTGGTTCACTCACACAAAGCTATCAGAGATGTGTCTCTGCTGAACAAACTTCTTACTTCATTTCACATGAAATTAAGTCTTGGAGAACTTTTCCTTCTTCTGACAAACACAAGATGAAAAGTCTTACATGCCTTACACCTCAGTCTGCATTCCACTTGTCAAGGTGAGCATCCCCCCAAACCAAGACAACAAGTCCTGAATCCCCTCATGCATTATAGTGGCTCTTATACTGAAATCTGTTTGGGGAAAACCTGTTCTTTCCTTGTGTGAAGAAAGATAAAGCACAACCTTTTACCACTCATTAGGTTCACCTCTCAGTCATGTTCCAAAATGCCAATCTGCCCAACTACTGACAAATCCACAGGCACACTTGAAAATGATTATCAGATTGTGGTATTTTATTACAGAAAACAAATCCAATTCAAAGACAATTAAATTTAAGCTTTGAGGAGTGGAAAATCCAAAAATATTTTAAAGTGGCATTTACTTTCAAAATATCTGTAAGAGTTTTAATAAATTCACTGCCCAAAAGGGCTCCCAAGCCTCTGTTATGATTAAGGGGCTTATATCAACAGTTTCAGGCTGTTAAGGCACAACTGGCATTTGCTCTAAGCCAAAACTTGACACAGGGATTATTTATTACCTCAGAGCCAGGAACAAGTGGAAGGCACAGAACTTTAAAAAATACCACTAACCAAACCAATTTCAAAAGGCTTAAAACAATTATTAGGTAGTTTGTCTTAACTAAACTGCAGTCCATTTCTCAGAGCAGGTATGAAGCTGAGTAATTGTGGGCAACAACTGACAGCAAGATGCACTTCTACATTAGAGGGGCACAGAGAAAAGTTGTTAATTGCAGTTTCACTGGCAAAAATGGTTATTTTCAGTTTACTCAGTTTTACTACTTTTAACCAGAGGCTTTGTGTTTTGGGGCTTATTTGTGTGGGGTTTTTTTGGGAGGATTGTTTTGGGGATTTCTTTTAGGTAAGGAAGAATCAACACAACCACGCAGAATACGCACAGTAACGCCCAAGCGGATCAGATCTATAAGGCAGAACTGCTAGTGATCCTAGAGGGAAAACAGGTTTCCAAATGGCCCCAACAGATGTACTGTGGTCCCAAAACATACCAAATTTAGCCTCTATTTAAAGTGGTAGCAAGCAAGTCCAGTAAACCAGCAAGATTCATCTTTCCTTCTTCCCTTCAATTTCTTACTAAGGGTAGTCCTAAAAGCATGCACGTGTTCAACCACTGGTTGGCAAAGGCTTTGTTTAAGCTCATTTGCAGGTTTTGGTTTGTTCACTCTAGCATCATCTTTTGACTAGAACTTGAAAAGTGCAAAAATATTTAATTATATCTTCTTAAAAAAAATAATTAATTTTATTGGCGCAACAACTCCAATCCCTCAGGAGTTAAATCCACTGCCAGCAATGGATAGACAAGGAGGCACCAGCATAAAAGAATCAAAGTGCATTTCCAGTATGCCAACGCTGCACGAATTGGCAAGCCAGAACCCTTTTTTCACCACTGGAACAGATTATGCTGAATTCATTTCATGCAAAGTCTGTATTACACCTTAACACACAAAGTCTGTCATGAAGTCTTGGGGGTACTGCAACGAGTCGTCGAAGCGGAAGCGTTTGGAGAGCGTGCTGCTGTCCTCTGGAATGTTCTCCTTGTCCTCCTTGTCGCTGCAGCTGCCATTGCAGCTGGCTTTCACACTCCGCTCTTCTGAGCACTTGGCTGTGTGTCCTGGCAGCTGAGAGGAGCAGCAAGTTTCCTCAGGGCTGCACAGGAGCGTGGGCTCCCCTTGCTGCAACCACCAATGGGAGAGACAGTCCGCTGCAGTGGGCCTGTCCCTTCGGAAGGAGAAAGGGAAAGGTTGCTTCAGTTCATGTCACCAATACTGAGAAACTAAAATAGCTCTGATGCTAAAAATCCTCAGCAAAATTGACACTGCAGAGTCAGTATTGGTGTGTTTTCACGCCTACCTCAGCTGCTACAAAACACAGTTTTGTATTGGCTACATGCATCTAAATGTAGTTGATGGATTACCCTAGAACTGGTAAGCTTTCACCAGAACAAGGAACATAGTCTCTGGGAACGTTTTCAGCATGGTCCCCAGGAATGTTTTCAACGTGGTATATATAAATAGGCATTTGCCTTTGCTTTTAAAGTCATGTTTTATACAGACCATAAATAGTGAGGCTCATGAATATTCAGTCATTATGCTTTCAAGGATAGCCAAGTTAACAGGATGTCATCAACTCTGACATTTTCTAGTGTTTTACTCTTGCAATTCATCTGGCATAAACCCTTTCAAAATGTAGATCCTATCAAACAAACCAGAAATAGAAAACTGTTCCTCTGCATAACCCAGTACAGTGCCACTGCAAGTTATAATTGTACTCTGCATTGTTAACTTCCACAGAATTTGCCAGAAAAGTGGCTCCAAGGCAACAGAGCCCACTACTAGTCCCTAACTACACCAGAACATGAGAATATTGTTCAGTCAGGAAACTGTCACTTTACAGAGTTGACTCTCTGAGAAAAGACTTTTCCTCTTAACTTCAAGGAGGTAAAGTCATCAGCTTATTGAGGATATAATGAAGATGCTTGAGATGCCCAGGAGAAAGCGAGCAGTAATTGTGACAGAATTTCAAATATTCCACAGGTCCACACTACGAGTGATCAAAGCAGGTTCTTCATCTTTGATTCCTTTTTTCTAGGTGCTCCACAAACACAAAAGACAAGATTTCCTCATGATATTGGGGTTTGGTGAATCATTTCAGATCCTGACAAACCATGTATGTGAAATGTTAAGACAGGAAGGAGTCTTCAGAGACATGACTTTCTATGGAGTCCTAATTGCCTCAGAGCAGCCACTTCCCAGGAATCACCTCCTATCATCTCCTGCTATCCAAGGGCCCCTCTCAGCCAAGCAGAGTCACTCCTGCTTGCTGGAGGCTCGCTGAAGATGACAAGGATTACTGTCTCACCACAGGTGACAATATCTAGCACTGCAATCAATAATACCTGACCAGGTCACTTCTCAAAAGTTCAGCTACTTTGCAAGGTCTTGATTAGAGTCTAAACTCCTGAAGAATGGAGAGTTAAGGGAGTGTGCCTTAACTCCAAAGTTTTCGCTTTGGATTGAGAACATTTTTAGAAGACTGAACAAGGCAAAACATTGCCGAGTATAAATATATAATAAGAGATGTATTCAAGTGAAAAGATAAAGCTAAGTCAGGAAACAAGAGAGCACTGCAAAGAGGTTGCATTGCCTTTCCAAACTGCAGTAATTATGGAAAAGAATGTCTGTCTATGCTCTTTCTAGAGTATACTTCAATAAAATCTGTTCAAAATCTGTCACCTGATTGAAAATATAAAGAAACTAAAACAAGCAAACAAAAAGCCACCCTCAAAGAACAAGCCTGACTAATAATAACATTATCTGTAAAAATAATAAAAATAATATCTGACAATTTTAGCCAGGCATTGAATCCAGGATTCTTCTCACACATTATGGAAAAGCATAAACCTGCACTTTCAAACATCCAGTTAAAAATACCAATGCATTGTGAAATATCCAACTGATCCTATTAGAAACATTTAAGTACATAAATTAACATTCACTTTTTCTCCACAAATTTAGGATTCTTGCCTGGAGGAGTTTGCTACTTACTCTGGATTTTTTATGAGAAGTTTTTGAATGAAGTCTTTTGCAGGCTGTGAAACTGATGAAAATGTTTCTTCTGAATAATCCACATTAACTTGAGATATGTTAAGGTAAGTCTCCTGAACATCAGCTCCCACAAACGGAGATTCCTGTGTCAGCAGCATGTAGGAGATGACACCGATGTTCCTGAGATAAGAACAAAATGTATAAACCTACTAGAGAATCTAAACAATGCACCTTGCATGTATTTACTGTGCTGCAGATCAAACTTCCTGACGTGTACCACACTCAGAATTACAGCAAACCTGTTACACCTCAGTTTTATGTGATTCAAGCATGACTGCACATACACACACAAGGAAAGACATGTGTGTATGTATCTTAATGAAGGGATTTATGAAAACTGTTTAATCTCAATATACCCTTTTCTTCCTACTGAGATTGTTAGGAAAAGGAAATACCACTTTTACACAACCCACTCGTGGGACATATGGCAATTCTGGATAATAGAGCTGCAAAAAAGACAGACATTCTCATCTGAATGCAAATAAACCCCATCTTTCACTGCAATTGTGGCTGACAAAGCAAAGACTTTTAATCAACCTCTGTGTACATTTGACATCTGAGTTGTGTTACAATCTCCTCTAGCTGAGATGTTCCTCCCAAGAACATGAGTACCACAGATCATGCAATGTATTATAAATCTAAAGATGGTTTCTTGATGCATAATAAAAAAACATTTTTGTGATCTGATAGATCAGAATTTAGTACTCATTACAGTGTGGAAACATCCAGCTTCTGTGTTTGTCATTGTGAGCAGAGCATCAATAGGGGTTTTTTATGTTTTCCCACAAATAACACGTGATTAAAAACATTCATGAACAGATTTAGTTACTATTATGAGTTGAGGATTTCAAAGGAGCAATTGGCAACTTTTAGCAGTGAATTTTAATTAAGATGCTGAAGATTTTGTTTTAAAGGAAACATTTCAAAGCTAGCCTTTAACACAGCTCATAGAATTAAAAAAGCCACAAAAAGTTGTGGGTCAGTTCAAGGTACTTGTCATTTTTTATGATTCATTCTGCAGATATTTCTCTAAAAGTAAGAAGTAGGAAGTTTACACCCTTACAATTTGTATGAAAAACATTTAACAATGTAGAAGTGGGGAGGGAATTGTCCTAGAGTAGCTAATATCTGAAGCATGTCCTCCAGGAGGAAGTAATACCTAAAGTATGTTATCCAGTCACTGTTGTTATTCCCTCAAAACAAACACCTATCCTCCACAGGCTCAGAAGCCACCTGCATTCCCCACTAAGTGTGCAACAGACCCATAAACTCCTGTAAGCCCTGAGTTATATCCTGAGGACTTCTTCCGCTCCCATCCCTCCCTCCCTCCCTCCCTCTTTCAGCCAGCCCACCAACAAAAGGAGATTCTTGGAAGCCAGATGAAATTGCATCAGGCCCTTAAATTGTTAAGGGGTCCCATCAAACCTCAGTAAAATGAAGATAAAACCTACCACATGTCTGTAGCTGTGGTAATAGGATCATAGTTCAAGATTTCTGGAGCTAAAAAATGGGGGAGAAGAAAAATGCTTTAATATATATCTCATTCAAATGGCCTTGAATCACACACTACATTTCTGGCATTCTTTTGCCAACCATTATTATGAGACTCAACATGTAGTTTCAATAATTAGGTTTATTATTTCCAAGCCACAAGGGTGGCAAAAAGTTATTTCCCTTTGCCTAGACACGGATGTTTACTGGGCTCACACCAAAGTGGCACTGCATGCCCTCAAGTCTATCCAAGTTTAAGGATGTGCTCTAAACAGATGCACGCACAGAAATTTTTCTCCTAAGAGGCTTTGAATTATACAGCTTTTTAAGGGGAATGCATAAACCCCTCAGCATGTTAGAACTGCAAAACAAGATGACCAAGCCAATTTTAGGATCAGTGGCTGTTAGCATAGGCTAGGTAGGAAGTTATTCACTGCAGAATGAAGTGCTCTTAACACTGAGTGTTGGCAAGTCATGAAGGAAACTCGTCCCTCAGAGAGGGCCAAGTGTTAACAGCAATCTTTCCCTTTCCAAGGAATATTTTAATCTCATTAAATCACCATATTGAATAACATTGAAGATGTTACATTAATTCAAAGAACATTTCCTTGGGCGTGCTAATGTTGTATTTCAATTCTAATCAGAACAATTTAACAGCAAACACTACAGTATAAAATTGAGAAGTGCACTTATCGATACAATTCAGGATTGTTTGGTGCCGGTATTTGTTGACTGCTCTTAAAAAAGAGAGTCATGCTCAAACATGCTCAAAACATGTTGCCTTGTCCTGTATTGCTCTTTATCAGCTTGTAAGTTGCTCAGTGTGCTCCGTGAGCTGCTCAGTTCCCTCAGCCTCAGCAGATGCTGTGGCACAGCCCCTCCATACCCAGATACTCAGTTGTTCCCATGATCTGCCGCAGCTCATTGCAGTTCTCCAGCTTCCGGGACATCCCAAAATCTACAATTTTTACATCACCGAGGGGATTGACGCTGCTCAGCAAAATATTTTGAGGCTACAATAGAAAATATTGCATTCCTAATTAATAAAATACAATCTGAAAAAAAGGCCCAATGTAGTAAATGACACTTCAGCTTCTATTATGCAATACTTATTGCTAAACGTTATTTAAAAATATTTAATGTCCGTCCTTTAAATCTTATTTTAATAGCTTTTAATCTCCTTTTTCTCCTTATCTTTGTTATGTATTTAACAAATGACTTTCATAAACATAATAAAGTGAAGATAAAGTGCTAAAACAAAGCTTGCTGCAGCCTCACCTTTAAATCAAGATGAACAATATTGTTTTCATGCAAGCAGCAAAGTCCTTCAAGTATTTGCCTTATAAGCCTTACAATATCCCTTTCACAAATTCTGTCATCCAGATCTGGGACACACAAGTCAAATATTTCTCCTCCAGCAGCACTGAAACACATTGAAGAACACCTATGTATTAAGTTTAAATTACTAAGCTTAAGTGGGGAAAAATGTTTTCAACAGCACCTATTTATCTAAAATACATCTGTAATACCAGAGAGGCTGGGAATACTTTTTTTTTTAACACATTTATACTGAAACACTTAATATAAAGACTTAGAAAAGTTAAAAAAAATCTTATTAAGCTTTTCTTTCCTTATAGCCTGAAACAGCAGTTGATACTGGTAACCTCCTAATGCTCTGGTCTCCTCAAGCAAGTGGGAAGATGCCTCCCAGAAGTCAAGTTCCATCATCAGTCCCTAATCAAAGAAGCCTTTCTTTTCAGAATCTAAAATTTCTTCCATAAGACCAGTTCATAAATAATTCAGAGCCGTGTAAGGCAGCATGGAAATATCTGTGTTCCTGTGGTTTATGAGTTATTCCTACACTTGGCTGCAGTGTCAGCTGTCTCCTTTCAGGCTGGGTTTGAGATCATTACTCGGCCTGCTCCGAGTGCCTGGAGTTTCCCTCCCAAGGATGAAGGGCTTCCTCAAACCTACAGATCACTGAGCCTGAACTTCCCTGCTAACAAAATGGCAGTCTAGCAAAAAGTCAGATAATGGACAAAAGGAATGAACACAGCCACAAAGCTGCTGAGGTTACGGGAGGTGTCAGTAATGCCTGCCCTGGGTGACTTTATGGAACATGGACGTGAGGGAGGGGCAGAGGCTCCCACAGTATTGCTGTACCCAGGTTACATTATGGGCTGCACGGGTGGGCACCCGGATGGGTAAGGAGCTAAAGGCTCTGCAGAAACCGATTGGCAAAGAAAGCCTTAGAACAACAAACAATATCTTAGGAGTCATCTAGCTCCAGGAGGGGAAAAACGCTTTTTAAGATAGAATCTAGCTAAATTCCTTCAAATTTTCCAAAGAATGTACAGAGACCACCATTAACAGCACTTCAAATACTTTGCACATGAATCTTAAAGCTTAGAAAGAATTAATTTCACAGGCTGTATTTTTGCTCCTTACATTCCACATAAAAGCTTACACATACAACAAATATGATAGATAATTCAAATTCAATTCCCAAATTCAACTTATTTTTCAGAGTTAGTAAGAAGCTTCAGGGACATGTGTAAAAAATGAGGAAATTTTTTAGGAAACTGCTCCAAAAGTCAGTTTTAAAACAACAAAACCACTAAATTTAAGAGCTCAAAACAAACAAAGTAACTGTAAGTCTTGAGTCACCAGAAAGTGTCAAGTGCTAACTTGAAGTTCACAGGCATGGATGTGCTCAACCTCTTTGAAATCTGTGTACTTGGTATCAGTGACTTTGGTTTTTTGTGTGTGATTTAAAGTGCATCAAAGCACTCAGGACTTTCTGTGCTATTCCAAGAACATTATTTCCAGGCAGCTTAATCCTTAAAGGAAAAAATATAAAGTATATTATAATGAAAGATTAGCATAATGTATACAGGGTATTGTTGCAATTCTTCTGGGCATTCGGGCAACTCATGCAATAAATTAATATATTGAAAGATTTGCTCCTACAAACATGGAACATGAGATGAAGGCATACTTACTACTCCAACACTAAGATGATTTCATTTGCTGTTTCATAGACTTCATGGAGATTAACTATGCGAGGATTGGATTTCATTAATTCAAGGACAGCAATTTCATGCAGAATCTCTGCTTTGCAGTCTTGACCTCTTCTTCTTTTCTTTAAAAATTTAGCTGCATACTCTTGGCCTGTGGATTTAGCTACACATTTTCTAACCACAGCACATCTTCCTCTAAAAGGGAAATAAAAGGGAAAGCATTGAGATGCAGGAAATCAAAAGTGCATAAATTAATACTAGAAATAAGAAGACATAGCAAATAATGGTAAACAAACAAAAAAATTTATTGGGGGATGCCATGCTTGGCCTGCTCTTCCACTGTTTCCTGAACACTCACTTGCAGGCACTGTAGAAGGATACTAAGCCTAAGAAGGATACTAAGATGAAGCTCTGGTGAGACCCAGTAAAATTCCCTTTACACAGCCTAGCTAAACATTAAATCAGAGTATCAGGTTACAGGGACATTCTCACTGTCAGGTCACAGAATAATTCGGTTGGAAAGGATTTCTGGAGGTCTCTAAAAACCTCCTGCTTAAAGCAGGGCCAGCCATGAGGTCTTACAGGGCTGCTCAGGTTGGCAAGGTATTAGAAAACCCTCAACCTCATTACAACACCTACAGGACAACAATAAACAATGCAAACTCCCATGAAATGCAGAGAATGCACAGGGAAGACAAAGCACATTTAAATGCATGGGTGGGGCAGAAGGTTTTCAGTGAAAAAAAAATTTAGTCATAAAGAGAATTTCCTTCCACAAACCACGTAGTACTCCTACAAAAATCCCAGGTATCTGCAAAATGTTTCAAAACATCTTAATAGAAAAGCACCCACTACTTAGCATTCTCTTCCTCAATTACAGTTCAACAAAGTGTGCTACTTTACTTCCTAGCCAACTGTTTAGGTATGGAAACAAAACCATATTTTGGCAAAGAAATGTTTTTAGAAGAAAATCACACACTGTAGTTAAAACACCAAGCTGATCTTTTAAAAAATGAGAAGGAAAAAATGCAGGTTTTTTTAAGCCAAGTTATAAACTCCTGAAAAAACCACAATTTTATAACCACTAATATTGTATTCCCAGAAATCCTGGTTGCATACATGCAAAGTGTTTTCAAATAGTACAAGAAACCTTATTTACAAAAAAACAACTTGAAAGGCTGCAATAAACTGTGAGTAAAGTTCTAAAAACAGTATCAAGCTATGCACAAAGTGCAAAATCTACATTTATCTCTTAAAAAAAAAAGCCTGTCCACCTCTATTTTTTGTTACCGCAGCATACTAAGAACAAACATAATGAAACAGCTCAGAACCAGCTGTCTGAGCTGTATTCTTTAAAGCTTCTTTAGTAGAAAATACCACATTGCCTTGCAGGCTTTGCCTTTTTTCTGGTGCAAAAATCCCTATGTTTAAAAGGAACATTTCTTTAAAAAAATGTATTTTTTGAAAAAATATCTAATTTAATCAAAATGGGGATTAGCATCTCATGCAAAAAATCAATTTTCATTTACAAATAACTCTACAAAAGTGCCAGAATTATTAAATATCTAAAGATGACTATGAATCATACTGCTAGAACTTAAAAATAAATGCAACAAAACAGGCCTTCTGTTATCATTTATTTCAACATCAATTAGTTGTAGATTTTCTCTATCCTTTTTGAAAGCACTAAACTTTAGAGGTGAAAGTTATTTAGTCTGATAGACACACACTCTTCACCCTGAGCAACTATTTGTAAGCCTGAAATGGCCACGTTCTTTCCCAATTGTGAACCCAGCCTATTACTGCAGAGCACTTGAAGTTACTGAGCTCCATTTCATAATATACCCAAGCTGAAAACACTCCCCTCTCCAGCCCACATTCTCTTTTTAGCATCACATCAACCCTGCCAGGCACTAGAGTGTCTCTAAAATTAACAAAGGGGAACCAGTGTAGTTTCATGAGAACAGCAAGATCTCCCCCAGTAGTTTTGGCACATCTTCCTTGTGGTTGCTGTGAGTTTAACAACTTTGAAGGATCAGTGATATTTCCAGATTTGAGAAGTAAGAATTTCCACTTGTTTACTAGTAGGGTGCCAATTAAGGCAAAAATAAGGGCAAAAAACAAGGCAAAAAGAGTCTTTTAGAGCAGTGGAAATTGCTCCAGAAACACAAAAACATCAGCTCGGAAGCGGTGCCCTGACGCAAGCGGAGCGGTTCCCACTCCTTGCCTGCGTAACCATCCCCCTCAGAGCCCAGCTCTGCAAGAAACACTGAGCTCAGGATGTTTTCATATCTCAGCTCAGAAACCACAGCAATTTAACTACTTCAAAAGGAGCCAAGCCACGCACACACCAGGGACAGAAGTACTTAACCCACTAAACAGAACCTAACCTGCCAGCTTCGTGAGTCAGTGTCTTAAATACCAAAGGACCCAACAGATAAGGGTGTGGGAGAAAGAACTGGGGCTTGGGAAGCTTAAGCAGAGAACAAGGGAACTATTTACTACACAATCTCAGCAGGAAAAAGAAAAATGCAAGTTAAAATTAAAGCATGTTGAATCCTTTAGAGAGCTTATAAAGAAAAGAAGGATTTTACATCACTTAGAAAGCATTTATACACACAAGAAATCACAAATGTGTTTGTAAAATAGAGTTCTGCTTCCGTTTTCTTTGCACTTTGGCACTTACTTTGTTATGCCTGGTTTTAGCATGCACAGAAAAAAATTAAAAACTCTGTTCTGGAAATCACATAAAATCTACACTTTTGTTTGCTTTAGACATCTCACAAGTATGTAGAGTTGGAAAATCCAGCGTCGGAACAATACCTGAGTTCTAGAGGGTGCTGCATATAAACTGCTTCTGTAGAGCTTAGAATTCAAAAGCAGAGCTGACAAAAGTTAAGAAAAGAAGAAAGTTATGGGCTGCAAATGTGCACTTCTATAAAAGTGTACCAGACAAAGCACATGCTAGAAAAATAGAAAAAAAAAAAAAATCCCAAGAGAACAATGAAGGCAGAAAAGCTCACAGAGCACATGCAGAGGAGCATCGCTGCTGACAGAACGAGCTGCAGGTGCAAAGGATCCTGATGCAGCACAGCAAGGCACAGCTGTGGGGCTGTTCAGGGAGCTTGGAAACACCACCACAGCATCATGTTTGCATGGCTTTACACCCAGTTCACTGAGTACTTTCAAGGCATGAATTAACCCAGCCACTTCAAAACATATATTCACTTGTATGTCTCAAACAGTGTCACAAATACCAAGGGTTTGGGTGCTTTGTTATTTCCTGTTTCACTGCTGCAAACAAAAGCAAGGGAAGCAGGCTGCAAAACTGCTCTGAAACAGCAGATTGATCGAAACTCACTAACTGCTTGAGGCTGGGAAGGGGAGAGAAAAGGTCTTTGTTTTCTGGGCTTCAGAAAACTCACCCAAACACCTGGAACAACCAACTCAAAACCCTCATTCTTTGTTTTCAGCATCACCCTATGTCATCTCTTGTTTAGGCCGTGCCCCTGGAATCTATGTGGGCTAGGCAGGGAAAGGAAGATAATCCCAAATCTTCATGCCTCTGAAAACCCTCCAGATCTCTGACATGGAAAAGGCTACCAACTTATGCCTCGCTGTCCCTTCTCCTGGTCCCTAAAGAACCCACTGTGATGCTAAGAAGGTGACAGGGTAGGAGAGAGGCATACTCCATTCTCCATCTACTGCCATAAAGGTTTGCTTCATTGTACAGAGAATTTTCTTGCAGCAGAAATTCCTCTTGCTCAAATAAAATAAATAGGAATAATCTTACCTTCCCAGCTCTTTTGATTCAAGCATATAGAAATTGTGGAAGTTATCTGTCTTGATTGGTGTGTGTAGAGATGTGGCCAACAAGCCAGAAAGGCTTTTATTCTCCAGCTTTCTCCTTGACATTGTTGGGAGCAGATCTCTCTCTTCTACCAGCCACCTGTTGAAGCAAAACAGTTAAGAGTTTTGGAAATGCCATAGTTACAGCATAGGAAAGTATACAAATATAATGACTTTAGGGCTATAAAACTAGAATAGCCAGAACTTTGTTCAGTAGCAGCCTGAAAACAACACATTTAACCACTGTAAAAATAGAACCTGAAAGGAATAGTAATCAAGACATGCTAATTTAATAATGTAAACACTCAAGATGGGGGGTTTTTTTGTTCCTGGAGCATATCCATAAGATACTAGGGATAAGCTTTAGTTCTAATAAAAATGCTAATAGCTACTTAACTATTAATGAGATATACCCTTTTTAAATCTTTCTGAAACTCTTCTCTGGATTCTGGGTAAGTTCCACACTTCCTTTAAGTTTACTCTTTTAACAGATATTTGCTTCTGGGGGAATTTACCAAAACTCCTTCCTGTTTGTTAACTGCAACACAGCAGGAATAGGTAACAACAAGACAAAGTGGGGTTCTTTTCCCAGTAGGAATATTCACATTTGTTATTAGGTTCACTCAGCTCCTCCAAGTTTCCTTTTTAAGGCTGAGTTAATTGACAGAGAGAAGCATGAATGGACAAGGTTCTCTTTGCAAGTTCAGATCATTTAGAATCAAATGATGTAGTAATCCTGATTAAATTACCTTAATAAACCAGTAGAACAGCACATTATGAAGATACACCCACCCACATAATTTCTACTACAGTGAAAAAAAAAAAAAAAAAACCAACAAAACCAAACCAAATAAAAATACTAGGGTTTGCTATTCACATTTATAGGCCTGAAGCATCTCTTCAGGTGAAATGCAAAAGCAAGGCAGAAAAAGGTTACTGAAGAATATGAGAAGTAGTAGTTGATGGCTTCTTTAAGTTAAAGAGCAGGTTTACCTTTATCAGTGAAAGAAAAAAAAAAACCAAACAAGGCAAATTACAATTCAGAGAAAGTTAGCAAACTCACTAAAATACACTTGCAGTTTAAATGAGAGACATGCACTGTCAGACACTTCTGAGGGAGCACTCGAACTGGTTATGATCCAAAAGTAACCCAGTACCCATCCTGCATTGTTCACATGCCCATGTGGGATGGAACATGGATATTCATATTACAACTATTTTGGATTCATATCGTTGTACATACTTTAGCAGGGAAAAGACCCAAACTACATCGTTTAAAAATATCTTCAAAGTATCATCTGATATGCAGGAAATGACTTCTTTAAGAAATTATGAAAAGGCCACAATACAATCTAATACACAAGTCTTTGACTCACTCTGTAACAAGCAGGCATTCCTTCTCCCCCAATTATATGACAGTTTACCATTGAAGAGGACGATTTTGATGTTTCAGATGTTACATGAGTCTCCTTCGGGCTGTGCTCACTCGATAACTTTAACTCCTAAACTATATTGTCTTCCTGCTGGACTTCAGCAGAAAACCATTTGTGCCCGATAACCGGCCTCATTGATTATTAAGAGCTTACCATTATCAAGTTTATTACCATTATCGAGCTTATTACACAACCTTTCATTTTACACGATCATTCATAAAAAGCAATTATTAAGGAGAACTGCTGCCTCACGTTTGCCTTGACGTTGTTTCTCTGGTAAGACACCACATCTCCTTTTTTAAGGTCAGTATCAAGAATAGAGAAGAACACATATCCACAGCAGGCAGAAACACACAAAGAGGCACGTAATCTACTCAGGAGAATGAGTTTCAACTAACTATGCAGAAAAAAGGCTTCCCATTAAACTAGGGAAGTTTAACCAGGGAAAAAGTCAGCTCCTTTAACCTTTTCTAAAGACATCGAGTCCCTGGTCCGGGCCAGGAGGATATTTGGCAGCTAAGGACCACGGAGGGCGGCAGCGGCCGGGTGGGACCAGGGCCGGTCCCCGCAGGACAGCCCCGACTCCCCTCACAGGCACTCCCGCGCTGCCGCCGGCGCGACCGGCACCGGGCGGGGAGGCAGCGCGGCGCTTCCACCGCCCAGCCCGCAGCACACCACAGCAGCCCGCTGGCCGGGCACACTCCCCAGCCCCCGCTCCCCCCCTGGCCGGGCACGCTCCCCAGCCCCCGCTCCCCCCCTGGCCGGGCACGCTCACCGCTGACGGCTGATCGCCACCCGCCGTCCCTCACAGCACCGCTCCCGCTCTCTCGCCGCCTCTCGGCGTTTGAAAGGCGCAACCCGGGTGAGCGGCTGCCCCAGCGGCGCGACAGCCAGGCCCCGCCCACTCGGCAGAACAGCCAATCCGCGCCCCGCCACGGAGCCCAGGGGCCCGGCGATTGGCGAGAGCGCCCTCCCTGCGAGCAGCGCCCCCTGCCGGCCGCTCAGCCCCCAGCAGCAGGTGCCGCCCGCCCGCGCTGGGGCCCGTCCCGGCCGTGAGGGAGCGGGGCTGCCGGGAGCGGTGTGCGCACCTCGTGGGGTGCGCGGAGCCGCCGCTTCGGGCCACAAGGCACCGAGGGCACGTCCCCGCCCCGGGGCTGGGTGCCAGCTAAACCCCGCAGCGAACGCTTCTCGGTGCGTCCGCTGCATCCCTGAGCGCTGGAGCAGAGGGGAACGGCCGAGGCAGTGGGGCAGGTGCGCGGGCAGGTCCGGGTGCCGGACGCCATCCCGTGCATCCCCGGCTGGGCATGAGCCGCGTCTGTAGCGGGGACAGAGCCGCGGCCGCAGCGGGGACAGAGGCGCCGTGCGGGCCCCGCTGTGCGAGTGACGCACCGCGAAGGCTCAGCGACCAGAGCACCGGCCCGGTGCAGTTAAAAACCAAGCGGTAAACCAGTAAACCAGTTCTCACCGACAGCTGCCGGGAACAGAGCGCTTTCAGTGCTGCTGTATGAGTATACGGCTCGCACGGAGCACGTTTGACAATCTTTTAGTCATGCATGCAAGTGGAAACAAGGTCTTCAGTGCCTCGTGAGAAGCCCACCAAAAAAAAAAAAAAACAAAAAAAAACAAACAAAACCAAAAAAAACCAACAAAACACTAACCTGTGGTTTCAAAGACTCTTTCCGAGGACTCAAAATAGCCTAAAGCATGGTTCAGAAATAAGTTGAAGTTAGAAAGAGTTCTAAAATAGTTGCAATTTGTTTGTCAAATTGATTTCCTCTGAAGCAATCCAACGAGCTAGAAATTTGCAAACATCCGTTTTATAATGCATTTGTCATGAAGGCAGTAATAGTAATGTAGCACAAGAGTTTAAGAGTTGTGTGTTTAATTTCAGCAGTGCACCATTAGAGTTACTGGGTTAATTCTGTTTGTGCCATGGCACTGCCAGTGAAATGGCTAATTGCTGTGTTTATTTGTTTATTACAGTGCCTAAGTCATGCAGTCACAGCAAGGCTTGCATTAAGATGAAAGTAACATAAATGAAGATAAGAAAGCAGAAAGTATTCTCGAGGAGTCTAGAATATGTCACACCATGGAGCTGGCACACTGAGGTACCTACTAAAAACATGGAACTCCTGCTTGCTTGAACTTCCATCTGGCTTTTTAGCACTTTGAGCTGTGGATATTTTTGACAAAAGCAATCCAAAATCTTTACTCTCTCCCATAGAGTTCCACCATCTCTGCAGGGTTCCAGATCATACCCTTTTTTGATTATAACGTTATTTCAAATACATCTGTCAAATAAAAATACAACATGTGGACAGGATTGGTTTTGCTGAGAAGTGCTCTTTGTGCAGTATGAAAAGCAGGCAGCATTCCAAACATACCAAGTGAGCCACAGAGTAAATCTAAATGATGCCCACAATTAAGATGCTTTAGGTTATTATAGCACGTGGTGCCAAGAAGTAAATGACAATGCTTGTCTCCTTAGCTGCTTTTGTGTCTTTACTGGTGCTCTTCAGGATTTGCTCTACTTTCCCTTAAAGTTTTGAAAACCAAGTAAATACCAAAAATGCTTCATGACATGCATGTTATTGTACTCTTGGTTATCTGTTTATACAATGCCATAGAAACATGAATGGCACTTAAAGAAGGGTATAATTGACAGGACTCCACCCTGAGGACTTTGGAATTTTACTTAGATACACCACAACTGAGAAGGACAAACAAAGGTGGAGAAGGGGGAATGGGCGGGCTGAAGGTCACAATAGTACAGGATCATGAACTATTATTATTCCTAATGTATACACCTGGTCTTTGGGATAATTAAAAATAGCAATTAAAGGTGTTAGCTTCGTAACTCCCATTCTTAGTTACTTCTTCCCTGGCTTACCTTGATTGTCTATCCATTACAAAGCTGGCTCTTTTCAGCCTTCAGAGGCTTTCACTGAAAGAACTGTTCCCACCTGACCAGCGGCCACTTGGCACAGCTGTGATGCACAGGCCCCGGTGATCAGAGCCACAGGTGTTTTAGGGAGCCAGCCTTGTGGAAAAAGCTCAGCTCCCCCAAGGAACGCTGATTTCAGCTCAGGTCTGTCACAGGTTGATGATGTTTGGAGTGAAGAGATGGCAGCTTACCCTCCTCAGCAGGGAACTGAGGTGGGGACAAGCACACAACATTAAGAGCTGCCCAGCTGGAAGCTCAGAGTGTCTGAGCTTTCTCCAACTCATTTTTTATTTAATATGGGTCATTTAAAAAAAAAAATCTCATTCCTCCCAATGCTAAAATCTCTGCACCACTTTCTCACACAAGGCAGTCCTCAATGCAGTGGGAAATCTCTGGATTCCACCCAGGCAGTGCTTCCCACAGCTGCCTTGGTGTCACCCAGCAGGAGCTCCAGGCCAACTCCAGTGTTGATTCTGAGGAAAGCGAGTGATTGTGCACTACGTGGCATCCCTTATCAGTGACCCGGGTGAAAATGTGAGTCTGACATCAGGAATGACTACAGAGGACAGATCCTGAGAGGGCTCCAGTCCCAAAGCCTCGCCTCTTCCCGCAGCAGCTCTCCTTCAGTGACTCAGGTTCGCTTGCACCACATCTCAGTAGCAGCAAGAGAATGCAAAATCACCTTCTAGAAAAAGTTTTTCGAAAATGAAAATATCACTTCACTATCAGGTTCTCCAAACAGTTTGTGTAGCACACAGAAGTGACAAGCTGCCATTTAACCGACCTCCTTGAGCTGTATCGTGGTGGGGAGAACCCTTAACTAAGAGCTGAGTAAAGACCAGTTTCTCTCACTCTAACCAGTATCATCTCTTACCAAAGTAGAAGGAAATATTTGGTGCCGGCCACTGACTTCTATTAAAGACAAAAAAAAATGCATTTCCCCTGCAGGTATTTCCCTGTGAACAAGAGAGCTTTCCTGTGTTACAGCCACTGCTGGAAGGTGTTTTGCTGCCAGCTCTGATGCTCCATTCATAAGCAGAGGCTCTTCCACAAAGCCTTGGCCTCTCCAGTGTGTTGGATATCTGGGGCTTTGTTTGTCATAGGGTGGGGTGGTTTTTTTCATATGTAGCTCTTATTCAAATTATGTTGCATATGGCTGCAGAATCTTTAATTTCCCCACTTCCAAAATCATGATTTGTAATATGCCAGACTCCACAGGCCACCTGAAATCACTTAGCAAAGGACATGTCAGAAGGTGTATCTTGTGGTTTCTTTAAAGGTTTTTAAATGCTGCAAAAGGCAGAATAATCTAAAGGCACTCACTTAAAAAAGGATGTTACATATGCTCAGAGGCACAATAAAAGAGATGATTTACAAAGCGGATTTTGTAAGAAGATTTATTTTAATTAAGTGAATTCATGATGAAACATGGTCTTAAACAAAATAGAGATCAGTATGAAAATAAAATTATACACAGAAAATTCTTTTCCCCAAACGTTTTTTGAGTAACAGGGAATACAACACAACAGTCCTGTATTCAAATTATGTAAATCTGTGAGCAGTCAAACATTACAGTATATTCCTTGAAGCCAGGCACAATGACACACATTGTGTGCCTCTGTAACACACCCAACACATTTTCTATCTGTTCTCTCTGCCTCAAAGAAAAAAAAAAAAAAAAGTGAAATGTAATGCAATGTAAATGGGGAAAAGGAGGGAAACCATCTTAATGCTTGAAGCATGTATTCCCCATTTAGTGTTTTGTGAGTCATGTACCAAATTCAGATGAAACTTAAGCTGGCTTGTAGAAAGATAGAAAAACTTGGAATTGTATTTGATATACAGTCTTGTGAACACTTAAATGAAAAGTATGGAAAGGATTAAAAAATACACCGTGTTCTACTTAAAGCTTAGAAATAAATATGCACTCCATATTCTCAGTGCCTGAAATTCTTTAAAAACAAAGAACTTGGTATAAAATTATATCAAGTAATTGTCAAAAATGAGGAAGATGCACCTATAATCCTGTTAGATTCTGGATGCCTGCATCCCCACTACAAAAACTTGTAAAACTACACACTTTCAAACATGCTGAACAACCCAAACTGTAACCTAGCAAGGGCAGGAACAATACATTGGGGGTAGCAGTATTCCACACCACATCCCTCATTACTGCCTTTTCTTCTAAAGACCTCCCTTTCCATACTGCACCAGCCCTTACGAGTACAAATGTTCAGTCAATTATTCAAAAAGCAGCCTTGCTGATCAGGATTCATGGATGCCCTCAAGGCTATGTCCTTCCCAGGAAAAACAGCTTGCAAAGAAAAAGCATCCTCCAAATGTGATTTATGTAGTTAATATTATCATAATTCTCCTTCTCCCTGCAATGCTGAAAATGAACAGCAGTCTCCTGAGTGCTGCAGACTCGTTGCAGAAAAATGTCCTGCTGTATGGAACTATTGCACCAGTATGGTTCAACATGGGAGTTGTCTTCTCATTTAGGACTTCAAGTTTATATAAAACTCCTACCATCTCAGTAACCATGTTGAAGAAGAAAACTCACAAGGAGTTCTTCTTTTGACTCTCATATTGACTCATTCAATAGTCTTGTCTTTTATGTAAAAAACCAGGTCAACTTTCAGGTACAGAAACCCATCATGAAACCCTCCCACCCTCTTACACAGTACTTTTTTGGACAATATCATTAGAGTGTGAATGGAATCAAGACTTGCATCAACCTGACTGAAGTTACCTAGGTCATTGAGAATATTCTAATTACCCTAAGTAAGCTTTGGAAATGGCACATCAATCCTTGTCTTTGTGGAAATGCATGGTTCTTACACAACCATAATGCAAATATAAAGTATCTTAAAAAAAAAAAATCTGCATTTTGACATGTCTAAACATTAGGGATTTGGCCCATCACATTGAAAAGGAAAGTCACCATTGGTTGTGATGATTTAACCTTTTATCAGAAGTTGTACCACTTGCTAAATGCAGACAGTAATAAACAGTCATTACTTGTACTAATAAAAGAGGACTTCCAGACACCACCCTTATTTTATTTAGAAGCCTTCATCTTCCTGAAAATAGCCCAAATAAAAAAAAAGTCCCAATTAAAAAAAAAAAAAATTAAAAAAGCCAAACCACATAGAAGTAAATTTTCTGATTTTGTACTTAGATTTTCAAAAGCTAATAACCAGTTAAAGCACATCTTGCAGGTGCAGTAGCACCAGTGTATTTCAGGATGAACAGTCATTTTTCCCTAGGTGCATTATCATAGCCTAATTTTCAAGCAGGAAGTATCCTGGTTTATATCCCAGGGGTCATCAGAGCTCACTGACCTGCTCCCTATCCTCGAAGTGCCATCCTTTTTCTGTGCCTGCTCTCAGACTTGTCTTCACTCCAGCACTCCTCCATGGCTGTATCTTGTGTGCTGCATGGAACTGCCCTGTCTTATCATTACAGCACCTACAATTACATTCCTTCTTAGAATTATTTATGAGGCTTCTGAGATTTATTTTCTTATTCATACAGTAATCTACTTTAAAATTAGCGAGCTCCAACGTCTGACTGCAGTCAGCACGGCGATCAAATACGATGTCTCAGCAAAATCCTCTTTTATTGGCCTTATACTGCTGGGTGGCATTCCTAACTATGAAAAATGTAATCCTCGTTTAAAATGAAAGATGCTGAATAGTCAGTGGAGCGTGTCATGAGCTGCCTGTATTGCAACTAGCAGGCATCACAGATAGAACGAGCTTCTGGGAACAATCCAGTTCAAGGGCTGCATGAGAAAGCCTCCAGCTGTGGAAGGCACAGTCCTCACTACAGAAACAGATCTGCTGCTGCTGTGATTTCTGGATCAGCATCACCTGCCTCACTGCAAAGGCTCTGCACCCACCTGGCCAACAGCCTGCGGCAGCCCACGGGGACCACAAATTTTGGCAATATAAAACATTGCAAGCAAAATCTCCTGCCTCATTAATTTTGCAAAACCTAAACCAAAAGACATTTTACCCTTGGATACCTAATCAACTATTTTCAAAAAACCTTTTATGGCTATTATTCTTAAACCTCTCAGTCTCGATATCAGTGTGTAACAGTGATCCTGTCGACTCTGGACTGAGGGAGCTGCTTTTGAAAGCAAACCCAAACCCAGAGTCTTACTGTGATACTACAGCTACAGGCAGTGTAGGTGGTCAGCAATTGTCTCTGGGTGATTGTAGGATTACATGCAATCAAAAGGGACAGGATGGATGGCTTTGAAAGGCAGCCCAGAATAAAGGAGACCAGAGTCCTGTGGAGTTCTGTAGGTCTATACATTTAAAAGCTAATTGACGTCAGCACAAAAGTATGTTAAATTAGTTGAACAATACACCTCCTGAGTTCTTAACAAAAGCCTCGAAGTAGGCAAGGCTTTTTCTAATACAGGCTGAATGATAAGTTTCTCAAAGTTCTAAAAACAAGAAACAACTGAAATCCTCAAAAGATAAAGTTTCATTATTCAGAAGTTTTTTAACATGTGAAAGGATTGAGAGCAGTGTAGCTTGGCTCCCTTTCACATCCATCACAGCTTTGAGAAATTTGTCACAATACATGTCTAGTTGAAATTTCAGTATAGTTATGCTGCAATGTAGTCTGAAAGGAAACAAGTTCAAATTTTGAATTATTGGCTTAGAAAGGGGCTAATCAATGAGCGTAGCAACTATCTCACCTAGTTCTCAGGAGGAATTTTTAGATGCATTTTGAATACTTCAGTGGATTGTAACCATTCCAGTAGTCTTTAACTGCCATCCTTTTACTGACAGTCAGGAGGAACCTTTCAAAACAGTGGCCAGGTCAGTCATACAAAACAGAATTTTCAAATAATCATGATTTTACCTTAAAATACCTACAGCATAAGATGGCTCTCAGCAAAGCCTATGAAGTAAAATCCTAAAGGAAAATATTTTGTAAAGATACTAAAAATAATTAAATAAAAAACATTTCAGAGCAATGAACATCCTAAATAGTAGTAGCCTAGTGCCAAAATCTTAATTGTCCCTTTAAAGCGGAACAGAAGCACTATGAAGTTTATGGTCTGTCTGGAAGACATGCAAAATATAAACCATCTTTCATTGTGAGAATTCTGTGTTTGGAGGGTCAGCATTGTAACTCTGCATACTGCTAACAAAAGTGAGTTATACTGCCTTTACAGTAAAGTTATTCTTTTCCTCTACTATTTACCTAACATATATTTAGTTTCCCAGCAAACAAGTAATTTCAAATTCAACCTCTCAAATTCTTTTTTATTGTAAAATATTAAGACAAAAGGTTAGATTAGTCCAACAGCAGCCACTGTGGTTGCACTAACAAAATTGTAAAGAATTTTTTATTTCAACTGATGAGCCAGTAAATCCATAGCATTTCTGCAGTTCTGTTTTAGAGCACATAACTAAGCCAGGACACAGTTTAAGAAGCCAGCTTTGAGTAATTCTTCTGAAATTTTGCTCGGAGTTTAATTGCTTGCCCAGAGAGAAAAGGATGAGAAGGGGAAACAACAATAGATGAAAGCTACATCCGAAGTCCTAGGACTGGAGATCAACCTGCTCAATTCTTGTTAGTGCTAGCAGGAATATATTAACTCTCCACATTAAAAAGTGGCAGGAAAAACAACATTGCTAGTATGGTTTAATGCAGCTAAGTTTCATTCACTGAGAAGAAGTAACTTGCTTTATGCTATGGGAAGTGAACTTACACTGGCCATTCAAACACAGCTGCTGAAGATTCCCCTGATGTGAACAGGGATTCCCTCAGTCCAGAGGCAGCGTGCTTCAAGCAGCTGCATAAAACTCTGCAGCTACCACTGCAGAAACTCAGTAAATATCTGCAATTAATACTGCTGAGATTACATTTAACAACCAAATGATACCATTGCAAATGCATCAGAGGGAAAATTTTTTAAACCTTTTTTTAAAGGATTAAAAATACATAAGAAACCACAAACCTCTTCTCTTTCCTATAATTTTAAACTGAGCAAACTACCAGCCCAGTGCTCTGCCAGTCCAGCTCCTACCAGCAGCTTTGTGTGATGTCCTGCCAGGACGCTGCTGCCTAGATTTTCAGTTTCCCCGAAGATTACAGATGTTCCCCTCCCCTGGGTGCCCCGGGGTTAGCTGCTGCCATGTGGAGCTCATGTGGTGCCCATGAGCAGGCCTGTGAACACAGGAGTTCAGCTCACCTACTCCCTCAGCCATTTTAACAGCTTTTATGGTAGGGGCAGTACAAGGATAATGAAAATAATGTTTAAAAGCAAAAGGAGGCAAATATTTGATGAATTCCAAGGAAAAACAGCAGGCAGGGAGGGGATGAAGAAAAAGGTCTGGTTTGCAAGGTCCTGTGCTGCCCTGCCAGGTGCTTCTGGCAGTGTGACAGAGGTGGCAGATGGCTGTGCCCTGCCTGCTGCGGGCAAAGGCACCACTCCCCACACAGCTGCTGGCCTGCAGACTCTGAATGGGTGACTGCTTGCTGCAGCAGGTGCCACATTGCACTTCCAAGCTGTTGTGGTGTATTTAGGAGTGTTCTGGCGATAACCTGACTGCCAGCAACCCCAGGTGAGCAAAGCACACCTCTCCGCTGAGACCTGGGGAGAGGGGGCCTGGCCCTGGGGGGTGGGGGACAGAGGCCACTCTGCTGCCAGCCTGCCCAGCCTGCAGTGACCTGGGAGCTGCTTTTTGGCTGGTGATGAGCAGCTCCACTTCCCAGCAGAGCAGGAAACATGGGCACCTCACTTAAATTCCTGCAGGGATGTTCCCTGCCAGCCTCTGTGTGATGGACATGTTGCAGGTTAAGTTAGTATGAGTTGTCTTTGGCTGAAGGGATTCTTCTGTCTACTTTTTTCCTTCCTAAGTACAACGCTCCTCAGCACCACCTGGAAAAGCTCTGAGGAGATACAGAGCTTTGGAAAGGCTCCCCAGCCCTTCTCTGCATGGACCCTCATCCCTGCTACACCGTGTCATGTGCAATAGCATTGTGGTGGCCTGCTGCAGTCAGCTGGAGGACATGAAAGCTGGCTTTCCCTTGGGACACATTTAACGGGAATGGCTTCCAAAACCAAAGGGAGAACATTCCAAGCAGTTGCCAGGAGATGTGGGTATTTGACTAAGCTCAGGCTTCCTTTCCTACACTCCCTCCTTGCTAATCCCTTCAGAGCAGCAGCATCACTTACAGAGTCACAAAAGAGCCAAGTGCTCCAGGCACCACAGGGAGCTGTACCCAGCTGACACCTCAACCTTCACACAGCGCTTTTCTGGAGTCCTCCAGGGGATGTTGGCAGCACAGGAGGAAGCAGCAACTTCTCCTTAGTCTCTCTTGGGTTTAGTGCTACAAAGGTTCTGGATTGATTTTTTTTTAATTTATCTATTTTCTAACTGACAGCTGCCCCACTGGTGACCCTGTCACACCTTTACAGAATGCCAGATTATCATGGCTGATTTCAATTACTTTTACATGCATAAATACAGAACAAATGGGTGCGGTAGATATATTTAAATAAAAATTGACAAGATGCATTTATTGTTTTAGTTTTGTACAAAAGCATAACTTAAAAGGCAAACTGGTATAAACTTACTTTGTGCCAAATATTTAAACTTTTCATTCCAAAGAGTATCTGGTTCAAAACTTGTAGATACAGTTTCCACCTGGGAAATCTCTTTTTTAAGACCACAGATAACACAGTATTGTAAAATGAAAGTTCTGTAGTCCTTCAACCAATCAGAAGTTGTGTTCTGCTCCGAGTGCCAGAGTTTTTTAGCTACTCAGTGAATGGATCCTATGAAACATGAGCCATGCTGGAGTGACCTGCTGAAAAGTCAGTTTGCCTACTGCTCATTCATGTTCTGAAAAGAGATGTGCATTAGGACCCGTGACATGCAATCTTAGCTGATAAATATAGGTGTAGAAATAGGGTGATGTGTTTGGACTTTTCTTTGCTACTTCATACCAGCCAGAAGTAGCCTAAGAAAACCTAAGTTACTTAAGAGAGTCCCAGATGTCATGCAGAAGCTCAATTATTCTCGAAAGAAAAGAATGCTTTCCCCCTGATTTTGCTTTTCCTTTGCACATGTGACATTTCCTCAGTAAGTCTGAAGGGTTTTCTCAGTCACCACCACAGCTGCAGCTGCCTTCTGCCTCGGAGGGTGGACTGGCAGTCTCTGCTGACAACATCTCCAGGGATGCTCGCCTCTGCTGGAAAAAACCTCCCACCAGAACAAGCAGGACACCTCCCTCAGATGCCCCTTCAAGAGCCTCCAAAGTGAGAAGGTTGCTTCAAAAGCTACTTTTCCCACAGAGCAGGGCTTGCTGTGCTGCGGCGCTAGCGAAAGGGCCAGCGCAGAGCTGGACTCGCGTTCTTGTCAGCCAGCGTCCCAGCGCCACTCCCGGAATTCTAAATGTGGTGGATGCGGTGCGTGACAGCAGCTGGGCAAGGAATGGGCCGCAGCTGCACAAGTGTTCCACAAGACCATCTGGAGGAAAAGTACCAAAAATAGAAGCGAGCAAGCCTCGTGTCTTGCAGCAAAATTAAGCATAAAGAAATTGGTGTCCATGCAGTGTTTGATATGCCATAAAAACTGCTTCAAATAACATTGGATAAGAAAACTATTTATCGGTGAAAATGCAAGCTTGGACACTACGAACAGTTTACATCTTGTAGGTGTTCACTGATACAGGACAGCGGCATTATGACCAGTGGCTCACCTTAAAGAAGTTATTCATGGTTTTCCAAACGAGCTAGTGTTTTACGGTGCTGTACAAATAAAAAGTTGTGGGGAGCATATGAAATATCTGTATTAAACTCCACTGCATTAAGTTATCCAATGCATGAAAAATGACCCGGATGCATTTAAAATAAATGCATATTACAATATCATATATAGTATTATAAAATTATTACTTGTGTGCACAGTCCTGATATCTATAGACATGGCACTGTGAAGAAAGCCTGGTTCCTAAGCGTTTTTATAGATATTTGATAGTGATGCAATTTGCTATCAGTCAGATCATAATGTCCCTTCAACTTTGGTACATTCAGTGCAAAATATTTTCGGGAGTTTTTTTACTCTTATAAAAATAAAAGGCATTTTTTCCCCTGGAGAGTGCTTAAAGAATAAACACTAGCAGAATGTCTGTTCAGGCATGGAAAGTGACAAAACAGAAATAACACTTTTGTTTGCTTGTTTCCTGTTTACACTCTAAGAAACATAACATAATGAACCTATAAAAATAAACAGAAGTCACTGTGTTAGGGTTTTTTCCTGATATGCTGTGATAAATTGCTAGTTTCTTCTTAAAATAGTTTCCATGCAGTATAAAGCATAAAATCAGTCTTATTAAGTTCATTGTAACAGCTCATATTTTGTCATACACACCCACTGGCAAACGCATTTCCACAAACCTCCTCAACGCACAAGCCGTTGTTGTTACATCCTTTGTTGCTGACTTTCCTTCCAACTCACTTCTGCCCCAGGAACTTGAGCTCTATGGTGCTCCCCATGCAGGCACTCGTAGTCTTAGGTAAAGCAAGTGTTGGATATGCTGTTCTAACATATGGCATAAAGTAATGTACCTTCTTGAATTAAAAAAAAGAATTTATAAAAGTTCAGTTGTATGCTGTTTTGATAATTTACTGGGTAGGTAAGGGGCTGAATGACTTCACATTTTGACTTGAATTTTATATTCAACCACTGATGAAATCCAGGCCTTGGGTACATGTCAGTTTTGCAGTAGCCAGATGGATCACAACATGGCATCACGTTTCTGCCTTGCTCAGAACATAAACTTAAGAAGTGTAGCCATCCCAAAACCCCATGGATTGCAAGACTTGGCTTTCCCTGCACACCAGGCACACTCTAGTGTCGAGAATTCTGCCACTACCACAATGCTTTTTAATTGCTTCACAAGCTCCTTCGTGGAACCTCATTATTTGAATTGCACCATGAAACAATTTTCCTCTAGGAAATCCAATACAAAAGTTCATTCATTCCTTGAGAAGACAGATCCACAAAAGTCCAATGAGCTGGGCACTGTGGTTTGTGTATCACTCAAGTCCAAAAGTACTTGTCTCTTCTACTGCTGTCAACAGTTTTTCATATAACATAGAGAATGATGGGTAAGGGGGAAGGTCCAGACGATTGAAACAAGTGTGAGCCCTGAGGGGAAAAAGAGAGAGGAGGTGAAGAAGTGCATTATTTGAAAAGTTCAAAAGAGAACACACAGACTGGTATGTGCTTGAATAGAGATAGGCAGATAGTATTCTTTTAGAAGACTTTGTTCTGTCAAATGATGTTTTCCAATTGAACAGGTAGTGAGGTTTAATCTACTTTCTTCTCATTAAAATAAGCCAGTAAGATGCATATATGAAGGTCTTTAGAAACATACTGACAGTCCAAAAGGCATGGGATAAATTTTATCCATCAAATGTGCATGAGAAAAAAAGAGAATGATTTGGCATGGTACAATTCAAACAGTCTGGTCTGAAATCTTGGCTTTGAATGTGTCTTCTGAGACGTAGCCTTTCTTTTCTGTATGGATGATAGCTGAATACTGTATTTGTAATGATAAACAAGATATTTCCAATCATCTCCAGATCTACAGGAAACAATACCACAGTGGTAAAAGACAGATAAATTAGATGCTCTTCCTTCTACAATTTCCTTGGCATATGGATGGTGTTCTTGCTTGTGCAATATTCCCAATGGACATATCTGCCCTAGAGGCCAGCAGCTTTTGGACTTACAGAAAACCATGCAGGAACCTCTAGCAACCCCCCCTGCTTTCTTAAGAGGGAAGCAATGTGATTTATTTCTGGTTTTGAAGTCCTTCTACCTCAAGTTTGTTGACACACTTGGAACTGTTTCTCAAAACCTCTTCCAGAGAATAAAAAGGGAGATAAAAAAGGTTACTCCTCTTAGTGGAATCATGGATATCATTGCCTGACCTCAGGGCATGCTAAGGATGGTCCTTTCTAAAACACTGTGGTGGATGAGCCTGTCTAATGAAATAGGTAATGTAACTATTAATGTGATGGGTTCTTGAGGATGAAATGAGGCAAAGAGAAACGGGAAGAGGCAACTCTTCTGCCCTAAAGTTCTGTAACAAAGCCTCACTTTAGATTGATGTTAGTAATTTGGCAGGTCTCTGTTTACAAATACTTCATTCTTTTGCAATAAAATACATCATAGAGTTATTTAAATTCAATCCAGCTAAAAACCAAACTCCTCACGCAGTGCCCTGCTCTTCATCAGTATGATCTGTATTAAGTGTAAATATATAACATGTTAATGGAAAGACTGAACAAGCTCCTTCCTCACAGCAAATGCAGCTCCTCATTTAACCTGACCAGTCCCAGAAATCCAGCTGTCTACCACAGGCCTGTACAGACATCCTCTGAGCCAGAAAGTGCTGCCTTTCCATGGGAGCAAATTCATTAATTGCCACTTTAAGTGACTCTCTGCTCCCAGCTCGGGGAATGGAATAAGGAGTGAAGTGGGTTAATCTCGTGTGTTAAAAAAACGTAAGAGTCCATTACAAACTGAAACTCACTGAAGCTGAAACACCCACTCAGCTACAGCCTTGTAGTGTCACAAAAATATCAGGCTGAAGATATGTATACACAGCACACAAGGTCACACCATTATTATAAACACAGTCCAAACATCAAATATTCAATCATTTAAAAAAACATTGCCTTTAGCAATTCCCAAATACAGTACCCTTAGAAGAACACTGCTCTACATAGTGTGTAGCAGAGATGGCATTTCCCCATTCTGTATTCCAGGGGTCTGGTAAAATTTTTCTACCCAGCCATCTCTCTAAGGCTCCTGGAGGAAAGTTTTCTTTTTACTCCTCCTTTGCCTTTCCAAAAACCTTATAAAACAATATCTGCAATATAGATTAAATTATTCAATTTCTTGCAGAGTACTTCAAAAAATTGAAAATACTCTCTTTTGAAGAAAAAGCTCAATTTAAGCCCAGCAGCAAATGGAACTCAGTGATCCCTTGAATTCAATGTAGAGTGTTGAAGAGTCTTAGGCAATTAAGAGCCTAACCACATGCTTCTGCTCCATGGGGCTGACAGCCAGTCATTAGAACTATGGATCATGCTGTGTGGGCTGTAAAACCACAAATTATAAAAGATGCAGTATATAATTAGCAAGGGATTCATTACGAACTGGTTTAATAGTAAGCTGGCATGTTGTTTACATTTATTAAGAGAACTGAGTTTTATCTTATTTTGAGGGCAATTTTGAAAATGGAATCATTTACTGTGGAAAACCAAGTAATTAAAAAAGTCAAAACCAAGACCTTTGTCTTCTGAGGCGATGCATGCTTTTCCAACCCCAGCAAACAACTTCCTAAGTCCTTGAGACAAATGCATTTTTTTTTCCTTCTCGGTAGTATCTTCCCATTCTAACATTCCAAACCACATGGGCACTAACTGTTCATCTTCCTGGACTCACATCTTATGACAACATAAAAACCCATCTTGGTTCCTAAAGCCTAGATTTCCAATTAAACTCCTCTTCATTTTGATTACCGTAGTAAAAGAGAGTGACTTAGGCTTAAAATGCAGTAGGTAGACATAAATATCATTTTCAAATGAATCATCACATGCATGAATAAATAATGTACAGCAATGAACCTGGAACCAATTTCTGAACACGGGAGTGAATTGAAAGAGTACCAGTCCCTCTTCTAGTTTAGTCTAATCTACAATACAGTGCAAAAGAAAGAAGTGGCATTGGGGTAGCAATAGTTAAGCTAGACCTAGACCTGTAATGATCAATCTTTCCAGGGCATTTTATATGCTACCTAGTTAGTGTAAAAGAGCAATATGAGCTCAGCAACCTGACATACGCCTCACAGAAATCTCTCTGTTTGAATTCAGCAGAACTGATTACACAGCAGTCAGAACAGTGGGAACTAGGCAAACATCTAGTGAAAACTTTTGTGTTTACATTCACAGCTGCTTAGGCCACAGTCACATACCTAAGTGACTATCCTAGCTGCCCTTTGTATCTCAGATCAGGAAGAAGAGATGGGGATGGATATTCTTATGTGTTTTCAGCACTGCACTGTTTTTAGAAACGGAGGAAGAAACAAAGTCCACTGACCTGTTAAATCCTCACTTTTGCCACCCGAGCACAGAGCACTATCAAATTTCACAGGCACTCCTGCTAAGAGGGCAATTTGCAAAGTACAACATGCTAGGAGTGAGTGATGGTGCCTTAACATAAAAGCTTTAGTTATCTGAGAATCAGTAAGAGTCAGAGTCCTAGGGCAGCGTTCCCAGCACATCCAGCGATGTGTTTACACATGCTGGGCTAGTTTGGAAGCCTCTTGAAAGCTGCTACTCGGGGTTGCAGTTACTGATGTGTTACCTCCAAGCCAGCAGTACCCCGTGTTTGCACAGGGAGTCTCAGAGGCTGCTGTGACCCAGGCTGAAGCTGCACTGCATCCAAGAACTACACATATAAAAATGCTAACAGTGCTTTTGGGTTGGGGCTTAACCCATTTAAGCACTAACATGGAAGATGTTTCATTTTTTTATGAGATCAAGGTTCTCCATGTGTGAATACCAGGAACTGCTTGCTCATGATGACTGTAGGTGTTTGTCACACACAGTTGGTTTTATTTTAATTCTCACATTTGTATGATAAAACTGATCCAGAGAGTCAAAAATCAAATGTTTCCTAACCACAGGAAATGAAAGTGAAATTTCAAGGAATGAGACAATCTCTTAAATGTAAGGAGTTGGCATTTCCCCTAAACTTGATGAACAGCCTGTGATAGCAAAGATTCTCAACATATTTCTCCATATTGCACTTTTGGGAGCAGTTTTATTCTGCAATTTATTACAACCAGGGTTCTGCATAACCTTTCCAGAGGAAATTCTGAACATCCTGTTCTGGCAGGTCCTGACCTTTTCCATGCTGCAAGCTCTGCTTGCAAGCACTGGGAATTTCAGCTTCAGAGAATATATAGAAAAAATCATGCAACCTCTTTTCTTACTTAAACTCACAAAAAAAAAAAATCTTGAATTTTGAAGTCAGAAATTATTTTTTTAAAAGACGCAGCTTTTACTTTTTTAGCAGAATCAAAGCTAATCCCTAGGCCAATCATAATCAAACTATAAAGGAGACTTACTGGGCTACAAGATATTACTAGGCCCCCAGATGACATTAGAGTATTTGATATAAAATTAGCGATTTTCAGGATGTGGATTGCTTTAATCCCCAGTTGCTTGGCTCTCATTTGTGCTGTAAACAGGAAAGATGGCTCTGTGTAAAGGCCACCCGCAGTGCCTGTGGATTTCACAGCACCACTTCTGTGTCCATGACCTTCTCCATGCAGTTGTGATGGCAGGAGCCAACCCAAGAGACATTTCTGCCTCTGACCTTCTGCTGGAGGAAAAACCTACTGGCTGTTGGTCAGAGAGACTCTGTGTGCCTCTGACAGGCACCCTGTGTCTAAGATGAGACTCTGAATGCAAGTCATTCCTGAGGCATCTTGTTTATGAGGAGTGGGTTTATGATTAGGGGTGAGTTTCCTCCATGGATCAGCCCAGCCCAAAAGCCGCCTCCAGAGGCTGCACACGGCATACTAAAGCTGAGGCCTGATTAAGCAGAGTTAGGTTACCCACACTCCATGCACTAATCTGTGTCCAACCACTCCCAACCTATTCTAGAGGTTGCAGAATCACAGAACTGGGTGAAAGAAAATCCAACTATCAGTCTGATCACAGTAGAAAAAAAACCAAGAACCTGTCATTTTTTGTCAGTGAAGAAACCAAGCTGAAGGTGCTTTTTTCATCATTCACATGTTATTAGACTAGTCCTGGCATTGTTACCATGGACCTTTGAAGAGGACTCTTTTTTCTACTCTAAAAATTGCAAAGCTTTTTTTTTTTAATCTTTTCATCCTACTCCCCTAAACCTGCCCTACCCAATATAAATTGCAAGGGCTTGCACAAGTCAACCTCTGCTTTCATATCTTGGATTCTCATATCATTCCTTTACCCTCTTCAGCTATTTCAATTGATCTTACCTGTTTTCTTTGAAATCCTCACTTTCTCTTCTCTCTTGCTGTTTCTCAAGTGAATTGCCTCCCTCCCACCTATTCTGCACTCACAACTTGCCTCTTCAATATTTGTTAGCGCTCGACATCAGACAAGCATAAAAATTATATCACTAAACTATACTACAAAGCCTGTGTCTGATGCAAAAAATATAATAATAGCTTTCAGTCAGACATAGTCACAAGAGCTATTTCATTTCAATTCATATTAATTTTGCTCCTAACTTGTGAACTGCACGTTCAGTGAGTAAATACTTGCACATTTAATCAAATATAACAAAGAAAGTCAGAGTTAGCTATCATTCTAAGATCATTTTCCATGGGAAAAACACTACAATACGGATGGCAGCCACAGTCACCCTGCCTCATCCACCTTTAGGGAACAAAACTGAGTTCAGACCAAAATGGATGCATCAGACACTGCAACAAGGGGAAGGAAATTTGCATGTAAGGGAAGGCATATGTGCATATTCAGTGAAAGCTTGTTAATGTTTGTCAAACAGCTGCTGTGTTACCCCAGAGAGTGGCACTGGGAGGCCACCCTGGCATTAGTGCTGTACCTTGGAAGAGCAGTGATCTTCCCCCACTTCTCCACGCAGAAGCGCCTGGGCCCGTTGCTCCCCCGGAGAGAGGCGAAGCCTTCGTAGGGAATGCTGGACGTGCCTGTGACAAACTGCCAGCACAAACACATCAGCACAGTGCCTGCACTGCACACACGGCCTGGGGGAGACACGGCAGCACGCCCACCGCAGCCCAAACGCTTTTGGAAAGGCGTTTGCAAAGCAAGGGAATTGCTGTGGCACAAGCAGTAAATGCTACTTTACGTGGAGGCTAAGGGCAAACAGACCATTTCCTGGCTGGGCTCTAGAAGAGGCAATTTAGCAGATTAATTTCCTCCAGAGTTTTTCTGTTGCATAAATACTGTAGGATAACACACTGTCAGTATCCAGTTACTCAGACTTAAGCCTAAGTGAGTTTTTTGCTGCCATTTCCTGCATTAAAAGGAGTTAATACAAAAAGTAGTAATGTCTGGTGGCTTTGTGTTAAGCCTTTCTAGCTATATGGATTTCCAGTGCTTTAGAAACCACAATTAACTACTGTAAGAAAAGGACTAAATTCTGAAGGTTAGGTATGCCCACGGACATTTGCTGCAATACTGACTGAGGCGCAGTTTTATTTACAATCTGTCATGAACAGATCAAACATTGCTTTTGACAGATCAGAGACTACTTAATTTGTAATGACCTAGATATTACAAACATTTTTGATGTGATAGGAACATAGAAGCAGGCATTTCTGTCTCTCCATCAAATGAGATGTTCCACGCTGCCTATTTACAGGCTTTTTAAAAATACTTAAACAGATTCAAAAAAAGAAAATTCTTCATAATTCAATGATCAGATAACAATTCTGAATTGTTAAAAACAGCAGATTTCATATTAGATCAGTAACATGGTATTGTTTGCAGTTGAGGTTTGTCTGTTTCTTTACTGATAATCTGATGTAATTTGATTATAATCTGAATTTTTAAAATTTAATTCAATAATAAACCCATATGTATAAATATTCTTCTGATGAGCTATTTTGTCCTCCAGCAGCAGGGTGACTGGAATCTGCAGGTATAGTGAAAATGGAATTGGACTGACTTTAAGGTTTCCATCGTTATTTTCTCATTTGAGGCCTTAAACTTCCATCTAAGATTTCTCCTTCCTAAACTGTATAAATACTATTAACATTTCTACCTAATGACATAACCAATTACACAATTTTCCTCTTCTATCTTTAGATAGATCAAACAACAGTAAAGGATTATTGACATCAGCCTTATATCTTAAATTTACTTTTTAACTTAGAAATCTATAAAAATAGCTGTGAGCTTCTGTCACTTGAAATTATTACATTTAGCCTCTGACTCAGGCTATTCCCACTAGCAAATATCACCATAATTTCTGGGTATCCTAAACCAGGATGGGGACAGTTTATCATCAAATTTTCATTATTTTTTACACAGTCCAGCTGATTTCTTACCTGTAAAAGTCTCAGTCGTTGTTCATTGTTGAACCTTTCCACAGCAGCCCAGAACCACCGAATTACAATGTGATTGTCATGATAACCTGTTAAAACAACAAAAGCCTTTATATTTTCAGGTGCTATTAAAGTGGTTGAGGGAATAGTCAAGTAAGTTTTTCCTAGTTTAGCCCGAGTCACTGTAATGCCATATTATTTATCCAATTGCATTAAAAGGCAGGAGGTGAGAGAAAAATATTCCTAAAATGCTTAAAAATCCTAATGGCAGAGAATGAATATGCCATGACAAAAAGAAGTGAGATCCCTTATGCAAGCATTTCTTCCATGAATCAGTCACTAACAGGAATGCCAATTCTTGAAATATTCCAATAGTCTGCTATTTATCTATCCAAAGCTACAAATGATGCTCAAAGCTACAAATGATGCTGCAACCATCTCTCTCACAGTATCTTACAGTTCCCAAATCTTCTGTTCTCAAATTATCTCACTGAGATTTCTTCTAATTTCCTGTCAGCTTTGAGTGTGTAAAAAAAAAAAAACCAACAACAAAAAAACCAAAAACAAAAACAACCAAACAAACAACCAACCAAAAAAAAAAAAAAAAAAAAAAAAAAAAAAAAAGGCAGCAGGATTTCTGATTAAGCATTTCCATTTCTCTCCCAAGTCTGGGAAGTACCCACCCAGAGTGCAGCTGAGCATGGTACTTTCTGTTGAAGAGTGTTCTGTCGTGCTGTCTGGACAAGAACAGCCAGGGAAAAGCTGCAAGGGGATGCAATGAAGCAAACTAAAAATGGATAAATTACCTTCCTCTAACACTAACTTAACCAGAGAAGCTCAAAAGTTACTCTAAATGTATCTCATGTGATGGTTCTTTACTGTCTTGAGAACTGTGTAGTTCCACAGTCCCCGACACTTTCACTGAACAAGTCAAAATTCACCTTACCTCCTCTGTACTCTGTGTTATTTCTCCAATCACTCAAGTCAATTTCTGCTGTCCCAGCTATAACCAACTCCAGTTCTCTGGCATCAAACACAGACACCAGTCTTGCATCAACCACCTGTGAAAGGAAATAAAATGCATAGCAGCGTTTGCTCATGTACTGAGTTGTGCCTCCCCATAAAGGCTGCTACTAAGGTATTTACCAGGTATCATTTCAGGTAATTCAAAATTCAGGCTTTGTCCTTCTAAACAAACAAGTCTCAGAGACCCAATGCAGAAATTAGCAAGGGTTCAATCCTTGCTATTCATACAGTGATTGAGAGTATTGTCCAGTGCAAAGTAGATAGATAAATACAGTCTTTACATAAATGACTAAAAATATTTTTTTTACCTTCCCTTCCTCTTCCAATATCTGCAAGAGAACTTCTGATTATATTTGGGACCCCATATTTTGGGAATGTACAAAAGGAGAAAAATATTTTGGAAAGAGAAAGAAAGCAAATTTAATTTTGGAGCTTTTTACCTCATAGAAACCACGAACTAGACTTTCTGTTTGTTGTACAACTCCTCTCTCAATTCTCCATTTCACCATTCTCTCTATGTATTCTTTCTTGTTCTTTTCAGTGACTGGGATATTGGCACCTCCTGGTTTTAGTTCCCGTTCTGTGATCTTAGGACAAAAAATGACCAAGTGACAATACAATTATTATAAAGACAAAAGAAGGAATTGTAATAATTTAAAATTTTAAGTTAAAGTAATTCCTCAAAGTCACTAACCATGCATGACTAGCAAACTGGAATATGTGAAGTGAGAGCACATTAAAAAAATGCTTTTTAAAAAAATAATATTTTAAATTCCATACAGTCTGAAGAACCTTCACAATTAGTATTAAGAATGAATTGAGAAGAAGAAACAATCTTTACAGTGACTAAAGTAGTGAAGTTTTCTGAATAATACCTTAACAAAGGTGTTGTAATACCTTTGAATGGCAACTCTGCTGCAATTAAATTCAGGTAAGCTACCTCTAGCAAAGCAGTCCTAAAGTCTGATATTTCAGATACTCTCCAGAAGTTCTCCTTAACCAGAAAAACACGTTTCACTGGGTACAAATAATTCCTCCCCTAGATTTCAACATTGGTTTCACCAGCAGGAATTTTTTAAATACAAGTTCAAAGCAGCATGGAGGGACACTTGTTCTTCTGTCCAAATAAATGTTTATCTAGCAATAGAATGCATGAAGGAAATGACAAATCTTGCACACCTGCCCAAAAACTTCTTCATTTACAGTAAATGTGAGATCTAGGATATCATGTATATCATTGTCTTTCATCCACTGTAAACTCTGGTGAAACTCCTCATCCAGATATTCCAGGTCACTCAGGTCACAGAGTCTGACAAAGAAAGAAGAAAACACACAAATTCAGATGATGGCAGCAGCCTGTGCTCAGTAACTAAACTCAGACAAAACAGACTGTGAATGGGAGCCAAGAGAAACATCAATAAAGAGGACAACTTCAAATCTCTGTTTATTTGCCTGGTAACAGCAGTTACTCTATAATGCAAAATAACTCTCTAAATATACAAAACTCCAGAATTTAATTTGAAGACATATTGCTTCTTAAGCTTGTGATGAGTCTGCCCCATGTTTCCTGTGAAGCACTTTTAGGAATTATAAAAAAATGCATACATTGAAGAGACAAAGAAATCAAATAACAAAGGAAATGGTAAGATTTTTTTAACAAGCAAGCAGTGTCCTTTTTGTTTGTGTGGCTACACTGCCTCATCTCTCATCCTTTATTGAACTACTTAGATTTCCAGCTTACCACAGAAATATCTTTTTATGTTTTGCCATACTTTCCCTTACCTCAAATTTCTCACTAAAACGATGCTGCTAGCATTTAGGTATTTTCAAAATACAAGTGCAATAGGAATGGATTAATTACTCCCCACTACTCAAACATGCAATGTTTTATAGAAAAAAAAAACGCTTTCAGACTTCTCAAAACCAGCTTTCAAATAAAAAGTAAAGCACCTTAAGTTCATTAGGTCTTAGGTTCCAGACATGCTGAGCAAGCACAGCTCTCATTGTTTCAGCCAGAACAGAAGCAGTAGTTCTGGAAACCAAGTCTGAAGTCTATCAAAGTACAGCTCCTCAAAATGGAGATTGCCAACAATCAGTCTACCTCTGAGAATGGATGATGCAGTCTAAGTTATGAAGTGATTCATGTCCTATCCTGTGAGTCATTATATGACAAATGCATAAGAACTCTATTAATATCTGGAATAAGCCCACAGCATTTCATTGTACATCTTCAAATCTACGATTTTGTAGAAGGCTGGTAACAGGGTTCAAAAACAAGAGGTTCTCATACTAATCACAAACAACATTCTGAAGTAGTGGAAACAAGGAAATTTTTCAAAAAATTCAGGGATTGAAATCAGTTCATTAAATTAGAAATAATGGCCTGTCTCCTTTGTCAATAAAGCATAAATAATCCATACACAAAATAGTGTCATTGATGGGGAAGGAACAAAACAAAAGAGGAGACAGAACAATTCTACTCACATTCGGAGGAGGGCTTTATAAAAGGGTCTTGTAAAAAAGGCATCCAGCAAATACTGATGTATCAGAGCAAGACCAAGAATTCGACCACTAAACCTGAACCTGGAAGAGAAAGAGTTAGTTGTGATACTTAAACTTTGCGGTTGGTGCACTGCTCTGTCATCAAAACTTGCATGTATTTCCAAAGAGCATTATTAAATCAGACAGCTATGTCTAAATTGTGGTATTTTTGTTTATTTCGTTGGTTTCTTTAACATTCTCAGCAAGGCATGGGGAAAAAAATAGTAATAAAAAGCAGGGTCTTTAATAAAAGTCTGCAGGGTGTGGAAAATCCCTCAGATACCTAAGTTACAACTGCTCAAAAATGTCAAATCCGTATTTAACCCAATCAGCCTCTGCCAGAGCAGCCACTTTATAAATGCATTATCTCCCAAAATGATAGCCACTGTCTATTTTCATTTCACACCCCTACAGGATTAACTTGTTTTCATGTTATAGAGAGGCCAAAGGTTTTTCTACTCTCTCCCAGCCTGACAGCTCATGCTGCCTGTCTTTCCTGCTCACAGTGGCTCCTTGCTCCCTCTTCTGACTGTGGTTAAGGAGCTCTATGTATATGTCCACAAACAGTGCCAGAAAGTTTTTTATGTATTGCAGTGCTCTCCAGCCCTATGTCAACAGGATCTAAATCTCCTTCTCTCGCCTCTCTCTTTCTTCCCTTATTATCTTCATTTTGCTGGGTGTGTAAGGAGGAAGTTTGCCAGGGTTGAGATCAGATGGCAGCAAACTTGAAATAGGAGGGTCTTTGAAAATATTCCCATGAGAACCAAGATCCATTGTGAAAACTCTTCCACAATTCTAGAACTAGATTGAAGTCTAGCATCTGCTTTCATAGTAAATGTTTCTTGAACTTTCTTCTTTACAACATTTTTCTTGGAAAAATTAGGGCTTTATTATACCTGCTTATACAATGTTTGCAAGATGAGGATGTGACATGCCTTCCCCTTTCCATGCATAAATTGCTTGTCACAGCTGCATTTTCTGAATTCCCCCTGGGGCTGTACTAAACCAGCACTCCCTGAAAGAGATAGGGGTCATGCTTCCTTCATTCCCAAGGTCTCTGGTCCAGCACTGCAGAAGCCAAGGATGAACAAAAAACGTTGGCAGAAGCTGCATAGCACATAAGGCTTTTCTCTCACCTCTCTGCCAAATTGTTCTGCCTTTCCAATAGAGACTTGAAGTATTGGAGTTCAACAGGCAGGTTGCTTCAACTAACTGAACAGCCAACCAGTTAATTTTCTTTTCATTTGTAAAACTAGTAACGAGATTCCCCTCTGATACTCATTCTTCATAACTGGCTTTCAAAAAAAAAAGAACTCAGTGCATATCTGTCCTACAGAGATGAGCAGTTGTCATTCCACTCTTAATGTAATCCAACTACTTACACAGCAGAATTCTCTGTTAATACTCACAGCACAACTTTACAGATTTACAGTGATGCCATGGCTTAAATCAACTGAGGGTGATTTAAACTGGCTTATAATTGTGAAAATGGGATTATGCAAAAATCCTCAATAACTATTTTAGAAGCATGGGTAAATGTACAGACCCTTTCAAAGCTGTGTGACCAGCAGTCTTCCCCCTACTCCCAATTAAGATATCACCACAGATTTCCTTCCAATAGGTATGTCAGGGTTTTTCCACTGAGGAGATCTCTGTACTCTTTAGGAAGACTCAAACAAATTACATACAGTAATACGTGCCTAAAACCTCCCTTCATCTCCTCAGCTGACAAAAAGTCAATGTGCTGTTATTTTTTTCTAGTTTTTTTCTAATACACAAGAGGTTAATATTGCTTTCATGAAATGACTGCTAATGTACAAGAAATGCAGGGAGTTGTGTTGTGAGACAATCCCATGGTACATGTTCCAAATCATAATTTTGCTGACCTTGTGAGAAATAAGATCATTTAAAAACCACAAGAGAAACCAAAATCAGAGAAGTCTAAAGAAATGCAGTTATTTTGCTGCTGGTTAGAAAGATCCAATTCTGTGTTACATGTCTGAGCAGATGTGAGCAGTTGTTCTAATAGTGGGAATAACAGAAAATGTATCTGAAAAACAAAAAGAAAGTCATTCTTACCACTCATGGTGATTGTCTACGAAAGCAGACATGGGACTTATTTGTACTGTGTAGGTATCGTTGGCTGAATATTCAAACAAACCATAATATGGATTGAAGAGCTCCCTGGACACCAGGAAAAAAAACTCTCTTGATGGTCCACTGTAGTCCAACCTTTAAAAAGAAACCTGGCATTACTATGAAGTAAGAGACTTTTTTTTTTTTTTGAAATCTACATTCCTTACACTATATTTTGATTAAAATTTCGTAAGATTTTAACCAAAACCCTTATCCGTGCAGATTGCCTAATGCCAAAGTATGTGGAACACTCAAGGGACCATTCTAAAATGGAATGGCTTGGAGGACTGGAATGAAGTTCTCCGTGTGGGCTGCTCTCAGGAAAAAGCTTTGGCTCCAGCTGCAATGGCCTCTTTGCCACAGGAATATAACCAAATAATTGGGGGTGGATAGGGTAGGGAGGAGGAAAATCATGAAAAGAGCCAAAATCAGATTTATCTGCATCTGACAAATTAACAATGAAAATAAACAATGGTCATATTTTGTCTTTGCAGACTTGCAACCATAGGAGAAGTTGAGGGATAATATTTCTGTTTTCCCTAGCAATATAATCTGAGATTACTTCAGTGATTTATGTTTCTTGGTCTAAATTTTCTTGTCTGTCTTCCAAATTTGAGTGCATTTAAATGTCTTCTGGAGAGTGCACTTCCTCTGTTGGGCTTTTTTTTTTGTTGTTTTCTTTTTTTTTTTTTCCCTATTTCAAGATTCCAGTACTAATGAATCTAAATAACCCCTTCTTCCTGAACCATAAACAAACTCATTGCTGACAATGCACTGAGGCTGAATTGTGACATTACTCTGCAGGTCACCAGTGAAATGAGTTAGGTATGATTTTAATGCTCTGTTAGAGTTGGAAAACAAAAAACTAGGGGTTTTCCAGTAGGGAACAGAGAATATTATAACCCTAACAAATAGATAGAAAGATACATCTTTTATAGATAAAAGATTTAATATCTGACTCAAGTACTAAGACAGTGCACAGACACAAGTACAACAGCCAAGGTCAGCTTTCACAAAACTTTTGCTATGAATGTTTTAGCTCATAAACTTTTACAGAAGACAACCATAAATGAGAGTTGCTTTTGAGGATGAAGTTGTCAGGAGAGGCCAGGTGCCATTATCAAGCTGAGGACAAACCCTCTTTCCTTAGCTGAATAAAAAACATTTTCCCTTCAGTCACTTGGAAGCATTTCACTTCTGTTAAGCTTCAGCAGTGAAGTACTGACACAGATCCCTACCCTGGCAAGAAGGGGTAGATTCCATCAACAAATTGGAAAAAAAAAATCAAACATGGTTTGATACCATGGACAACTGTTGGATCTTAATCTTGGCATGAATACCAGGATCAAGTAAAGGGTCATCTGGAAGACTCTTGCAAACTTCTGGGATAATCAGAGACACTATGAAATCCTGAGATAGAAAGGAAACTGTGTGCCTGACTATCAGCCATTTCATACAGCTCCTCTGTATGCAGTTACTGTGAGTCATGTTAAATAAATCAATCATGAGAGTCCTGCACTGCCAGTCAGATTTATCCTACAATTAAAGGCTTGGCACAAGGGTGAGAAAACTTCATACGAGAGGTATGCAACCACACAACAGCTGCAACTGTGGGGCATTTGGATATATTAGAGTAATATGTTGTTGGCAACATGACTCATGTCTCCTAGGAAGCACCACTAATACTTCAGATTTACCACTCTTAAATGCAAAGCAGCTTCTCCTAGTAGTTCAAGGAACTCAGGGAAAACAAGGAACTATATTCTTTCTATCTAAATTTTCGTAAGGCATCACCACATGAATTATGAGTGTATAAAAATCATTAAATGAGCATCACAATTGATGAGTGTAAGAACTGAAGATTTGAGAAAGATAAACATTATGAGACTTATGACAGAAATCACTTGAACAGCAGTAACCATGTCTGAGCTGCCCCACTTACTGTTTTATACACTAATAAATCAATAGTTACTAAAATGTTGTATTATATAAGTATTTCCTTACCCATTACTTTATGACTTACATCTCTTTACCAAGAGGAAAATAAATGCAAAAGCAAACTCCTACTTAAAATCTTAAGAAAGGAGGAGTAAATAGGAAACAATTAACTTTCAGTATTCCTCCTCTCCTCCACCCTGACCTGTCTTTCTTCACCTGGCCAAATGAGTAGTTGGATGTGATACATATCCTTGCACCATCTCTGATGAAACAATACTGTTTGCACACATCCTTTCTTCATTAGAAATACAGATGTGTAAATAAAGGACTGACATAATTTTAATTTGACTTTGCTCTTAATTAACTGATTCTTTTCCATTAAGGCTAGAGTCTCATGTAAAGCTGGATATAATGGGGGCAGGAGGTGTCACCCCCATTTCCAGGTCACTCTTCAGGTTGCTGAGCGGTGAAATGCAAAAGTCTGATGTCTGATGAAAGGAGATGGTGTATCTGGATCAATCTCTATCTCATGTATGATTTAAAAAATTTCCCTTTCATTTTTAAATCTGATTCGAGGCTGTAGCTGTGAAAGTAAAGGCTGGTAGGGGCTGTGTAAAACAGGCCTTGCTCCTGCATCCCCACCCTCCTCTGTCAATACAGCATAATCTCATTGTGCACCAGCCTTGCCATTCCAGTTCTGAGTTCTTCCTCAGACAGCACAGTGATATTATTTATATGAACAAGTCCACACTTGGCTCTCAGCTGTCAACATTCTTTATTTTAAGACTTCACTGGGTCTTTATTAACACTAAGTGCTTCAGGGTGAACTATAAACAAATAGCAGGATTTAGAGGTTTTCAAAGACATATTAATTTTATCTAATCTTGTAAGAGATGTTTCTATTACAACTTTGCATTTTAAAGACTCACACATTGCATGGCAATAGCACACATGACAGCATTCCAAGAGCTGTGCTGCAGTTTTCTGAATATCAAGGAATAAAAGCTGGAATGTATTTACAAACATTTACAAACTGTTTCAACAACAGACAAGTGGGCTTTAAGACCTGCCAAAGGGGGCACAAATCATGATACAAAAGCAGCAAACAGTACATTGTTTCAGTTTCACTTGCAAAGGAAATGCTTTGCACATCTCACAACCTGTAACACATTAGACTTTTCACTAGACAGACAGAGCATTCTCTGAATGTGACTTTGAAGAGTGAGGAATATTTGGGTTTCTTTAACAAATGGCAACAGCCCAGTTAAAATTATTTGTGATGTAGGCCCTGGCCTGGACAGGCAGTGAGCACCTCCTGTAGTACTGAGGGCTTTCTGCTCCTAGTGCCTCAGACAGGGACTAAATTAAGGATTGAGCCCATAGGCTACTCTGAAAGCACTCTCCCCCCAACAAATGGCAGCTGTCTTTTGGTAAGCCCTGGAGACACAACAGCACTGAGAGAAAAGAAATATGAATAACACAACGAGGTTGTCTGGTTTTTAATTTGCTTTCCCAGAAACATTCTGAAACACACACCAGCTATTGGGAAAATTCATATCAGCATTCACATTACTTCTGCAAAGGCAGGATATGTTACATTGCAAAATGCTTGAGAGGCCATCTTGAACAGCTGTATGATCTAGGCTTGTGTATGTGTGGCATTTCCTGACTGCAGTCCTTCCTCTTTTCACTCTACACAACAAGTCTGGTGAGAGAGGAGCTGCAGGACACTGAGCTCTCAGACTGCAAGTACTTCCCTGTTCTACTCACCCTTCTTCCCCAACGAACGTGACATAGAGTTTATTTCTCTGCAGGTCTTTTCTTGAGTAGCCCATGATCTGGTTAAAGGCATCTTCTAGCAAGTGATCTCTCCTGATGATTAATCTGAAGGGCAAAATTATTTTGAAACAGCAATTTTTGAACATGAACCACATTTGGAAACATCTATTTACACTGCAGAATAGTAACAGGGTGATTTCAGAGATACCTGTTTCTGCTGGATAATTTTATCCAGATCAGGAAGCTCCTGTTAGTCTATCTCCTCCAGTGAGGTTATCTCCCTTAGGTTTCAATAACATGTCCCTTGTACAAAAAAGAGTAGGTTTTTTTGTCTGCCTTGGTTCTTTCTTAAATTAAAGTCTTAAGGGGAAAGGTCCTGAAGCTGGCAGTTTCATTAAGTCTGAAACCCTTTTGTAAAGTGAGTTTTACTGTGAGCAGGAATGTAATCTTTTCCGTAAAAATCAATCTCTTAACACAGTAAAAGAGAAAACCATGGAAAATCACATTATGGTAAACCCAGAAACACACATCCCTACATTATCCTTGAGTGTGTGATGGTACAAAAAGTCTAGAAGGAATGACAATTATTTGTACAAAACCCCACTGAAACATCACATGTGAAAACACAATGTACCTTCCAAAAGAAAAATTGTGAAAATGAGGAAGTGTCATAAAGATCTAAAGTAAGAGGTGAAAGAGTCCTCCTTACTTGAACATTTTATCCTCTTCCAAAAAAAAAAAGTGTTTAATTAGTTTCCTGAAGCTTCCCTTGCTTTATATTCAAATACTGCCTTCTGTGTGTGCCCATCAGACAGCAGCTGCTGCTGCCTGCAGGATGGCAGCTGAACCCAGCCCAGCCTCCTGCAAAGGCCCTGCTGAGCTCAGGGACTGCACTGAGCCATCCTGCTGAGGACATGCAAGGGGAGAGCCCAGGAACTGTGGAACCTGGGCAACAAGAGGACCCAGGCAGCAGCACTGGAGCTGTGCTGGGCCCTGCTTTGAACAGGTCAGCTCTGCTGCCTGGGAAAGCAACCCAGAGAAAACTTCCACTCATGTGTCAAACTACAGCTTAAGCATCTACAGTGTGATTGCAAATAGGTCAGGGAAGAAAGGACAGGGAAAAAAGGGTGTAAGAAATAGAACAGATATTACAGGGAGTGAATGCTCCCCACCAGTTATTTGCCCAAGCATTCAGGACAAAGCTTTCATAGATAAGGCTTTAACTATTTATGATTTCATTATATTCTAGGCAGACACTGCTCAACCTTTGCCTCTTAAGACTTGTCAAAACAATGCCATTTTAATCCCATTTCAGTTTTGCAAAACTTGTAACAAGCTCATATGAATGAAGTTTGAGCCTTGCACAGATTTCTGCAAAATAAGAGAAGTGACTGGCTGAAAGAAATTTTTAAAAAAACCCAAAACAAAACCAAACAGAAAACCCCTTTTTATAACAGAGGAAATGATTAAATCATGTTCTAGTGCCTCATGGCTATGAGTTTGATAACTGGCACAAGACTTGGTAATTTACAAAATTTTGAAAGTATCTTGTGAGGATAATCCTTATATATAACAGCATGTAATCACACGATTAGCAAATAAATGAAGGAGGAAAGACCTCACTCCAAGCACGCTAGCATTCAGAATGCTAAAACAAAAATATTACCAGTTTTTTAAGGCAGCCCTTAGAATTTAATAACATTTAATGTATGAATCATCCTTACTAAAGAGGACTGTGGTATCAGGGCAGGCAATGATGTATAAAAGATAGGCCTACCTAATTTTTTTTTAGTGGAAAAAGATATGAGAAAATATAACTGTTTATATCATAGCAGTTGCTATAATGGAAGAATTCAGATGCCTCCCATTCTGCAGGCCTTTTCCCAAAGCTCTTTTTGGCACCATATTGGTAATACTGTCTGTACAAAAACATAGTTTGGAGGAAGCACAGAGGTGCTCAGAACTTGCTGTATCCTCTGCTATGAATCACATGCTGGCACTAAGTCTTTTATTGCAGGTTTTGTATTTCCAGAAATGCCTGGGTAACCATAACATCTGCATTCCTTCTAATGGGAAGAAGCTTGCAGATGCGCGAGGCAAGGCAAGCTGCCTGAAAAGAAACCCAGTTTCATGAGACGCTTCTACGTACTTCAGTTTCCCTGGGCCTTGTCCATATCCTTTAGTCTCCAACTTCCTATAGAAGTTCCTCAGCTTGGCTTCAAAATCTCTTTTGTACGGAGCTGGAGCTCGGGCGTTGGCACGCTGAGTACCTGCAGGGAGCAAAGAGCAAAGAATGGGCTGTAGTGATGCAAACTGATGGATGTCCCATCTGCTACTGGAAAGACTCCTTAATAGCAAAAGGTATGCATGGTATGTGTTTGGTTTAGTCACCTTTATAAAGAGTAAAAACTGCATATCTTCAAATCTGCTCTGCATCCAAGACTTTTTGGTTGCTCACTTCCAATAGTATCATCTTTCAAAAGTAAATCTTAAAAGAGCAAATCCAGGTCAATGCAAAAGGTGGATTAAGAAAACACAAACAACCAGAAAAACTTTACTTTTTGTTTTTTCAAGTACACTTTATGTCTAACCTTTATAACAGTTCATAATTGCTCTGTTCTGGTTTTAATATTATCAGGAAAACAGCAACTCAGAAATGAAGCATAAACAGACGGGGCTGTGCAGACAGACTGTTGACTACACCAAGAGGAAGAAGGAAAACATTTGGAAATTCCTTAGTAGAAGTTTTTCCCTGGGGAAGTAACAAGGAAAAAAACATAAGAAGAGTGGAAAGACTACCAAACTTAAGCTTGTGAAACTTCTAATCTGTGGCTGCAAAAACATACATGGTTGTCATGTAAGTGAATTTAATTTTAAGAAACTGTTTTTGAGGGTTTTGGAAGCAAGGAGAGGTGAGATCTGTACACCAAAAGAAAAAAAAAAAAAAAAAAAAAAAAAGGGCATACCCTACAACTGTATGTACAAGTCCAGTATATACAAATTAGGGGTTTAGTCTGATCTATTCTGAAAGTGGCCATCATTAGGACTTCTGCTGCCTCCCTGGGTAAATTATTTCCACCAATTTGACTGTGAGGCAAGGTGCCAAGGAGGCAGTTAAACTCCTTCCCTGCCTGGCTGTGCAGACATCCCCCACAAAAACATTCGGAAGATGTTTTAAATTTTTCATGCCCTTCAGTACACATAAGTTGCCAACTACTTCTCTGGAACTAGTGGTCACCTCTAACGCGCTGAAAGCAAACGAACAGTTCAGCAGCACTGTTATGCAGAGTTCTGTCCTTGAACTCAGTTCCTCATGCAAGTTTACTTTTGGCTCCCTGCATGAAACTAAGCCAATACAGATACATTGATTGCCACTGTGGGGGAAGGATGGGAACGTAAGGTTCCAGGTAATAAACGAGAGGAGGTGCATCCGTTCAGCCTGTGGGCAGAGACAGAGGAAGGAGAGCAGCCACAAACCACGTGTCTGACCGAGAGGGCGACAGCACATCCTGCGGAAGTGGGGCTGGAAGGAGCTGCAGAGTCTATCTCTGCAGAGATCAGAGAGAGCAGTGAGCTCACTAACAACACTGAATGCCATTTAGCAGGTCTTTAAAAGACCTGTCTGACCAGAAAGATACTTGGCACTTGATCCAGGCTTGAAGTGAAGTGTGGGAGGAATAGTAAACGTCATGGAATCTGCAGGGTTCCATAAGGAACATGAAGGACCCCTCTGGACAAACAGATCATGGTCATTGATTCATCTATAGTGGTTTTCCCTTTTTACTGAGAGCACCAAGAGCTTCTACAGGTACATTCAGCTGAAATCTCCTAAAAACTTACAGAAACTGCAAACAGCTTGTTAACTCTTGGCCTCTTCCCTCTCTTGTTTCTTTTGCTTTGGGTCAAAGTACATACAAAAATGCAGTCACCAGAAAAAGGCAACAAAAATATACTTTAATGTTAACCCCTGAAGGAAGCTGAATTTTTTTGAAGGACAGCAAAAAATATGAATCTGATAACACATTACTTCATGGTTCAGAAATCAACATCATAATATTCTGTCAGCACATGACAAGTCCTCACTGCAAATCAGATGCATATGCCAAGAAATTCCTGGGCAATTATAGTGATTACTTCCGCCTTGGGAACAAAAGATGTTAATGGAAGAGCTAAAAACCACCAGTGATGTGATAATCATACTTGAATTTCGAAGAGGCTATATTCTAGAGCAGATATAAAGAGTAGCTTCATGACTATTCATCTTTCCCAAAAGAGAAAGTACAAGTGATTGTGACTGATCTGAACAATGGATCCTTAACACCCCACCTCGTGCAGTGCAGCACAGCCAGTTAGCTGATGAGAAAACACAGAGCCTCCATAGAAACATGGGCTATTTACAATTTCTCATCAAAAAAGTCATTTGTACACCAACACAAACGTGCATGTTTGCAGACTGACAGGGAGATTCAATGGTCTCTCTATATTTTTCTATGAGCCAGAAGAGAAATTACAATTTTAGGGTGAATGAGACTAAAAACATCACTGTTCATTCTCTACTATCTGCTGCTACTGTGACTAAATGAGAATATCACATGTTAAAGACTGAATTTTGAAATTACTTTGTTGGAATGAAGCCATGCCCAGCATGCTTTGGTGCATGTACCAGTGATTAAGAAATCTCAAGTCTGGATGCCAAAACTGGTTTTATTTATAACAGACTGCCAGGTTTGCAGTTGGAATTAAGATGCATACATGCATATTTCATCATTCCCTTCTTTTCAATAAAGAGAAACTTATATCTAAACCATATACATACTGAAAGTATTAATAAATGTGAATACTGTATTTCACTGCTTCCCTGAATGCCATAAGAGCATTAAAGTCTTCAGATAGTTTCTTCAGAGAGATCTTACAGAGGTCCTTTGTCCACAGCAGGAAAAGCTACCACATATTTATGAATGCATTTAATCTGGTTCCATGAAAAGGCAAAGCTTTTTATTATTGTGGACTGGGAAATGCCCATGAAAATCACAGCTCTTTTTCTGATAAAAAGTTGTTGTCTGGAACTACCTAGAGTTGCTTACACCCTAAATGTTCTCTGTTTATCTGTACTTTTGTTATCAAATTTGTAGAAATCCCCATAAGCCACATCCAATTTGTTTATCTATTATCTTGAGGAAACAAAGCATAGCAACATCTCTCAACATAGCCTTCAAATGGAACTTGTCATACTTGCAATAATTTATTTCTGATCTGTAACTTAGAATCTGAAATATCAGCTTCATTCCATTCTGACATGAATATCCAGACAGCTGCAGTATGCTGTGTTTTGAACTCGTGTTAAAGTGTAACAAGCTGGCTTTTATACATAAAATTGTCCCTCATTGCTCCAGAGCCTCATTACACTGCTATTTTAATGTACAGTTATTAGATCCATGCTTTTAATTCTCCAGGCACCAGGATGCTGGCATGAGCAGTCACTTAGTTGTTTCACATCAGTGAGAAACAAGTCTGCATGTTTTTTTACAAGTCAGAACAAAATCACAGCCTCTGAATTTGTAATACACCCAGCAAAGCATCTTGTGAGCCCAAGGCAAAGGTTCAAGTCTGACAGTCAAATGCAATTGTACTTGTTGACTTTGCTCAAAAATAGCTCCAGATCTTTGTCTTATCAAGGATGAGAAGTGGTTTCATGGAGCCCCTGCAGAAGCTTTGCCTGAGCAACTTACCTGGAGAGTTCTGAGGTGAAGACACCGGCGAGCCTCTCGGGGACTGGCAATAACTAGGATGAAGTAAGGCATGTGGCGGCACATATGACATTATTTCCTCCTCAAACAAGCTGGCAAAGAGGAGCAAAGAAGAAAGAACACATTTATTTGAATAAATGGCAGGTTTCATTTTCTAGGGATAAATCTCTAGTTATTAATCCGCTTTCTTTGGTAGTCTCTTACCTATTTCCATGATGCACACTTAGAAGTGTTACAAAATATTTTATTGCCATTTTCCCAAGCAGATTTTGAAAGTACTGGAAAGCATTAATGCTATTTGGGTATTTATTCTCAAGGCTAAGATATAGTTAATCAGCCTTGAAAACTCATGGGCCTCCCTCTTTTTTTCTTTTTTTTTTTTTTTTTTTTTTTTTTTTTATGTTCTCATTACAAAGGGTTCAATAACCTTATTCAGAAACATTCTAAGCCTCCAGGATTAAGAATCACATTTGAACTTTTTAAGTGTATTGACTGGCAAGCTTGTTAGCATAACATTTTGTTTAATAACACTCCTGCTGAACCAGGTATCACATCTACCCTGTTCAAGCTGAGTTACTTCATGCTTCATTAATATTGATACACAACCTTTTAGGTGAAAAAAACCCAAACATTTTGCAGCCTACTCACTGCATCTCTGTGTGTGTGTGTGTCTATGTATGCATGTATATACTAAAATTTCAGTCTTTTCCCAAATTTGACTCAAGCAAATTCAAAAAGGGACAGAACATCTAATGAATCAGAATGGATTTGGTATCAAAAAGTATTTTGAATGTAAAACATGACACAAATAAACTGCTGTGATAATATGTAAAAATTGTTTTCAAAATTGAGCTATAGAAAGAACAGCCAGCCAATCTTATACTGTCCAACGCAATGAAAGCAATATTCAAATAAAAGATGTTTCTTACTAAGCCTGTTCACCAAACAAATATTTAGACTTTTTTTTACATTTTTTTTTGTTAATGGGTCCTTTCTGACAGTTCTTTTTACAGTCATGGCCATGTGACATTTTCCTCTAAATCACACATAAAAATCTTAAAAGGTTTTTAAGAAACAATATTTACATTTCAAACAGACCCAAACATAGATTTAAAATTAGACTTTTTTAATAGTTTTAATAATTTGGAGATTTAGGGACCAGAAAAGATTATCATTATGCAACCTGGCCTCAAAATACAACTACTACTGTCAATTCTATTTCACTAGATTCAATTTTAAAGGTACCCATGAATTTACCTGATGCACTTTTACAGTGGATGAGAGCACAGCATCACGATAAAAGGGTTTAATTTTGGCAAAAAATCTGCTTGATTAACTCCAAGCTTAAATGAAGCTTGTTATTGGAGCTTAAATGAAATAGCTTAAATGAAAACTGGTAAAGAATCAGCTTCCCATTCCCTGTTGCCTGTACTAAAGGGGACAATGCTTGACAGTACAGTGAAGAGGCAAGCGAGATATAAAGTAATAAAAAGATCTCTCAAGTGTGAGAGTGCCTTTACAAACAGACACTTCCCAAAGCACAGAATCAAAGAGATGAATTCTAAAAGTAGCACAAGGCACATTGTTGAATAGAGGTCTGAGCAGTACCACCTTTCTAAGCATCGGGGCTGGATGCAACAGGACAATTAGAGGTGGCCTGGGCAAACCCATATAAATCACAAGCACAGTACTCCTGCATTTGCCTTCCATCATTCTATGAGAAGTGTGACCTTCAACTACCATCTAGAACTGAACATGATGAAAATAAAACCTGAGCCTTGAGCATCTCTCCCATCTGCAAGTCCAAGGAGTGAAGGGGAAATGATTGGGTGACACCATCAGCACACAGTGCTCCCTGAAAGCTCCTCAGCAGCTGCCACAGCATGTTGCACAGGTGCATGGGAGCAGCAGTGCCTGTTCCACATGTGCATGGGCAGCAGCAGTGCCTACCTGAGTAACATGACAAGGTCTGCATCACTGGATAAACGCACCAGCCCAGGTGTTCCCTCTGTCCGGATGAACTGGATCTTCTCCCTGTGTAAGCAAAAAAAGGCTTTCAAAATACCTTCTGCAAATAAGGCATCAGTGTGTACCACAGCAACAAGAAAAAGTACAGAGTATATCAGAAACCTCTGGGTTATGCTCTTCCCTATTTTCTTCCCCTGCCACACAAAGTCCATGTGAGCAGTAAAATATTACAACCAAAAAGCTAATTTGTTCTGAGGAAGGATCCTTCTGCTGTCCTCATCTCTTCAGTGCTCATGCTCTTGGCAGGTAGTACAATCACCCAAACAGTAAAAAACCATACCAAACAAACCAAAATTAAACAAAAAAATTAAAAATCACTCCCTCAAATGCACACTGCACACTCAAGTCCATGTCTCTGAATTCAAAATAGGAGGCTGTAAGAGGACATTCCTAGTGCAAAAGTGAGCTCTTTATAAAGAAGCACTGTCTTTTCTCAATCTCTGTACAAAAGCAAGCCATATATTACAGTATATACTTGTGATTTTAAAGCCAGCATTTTCATACCACACTGCATTTAAGATATCTTTCAGTAAAAAAAAACTGCATTATTTCTCCCCTCTATTTCATCTAAGCACACATCCTTTCTCCTAGACCCAGTCTGGTCACTGTTATGGAATTTATGCATCTTAAATTCTGAGCACAGTAACACACAGAATTTTAGGATCCTTATTGAGTATAATTCCTTGGATGCTTATTCTTTTTTTTCTGCAGAGCCTTTTCTTGCATTCTGAAATATAAGTACGTCCTTCGTATTTTTTCTTTATCAGTATGATAGTACAGTAGAGATGAATTCTAATTTGGCTTTACGCTTCTGGAGAAAAAGAAAAGAAGAACCAAACCCACATAATAAAACCTGTCCCAAATCTAAAGGAAAAAACCTCCAAACAAACAGAAAAGTAAAGAATTCTGTATAAGAACATTAGCTCAGCTCAGAGATCTGTCCTATTACCAACAGTGACAAGAAGACCAAAAACACTCCATGCAATTGGCAGGGCAGGGACATCTGGACACTTCCAGAGCCCACTTCACTTTACATTGATGCCCAAATGGCAAGGCTGGAGGAAACAAATGGTGGATTACAAAATGTATCTTAGCATTCAACTGGCAGCAACACCAGAAACCAGAAGGACATTTTCCATGTTAACTAATATATGCAGCCTTCCAAATGAATGCAATCCATGACTTCCTGGGGTTACCAGGGAGAGTTGTGCTTTCAGTGATTTTTTTTTTAATATATATGCCTTTTACCTTCCATTGAGATATAAATTCTATTTAATGTATAACAGGTGTCTTTGCCTGAAGCCTTTTACATTATTTACCAGCCTCTCAGTTTTACCTGCAGTAGCTTGGAAGAAGATTTAATCTTGGCAACATGCCTAATAAAGATATGATAAGTATAATGTTCCCACTCCACCATGAAACCTCTGAACAGCAATTTTCTGCATGAAGTATGCTTTCATTTTATATTTTAATAGACTCTCAACTTATCTCTTCCTTCTTTAAGGGAATGAGAAATTATTTTAGACAGAAAATGCCAGAGATCTTTTCAAATTATCTTTGTCCTCTTCCACTGGCCAAATACTGATTTTCCTCCTTACCTATGTAATACAATAATATTAATAATAATAATATCTTTATCATTCCACTTCAACTGTACCAAGGTCCTCAAAGGAAGAGAATACTGTCAGTTGTACTAATCACTATATATATAAAATTACACAAAGAATTCAAACTGAAGTATTTCAGCCAGGTCTTAATTTATCAAGTGTTACAGCAATGAGTTCTTTAGTCTCACAATGTGTCAAACAGGCATGGATTCCAATAATTTGCTAAATCGGGGTCTTAAAAGACTAACCAGGAAAAATAAAACTGGGATCTCTATAAAAGTGAAAATGTTACTGAAGCATCAGCTTTAGAAGGATATAGGAGAGGTATAATGGAAGATAATCTACCTTAATCAAATCAAAAACTTCAAACACTAAAATTAGAATGGAACCATCCAGCTTAACAGAATGGCTTTTCTGTCCAATCCCATTCAATGTAAAATAAAACTATGTTCATTAAAATCCCCAATCATTCTGCTGAAGCAAGTCAGTTAAGGCATATGTATCTTCAGTCTCCTTCCAAATAAAATGCACAGGACATATAATTTCAAGCAAATGAGGAGGTGCAGAAAACAGTATCTTTTATGCTCTGATCTTCCATTTTTATTCTAAAACCCATCTTTTCTTGAGAAGGTCTCAGTTTGCGGGAAATAATGAATCTGTAATCAGGAAGCAAGGTTCTACTAGAAGGAGAATTGGGGAATACCAACATGCCTTGTGAGCAACTTGAACTCTAATTTGTTAAAAAATCCCACAAAACACATGAAGAAAATTACACTGACTGCTATCAGGCTAAAGGAAATCAAGCACCCTGCAAAAAAGAATATGAAGCAATAAAACCACAAGCAACCAGAAACTGTTTGTATACTACTTCCCAGCAGATTTCAAACCAAGCCTGGTGGGACAAACTTGCTTATAGTGATATGGGTACAACTGTTTTGAAATGCTGAGAAGTGTAGATTTCTGCTGTTTTCTAGAGAGCTTGTATTCTGGTAGTATGTTGTTTCAGGTTTGGCAGGCAGGTTTTCTTTAGGAGGTAAGCCACATCTCTAACACAGAAGTCACATGACAAAAATTGTTATACTACACATGGGGAAACTGCAAAACAGGGCAGCTTGTTGAATTGAACTTGAGGGAAGTTCACAAGGGACAGAGGAAAAGGGATCAATAAGCAACACAGAACAGAAAAAAAAAAAAATGAGTACCAGTGCTGGCTGCCATGCCAGCCAGTGTGGGTAGGCCTCTGGAACACAGCACTGCACAGGAGAGACTGCCAACAATCAAACCAGCATTTTTTAAATTTTATTGTCCAAGGAAGAATAGATACATATATTTCAATTCTGGTCACTGCTATCCAAATTGCCGGTGTTTCCATTTCCAAGGCTAAACTTGTGAGGGAATTATAACAACCACACAACAAAGATTATCCTTCCTCAGCTCTTGTTGCACTGTGTAAAAATCTGTAGATATCCCAGTCTGTAAATTCTGGAGAGACATCGAAAATTCTAATTGATGTAAGATTACCTCCAGATGTCATGATGTCAGGACAGCCTTTCTGTAAATGTGTTTTGTGAAGATAAGGACAACCCTGAATGCCATTCTGCCTCATGCCCCAGCTGCACACATACCCAAATGAACGGGCACATTTGCTGTGCCATCCAGCTGTCTTGGCACATTAGGAAGACATAAGCAAATTTCTTATGCCAGTTGTTTCAAACATTTTCTTGTAGGTACCTTTATGTGATAATAAAACATTACCTCTGTTCTCCTCAACCTTGTTACAAGCTGTTACACAGAAATACAGTAAACAAATATTTCCCACAGCTTTATGAATATGTTTGAATGCACTAGAAGTCTACTATCTTATGTTCCACTGATAATTAATGAAAGTAGCTAAATGTAATTAGCATTTTTTACTGAAATGGGAATAGCAAACTTCACTAATTTTCTTACCTGAGTGAATGATTCCTGGTAAGATCTGGTTGACGCTCTTGTAGAATTTCAAAGATATTGGGCTGCCGCAAAAATGCAACTATCTTGTCATTGTAAGCTGAAAACAGTAACAAAAATAACAGGCTGAAACAAGGTAATCCCAAAACAAAGGACACCTCTGAGTCTTCAACAATAATGACATCTTCACCTTCACTGTTCTAAGTTTAGAAGTATTGGGTTAATACTTCTGTATGTAAGGCTACCAATTCCATTGTCTTTTAAGACACTTTCACTTCTTGGTTATGAACCAAATCTCATTGTGACATATCCTTTCCACTGCTAACAGCTATAACTCTGTTAGCAATTTCTATTATATTTTAGCACTCAGACTCTTAGCTAAGGTCAAACCAGAATATTTATTGTTAGAATAAAATTGCAGGGACCTTGGTTTTCACTGCAATGAAATCTATTCTCAAACATTAAGCAGCCATTGGAAACCCCCGTATCAAATCCTCATTAATGGCTGAGCCTGCAAAGCATGCACACCATGTCCATGGCAAGGGGGAGGATTTAAATGGGCAGAGGTTTTCAAGTAAACATGCCACAGTACAAAGAGCCAGTTATAGTTAATCGGATTAATTTATCTTGATTTAGCACAATGTGACAGCTGTTAGATTTAATAAGCTAAATTCTGTACATGGTGGCACAGAAGTCAGTAACTCTGTGTGTATGTAACTGAGAACAGAAGTTAAGCTAATGACTAATTCTAAGCTGATTAACACTTTCTGTAATCCTGCCAAAATAGATGCTCAGAAGTTGTGAAAAAAGAAAAAACAGTTAAAAATCACTGGGAATACATGGAGTCCAATTAGGACCCAATCTGCCTCCCTGGTTTCAGTTCATCCTGTGAGCACACAGAGTGTGTGAGCTAGGGAGCTAAAATCCATCAGTTATTTGATTCTGCACACTTCCAGCTCTGTAGGTTCCAAGTGACCAGTGGGGAAATGCTGATGGCAGAACAAACAGCGCCTTCAACCCATCCCAGGCGAACACAAACCCCAGCAGTGCACAGTGCTGTGACCCCGCAGGGAAGGAGAACTCGCAGCAGAGGCTGGATGCTGACGTACCCACTGGAACCACATCCTGGTACTGAGCTCTGCTGACCGTGTTAAATGTGCTGGATGGTCTTGGCAAAACTGGGGGTCCTGAATGACGGGAGTCCTCTCCGACCTGAAAACGTGCAAGTAAGCACAGTGAGTGTCTCTGTGCCAGCACAGGCACTCAGGTACAGAACAGTGAGAATTTATGCAGCTTAAAACCAAGCACATACATCAAGGCTTTGCTTGATCACCATCCCCAGTAACCACTGCAGCAGGAAGCAGCTGTGCTGTCAGGCCAGGTACTAGCAAAACATTATTTAGCATACTGGACGCATTAATAGGAAGAATCAAAATTAATGCAAAATTTACTGCTATTTTTAAACAGTCCCATTCTGAAAAGAGAAAAAAAAAAAAAACAAAAAACAAAAAACAAAAAAAAAAAAAAAAAAAAACCAAAAAAAAAAAACCAAAAAAAAAAAAAAAAAAAAAAAAAAAAAAAACCCAAACAAACCCCCCAAAAAACCCCACCAACCTGGGATGCCTTTCTTAATTTTGTAATTTAATTTTGTGTTTTGTAATTCATGGACATCTTTATCTATACAGAACATTCTGGAAACCAAATTCTGCTCCTTCATTAGCATATCTATTACCTCTGTGCATGAATGGAATTTCCCTAAATTTGAAGTGGAAAAAAGTTTGTGGCTGAACCCTCAAAGGAGAATAAAGAAGTGAGTTCACATTCAGGCAAGGCAAACACATCCAAAATTGGTAAAAACATGGCTCCTAGAATAATTCAGAAACACTGTTCTGTTTTTCTTGTATTCACTTTACAGTCTCAAAAAAAATTGCATGTGAACAATTTTTAGGGTAGAACCACAATATAAAATTGTTCTTAGAGGCATTTGTCATGTCAGGGCAACTGCTGCAGTTTACTGCGGGATGAAGCTTCAGACATTTCTCAGTATTCAGTATTTTATCTCTATAATACATTTGGTCAACCTCTTTTTCATCCTGCTGGACCTCTTTGTTTACTTCTCCATTTATCTGCCTAGATGTAATGGTCAGTATTTGAACTGCACTCCCAAGCTTCAAAGATCTCTAAAACATCTAACTGCAAAAGATCAAATAATTATAAAAGGTTATTTTAAATCCAATCTCTGAAATCACAAAGCAGCAAAAGTCCCAAGATATCTCCCAAGACCTTTTTGCTCTCTCATAATATTCTTCCAGAAAAATGAAGCATTATTTCCTGTTAGGCAATGTGCTGGAAAAGGAATGCCATTATTATTAGCTCCAGCTTCACACTGCAGTTCAGCTTTAGCTAAAAAGGCATTCCTTACACTGGTTCATGTTTGCTTTAGAGCATCTCTCTGTTAAAACTGGGTCAGTGGATCCAAAACATCAAAGTTCACGGCAAGTTAAAGCCAAAGAAAGTATGTTGATTTTTTTTTCATTAAGTACTCATCTTTTGCAATAATGTACAGTTCCTTTATGCAATAGCTTAAAAACAGGGGGGAAAATGCAAATATACAATATGCAAAACATAAGCCCTAAAGTGCAGTGGAAAAACTGGTGTTCAGGTTCATACATAGGCAAAAAGAACATCACTGCATCATTAATCCTAGAATGGTAATACTGTATTGAATTGCTGTGCTTGAGATTCCTGTCTGGAATTATACCTCAATTCAAGTTACAATTATAACAATATCAAGGAAATACTTCTAAAATTGCATGTGGAAACAAGGTTTAAGGAATTTCATGTATCTAGATGGAGTGGGAAATTTTGACAGGTAAGCAGCACTACATATATATGCAATATATATGATCCTTTCTTGGATCCTTTAGTTGGATAAACTAAACTATAAACTAAACCAGCAGCACGGCTGGCACAAATACCTGTTTTAAGTGCAGAGCTACCGGATGCTGCTTAAAGAAAGATAATTTGGGTGCATATTGGGTAAAAAAAAAAAAAAAAAGAGTATTTCTGCTCTGCTACAAATCACAACAGAAATACTTGCTTTACCCTATTCAAGATCTAAATAGCTGTATGAAGGCACTTCTAGCTTTCTTGCCTTATACACAGCATCACCAAATTGATGGAAAATGCTCTTTAAAATCATTTGCAAAATATACCTGACACTGCAGGGGGGCTGACTAAACCACATTCACACAGGATGTGACAAGATATGCAGCCAGTGCTGTGGCACTTGCTGCAGCTCAGTGGAAGCCCTGTTAGAAAAGTGGCAGACAAGATTCATGTTTGCTCTGAAACAGAGGTCTGGCAGACCTTCCTCTGCCACAAGACTGAGCTAAGAAAAGGATAAATCAGAGCATTTCTCTTGCTATTCTGAACTGTATTATCTTTAATTCCTGGCGTGCAATAGCCCTCTCCTGAAAAGACAACCTACAGCCAACAGTATGCAGGTTTTAAAATAAAGTACAACTGAAGTACAAGTCACTGCACATACTCAAGGTTACAAGTATAAGGAAGTGACAACAATATGGGGACAGCCAGAGAAAATGGTGCATGTCAACATAACAACAAAATAGTATTTTCCTTGTGTTTCTGATCAGAAAGTAGAGATACAATACATATTCAAAGGCATATAACAGTCTGATAAAGCTGTATGTGGTGTGATTTTTTTACACTTCATGGGAAAGTTACAGAACTAGATGTATAGTCTCACATGCATCTTTTCCCCCCTCTTATTTTGCACAGTTATGTATGAACACACTCAGCAGGCACCATGCTGGACAACACACATTTTGTCACTCAAAGACTGGATACAGGAAGCAGTAATCTGTAATCAGATGCACTCCTGTGGTTAAGTGGGGTTACTGCGAATTCAAACTAAGAAAAACTCATGTCTGATATTTTTCCTCTGAATTCATACATGTTAAAAGCATCAACGACTGGCAGACAAAACAATAAACCTTACGGATGACTGCTGCACTGTTACAGAAGAACCATGCTCCTCCCCACACGAAATGCTGTGAAAGGGGATGGTGTTAAGCAGGTGGTGCTCCCGAGGAGGAGGCCCAGACCCCACTCACCTCCCCAGCACTGTGGCTGCGCTGCCGAGTCAGGTGCTGCCGGTGGACTAGCGCACTGGTGGGCCTGCTGCTCTGCAGGGGCAGCCGCGGGTCGATGAACGTCGTGGTGCGCGAGTTGTGGTCGACAAAGAAAGCCTGCAGAGGGACAGAGGGGACAGAATTCCTCGCCAGTGCTTTCTTTATTGATTATGTCTGAGGTCAAGGCCTGTTGGGGATTTGGCTTTCGTTCGATCAGGTGGGGCTGTGGAAAATCTCTTGCTGTGGCTTGCATTTCCCTGTTGCAGTAGGAGGATAACACTCCTCCATCCCACCGAAGGGATGAACTGTTTAATGCCTTACTTTGTTCATGTCTGTAAAGTTCTTTGAGATTCTCGTCTGACAAGCATCGGAAGTGGGAAGCTTTATTAAGACTGCCAAGAAGAGAAGACTTGAATATTTAATAGAAGTAATCCTGGTGTAGTCTCCTTTTCATCCCCTTATAAGCATCTAAAAAGGTGTCATTAAGTGGCAAACCCATTACCTTTTGTGAAGTATTTACCATATAATTATGAACACAATTGGCTGTATATATGTCAAGTGTATGCTTGCATTCAGTGATGAAATATGATTACAGACCAACAGGTGTGTTTGCCATATTCCTGCTACAACTATTCTAAGTTCACTGACCTTCTTCTCTAAAAACCAAAACAAAATGCAAAAAAAAAAACCCTAAAGCACCACCCCAAGCAAATAAAAAAAGACCCCTGAAAGCTAAAGAAAAAGGTCAGCCAAGAACACAAAGATGATGGCAACAAAAAAAATTTAAATCAGGCAATTGATGAGAACAACCACATATTGGCCAGTCAAGCATTTGTTGAAAACAAGGTCACAGGAATATGTATCCTGGAAAATTAAAACCTCCTAGAATTCTACCCAATTTGAACCAAAAAGGTTTCTAAACCCTGAAATTTAAACTTTTTGCAGCACCAGTGTTTCACTTGGAAACCAGCACTATTCTATTTCAACACACTCAGTATTTTCTGTCACAATGCTGGAAACATGTGGAAGTGGCAAAAAAAAAAAAAAATCTTTGTTTTGAGCAGGAGAATTACAGGAAAGTGACATCTGGTTTGAGTAATCAAAGAATCTGGACCAGCAGAGAGGTGGTCAGGGACTGCGGGAGCCATTTCTGTGTTTGGCTACCAGTGAGGTACCTAGACCACAGTTCCACAAACAATTTATTCCTGTGGTGTCAGCAAAAGAAACATTCTCATCTTTCCCCCTCCTGACCACTTGTTTCATCCCCTGTGTGCCCTTCCTGCCTTGTGCTGGCACAAGTGTTTGTGTAGCCATGCAGTGAACCCATCAAGGGAGCTGGTCCAGGCTAAAATTACTCTTTTTGTCCCTCTCCCTGCTGGCTCCTCTAACCTCGGTCAGCTCACCAGGGATGATAGGAGAGGAGAACAGAACCACACTTCTGGCAGCAACACCAGCTTCTAGTATTCATGGAATCATTGTTTTAGACTACTTGGGAAAACCAGACCAGAGAAAATGCAATTCTTCTGACTGCTGTGAAGGTAGGTGGATAAACCAGTGTGTCATACTATACAGCAGCTAAATGCCATTATTGACTGCGGTGGGAGAAAATGGTCACATTTCCATTTCCCAAAGAAGGAGCAGCATATGGAGAGACACCACAGTTGCAGAACCCTAAAAGTGCTCCAGAAAAGAGCACCAAGCTCCTACAGCCTCAACAGCAATCACCTGTACCTGTAGCTTGTGCCTACAAGGAAAGAATCTCATCACCTGAGCAGTAAAATCCCTGTTCTGACCATTTGACATAGTCACAGATATGCAAGTGAAACTGTTTCACAAACACTGTAAAGTGTACTCAAAAAAGGAAATTGTAATTGCTACATCTGAGCCTGATGCAGGACTTGTTTACCTTGACAAACAATGATGCCATCCTGCTGTGCAAGTATACAGATTAGAGAACACAAAACCAGTGAGAAAGAGTGAAAATCATCATGAAATTTATATTTGGGGCCTGGCAGATGACTGGAAGAGACCACTGGTATTGGAAATGATGCTTGTAGCCCGGCGAGAGAGATGACCTGAAGATCAGGATCCTCTAGAACACGTGGTTTATTGGTCGTGGAAATGCAGCCTGACTAGGGAAGGGGGTCCAGGGATCCAGTGCAGAGTCCAAGGGAAGGCAGGCAAAGAGAGCGAACTCTCTGTTACATTCCATTTTAACCCCTTCTATCGTGAATATGCTAATGAACATTAACCAATCACCTCTAGATACAAAATCTACAGAATCTACATACAGCCTATGGGAGCTACAACATTACAATACTACTCTACATACCAAAACCTGTGAAACCCACCTTATCTCTGATACCTGAGAAGGCGCAGCCTTTCATTCATCCTTTTGTCTTGTCAGGGGTGTCACTGACCCACCCAGCCAAGGCCTTTCAGCTGCTTAATCACCTTCTTCCTGTCCATGCTTAAAGCTCAAACTTTGCTTTTAATTCTATCTCTCTTGTGGGTTTCATAGTTTTAGAATCTTTTACTATTAAATTATCTCTACAAGGCCTAGCTACTTCATCCTCCCCAACACACTGGAACACAGCCGGTCTTTCTGAAAATTTTGCTCCTGATTGGCAAGATCTACCTACTTTACTAGCAAATGGTTGCTTTGGGGATTTTTTAAGTCCTTCTATTTTATCTAGTCGGTGTACATTTATAAGATGTAAAGTGCTTTCAGCAAAACACAGGTTGATTTCAATAAGTCCACACCATATTGTAAATCACTTACTAAAAAAATCTTGATTCAATATAGGAGGTAGTACCACCTAGAGCTGCACCACTCAGTACTGAGTTAATGCAACACTCAGTATTGCATGCAGTGTTCCATAGCATTCTATTTAAATAATAGCTCAATTTAGACATGAAGATAATGACAAACAGACCTTATTAAATGTGTATGGTTGCAGGCCAGCTAGTAGTAGCCTACTTTAAAACAAAGCATAAATTACCACTTTGAAGCTTTGGTGAAGATAACTATTGGAGCTTCAATGCTTTGGGTTAATCTGGACACTGGCACACATCTCAAAATACAGTGTGGTTCATAGTCTCCTTTCAAAAAAAATTCCTCTCATAACTCCTGCCTAGCTATAATCCATAAATCTACAACTCTTGAAGACACTGACATAAAATAGGTAGTGCCAAAACTATATTTAACCCATTAAAGATGACTAGTTGCCCTAGTTATTCTTCCACTTAAAATCTATGAAGCTTGCTATAATAAATTTTCTTCCTGTTGAAGACTTCAGTAATCAATTGCTATGATTTCTTTAATTGTAGAGAGAAATACCAAAAATGTCCTCTAATAGTTTCCTATGTATTTGCACATCTTGCAGAAGTCTAATTAAAATGCACAAAGACTTGCATCTGGCTTTAAAATATGCTTCCCCATGCTTACACACACTGCACAAATGCACTTATCTGTACAATGTCTGTGTGTATGCACATGGACACAGCAAGGCAGAATCTCAAAGCTCAGCTCAGGGGCTATTAAGCCTACAGAATGCTTCTTGTTACCACATTTTCCAATGGCTTTCTGCCTCCCTGTGGTTGGTGACTGATGAAGGATCATCTGTAATGCTCATCAGAAACTACACCGTAGTCACACCAGACTTTTTAGGGGAGACTGTATGGTATTATCTCCTGTAGAGGAGCCAAAGAGGAGTGGGCAGCTGGGCTCTGCTCTGCAGCTCTGGAGGGAGTTCAGAGGTGGGCAGTCCCCAGCTGAGCTTGGAAGACAGCCCATGAAGAGGACACACAAGCAGCACCACACTGCCATGAGGGAGTGAAAACACCACTACTCAGCACTGCACCAGGGCCAGAACCATCACTATAGCTGGTGAGCAAGAGCACCAAGCTCTCACTGTGATATACTTGAAAAAATAAAGGTAAACCTCTTCTCAGCAGGGAAGAGTAGTTAAGGAAAGGAAACATAATTACATATGGTGTTAAGGCTAAGTTCTACTTGCTTCTCTGTAGGTTAATGCTTTAATAAAGGCAGGTCCAGTTTCAGTTTGGTCTCCCCAAGCCCTGGTCTTGCCATGTACTGGCCATGGTGTCTCTCAAGTGCTGAACAGGCTTTTCCACTGGCCACAAGTGGCACTTGTGACACAAACATTTCAATATGATGGAAATGAGCAGTACTAAGGCTAATTCAAAGTGAAGAAATCCCAGTAGGAATTTATTCAGTGCTTCCTCTTCTTGATTAATATTGTGGTAGCATTGTTGTCACCAAATACCACCCCAGAAATCCAAAGGTCTAACTCTCTCTATGGAGCACATATTAAAGAAAATTGGAAATTGCCCTATTCTTCAGGAGAAAACTGGCCTCTGAAGAACTGAACAGATCAAGAATGACTTAAAACAGAAAACAGTGAGGCAAAGAACAATGTTAGTGGAACTGCACACTCCTGATTTTGTGTTTAATGAAAAAAACAAAGTGCTTTTCAGAGTTAAAAAAATCTAGAAAACAACCCTCAAGCACTTTTACCCTTCAGTTTAGAATTGTCTAATCTTTCCAGGCATCAAGGTCATTATTTATATCGACTCTCACAGCATAGGGACTCTCTCTCTAACCATTTTGAGAGTGATAAATGTACGAACCAAAAAGCTAAATATGCCAGTAATCCTAATGAACTGATAAGCCTTATCTATCACTTCCTCACATGCTAATCACAGTCTATTTTTAATCCTCCTGTTTTCTACAAAAAACATAATGTTCTAGATACTGAGGATGCGCTCACTTAAAGTTACATTAAAACTTGCATCATAACTATAAAAGTGATCAAAATATTTTTTAGGAAATTGAAGAGTGATATCTGTTTAAAAAAAAAACAAACGTGCAACTTCCAACTATTTAAGATCTCTATTACCTCTTAAGGAAACCTACTCCGTACCATCTCTTTCCTTCAGAGCAATACACAACCACCAGGGTGATCCTCCCCGGAGCTGTCCCAGACCATCTGTTTTAGCTCAAGTACATCCATTTGATCTCAGCAACTGATGAGCACAAGGCCGCCTTAGCACTGTAGAGTTACCTTGCCCTGATGGTCGTGTTTCATTTCCCAACCCCTCGGCAGCTCCAGCTGTTTGTTGGCAAACATGTTGAGGAATCCCACCAGATCCCGGTTGTGCTGGTAGCGCTCAAAGTGGTGGGTGTCCCGCCGGACTTTGGTGATCATGTGCTTCAGACACGTGTTATTTGTAAACATGCGGTAGGCACTCTGAGGAACACACAACAGCAAAGCCTTGTCAAAGAGAAAACTGCTCTGACCACAAAAGAGACAACCCTGCTCCTTGTAAGTGGGCCTGCAGACGAAAAGTTACTCATTCCATTGCTTCTCCTTACACTATAAATGCCATTACACACAGAAACATTGGGGGGGGGGAGGACCTATGCAAAAAGAAGCACTGAAGAACAGGCAAAAAAGGAAAAGATACATATTAAGATGGTTTTCTGTTCAGTGTGACCTCTAATATACTTTGATATAAACCAAGCAGTCTGGGGAAAACAAATATTGCCACTAAACAGGAAGGTCTTTCTCACAATTGCATCTCACCCTGTGCAAAGCACAGTAAGAATGCTATTGCTTCCATAAACAATTAATTTTCTATCATAAGAAAAACGAAGGATCGAGTGGAAAATAAAAACTGTGATCATGCAGAGCTAGGATGGCTCTGATAGCCCAATAATTTGAGGGGATAATGATGAGTGACTCTAGCCTCCCTATGTACCACCAATATCTTATCATCAAACACTGAGCAGTATTATTTGTACACAAAACAGCTGCATTTATAAGCACATATTTATGAAAGCCTTTGAGCTGCAGCCACCATACTCACAGGGTTAGAATGCAGCACTGTAAAGAACTCTGGGCTGATAAGGAATTTCACAGGGGGAGACTGGAGCAATAAAGTAAGTCTGGATCTGGAGGTAGAGTGAGGCAGCACATTCTCTCTTCGAAAATCTAGGAGCAAATAAATGACAAAGACTTCCAGCAGTTATTACCAAAACATCCCTGCAAACAAGTATATTGATGTGAATCACACAAGCAAGCACTAAGTACACAACTATTTAAGATTTACTGAGGATTGTCCACATAAGTGTACCAAAATTTCTTCTAATACAACATTGAAGTTTCTGAAAATTTATATTCATGAAAATTCTCAAAATTAGTAATATTTGCTTTTGGTGGCTTTTGGTACACAATCATTTAAAAAAAGAAAATCACATTCAATTATTTGGGTTACCAAGTTTGTGCCTGTATATAAGATGCAAGGAAGTCCCCTGGGCATGTCTGCACTGCTATACTGTGGCTGTGTGCAGGTAAATTATTTTTTAAGTGCTAACTAATGGATATAAATGTCATTGTACACTTATAAATGTTTCATTCCTTCTTAAAAAACAAACAATAAATCTGCCATTACCACAACCCCAGTCTTGGTACAGTATTGAAGCAGCTTATGTAAGTAAGAATCAGGTTGCCAAGGAAGTACCTTTCAAGTTTCAACTTCCAATAAACATTTGTGTCTTCTCCTAGCAACTAGAGAAATGCCCTGATTTTTCTTCAGTGCCAGGAAGGAAGAGAAAATATACTGAGTGGTGTTTGCTACAATGTCAAAACTGTTGCCCCCAATTCTCTTTGAAGATATTTGGAAGCATATTTTTAATGTAAATGAAAAATTGCAAGTTCAGATTTGGTCTTCAGGGATATTACACTAAAATACGTGCTGCCACCTACATTTCAGTTTATTTCTTTTTTACACATTGCAGTATGTGCACACTTCTCCATCAAATGAATATTCATCATGTAGATCACAGCTATCACAAATATAAAAGATCATAACACACAAGCAGTGCAAGGAGAAAGGCAGTGAATGAGACTCTAAACTGAAGGAAAAGTAAGAAGAAAAAACAAAAGAAGAGGAAAATAAAAAAGGTAAAATTCTAAGTATGCGTAGGTAAATATTGGGGGAAAAAAAGGGAATGGAGAAAATAAACACATTAGAGGAAACCAGGAAGTAAGAGGGTAATTGGTAAAATAAATGAACAAGAGGATTTTTAGAAACACTACTTAAACAATAAACCTCATGCTGTCCCACATGGAGCACGTCATGAATGGGGTGAAGGCAAAGGGGCACAGAGGCTCCTGAAGCTGAGCCTGAATACTTGGGCTGGGAGTGTCTTGCAGACACAGCCACACACTGAAGTTTTATGTGAACTCTGTGCTGGTACAAAACCTGGGTGTACCCCAGGCAACTCTCACACCCCGGAAGATGCTGTGACATGCTGCAGGTAATTCCTCTGACATAGTCTGGGCAATCTGGAAACCAGAATGGGTCACCAGGTGAGTTTTTATTGCAGTTTGAGGCTTATGAATTTGGTTTATAAAAGTTTATTCAGCTGAATTTGCTCAAAGCTGATTTGTGTACAGCCCAAACCATCTGCCTACACATGCAGAAAGACAGAAAAGGAAACAGCTCCAACAGAAGTGAAGACTACAAGTAATAAAAGGGAACACCTGGGTAAATCTCAAGTTCTAAAATGACTTGAAACTCGAAAAGGGGTGACACTGCTTGCATATCAGATTAATTTAGGAGAGACTTTTATAAGAGTATATAAAGAGCATCTAGAGACAAAGCTAAAGCACATGACACCACACATAACAAACTTTATAAATGTGTTAGTAAATTTTTAGTAGGCAGATGACCAAGGAGAGAACTGCTTAGTGAGAAGCAAAAAAGTATGATGTTCAGAATTCAAAACAAAGGGTTTTCTTCCTATCTTCATTCAAAAGGTTAACACTGGGCAGACTATCAGAAGAATGAAAAAATGGAGGTGAGAGAGAGCAGGTTAAAGATCGTGGTGCAGATGAAAGGTGTTCAAAGCCTTTAGGTCAGGTGACATGCACCCGAACAGTTAGGAAGCAAGGTGGAGCAATTGCTGAGATATTGGTGGCTCTTTCAGAGATCTGAAGGAGTTCACAGAAGGAATGGGATAAATGCTCTAAGAGTCCACCAAGGTGTTTTACTAAGATCTCTCTGGGTCTGGTCCTACTCATTATTTCTACTAATGACTGGATAGGGAAGACAAAACTTGCTCCGATTAGGAGATTCTGCATTACCTGGACAGCAGGATGGACAAGATTTAAAACCACATGGGCACCATTAGAAAAGTACAAAGATCTGTGTGCAGGTAGGGACAATGAACTCACAAAGACCAGATGAAAAGAGACATCTGTACTAAAGTTCTGCATACAAGGATCAGGACCTGATCAAAGACTGTACACTGGTTAGTGTCAAACTATTAAAAAAAAAAAAAAAAAAAAAAAAAAAAAAAAAAAAAAAAAAAAAAACCACCAACCAAACAACAAGCTTTCTGCAGGAATGTACAAGGAGTGTTTATGTAAGACACTTCCACAACCTCTTCAGTACAGCAGAGTCACATGTTTATTTGATTTTCTGAAATATTCCTCAGAAGCTGAAGACCAACTCAAGACAATCAAGGCCAAAACAATAATTTGAGACCTAAATTTGAGACCTAAAACCAGAAGTCACAAGGAAAGACTAGGAAGCAATGGATTTAAGGGTATAAGAAGAATGATGAGTAGACTGTCTGAAAAAGTTAAAGAATGTCCCTCAAGTGGAGAATATAAGAATTCATGAGACAGCATTTTGCAAGTATAGCCTAGGAACAGCTCATCCAATCTATCTACAGAGACGTAGTCAATGACTGCCTGTAGCCTTACTAGTTCTACATTCTACTATTTCAAACTGCATTAGCAAAGTCAAAATATTTGTAAGCCAGACTACACAATTTTATATTTTTTCACTGCAGATGTCCTGCTTTCTAAACCAGTCTGGTACTGACAGAAAAGTGCTCTGAATCTCACAATCTTCTCTTCAGCATATTGAGCAGGCTGAGTCATTATCTTCAAAACTAGACAGCAATGAAAACAAATGGCTTCATTTTCACACAGAGGAAGAAGTTAGGTTTTGTCTTATGTATTCTCACTAAACCATCTATGAGATGAGTGTTCCCCTCTTTGGAGGAGGGGAAAAAGTTAATTTTTTTTAACCTGAATTAGAATGGTGAAATTCAGCTTCCTCTGCAGCTCCATCCACGGCATTTGTGTGCTCTTCAGGCCTGTCATTTGTCATCGTTCTTCGGATGCTCTGGTACCTAGGGTGGGAAAACTGGACTTTACATATAGTATATGGTAACTATGACCCAATCCTAGCTCCGAGGGAGCCTGCCCATATTTTCTGCCATGTAAGTTAATATATATTGACCTCTGATTTCTGCATTAAGAGCCTTTTGAATTTCTGACCACCATTATCAGATGTATTACTTTTGGCCACATAGCTTAAGATCATGGAACACAAAAGTCCTGGAAGCTCACATGCAAACTAAAAGCAACAGCCACATAAAAATAACCACATAAGGCCAGCAGTGGGAGCAGAATGTTTCACAGAATGTTTCACAGAATTTTAGGTTGGAAGAGACCTTCAAGATCATCAAGCTCAACCCATGCTCTAACGCCTCAACTAGACCACGGCACCAAGTGCCAGACCCAGTCTTTTCTTAAACACATCCAGGGATGGTGACTCCACCACTTCCCCGGGCAGGCCATTCCAATACTTTATCATTCTTTCTGTGAAAAACTTTTTCCTAATATCCAACCTATATTTCCCTTGATGCAGCTTAAGACTGTGTCCTCTCGTTCTGTTGTTGCCTGGAGAAAGAGACCAACCCCCAACTGACTGCAACCACCCTTCAGGAAGTTGTAGAGAGTTATAAGATCACCTCTGTGATCAAGGCAGCTGTGGCCTTGTCTCCACACTCAGTCTTGCAATGGTGAATGCAGCTTTGCAAGCAGACAAAACTCCCAATCCCCAAGGGTAATTCTTACCGGCGATTCAGCTGTTCCATCTGCTGGATGGAATTGGACCTCTGGAGAATCTGTGGGGCTGGAGGAGCTGTGGGTCGCTGCCACGTTGTTGTCCTGTTCACGTGGTCCACGTAAAAAATCCGTCCGTGGCTGTCAATTCGAGCCTCCCAGTCTAAGGAGCAATAAAATACTGTAAACTATGGAGGGCCTGGGGTTTGTTCATCAATTTGTTTGAGCTCTGTCACTTTTGTAATCCCATCTATCGTTTCAAGTCTCTATAATAATAATTACTACTACAACATAGACATATACATACATACAGAAAAAATACACATCTATACAGAAACAGACAAGCCTGATTCTTAGACACTGGCAACTACAGAAAATGTGCAAACCATTTAGGACATCAGTTGAAAAGCAGTCTTTGAGAGCTCAGAAGGTGTCTAGATGAGACTATCTATATTGCAAGTCTAAGTGAAAGTAGTATCTGCTGATAAAATAAAAAAACCCTCAAGTTTTTAAACCGGAGTTTGTAAACAAAATAAAACATCTAAGTATTCCAGGAAGAATAGAATTGTTCATTGGGAAAAAAAAAAAAAGCCTAAAAAACTCTCAAACACTTTACATTTGTGAATTCCTTATCCTGCTTGTCAAGCCCTAAACCACTGTATAATATGGTGGGATTTTTCTTGTCTTGTTTATGCCCAATTCTGACAGTGTCACCAATTCTGTAACATGCTCTTGCAGAAAAAAATCATTTTTTCCTGCATTTAATTTTAAATACACAAGTTTAAACACTTGGCCAATAGCTTCCAAAGTAAAGCATCTGCATCAGCATTGTGATGGACAAGGTTGTCTTTTGCTATGTTCCTATACAAGGCTATATTCCATCAAATCACTGTTAGTCAAATGTGTTACAAATAGCTTGCTGAATTGCAAAGTTGTCATTGATCAAGATTTCATGGTCAAGCTTTGTTAGTTTGTCCCCAGGAATGCAGGAACTGGAGGATATTGTTGTACATTATAGGCAGAAATAAAAGATAAATGTTTAAATTCTTTCTCTTGTTCTTTAACTTGACCTAGCACAAGACTGAAAGAAATACACGTATTTTTCTTCCCTACTTTCAAATTCTGGTGAAACTACAAATTGAATATAACCCATATTAAAAAGAAATTACAGTTTACAGCTCAAAATCATATTCTTAATATTTTTCTCTACTTTTTCAGAATTAAAATATTAAACCTGTTACATATCTGAAAGCAGAGCTTTGGAGAAAAAAACTATCTAGACAATGATTACTAGACTTTATTCATATTAGCAAATGATTTATTTACATAGAGATTGTATTGGGCTTTGACTGTGAAGGGGTGATGTGTACATGCATCATGCCATGCATGACTGGGCAGAAACCCAGCAAATCTCAGAAATACTAAAATACTACACAGGCAAAGCTTTTCCCACTAACATTTCAGCAGTTTTTCCAAGTGGTTATTGTAGTGTATAGTTTTCTTCTGAAACCACAGACCTGGACCAGCCATCTCTGTGCGTTTCTGAAATATTTGTCTCCCACAGTTTTGTAAAATGTAGAACTGATATAATAGGGTGGCAGTTAATTAACTCTGCACACAGGATTAAGCTGATTATAACAGAACCAGCAGGGAGCACAACCATATCATCATCCTGCCCTTCCACACACAGTTATATCTGTTCTGCTATCAAGCTCCTTCCAGTTACTTGCTCCAATTACAGAGCAAACACAGTCCCCTACCATACCAGGAAATAGGGATCTGTTCATTTTACACTAAATACCTTAATTCTTGACTCTTTTAAAGTAACAGAGCTTTGCACACAGACTTCAGTGCGTCTGAATTTACTCTTTTTTGCATATTTGGTTTAAAGCAATGTTTGCCTATCAGCTGTGTACCACTTTTTCTGGGGGGGGGTGCTTTTCTTGAATACCTAATACTGAGTAGATTTTCACTTCTCAAAGTTCAAACAAGTGAACAAGTTCAGTAATTGAGAGCAATGTAATTTTCATATGCATTAGAGAAATTACAATTCATTTCTTTGTTAAGCCTCATCTAACTGTTGCTTAATGTCCAGGTTTATTTTAATATAAAATCTCCACTCTGCCTTAAAAAATGCAAGGAAAGTACAGACACCTTTAAGCTAATCTGCAGATATGAAAGATGTTGTATATTCCTTTGTAAATCATTACCACACAGGAAGTATTCAGAGATTTCAGAGTGCTTGACACCTCCCGGTGCCTCAGAAGCCCCATCACCTCATCTCCCTGCCCCTGTGCCCTGCACACAGGAAAGGCAGCACCGTCTCTGCACGAGTGGCACTCAGCAGGTCTGTGTGCACCAGGTGTCATTATCACAGCAACAACACCGGACTCAACCGTCACCACTCCTCACTTCCAACTTCTCAGCTGTTCATTCTCCGTTCTCACATTCAAAAAGGAAATGTAATGAATTCTCAGTAATGAGGCCCAGGCAGCTTATCTCCCAGTTAAAGTATGGAGAAGCTCACTTGGTGGCAGAGCCTCATCCACTCGCTGGTACCGGCTAACATCCTGACGCACCGAAGGCAGGGACCTCAAGGGCTGATGGCCATTGGCGGGAGAACCTGGAACCAAAACACACAAATTATTTTTTCAGTCATTGTAGGGAAGCCCTAGAGTTGCCTCTAAACTGAGCAAGCTGTATTAAAGCTTCTGCAGGACTATGATATTGCAGAATATACCTAACAGTCATCTGTTCTTGGGCTCAAAATAAGTTATGCTGACAGTTCTAGGCAAGTGATTCCTCTGGGATGTCCTGGCCCTGGAAACATCACCTCTGGGATGTGCTGCATCCATCTGTAAGCAGCCAAAGCCAGGGCATGGAAACAACCTGTGCCTGAGCCATACCCCTGGACAAAGCTCCACCTGGCCTTGTCAGAAACCTTAAGAGTGGGAGTGTCCTTCTTGCTGCAGCCAAACTGATCTGAAAAACATGATGCAGTCTGACACCTAATAAAGAGCATCCTAAATGTCTAGAAAATGCTGTAAAATACTGACAGTATTTGAAATAAACACCAAAATTATTATTTCCAAGTCAACATCCTGTTTATGAAGAGAAGAAATTATTACTTATCTAGAGCTCTTGGTATGTTATGAAAAAGATGCATTTGGAAACCCACTTGATAGGATACACTTCAGTCCCTGAAGAAACTGAATAGATAATACATTATTAAAGTTGCTTGGAAACAATTCATTAGGGACACATTTCAACTTTCAGTGATTTTAGTGAGACAGAAAATTCTCAGCTGTTAAAATAATTTTAAAATCAGTAACAGTTTTATAGTGTTAACTTGGCTAACACATTCCTCTCCTCGCAAGGTTCCAATGTGTTAGAATCCATCTGGACAGAGAAGGAACTGGAAGAAGTTAGATAAAGAGCTTGAAGTTGACCAAAAAATTAATCTTTTTCCTTTCCTCTTTCTTTTGATTACCCTTATGTTTTAATGCTAATATAAAATATTCAAAAGAAAAGAGCCAAATATAAATTCTATTTTGCATTTCATACTTTTGAGGAGTTTTGTCCCACATTACCATTTTCATTAGTGAGCAGGATAATACTGTGGAATTCTTTCCTCCTCTTCATCCTCCTCACTACTCTCTCAAGAATTAAAATACATCCAATTTTAAAGTAAATGCATTTGGGGTACTTCAGGTTTGGATTTTTCAATAAAGCAAAAACCCCAGAGTCTCTTGAAGAAAGAAATAAATTCAAAGGAAAAAACAAACAAACAAAAAAAAACAAACAAAAACAACAAAAACAAACAAACAAACAAAAAACTTGCAAGATAATGAAATTGAGGAATTAACAATCTTTGTTTTCAGATGCAGTAAGGTCACTCCAGAAAGTGCCTCCTGCAGTTGTTACCTCCAGTAGCTCCTTCAAGCTGTGCTGTGGCACCCTCACAAGCTGCCTGTGCTCCCTCAATTTCTTCATCCTGAGACTGGCTCTGGGCAGCTGCTGCCTGCAGGCTTCTCCTTCTTTGCCAGATTTCCTCTGCTTCCTCTTGGTCTTGCAGTTCAGCTGCCCCAGCCTCCTGCGCCTCCTCCTGAGGTAACTGTACCGCAGGCAGAGAACCAGCAGCACTCGCAGAGTCCTCCTGTGCCTCAGCACCCGGCTCCGCCGCAGCTGCCTCGGGGGCACAGGCTGCCTCCTCTTCCTCCTGGGAAGAAAAGGCTGGGGTCTCGGGAAACCGGGCGCTCTCGCAGGAGGAGCAGCGCGCTTCCACGGAGGAGCGCCGCACCGTCGCGCTCTCGTTGCAGGAGCTGTCGGCGCCCTCGGCGTCGCTCTCGCCCTCGGGCCGGGTGCTGGCCTCGCTGACGCTCTCGGTGCGAGCGGGGTCGCTCTGCTCCGTCTCTGACGACAGCTGGGAAGGCTCCGAGCCTTGGTCAATGGACTCCGTTTCGCTGACGCCCCTTCTGCTCCCACCTGCAGCTTCAGCACCTGCCGTGTCTGCGCTGCCGGGAGGCTGCTCTGCCTCCGGAGGGGCAGAGGACTCGCTGCCGGCCTGCTCTGCTGGGGCTTCAGCCTGAGCACCCTGCGGGCTTTCGCCTCCTTCCTCTGGAGGGGGAAGCTCTGGGAGAGAATCTTGCTGGTCATCACTTGATGGCAAAGGAGCATCAGGGGCTGAAACCCTTTCACTCTCTGCAGGCCCTGGTATTACCTGATCTGATGAGGAACTTATTTCATTTCTTTCAACATTTCTGGTAGCACCATTAAGCATTACCAAACCACCATCATCCTCCAAAGATGGAAAACCCAGGTCTTGATGCAGCTCGTGCTCCTCTTCATCTGAGTCAATGTGAAGCATAGCATTAAGTCTTGTGTCAGTAGGGAAGCTACTCCTCAGTTTTGGGGAGGCTCCTCGTGGACGGTCACCACAGGCAGATGTCCCTGGTCTGGGATGGTTATTGTGTTCTATTGCATCGAGATAGTCATTTAGTGAGTCCTGGCGCCCTCTGGGAGGGGATGATCTTGAAGCACCAGAGGTCAGCTCATCCTGGTCTGTCTCCAGAGTCCTACTAGTCCTTAAGGAGTGTCTCAGGATTGTGTCTCCAGAAGATTCCTCAAAGACTGGGCCATTGGAACACACCGTGGACGTATCGTGATGTCCTGCTGGCATGTCCTCATCATCAGAGGGGCTCCCCAAGTCTCCATTTACAGAATTGGTTCCCAGCAGAGTGCCAACTGTTTCTGGTGAAGCATCTGCAGAGACAGAAAGACTGAATGTGAAACACAGAGCAGCAACAACACATAGTTAATTCTACTTAAATGACATAAAAATACACATCCTTGAAGATGCTTGCTTAATTCAATCAGAAAACCAAAGGAAGAAACTTCAATCAAAATAACAGAGGCATCTACAGTGTTGGAACAGCAGTTACAGAATTTTCTCTGCATAAGTCTATACTGTTTTGTAGGATATAGAAAAACTGAGAGGTGTACAATATGACTTTAAAGGATTCCCATTTTGCTTTCAAAAGACAGAGCATTGCAAAGCATAAAATTAGAATCATAAGCAGATTCATTAGAATCTATCCAAGAAAATCAAAAACAGTATCCTATGTGTTGGTAGTTTTGGAACTGCCATCTCCAAGGCAGTAGCTGCCATATCTAAATTTTGAATCTCAATAGAAAAAATCTGTAGTAGGGGGATATACATGAATGAGAAAGTATATTATGTCCTCAGCAACCGAAAAGCCTAGACACAGAAACACATAGCAATTCTCTCCATACAACTATCTGGAGATCCAGATTATTGACAAATTCTCACCTTCGTGAACAGAAGATGTGATTTCCACTTTGAACTGGAGATACCCACTAACATGGTCAGCTGGGAGCCTTCTGCCAAGATTATAGCTGAGAACCTGGTCCCTGCAAAATCAAAAATATTGGGTTTTTTAAATTTTGCTGGCTTCATGTTTTCAGCGTTTAATTTCTATTATGGTCTTAAAATCAGCCACATGCTCTGGTTTGCACGGAAAAGCACAAACAATGGTGTAAAAGACCTTTAGTTAACAGATAAAGCAGCCTAAAAAACTATGTTTGATCAATTCCAAATACTGATTGTTCCCCACCAATTCTTAGACATCCCTAAATAGCTTAAGTTCTAAAGAAATCAAACTGCAAAGATCTCTCTCTCCTTACTTCCTCCTTTCCCCAACACAGAGTGTTTTATAATTAACAAAACCTTTCTGCCCCCTTGTGGTTTTTACTACGTACAAAAGTCACAAATAGTTACTTCATAATTTTTCATGTTCAACAAAACACTTCTACATTCTGATTTAGAAAAGCTATTAATGCTTGAATTTATCTTTAAATATGTTCTTAAGAGTTACTGAATTCAGTGGGGCTCAGACTAGATTAGACACTTGTATCAGCTTGAGACTTTGGATCACATCCCAAGCTGTACATTCTTATTTAGGCACAGCCAGAATTCACAGCCCCAGCTCCCATCAGCACAGCTGGGACAGCCGAAGAAAGAAGAGGGAGCTACTAAAGACCAGGAAATTATTGTTATTTATGCACATAACTTTATACTGGTATAAACACCTCTCCTTTACTGGGAGCACTCCTATGTGGGAGCAAAATAAACCAAATGCAGTTATTACTGAAATAAGCTGCAGCAGTTTGCATAAACTTTTAGGGAAAAAAAAAAAAGACCAAAAAAGCCCTGAGTGGGCAAGCAGCCTCCCCTCCCCATGCTGCTCTATTGCCCACAGGACACCAAATTATTGCAGTAGTGTCTCCAGGATCTGTCACAGATTCCTTACTCTGAATTCCAACTGCAAGTCTTCATTTAGACATTTGAGGTCTCCAGTTTTTATATAAGTTTTATATTACTCCAGGCCATTCAAGAATAAAGGAAGCCATGACATGAATAATGCCTGCTCTGTATTCAGCTGAATCAATTCTAGATGATCCTCATGCTCATTTATCATGTTTTCCAGGAAATTAAAACCCAGTGGACATTTCATTACACAAACTTGTGAGCTATGACTACAGCTAAAAGTGGGGCAGAATTTTTCTAAACGTGGCTGGTTCTGGACTTCACCTCTTCATTCATTAATAATCATCCTTGACATCACCAAAATGACAGTGTTATACTTGCTTGACAAAAAAAAAAAAAAAAGGCAAGAGAATTAGTAGTTTATTGTATGTTTTGGTACATTTCTGCTTCATGTCTACATTAGTCATTACTTTATTGTGCAAAACCTTTGGTAAAATATTGTCTCTTTACCCAAAAACTGAAAATAGACAACTATCTTCCAGATGAAGAGGCAAAACAGATTTCATTTCTAAGAGCAGTATGGCAAACCAACCAAATACCCATAGTCTTAATACATATTTCTTATACTGCCTCTCCTTTCCTATTAAGATTTTATATATATCAGGTATGTAGAACTGAAATATGGAGAAGAAAACAGGACATGTCTTGCAGATCAATGGTTTGAAAAAACAGAGGTGAGAACTGATAAACACAGCAAACTGGTAATTTCCATAAATCACAGCACCAGGAATCCCAGAGCAGAAAAACATTTTGGTGTTTAGCAAGGAAACAAACACCCTGCACTAGGTTTTGAAACCAGCCTGTATCACAGTGTTCTTTTTGAGTGTATACGAGTGTGCAAATTTATTAGAAAAAGCTGCTTGTTCAACCAAACGTAATTTGTTGAAATTCAAGGTGAGGCACTTCTTAGAAAAGTTATATTGTGTATATACCTGCACTGTTCTTGGATATCACTACAAAAAAAAAAAATGGACAGGCTTTTTTTCTAAAATATTTTTTAATAAATTTTGTGTCAAAAGGTATTATCAAAATTTTAAGCTACTCTTACAATTTTATTCTTCCCTTACTTACCAATGTAGACACCACTTTGAAAACGTAAAGCTGAAAACTGTTTTCAAATTGAATTTGATTTTCTCCCCTTATGCAAGTTGTTACTTTGAGGGGAATATCTGTGAAAAAGGAGGCCAGTTTGTGTAAGTGTGATGACACTGCCATGCCCTTAAGCTTTAAAGAAGAAAATATGCATTTAATTTCATCATCATTCCTCATGGGCCTAATCCAGTGGCTTTTTAAAGTCAATGGTGACACATTAACTTTAGCAAACTTTGAGGCAGGGCCTTTACAAAAGGTGAATTTTGAGTCCCACCAGTGAGCTATTCGTAATGACAGGCAATTTTAATTGTGTAGTACTAGAAGCACTCTGAAAAATAAGGAGTCACAGCCTTGCAATTCTGGCCAATTCACTGAAGGGATATTACATCTCTGATTACTAAACTGACAATTAAAAAGACTTCAGCTGTACAAGAAGTCAGTCAATTATACCTGCTTGTTCTAAAAGATTTGCACACCATCATGTAGTAGTGTGATAATGCCTTGCTTCTTGACTAGCTAGCCAGGAGGTAACATTTCTTGTGAACAACATTTTTTATGTAAAGAAATTAGGCTGAAAAAAAAAAAGGTAGGCACACATCAACACAAACGTGGGTACATGCATTCAGGACAGGGCTAGAAACATTGCCATTTTCCAGTCAGGCAATAAAGCTATTACAATTACAATATATTTTTCAGTACGAATGTAATAAAAATTTGCTGGTCTGTAGCAGTAAGCCAGCAAGGCTGCTCTTTGCTCTCAGTACCCTAGATGCTGAGTCTTCCTGCAGAACACAAGTTAGCATTAAGAATGTATTCATTTACCCAATTGCATGTCTCTCCAACAGTCTCTGAACGGGTATAGTTAACTTCCCAAGGAAGCGCTTGATGATCGGACGACTCTTGGCAAATTTGTCTTTAACCTCAATTTCCAGGACATCTGTTAGAAGTGCAACAAAAGAATATTTCTGGAAGGAAAGAACATATTTGACACCATATCAATACACTTTTATTTAAAAAGAATGTACTTAATTACTACTAATGTGCAGTGAACTCCAAAAGTAATGACTAATGACAGCAGTTTCCACATGGCAAAATAATGCCAACATCTTTAATTAATGAATTCTTGCATGTGTAACTAGCTTTTTACTGTTCCCCATTCCCTTTCACTGTTCCTTGAAAAGAATTGCTCAGTAAGAAACTGCACTGGATAAAAGCACTTTCAGGGTCTATGTCAGAAAGTAGAACGCCATGTATCCTACTGCTTGCTTCTATTTGCATAGGGGAAGCAAAAAGAGCAGGAATCCTTGCTGTACTCCGTCAGGTCAGTGCAGGAGGAAGGAAGTCAAGTGTCTCACTCTGAGCTGTGCTCAGAAGAATTTCCCTCCCAACACCATGCTTTGCCTTCATGTTTTGTATGCATGACAGGAAGTCAAAAGGGCAATGTGTATACAGTACATTCAGGAGCAGCATTACTAGAGGAGGAGAATTTTCTATGGAGTTCTGCCCCAACATTGACAAATCTCAGCAAACTCCAAGAGAACCTTTTCCTGCACTTGGGGCCTTTAAACAATTTGGTGCTAATTTACAGAAGACATCAAGAAAACTGGTAAAATCATTCTTCCACCTTTCCCTACACAGGAATATTAACAGAGTTACTCTCTTCAGCTTTCATTTTCATGCATTTCGTGAGTACTTCATCTCTTAGATCTGTTCTGCTCAGTCAAGTCTGCCCAAAGATGGCCAAAAGGTTCAAAAGTGGAACAGGACAAATGCTAAGCAGGCACACACGTACATACAGTGTGATGAAAAATTCCCTTAGGAAAACAAGTTTAGGAACCCAGTATTTGTATTTGTCATCTAGATTTTAAGATATTCCAAGTAAACAAGCCAAGTTTGGCACAACCTACTCAGAAAAAGGTCATCTGGTTATACTTTTACCATCTGCCACCTTTATGACCTCTGAGCAAACCACAATCTGTGCACAATGCCTAATACACTTGTGGTTAGGTAGCCAAAGATATATTGAACAAGGAACAATAGGAGAAACAGCTCTTCAGTTCAGTTGTAGGCATCACATTAACATCTTCAAAAAACTAATTAAACTGGATCAGGAATAAAATCCCTTCCTCATGCTGGGCAACTGTAACAACTGGGTTCCTCTGATAAACAGAACTTAAAAATTTGTTGCTCTCAGTTTGCTATAATATTGCAAATTACTTTGCAGAAAGTATTAGATGTGAAACAGGATCAATCCTGCACCACTAGGACAGGATATGTAATGGGATCATAACTGCTGTTGTCAGAGCATTGCTACAGGGAAGATCCAACAGCTAAAGCAAGCTGATAAAATGCGTGCACAGTGAACATTATCTCTTTTCTAATAAGCTCCAAAACCAAGGAGAACCGGAGGAGAAAAAAAAGGGGAAAAAAAGAGTAGATTTTCTTTCTATCTACTGGATAGATAGATAGATAGATAGATAGATAGATAGATAGATAGAAAACTGTAGAATCAGTTTAGAGATCGAAACTTCAATTTTTTAAAAGATTTTAAGACTATTCACATCTACAGTCTTTCCGACAACCAAGCACTCTAGGGCAATGCTAATGCTGGCCCTGCTCAGTTCTGCTTTACTGCTTGTTTGCTTTATGATTTGTGGAAACATTTCCCAAAACCTACTCAATTTTCATCTTCCTAAAGAATACATTAACATTCACCACAGTACAGGCTTGCCAGTCCTGAAAGGGCTATGGATGTGTGTCAGCAGTTTCACTTTGCCACATAAACATTTATCTTCAAAAGCACAGGCTTGGCTCTCCTGCATTCAAAGACAGTTGTGGGACTGAGTTCCTCCATGGGATCTGCACAATGCAAACACGTTTGGCAAACTGGCTTCTGCCAGAGTACCTGTTTGCCCCCTTGCTGAGTGGTGCTCTAACACCTTCCTGGGTTTTCCTTCCTGCAAGGTGTAGCTTGCAGGGGCTACATCAAAGAGCATCCCCTCAGCCTGACTGAACTGAAAATTCATCACCTGCTACAGATCATGAAAATATTATTGCTAAATGAATAGTTGTTGCAACCTGAGCATAAATGTTCATGTAGTGTAACTTCTCTAAAAGCGTCTTCTCACAACATACAATCCAACTTTAATTAATTTATTTTTGTTATTTCAAGAAATCTACAGGGTGGCTAAGTGAGTTCTAAGCTAAGGGGTTTTTTTAGCAGAGCAGGGAATGAAAACCTGCCAGCAGCTTTAATATGCAGATGATAACTGTTTCTATCCACCAACAGGGTTCCTAAAATTACCAAAATTTCTGTGTCACTTTAAATAACTAGCTACAAAATGAGCTCATGGCTTTCAGAGGGTGAGGACTAAGGAATGAGGAGAAAATGCAAGCCTGGTACACTGCATCAGCTGGCAGACAGCTCTCAAAAGGGATACATTACCTCCCTGTGCCAAACAGGATTAGTTGTGTTACTGATGATAGTCGACCTTCTTTCCTGGCCATGGTGAGCAAACGTAGGAAATGTACTTTTCTTGCCTGGCTGAATGGACATCTTTAGATAAGGATCAGGGTTGAAGAACATGCCTTTTTTAAGTCCAGCTGCTCTAATATCTATAAAGCAAAACAAGAAGGAAGGAAAAAGGAACTGAGTAAATTAAAGCTAGTTCACAAAGTAGTGTATTCCTAAAATATTACCCAGGAAATCAATTCACCATAGGTTACTAAATTAAGCAACTTAAAAGTACTCACACATTAACTGGATCCAGTGTACAGCAGAAAATCGAGTGTTTTCCCAGAAGAATATAAGGAAGAAAGGTATCAACATCCTCATTTACATTTGAGCCTCCAGTTATTTGTAAAACAAAAAGCATAAACTTGTAGCTCACCTACAAATGTTTTTCTCAGTAAGGTATCTAAGCTATTACCACTCAAAGAAAGAGAAGAAACTCCAACAGAATTGGCCCAAAATGAATCACACAGTACTTGTTTTGTTTCTGGGTGAGGAGAGGAGATAAACTGTATGGGAGGTAATGCAGTGAACAGACACTTTCCAGAAGTTCAGTCTTTGATGAATGTAACTTACCAAGTCTGCTCTGGACTGTGATGCAATTTTCTCCCAACAGAGCAGATAACCCATCTCACATAAAAGGAGGCAAAGTTTTCTGAAAAGGCTTTTTTCTTCCTAGGGAAACCTCAGTACTGCAGCCCTCGCCACTTACAATAATAAATAATAATTTCCTCAGGAGCGTATTGTCATGACTAAGGACTTCAACAATAGTGCAAGCTTCAGCAACAACAAACATAAAGAGGTGCTTTTTTTCTATAATATTATATTTTAAACTTAACTGTAAAATATTTCTCTGTTTCTCTGTAGGTTTGCTGCAGCACAAGACCTGTGTCTTTTTCCATTAAGTACACCAGTATGCTGCATGCAACAATGCAACAGGCACATACAGTTTATACATGCTGGCAGAATTCACTGCTCTAAAATTAAATGCCGTATCTGTGGATTTGGTAAAAAAAAACAACAAACAACACAATCCTACACAATATTTGGAATTAAGCTACACAGTAGAAACAGGATGAAATAAAAAGTCATGCGCAAATAAACAACCAAAAAAATTACAGGACACATGTCACAAGCCTATCAGTCAAAACACCTTTCAAAATTATTTCATGGGACTCCTCAGGCAGAATCACAGCTGTCTATTAAACAAAACAAGTTTTCAGATTCACAAAGCAATGACTTGTACAGTCCACTATGTGAGTCTGTACAACCTGTCAGCTCTATCTCAGGTAACTGCTGAAAGGCCACTTCATAAAGCAGTGGATTTCTTCTGCTCTACCTCTACAATCTCTACATGTTTTTATTGTCAGGTCTTCAAGATTCAGAAGTGAATTTCATCTGCTTTTGCTCAAGTTAAATATGCTTCTGTCTCACACAAGATTTCCCTGGAATAAAGTGCTAATCAAAACAAGTGAAGCTGGTAGACTGCACCCCTACAGCTATTTCGCTGTAGTGACAGCTTAGCTCTGTTACAAGTGAATTTTTTTTCCTTTTCTAAACCACCATTTGCAGCTATTACTTTTGTCAAACTGATGGAGCCAGACTGCATTTTAGTTAGAAATTATGTTTTCCACTCTTCAATCTGAGAGGAACTGTCCCTTGTGCAAACTGGAAATTTCCCTAAATTTTTCATGCTGGGATATATTAAATCCATTTCTTTCACTCCTGGAGATCCATGAATCTGGCCGGTTTTCAACAAACAGAAGTTACAAAGAAATTACATCTTTCAAGCCACTAGAGTGTGCTCCTACAGAGGCTAATGAAGAAAAGCATTCCATCTTTGATGTTATTTAGAACAGCAACTTACTTGTTTTTTAACAATAATTTGTAGAACACAGAGAAGTGTTGGTTTTTACCTGATAGGGTAAAGCTGACCAACTTCCTAGAGTGCTGGGCTCCAGAAGCACCTTCATCCGTGCCTTCTACTCCCATCTGAAGAGGAGAAAAAAAGAAATATACCACAGAAGTTTTCATCTGCTTTGTACATGCCTTAAGATGATAATAGAATTTTAAGGTACTATGCTAGGGAAGGATCTGACCAAATGCTGTCTATTACCACAGACAGACTCAGCTACAGCATCAGTTTACAGCAAAATATCTATTATTTATATCACTAAATCCTAATAGAGCAGTAGCCCGAATCTTCCAAACAGAACATATATAGGCTAACATGCAGACGATATTAATCAGAGAAAACCTCTATCTTTTACAGCTTTCCCTTTTGCAAAATAACAAACAACGGTGTGGATTTGTAATACACATCAAAGCACTGAGCTGACCAGTGACAGCATGTGTAACTTTTGTCACTTTCCACAAATAGATAATTTAGTTTGCAACAAAAAAAAAGCAAAGAGATCAAAGAGAGACTAAAAAAGCTTTCAGCTCAGTTAACAAAAGCTCCTTTTAAACAGAAAAGCGCATCAGACATCTAAATATAAATGTGGTCTAAAAGCTTATGCCTCACAGATTTTGAGGTTTGGTTTCCACTGAAATCCCTCATTAGGTAAAGCGCTACTTCAGAATAAAAGTTTCTCATGTATTAATGTCTGTCTCTTTCAACTAGCAGAAGGATTTGTCTTTCAAGACAGAGGAGATGTGCATCTGGCCAAACAATCTATCACGGAGACATCAATGGAGAGATCGCTGAAGACGAATGGTTCCCGGGCAGGCACTGCACTCACTCCTAGGCCGGAGAGGTGACACAGAAAAAGTTTGAGCCAAACGCAGCACTGAGGATTAATACCAATGATAGAACAGGATCTGATCTGTTGAATGATGCAAATAAGCTGAATAAAAATGGGCACCTGTGTGCATAGATGAAGAATGTGAGGCAGCCCTGAGCAACTGAGCAGCGGTTTGAAGTCACCATATGGATAAATTACTCCGGAGCTGCGGTAGCCACAGCGAAGCCACTTTGCATTCATCCAACATGTAATCATTCCTTTTTATATTGCTTTAAGCTACTTAATAATATAGTTTCAAATACTTCCCACAACGATCAGCAAGCACATTGGAATTTCATAGGAATTAGCAAACGTGTGGATTTCTCCAGACAAAGTGATGAAGAAACAGCCATGATGTTGGAGCCTGACATCCCCGTGGGCCTCAGCGGTCTTGTCAGGGGACACACCGTGCCAGCAAGCACTGCCACTCGCCAGCCAGTTCCTTCCCTTCCCTCACCGCTGGCTTCATGGGCACTTCCCACCTCTCAGGGCAAGACAAGTCTTGCCAGAGTGCTCAGAAGTATCCCTTCTCCAGCCAGCATGACATTATTATGCCAGTGATTTTATACGGATGCATAAGCAGTGACAGGTGGTAGCAAAATTATGAAGGCATCAAAATCAATGGGTTAATTCCAGCTGGATCAGTGTCCCCTTGTCTACAGACAGATACCATGGAAGGAGCAAGGGATGCATCCCACTGTGAGAGTGATGCTGTCCAGGCAAGGCCACAGGAATGCTGTGTATTCCAGTTTCCTCTTTTGGGCTTATTTCAGCACACACTGTTTTCCTTGTTAAAAATGCCACTCATGAACAAAAAGGCCTTCCCCATTCTCTACCCGTTTTTCTGATACAAGTTGGCGTCCATTCAAATAATATAAATTTTGCTAATCATACCTTCACGTTATAGAAAACAGAATTTGCCCACAATTCAGCTATAATAACATGAATGTGACAGTGTTCCCTAGCACTTCCATGACTTTTCTATATAATCTCTCCCTGTTCCATTATGATCTGAACAGCAGTTTCAATTCTTCTGCGCCAAGTGAAAAAATTCTTTCCAGCACATACATGGAGTGTTGCAGAACAAAGGCCATGTCATCTGGTGTAACACAGGGTTTCTGAATGCTCCATCAGACCTTCTACCTCTCCTGAGCCAAAGCAACACAACAGAATGTTAGCTGCTTATCCAAAAATATGATGGACTGAAATATCTGGTGTGATACACCACCAGTATGAGAAAATCCAGTAAGCAAGGAATATGAACCATAAGAAAGGGGAGTGAGCACATCATGACTCTCTTACCACTTCCTCAAACAGCATTTCTCTATGAACAGACAGAACCAGCACCAAGAGACCCCAGTGATCTCTACTTCACGGTGTTTAAGCTCAACACCAAACCCATGGAAATGCAGTGAGGCTTTAATGTTTAACAATAGGTTTACTTACAAATAACTAATGCAATATGACATTTTTAGGAAGTATCATCTGAACTGTCATAAAACATTCTCATCAGGAAAACTAACAGCTCACTATTTCTGGAAGTCTGCACTGTTAATGCAAACAAAAATGTTTATATAAAACTACCCCTTCCAGCAGGTGTGTGAATTCTGAACAATACCCAGGACCCTGCATTACCTTTCAAAGGAAAGAAATTTAAACAGCAAAAGCTGGTATAAGCTTTCCAGAATTACCATTACTCTGAAAGACAGACCTTCAGGTAGCTACCAAGTAATTAAATGCATGCTCAAAAGTTGAGATGACCTTTTGTTCAATCAATCTCAAAACTACTGGTGGATAACATAAGGTCAAGAAAATACCCAAGTTCAACTGGTTTCTCCACTTAGTATAATCACTCTGCTTCTCACTAATGATATAGTGCAGCATGCAGCCCACTCTAAGGGTTATTCTGAGATGCATTTTTTTTTCTTGTTCAAAATCAGACTACCTTACTGCCTTTAGTTTATAAATTGATATTAAAGACCGTAGCTGTCAAGCTCATTAGCTATGACACATTTTCTCCTGTAAAATATCGAGTTTGTATGCTCTGTGAAACTGTTACTCATAGTGAGATCTGACAAAGATCTGAAAAATAAATTATGTTATCACCTAGGTTTTTAATTCTAGGAGAAAATCCCCACACATTTGATATACTAAGATATGTAGTATAGATATCTAGAAAGTCTAGTATAGCATATTTACTGTCAAATAACCATTGCATGCACTTGTATATAATACACAACACTGAAAAAGCACAAGTTCAGAATAAAAACTCTTCAGTCTGAGTAACTTCTGCTTTTCTGCATCTTCAACGCTGCAGTTGTCAGGACACCACCCTGACAGTTGTGATCTTTGTGATTTGGCAGCTAACATCAACAAATCAAATGCACTGTGAAACTTGCTGAAGCTTAGCTGAAGAGCTAACCTGTTAGATAAATTACTTGCAGCAAACGCACCATGGTACAAGTTTGTAAGCCTTTTCTGCCATTGCTTTAACAACTATTCCACTACTACTTAAACAACTGAAAAAATTCCTCTAAAACTTAACCATAATTCTCACAACACAAAGACTGTAAGACAATACTTCTCAGGGAATTACTAGATTTCAATGGTATATAAACACTCAAAGAATTCTGCAATTTTTGCAAGAACAGAGTTTTTGTCCAGTTTCACTTATACCAACAATTGCTATCTCTGCAAGTGTTTTATACTGAATATTAGGGAATATTTAAGAAATAGGAAGAAATGGAGATTCTGGACATGGTTTCAGTTATATAATCAGTGTGAAAAAATTCCATTACAGTGTTAAATTACAGAAAACCGTAAGTAGAAAAAAACTGAATGCAAAGTCAAATTCCTAGCATAAAATATTTCAGTTGAGCTCAGAGACCTTCTACTGTTATTTTATTATAAGCAATACAAAACCATGAAAAGTACTTTCCAGTTTTTATAGTTTTTCTGAAAAATAATTACTGTCAGTAGTAAAGATAGGAGACATATTGATAGGTTGGCCTGACAGTTAATACTGTCATCAGTACTATCATTTTATAAAAGCTATCAATAAATCATCTACAAATAGAATGAACAAATAGGCTAAACTCACCATCACAGCAGGGTTTTTCACAGTGATACATGGAGTAGTAGCTCGGAGGGCTCCACTAACACCATGGTAGTATTTAAAACAGATCTTTATTTCAGCTGGAAAGAAAACAAAAACCTCATTAAACACTTCATGACTGACCCTAGGCAAAAGAGACACAACAAAAGGATTCAGCATTCAGTGACCTATCTTCAGAAATACTCTAACAGGAAATTAAAAATAGAGCTGCTGGTTGGTTATATCCTCATTGTGTGTTGGGTCTTTCTGTAACTTAACAGACAAAAATGATAACTTACCTGATTCTTTTATTTCTACTACTGTATCATCAGCCCTGGAAAAGGCATACTGGGACATCTGCCTCTAGGATGAGTTTGTAGGACTTTGACACATATCTGTAGGAGCTGGAATCACTTTATAGATCGGAACACAGGAAAGGCAAACGTTGTACCATGTTTCTGGTCCCCCTGATTAAAGTTTTGTTTGCTAAACTGCATTTACTGCAAACAAAAGAGTATTATATTCAACTGAAGCCTGACCTCCCCTGCAGTTCCTCTGCATTCTTCCAGCCAAGCAGAACAGCTATAATTATGGCTGCCCTTGATCCTGTGGGATTTTCCCTATCTGGAACAATGTCTGTTTTCCTTCTCCATTGGGATAACTCTTCTGTGTAAGGCTGATGAGGGTTTTACCTCTGGGTACAGAGATGGCCACAGGCAGACAGCAATGGCCAAAGGCAGGCAGGAATTACAGCAGCCAATTCAGACAGAGGATGTGTATGAAAGTCTTGGCAGTTCAATTCCTCTGCTTGGTTTAACAATATGTCAGTAGTCCTGAAGTATGAAACTGCAGAGTTTGGTATAAGATTTTGAGACATATATGGCATGATTCCTTGAGGGTTGAGGTATTTCACCACTGCAAGATAAAATACCCACTTATCCCTACTCAAAAACCCACCCTGCAAGCCTGCTCAGCCAAAAAGGATTATTTATTTTTAAATTTGCTGCAGTTACAGATCAACATTCATTTACTATCTTCCTCCCAGAACAAAGAGGAGACACCTCAGAACAACCCTTCAAAGCAAAGTGTCTGGCTGACAGTGCCTCCAGGGAATCAGGAGGTGGAGAAGCTGCTGAGCCCACTGCCGCCTCCTCACAGATGAGTTCACACACACATGCTCTATTTACCACAAGCTTTAGAGCAAAATTCAAAATGCAGACAGGATTTCTAATCACCTACAAAGGTTTATCAGACCTAGAAGTTATCAGGCAGGACTATGGGTTAGTTTCCTCCTGAACTGAACAGTTCTGCTTGTCTACCAACAAACCTTGTATCCAGGACAAACAAGAATTTCTACCTCACACAAAATCAGAGGTTCAGCACTTGCAAAATCTGGGAAGATTTATACCAAGTACTAGACTCTCCACATTGTAAATGCACATACTAAGTAACAAGAACTCAAGTCCATGCATCTCTTACTCACACTGAGAACCTATTATGGCGACATGAGGGCGTGATTAATTCCACGTATTAGTCCACTAAGACTTCCAGTTTCCAGCTATATTGCTTACTTTTATTTCATTGCTTACTTTTGTCACAACCTAAGCTCAATTTTTTGGAGAGTTTCTGGAGTTGCTGTTTATCCAGTCTGTTGTGACTATCTTCTCTCAATTCATCACTTTTGAACAGCGTCTAGCAATGGAAAGGTTACCAGCTGCTTGTTCTATCCACGGACAATCCATAATGTGATTATGGATTGGGGGACAAATACTCTCCCTTCACTGACAGGTACATTTATCTAAAGGCTGAAATGCAATACTACAAGTTTTACATCCTCATCTTTCTTTCTCTCAATGACCCCTATGAACATACAGTATTTTTCAATAACTGTATGGCTGGTGGAAGAACAATGCTTGATTCAAGAAATGGATCTGACAATCCCTTTCAGGTACACTAAACTAAAAAAAGAAACAATCAAACAAGCAAAAGACCAAACTTCAGGAATTATTGCTAGAAATAACTAGAAAAAGCAGAGCACTTAAAAACATGACATGGAGACGTTTTCTGCCACTTGACAGCAGAAGCAGCACGGATTCAGTTTGGGCTTTATAAAGCACTGCATTCACCCATGCATTTAGGGAAATGGCAGATCTGCTGTTAGCACTGTATCCGTGGGATTAATACAAAAAAAGCTGTGCTTGAAATTCAGCACAAAATTGAAAAATGGGCTATCCAACACAGATGTTGTCAAAATGAACATAGATTTCCAAGACTGGATCTTACACACAGCAACAATACAAACACTTCATATGATAAGAGACACCAAAGTGTGGGGGTTTTTTTTCTTGGCTAATAACTCTAGAAACTGCAGTTAACGTTCACAGAAGAAATCTCAGAGGAACCCTGTAAGTTCAAAGCAGCTGAGGATGTAGCTTTTTGACATCTTGTGCTGTGCTATCAGGAAAAAAATCCTTATTAGAAGAGGTTTTTCTTGATGACTGATGGATTCCTGACATCTAGATATATTGAAAATAAGTATCTGTGGCTGTTCTTGATAGTTACAGGTGGTGTGCTGAGATGTGTTCTAAAGCCCCATAAACACACAAACTTCTTCAACAGCGGGAAGTTCAATTATCTGCAAATAGGACCTCAATATTTTGAGAAATGAGTTCAGTACCATATTAACACACGGATTTGCTCTGAACTATTCCATACCCTAAATGCACATTAGCACGTGTCACCTACAGTGTTTTCCCAGGTTCTTTCATTAGTCCTGCCACCTTGCTTTTATGTGTTGCCTTCAGGGGGAAACTGGCACTTCTTTTATTTCTCTCCTACTTACTCTTCCTCAACAGGTTAATGAGATTGTTTTGCACAGGATCCCTAATGAAAATATTAAGAGCAGTAAATCCAGCAAAGGAGAGACATCTGTACCTGACCACATGACCATTTGCTGTGTCATTAAAGAAAACAAGATGTCTCAGAATACAATAGAATTTTCATTCATGGGAAAAATTAATGTATTTTTGATACTACACATGCCCTCTTATAATTGACATTCCTCCAGACATCATACAGACCACAATAAATTCCTTCTTCATTTAAAAGTAAGTCAAAAATTAAATTGGGGAATTTATGATTCTTTCAAAGTTATTAAATGGCCATATAAAAAGTGATATATATGTTAATTAATCAGAAAACTCGGTGAAACCATAATCCCCTTCTTTTAAAGCTAATAACTGTTACCATTTCATAACCCTAGTCTTATAGCTCAGGTCCATTACAAAAATGTTGGAATCAGTAAAGGTTTCTGGCACTCAAGCATTGACATTTGAATTTCAAAAGAACACCTGCATGAAATTATAGTGCTGTTACCTCTATGAACCATATACTTTTGCCTCTTCAATAATAAAGGAATCAATTTACACTAATAACAGCTTGGGCTTAAAACATCACTAATTCCCCAAAGTTCCTCACTAACTACTCTTTGCTGCCTTTAATACTTTACCTTTGCCCATCAAAAGAATGCTTTATGAAAGAAAGGTACTAAGAATACACAAATACATGAGCACAATCCTAGGAGAATGCATTCTTTCCAGGAGACTGACAATGCAGGAAAGCAGGCGTACAAACAAAGTTTGCTGTAAGAACAGCTTGCTCCAGACAGACCCTAGTCAAACAAAATACCAGCATTAAAGGTGGAATCATCTCCACTGAGAAGGGATAAGCAGACACATCTCCAAAAAGAAGCCAAATCTCAGCAGGGTTACAATGGTCTGTGGTGCAAAACAGCACTCCCAGTTCTCTGTATGGAACCTGCACAGCAGCTCAAACTTCCTGGCCACTGCAGCTGAGTGCCCAGAAGGTACTTGGGCTGAATCCACGGCTCTCTGCAGATAGAAACATATGTCCTCCAACATTCACCGAGGAAAAAGCTGACAGCACAGTAACTCATTGGAAAAATATGAGAGCATGTTCTGCAAAACTTATTTAAGAAAACTAGAACAAATGAAGTCACTCACATTCACGCTTTACAAAGCTATAAAGGGAGATGCAATCCGTGCAAAGGCAACTGTGTTCAATCCTATTTTTTCCCATCTGAACCTGATAGACAACTGCAGAAATTTAGCAGTGCTCTGCATGTCCTGCCAGTTGAACTTTTCCATAGCATGACAGTTCAGTGAACTCAACATTTCTGTTTGGATATTTAGCATTCTTTTCTCTGCATCACTTTCAGCGTGTGCATTTTTGATGACTTCCTACTGGGCAGTAGCAAACCCAGCAGCAGAATGCAAGGGCCAAAGCTGGCAGCTCCCAGGTACTTGCCATCTCTCGCAGCAGGCATATCACAGAATTTATTTTACAGAAACATTGGGCAAACCACCTACAAAGTGACTTACAGAAAGCTTTTTAGCTAAAGTAGGATCAATAACAGAAAATGCTTATGTCCCAGTGGTCTTTCCACCTAACCTGCTTCAAAGGGAATGTGGACAAATGCTTGTTCAGGTAAGAGAGCCTCCCTATCCCTGCCAGCCCCGCTCACTTTGCTGTCATCAGAGATTCTTATTTACAGTCATGAGCACTGACTATTATGCTCCAGTTTAGCAAAGGATTTAATTATAATCTAACCTTTAAAACAAAACATTGGGGTATTATGTGCTTAAGGAAGTCAACAAAGCCTGCCACAAATGTAAAAAATACAAGACTTGATCCTGTTTCGGTTATTTGTGATACTCAAAAATAGCTGTTAAGAGACAACATTAAAAAACAGCAGAAGAATAGAGGTATTTCTAACTCAGTGAATATGTCTATAAATAGAGTAGGGACAATAACCATGAGTCCCCAGACAGAGCACTGAAATGGTGCTGGTTGCAGGGCACGGCACAGATGAATGTGCCAGGCTCAGAACAATTCCATGTGGGAAAACCATGACCTTTACAGAATTAAACTGGTAAAATTTTAAATGGTAAAAATATAAAGACTGGATACAAGTAATGGATTATTTATCATAGAACACTCATTAACATTGACCATTATGAGCAAAACCTTTACAAAAACTAAACTCCATTCATACCTCTAGTTACAAGCAGCTCTTAGAAGCTAAAAGTATATAAAGTTCAATTATTAAACTGGGTTTTTTTTTCCTTTGACATCTATCAGCTTTTAACAAAAAAGAGAGCTGGGAGTCTGCTTTGCTAACTGTGAAGTATGGCAATTTCAGTCTTTGCAAAAGTCATAATTTCATAGAAATAGGGACTGAATACCAAGAACTCCACATAAAACCTTACTTTTATCATGATACCAGTGCAATGCAAACACATATATTACCATGTCTTCTGAATATATCTCATAGTCTACTCATGTTCTTACTCATGGGCGATGAACAGATCGAGAGCAGCCCTGCAAGAAGGACTGTGGGGAAGCTGGTGGAGGGGAGGCTGGACATGACCCAGCAATGTGCAATTTCAGCCAGAAAGCCAAGAGTGTCCTGGGCTGCATCCAAAGCCCCATGGGCAGCAGGGCAGGGCAGGGGATTCTGCCCCTCTGCTCTGAGATCCCTCCTGGAACACTGCATCCAGCTCTGGGGGCCCCAGCACAGGAACAACAGGGACCTGGTAGAGTGAGTCCAGAGGAGGCCACCAGGAGTCTAGAGGAATGGAGAAGCTCTCCTATGAAGACAGGCTGAGAGAATTGGGTTTGCTCAGCCTGGAGAACAAAAAGCTCTAAGTCAATGCAGCCTTTCAGTACTTGAAGGGAGTTTATCAAAAAGATGGGGACAATTTTTTTACCAGAGACAGCGGGTAATTTTCTTAAACTAAAGTAGCATAGATTCAGACCAGACATAAGGATGAAACTTTAAACACTGAAGGTGATGAAATGCTGGCACAGGTTGCCCAGAGAGGTGGTAGGTGCCCAATCCCTGGAAGCACTCAAGATCAGGTTGGATAGGGATCTGAGCAACCTGACCTATAGAAGATGTCCCTGCTCATTGCAGGGGGATTGGACTAGAGACCTTTAAAGGTCCCTTCCAACTCAAACTACTCTGTGATTCTATGCCACAAATGAGATTTTAGTTCAAAACACACTGCATCTGTGCAGTCATTGCATCCAAGTATCACCGTGTGGCACCAGGCGTAATTTAACCACAAACATCCCAGGGGAGATTTGGAAATGATTGATGTGACAAGACTGGCAGTCTCTGGATGAATCCCAACAGCTGCCACTACGGATTATTGCTCACAACATAAAGCCATAGCACTGTAAAGAAAATATATGCAAATCAATGTATTTCTGTTCTACTGACAGTAATGACTGTGACATCCAATGGTATAAATAACAACAAAGACAGGTGAAGTAAGTGAAGGTGCTTCTTGTGGACACTGTAATTAACATTCATGGGACCAAGACTACAACTTATAAATACAAGGCCAATACGGACTCAAGGCAGGCTCTCAGCCCAAGCCCATACTAATAAAACAAGCAGGACCATGGTAGAGGATCAAGAGTGAGCACAGGACCATCCACAGTGCTGAACAGTGACCACCCCCCTCTTACACCTACTAGAATAAGTACAGCTTTTAACTTCTAGGCACATTGCATATGGAAATGCATAAGCACCAGTTACCTGCTGCACAGCAGTGACTGTCCTATGCTGAATCTCCCTGCCATGGCATCTCCAGCATGACCTGTCCTTCCCCAGACTGCAGAAAACTGACTTGGAAGCAGCAGATTATGAATAAGCAGCAGCTGTTACCAACTAATCCCAAATAAAACTCAGGCTTCTCACGTGCTTTTTCTATCACCAGCCTTCCTATGGAACATTTCACTCCACCTTTCTGCCTCTGTTCTCCAAAAGGATCACCATCCACTCTGTTTCCAGCACAATGCCCCAAAGGAAACCCCTTCCATTCCAAGTTCACAGACTGCTATACCCAGAGAAATACTTGCCATCTGAAATAATTTCTGGGGCAGCTGAAACCTCTCTTGCACGAGAGAGTAAAGGCCCCGTATTTAGGGACCTGAACAGCCTGATGCTAAATACTAGATGACCATACCAAATGCAAAAGCATTCAGCTGTGTTGCCCTTTCCCACTACTGTCACCTGCTTAGGATAATACTCCTTGAACTTGTTTCCTTTTACAGGAGGATGAAAACTGTAGAGCTGGGTTTAGCAATCCCTCTGTAGTTTATACAGCAAAAAAAAAATAATTGAGGAAGCCATGCAGTGAGTCATTGTTTTCCTTCACTCACATTTTAGCAAGCCTCAGAGCAAGATGTTTGAAAGCCACCTCTGCTATGTGAGGAAACAGTATATCAGGCATATTGATCCTCAAACTCACCTTCTTGAATGTCTGAAATGACTGAGTTCCCTTTCATGCCTACAAAGCACTTTTGCTCCTTCCCCAGGGAAAAGCAAGAGGAACACCTGCCTCTACAGTGGCTGGCTCTGCAGTTCAGAGCCACTCATATTGTCTTGAGGTGACATCTTAAGGACACCGGCTGTTTGTGATGGTGAGCTGCACTTGGTATCTTGCAAATATTTTCTATCTTCTCTGCATTTTCTTTCTCCCTCCCCTTCCTCAGCCACTCCCCTCAGAGACTGCTTGTTTTTCTAGAATATATTAAGTTCATTTCTCTTTATTTCACTGTTGATTCCTTTGATTCTCCCTTCCAGGGCAGAGCCTACAGAATTTTTGTGTTGATTTTTGTCCGAGGCAAAAAGAGTTTTCTTTGATCATCCTTGTTTTCCTAATCTTGAATGCTTTGAGGGGAATTAATGTCTTTTTTTAGTATGAAGGGGAGACTCTCCCCTCCCTTCTTTCTGCAGGTTGCTTGATCTGAATAGAGCAGATGGAAAACTATGCCTTTACATGTTACTTTCTTGGAAAAATAGAAGATATTGAATCCCTAGGCAGGGACTTTTAAGAGGAATAAATTAAGTGATCTTAACACTGATTTACAAGACTGCAGATACACAGTAATGCAGAATTCAGAAAAATGTTTATCCAAGCCTACCTTTAAACATAAGCACAAATTTTAGGGACCTCAGTGAAACTATAAATAAATTTACAATTATGCTCATGGAAAAACAGCTTCCTAAATTATGGCATAAAATGTTTTTCTTAAAAGATACAAATCTTTTTTCAAAAGGAGTCCGAGGCCTAACCCAGCTGACTCCCACTGATTAGCATTAATGCAATTAAAATGGAAATACTCCTTCTGCTTGAGATTTGTTTGCATATGGCTCGTTAGCAATGCTATAATTCTCTGCACTTCACCCCCCAGAGATGTTACTGGTGAACAGATACATAATGTCCCTAGGCTCTGACACTGCCAGGGAAAATCCACATCCAGAGTCTTTGGTGTAAGTGCATGCTAACTGAGCACAACTCATTATCCAGCATTACTAACTTACATTCGTTTTCTTCCCAAAAAGACATGACAACTTTGGGCCAGTTTTGAGTGTAAATCCTAAAGGGTTATTTGTAGTTACTTAGCATAACTCTGTTAATGAGCATCAGTTCTCATTGCCAGAGGCAATAAATAACAGGCTTGCAGAAAACATTCCCTTCCTCTCCTTGAGTACAGGTAGAGCAGGAAACCTGCAATCATGTAGGTTTCACTGTATGTAAGTGGCAATTAAGTACTGTCCCCCTCTACCTGGTACTGGTGAGGAATACTGTATCTAGTTTTGGGTCCCTATATTCAAGAGTATGGAGAAAATGGAGAGTGAAGAGCAGAGGGCTACAAAGGTGATTGGGGTGGATAAAATGTGACATGAGAAGGGGCTAAAGGAGCTGGCCTTGTTTAGTCTAGTGAAGAGAGGATTAAGGCAAGACACGTATTACTATCTCTACTCTTTTCAGTTCTACCAGAGATTTTAAAAGGGGCAATGGCCCCAAATTTAAGCTACAGCCATTCATATTGGATGTCACAGAAGGAACAGTACTGCAGCACTAGAACAAGTTATCTACAGCATCCACAAAATCTTTGTCCTTGAAAGATTTCAATAAAACCCACACTTGAGGAGGTCAGGTGCTGGTCCCAGGTGAGAGCAGATTGGATGCAACGAGTATTCCTGTACTGTGCCTAGTCTGCAACTGAGTTTAGATTGATCCATTTACACATTTTGTTCATGCTGGTTCCCCAGATGTTGCCCCCCCTTATGGATCTGCTGCCTTAAAAATTCAGGGATGCTGCTAATGGTCTGCTGAATGTCATTACTCTGAGAAGGAAATATGATAAACCCCACATACCATGACCTGTACCTCATATATTCTGCCTCTCAGCAAAGATATTTCTAAACATAAGAAATCTACAACTGGAAAGCTCTTTCCCAAATTTGGAAAACAGCGGTGGATTGAAGCATCAGAAACACCTTAAATTTAATGATCTGGCACATGTTTACTGATAATGTTAGGCTCTTCATTTGTCTCTCCTCCCTCTTGTTATGACAGTGGCATCACATGCAGTGCTACACTGAGAGACAAATCGTTATCTGCAGCACAACAGAAGCAGGAGGTTAACAGAAGAAGGAGGGGAGCTAAGTTTGGATGTGTGGCTGGCACAGGCTGGGCAGTGACAGGCCTGCAGGGCATGGTAAGAACCCCAAGAGCATCACCCAGGCTGGCGCTGCACCGCAGTGACACTGCGGTTGTACCTGAAGGGTGCAGCCACCTGCTGCGCTTGCCCCTGCTGCAATTTACTGAGCTGAGGAATAGAAAAGTAAAAGAAAAGAGCAGCTGCCTGTAGTTGTATCAGTGTTGCTTCACCACCTATAAGCTACAAAGAAAAGCCTTGCTGAGCAAACATGGTCACAGATCTGTGGAAACATCTTGTTTCAAAAGTGGAATCAGAAATTAAGTAAAGTGTTTCAGTGCAGTTTTTGGCCTCTCACTCAAAACACAAGTGTCACTGGTGACATATTTATCTACCATACTATGTGCTATAGCAACATATGTTCATAAACATTCCTTTTTACAGTTCTCAGCTGCTGCACAATTGCTTATCTCTTGTTCATTGTATGGCAGCAGAGCTGTTTGTTAGTGCAGCTCACCATGACCAAAGAGCACACACCCTGCATTCCCTTTCAGCTCACTGTGATGTGCAGTTAGTTGCAAAGTGGTAAGTCAGCTGCAGCTGATTTTAAGTCCAAACTAGTAGTTCTTGAACCTTAGTTTGGGTTACTCACCTGAACTGGAAGTACTATACAAGAGCCTCATCTCGATACTGTGGAGCAACACATAACCAGCTAAAAGACACAAACCTCCTTGTAGTCAAACTGCCCACATTGGCAACAATACTGATGGAGCTCATGTAAAAGGAAGATGAGGCAATGAACTTTACTAAGAGATATTTTATTCTGCTTTAATATACCAGTGTCTTTGGCACTAGGAAAGTTAATTATCTTTATTATTTTCTTGAACATTGCCTTCAGTTCAATCATTGTAATGTAATGAACTCCTGAAACGGAATTTAGGCTCTATTTTTTTTTTTTTTTTTGGAGAAGTGTGTTGTGTAACACATAGGGCAACTTGGCAAGATTCAATGATGAGTTCTAGAAATAGGAAGCTTTAATATTCATTTTTAGTATAGGGTATACAACACCTCTTGAAATACATGTATTACTCTTCTATCAGTTAATTGGAACAAAAATTTCTGCCAAGACCTACAGTAAGCAGCACTGAAGTGCTTTACTTCACTACAGTAAAGTAAAGAGTGGGAGTATTTTTTTTTTAAAACTTATGAAAGAGGATTCATTACTGTGAGGCTAAACAGGTGGTAGAGCAACTCAGAGCTCTTCTGGGACTGATTGCCACTTTGATGCTTGGCACATCAGAGTTTCCAGCAAGCACTGATACAATATCCTGTGATTAGAACCTCAGTTTCGTTAGGGATGGTATACTTCATATGGTACGATAGCATAGCATAGTTTCATCAAAAACAAACAAACAAAACCAACCAAAAAAAAACACCACCACCCAAAAAAACAAATCTCAGTCCACAGCAGAGTAGCTCAGCTTTCTATAAACCCTGGTCATCTGAGGAAGTGGCACAGCTCTTCAATTTGAAGCTTGACTACCAACAGTCCTTACACAGTTCAACTGAAGGTTTTTTATTTCAGTCACATAAAGACTCTCAGTATTTCCAAACTGCTCAGTGGATTTTCCAGCACAACAAATTGTGATGCAACTGATCAGGACATTGGCACTTCTAGAGACAAATCCAACCTTCCACTAACAAACAAGCACTATGAGCTTACTACCTTTTCCTTCACACACACTTACCATTAATATTTGTCCAGCTGAAATTTGGAATTTCTGTGGGAAAGGACTTTATCTTTCAATGTGTATACACTACATCACACCACACAAGGCAACTTCTTCCTCCCGTGAAGTGAAATACGCTGTCTAAGAACATCACTAGAATACAAATGTACATCTTAGCTCAACTCTGTTTTTATCATGTCCAGCAAACACACTGGAAAATGTTCCCCCTTAAGAGCAGTACAATCAATTCCCTTGCTTTTTCAGAAGGACTGATGAAATGGATATCAAATGCCAGACTTGCCTTGGAATATGCACTGCATAAATAGGTACTCACATTCCATAAAGTAGGGGCCAGGTTCAATTCTCCATACAATTTGTCCTTTTTGCGTGCCAGTCACTCCCCGATTCTTGGAATCCCAGAAATTGGCTGGAGAGTTCTCATCTGAAGACAAAAAATAATTTCAGCAAGTAGTATTTAAAATAGAAGTTTTCTTGGCTTTCTGTTTCAAGAGGCCCAGATACAAAAAAATTACTTGTATTAAATAAAAAAAAAATCTTATTAACTGGCAAAAGATAAATAGCTTCTCTTGTACACTTGACAGATCAATTTATGCAGAGTGAGCAGACAGACACACAGCCAAAGTAAATATATGGCTTCCTGTAAGAGGTGACCTGCCAAGGTACAGTATTAAATTTCAAAACTTCCCCAATCCAACAGAGAGGCTATTGCGAGCATATAGCTGATTGAAACTGCATCACAGAGCTACCACACCATGTTACACACCGGTCCTGCTCTGTGATCTGAAAATCTAGCATTTATTCCCTAGTTAGGAAATGCAGAATTGTAACTAAGGGTATCCAGTTAGAGGCCCGAAGTGCAGAACTGTCAGTAAACCAGAGCTAGAAAGGAGAGATTCAGCAAAATACATTCAGAGAAAACATTCAAAGCAAATAGTATCTGCAGAGCAGCTGAGCAGGATCAGTATTATCCCTTCTCAAATTAAGATTTTTGTCCTAACAAACACAGGTCTTAGGGCCTTTTTATTTTCTAGCCTGTATTCAGACACCCCGAACACCATATGAATGAAAGAAGACCAAGGCAAGAAGCTGTTTGAAAGGGCACAAAGATTACTTCTGATAACACAGACAAAGCTGACATAAATCCAACTTAACTCTTTTGTACAGGAAGTTCTTTGGAAGTATGCATTGTGACAGTTTACCAGTGCATTTCAGCAGCTGTTTCTTAACTAGACTAGACAAGAACAACACCTATGACGTCAAATACAACATCCTAATTCTTTCCAGCGGTACTGCACATTCTTTAATCTTACTTAAAAATAAAACCCTCTTTTATTATATACATTTGCGTACATTCTAGAAATTTAAAAAGACTTCACTAAGAATTTAGTCTACTGTGGCTTTGTTCATGAAGCTCATATCCATTCAAGCACATTCCTTTGTACTTTGGTAGGAACTCCCACATAAGATTAGAGACCAGTCACCTGCATCTTAGATATCCATATACTAATTATGAAAGAATAATAAACAACGCAGCTTTCTTACTTTTACCTAAAAATAGGAACTCACACTAAAGTTTCTCCTTCCCCTTTTCATTCTGACTGCTCATCTCAGTGTACACACAGTAACGCCACTGAATTACGATGAGTGCAGTCTGTACCTCTCATCCCACACAGAACATTACCAGACACGCTGGACTTCTGTGGTTGCCCAGCTTACACACTGCTCAAAACTTAGAAGAGCTCTGGAGAATCAAGAAGGGGCCATGACAAGCTACTGACATTTTTATGCCTCCAGCCATGGGTGAAAATTTTTAGAAAGCTGAGGTTTCGACACCTCAGTATCATGACAAGTCCAGGAGAGTTTCATAATTATCTCAATGACAAGGAAAGGGACAGGAGGGTTCTCATAACACTTGTGATCCTCAAGCTTGCAATGCCCTCAGGCTTAACTTCTCGTGCAGAATCAACAGGATAGGACACAAACTGCATGCACCAGAAAGTCAGGCACACCAGCAGTAAAATCTTAAACTGCATATATTTATTCTTCATTACAGTAAAAAACTTTCAGAGCAAACAAAGCTGTATCTCACCCATGTTTTGTTGGGATTTTTTTCCAAAGCCTTATGAAAAAGAGCACTGAATGTACAGCCTGTAAATCATCCCACAGGCCTTATAAAAAAATCTCGATGTGGTTTGCAATGACACATTAACCAAAAGAATACACTGTTGATGAATTTATTTATTTTTTTATTGTGCCTTCCTATCTCGAGGCGCCCTGTTTTCTTCCAGACAGAACACTGGGAAGCCATGAGATACAGCAACACTTCCAGCAACACCACACTAGTGACTGTTCTGGTCCACCATATAAACTTGGTTGTCCAAAACATCACTACCAAAAGTGAGAAGATCCTTTAAAAATTCCAGTTATCTGAAGATAACTAAATGAAGATGTATTCCTGACAGTAAACATCTCACCTAACATGCTCTAATTCTGAATTTCAGTATTTAATCAATTGGAGAAGTGTCTGTTCATGATATCTAAAAGGACAGATATTTGGTATATTATAACCATAAGCATGAGGGTTTTTCTTATCTCGTTCAATAAATGAACAAAGCCTAAACAATGAAATATGCCTTTATTGGTGAGATTTGCAACCATAAGGCACAAACAACTGTTCTTTGTTTTTTTAATCAGTCACAAAGCAAAGTCAATAGCAATTTTTAAAGGGATATTAGTGAGCTTCAGAAAAGGTCCTCAATGAACTGAGTCTCAAATTCCAAGCTGGTAGTCACAAGAATGCAGAACACTTTCTTTCACTTCATTTAATAAAATCCCACATCTACGGAAGTGCCTGGATTTCCAGCCCTTTCATGAAGGAATGGACTCCTTTGCAGCAATGAAGACTAAATCATTGATACTCTGCCCACAGGCACTCTGCCACTGCAACAGAAGGTGGTGGAGACAGAGGGATGGAAAATGCTAACAGACCACTGCCTGTCAGCAATCGACTCAAATTACAGGATTTATTTTGGTCAGCTTTGACTTTCTTCTGAAACAGATGGGCTTTTGCTACTTTTATGATGCTATTCACATAGGGGGAAAAGAACATTATTAATGCATATGGAAAAATAACTTCCAACATCAGTTCATGGATTTTAAAAAGAAAAACTGAGCAGGAAAAAAATGTATGGCATGAAAACATGAAGAACACAATAATGATAAAAAATATTGACCAAAAAAAAGTAAGTGTTTAAGAGCACAAAGAGGAACATCAGAATTATCACTCCCTCATTTCTTCTCTTCCCTCAAACATACATGCATGCACACACTCTCTCCATATATCTATATATTTTCCATAGGGAACCTCAATTCTAAGCAGTTCTATTCTCCTTTTAGCACATAATTGTTGCTGTTTGTGAAACTGGCGGCTGTTCCAGAATCTGGGCCAAAGAGTAGATATAAATATCCCTTCCCAGAACATAAAATATGCAACAAAATACTGTCTTACTGCATCAGTATCTTGTCCAGTGAGGCTACACTTCTGAAAGAAATAAAACAATGCAAGATGCACAGTTTCTCTCTATCTTCAGTAATTCTTAGACATAACATACTACAGAACAGAACTTCTCAGAGCTGCAACCCCTGTACAAATCAGAGTATATGAGATAATGTTCTACAACAAAAAGTGGGTAATAATAAATGTATCATTGTGTGGAACTTCACTCTGAGTAATGCTCCTTGAAATCACTGTAAAGCAAAAACATTCTGAGTAACAATGTTTTCCTTATTTAACTACTAAACAATCAGCCAACCCTGGCATTAAGAAAAGCTGCGCTGGCACTCTGTTGGATCTTCCCCAACTCGTCCTCCAGGACCTCCAGGTCATCTTCTGCAAAGCTGATTTGCAGCCCATCCCAATGTCAGGGGTTACTCTTATTTGCCCATTTCTCCAGCCTGTCTGGCTGCACAATTGTGTTTTATCATCTGCTACTCCCACTTCTGCACAAGGATGTTACCGAGTGTTGGAAGTCCTGCTAAGCCAGTGTCTGACATAAGGGGTCAGGAGGCTTCTGAGGAGTTCACATTTTGTTCTTTGCGTCTTACATCCTTCATTATTTCTGTCTTAGGTAAAAAGGATAAACTACCTGAACTCCATCACCTCACAGAGTCATCTTGCATAGATTAAAGCAACAAAAAAAAAAATAAGATACAGTCTTGTATAAGACAGATAAAGAGGAACTGCTAGCGAATTATTATCTGAAACAAGCCTTACGGTCCCAGTGGACAGACCAGTCACAGGCAAACCAACACTCATCTTCTGGTCCCAGTTTCTGCCGTCAGTAGTGTTAGGTTTTGTGATAAAAGGGTTGCTTCCATCAACACAAATGATTTTTATTCTTCAAAATATCAAAACATTACAGAAGTCACAAATTTCTGGTTTGGAAACATCACTGATTGAAATCTTCTCCTGTACAATAGGCAAAGGTCGCTATAGCAATCTAAGAGGTTCAAACTTTTGCATTCTGATCTCTTTACTCTAACACATTTATAAAGATGCTCATACCAGAGCAAAGGTGGTGTTAATAGATTCTGGTTGTCAGCTTTAATTATATACAACTTAACAAATTTCATCTTTCGCTACCATATATGGGTACGCTAACTCACAGCTCTTGAAAAATCCATGCAGCTTAGCTCAGGAAAGATCAATCACATTGGTAACACTATTGTATCCCTGCATAATTCTCTTATCCTCCTTTAGGATTTACATCCCAATCTCCACTTTTCCTCCCTTTCTGGAAGATGCTTTACACAAAATCTTTTGAGGTGTTTGTATTGTTCAGTTTCAATTTAAAATTTTAAATTAAGTTCATATTGTCAGAATGCTGACTTCTTTTAGGCTTTGGCTAATGTCAATGAATTTTGGGCACTGAAGATGGTGTGTGGAATGCATTCAGTTATTAAGAGGAGTATTTGTACTAAGATTTTAAAGCATCACTCTCATTTCTTTTTCTTATTCTCTTACGGTGAGGATCAGCAGTGCTGGAAGGCTGGAGAATAGCAAGGCTACATCTCATTTTGTGTGAGGCTGAGATCTGTGGATCTGCCATCAGTTCCTCTCATAAACACCCTACCAAGAAGGGCCACTCCCCTACCTATTCTACTCCATCATTTCACTTAGTCTTTAGAAGTGACAGGTTTGTGGTTAATCTGCATTGGAGAATATCTCTGAACTTGATTTTGAGCCAACCATCAGGAGATCTCTAGGATGGCATTTCCAATGTCAAACAAAAAACTAATTTACATGCAATTTACTGCATTACTTCCAAAGACCTCAATCACAACTGCACTCTGCTTTTCAGTGTGAGCACAGATTTCCAAGCAGTAAAACAGACTGTCACCAAAATGTAAGACTAGCAAGAACATTGCACACAATATGTACAGTGGATTTTGGGCAAATGACTGGGAAAGTATGCAATGTTAACTTCTGTGCAATATTTTTACTTTGGTAACCTCTAATAATTTTAATTCTAGAAATACTAGAAATAAAAATCCATGGGTAATCAGTAAAGAAGTAGCACAGTGTTTACTGACCTAATGAACTAAATATATTTCTTCCTTATACCCAAAATATGTTTGAAAGTAATTGGAAACTGTACCAGGACACATTCTAAGTAGAAGATAAATTTTATCACCTGAGGCCTCACCCCTTTTCTAGAAAGTCAATAAGTAAATTACCAGGTTCAAGCGTTTTTACTGCAAGCAATTACTATAATAAATCACATTATGTCAATCCATTTAAAATACACTAGGTATCATTTAGTACCATATAAACAAATACTAACCCGCTAAGCCAGAGCTTGTTTCTCTGATTTTCAGAATTCCCCATCTCAGCCTGTGAACACAGGTTGTCTGGCAGAACCAAAATATTTCTCATGAAAGATAGCACCGTTGCTGAAATTAAAGATCAACACTCAGCTGTATCTTCCTTACCTGGCCATTCCAAAGGATGCTTGTGGATCCTAAACTGCATTCCTCCATCAGAGCCCAATTAACAAACTGAAGAATAAAAACCAGGAACGTTTTACAGGGTGGATATTGCAAACAGCATCCTCATTCCCAATCACACCCAGTGTTTTCTACAGAAGTTGCCTTCTGGACCCAGCCCGTGCAGCTCAAGTTTGGAGGCTTTAGCTCTGTGCTAGCACTGTTGCATAATCTCAGCTCCACGAGACACGCCTGTCCTCTCCCTTCCTCCTGTCATTTGAAGGAGAGGCTTTTAGAAGGATGTTCTCAAACTCCGCGGCAGTTTCGAGCACTTGCACACCATCGCCTGCCTCTTCTCCTTTATGCAGGGCTTTCTCTGGGTCCAAGCAGCCCGTGCTAAAACACAGAAGGTATTACGTCCTTCAAGCTCTGCTATTTGCAGCCACTCCCCTCTGAAGGGTACAGGATGCCGAAGCCCCATCCTCCCTCCACTTCCTTCCTTGCCTTGTCCATGAGAGGGTTCCTCAGCGTGGCCACAGGCCCGCAGCACGGGCGGGCTGATGTAAACAGGAGGATCCTTAAATCCTAGAAATGACGGCAAGGCAGCCACAGCAACGAGCACAGCGGGAGCTCACTGGAAGTGCTGGCTTTTGTTTACACAGTATTTCGCCCTCCCACATGACTTCCCCACAAATCCGGCTATTTCAGGGAAGAGGGGACTGCTCCATGATGTCTGGCTGGGATGGAGCTGCCCTAAACCCAGAATAACTCAGCACAGGGCACTCCTGGACAGGAGAAAAAGCAGGTGGCAAAGAGCTTCCATTACTACCTCTCCTCTTTCAGGGTGGTAAACGCCACCTCAGGGCAGGAGCTTGGACAAGCCTCTATTCCCCCAGATGCTCTGACTCCTCAACAGCCTCCTGGTGGAACTACAGCTGCAGCTGACCTACAAGTCCTTCAGCCTCTGGTGAGAACCCAAACGGTACCAAAGCAGTCCCAGCAACTCAAGAACAAAAAGGGTTCCTAAAGTAATCTGCAATCTGGTCCATAGCCTGAGATCAAATCTTTCACAGCCCACATTTCATGAAATTGCACACTTGTGGAGCTGTAGGTTCAGGCTCTCAAAGCAAATCTTGGTTTTCCTAGTAATACTCAGATTTTAAAAAAACAAACAAACACACAAAAAAAAAAGTAAAAAAAAAAAAAAAAAAAAAAAAAAAAAAAAAGTAAAAAAAACTCCCTTCCACTTCTTACAGGAGTATCTGTTCTTACTCAGCTTGAAGATTTTTCAAAAACACTTCCAGTCAAAGAAATTAAGATGGATTCTTAGCTAACTAAGAGATGAAAGCTAATGTATTGCTTTGTGTTTGCATGAGCACCTTTAGGAATTGTATCTTCAAAGGACAGAAGGCAAAAGAACACCAGAACTGGAATACTGTAAGAGAAATCTAATACACTGCTGTGTATTAAATGTCTGGAAACATTTCTCCCTTGAATACCAACAGAGCAACCCCAAAAAAAGTTGAGAATGAAATTCTTGGACAGTCTTTAAAGCTCCCTAAGCAGCTACAAGATTCTACTATCACAGTTTTCTTTACTCTTCAGGACACTTCAGAAAAAACTTGGAAAGTAACAGAAATAGAAGACACAAGTCTTCAACTGAGATAAGCAAGAGCAGAAAAGAAGCAGAAAAAGGTGCAAGAGATGCTCTTACAGCCTCACATAGGAGAGAAGCTGCTGTTGCAGTTCTTCCTGAAGGTAATCGTGCACTGCCAGAGGGTGCTGGGCAACACTCTGAATTCTAGCCTGGACACAGATTTCACCCTTCTGGTGGCACAGTCCTGCTATATTAGCAGTGAAGGATCATCATCTATAATCATGACTCATGGTTAGAAAAGCAATGAGGTTCCTCATAGCACAGCAGCAGATTCTCCTATTGCACAACCAAATTTAAGGTTCATGTACCTCCACTGATTGCCCCTGAGCTGTGGGCAAGAAGCAGAAAGACTCCTCTTGCATTCCCTCGTGTGCCCCCCATGACTCACTACGTACATTAATAAGTTGCCAACTTTTATTGTACTCTATTGCTTTAGGCAGCAAGAGCCATTATTAATTTTTCCAGTTGTGACTGACAGGATGGCCAGGAATAACATCAACTTTTCTAACACTTCACTCCTACTTCAGCTGCAGAAGCAGAGCACAGAAACCATAGCATACACCCCATCCAAACACTAAACTAAACTGTGAAACATTTTTGCTATTGAAACTTAATACATACGAAATGCTTTCATTTTCATACACAGCCTATATTCTGAAACTGGCCATTTCCTTCTTTTCCAGCAATTATACCACCACTTCTTTATGTACACTAACACTTCAGCATGGGGATCACAGCATCTCCATATGCCCTCACACAATGTGATATTTCAGGGCACAGCAGCAGCTCAAAGGATTAGTTAACTAGAATGCAAGACACAAGGATACTGAAAAAAATACAAGTCAATTTCTCAGACATATGACAGTACAATGGCAGGAATAAAGTGGAATTCCACTTCTCTGTATTCAAAGTAAAGGCATCATTGAAATTCAAAGCATTCAAAGACAAAAATAAGTCCTTTCACCCATCTTACTGTCAGAAATTCAAAAGCGTAACAAGAGGAAGGAAATGACCTCAAGCTTAACCTCTTTCCTGAAAATCTTATTAATCCTTCTTCATAAATGATGTGCACTTCATTCCCATCTACAGTTCAGGTTTCACACGTGCCAGCCCCACAGCACAAATGCCTTATGCATCATGAGCCACCTGCCAGCTGACCTGGCTCACCTGGAAACCACATCCTGCACAGCACATGGACACAAATCTTGGCTGTTCCTGCATTGCACTTCTAAAAACTGGCTGCTACAAGAAAGGCATAAATGTTAGAGCAAAAATTAAGGTAGAGAATGATACTGAATAAACTCTGACAGATGGTACTGCACACCCTTAGACATAAAGTCTATCTGAATGATATTGCAGAAGACTCCCAGCATCTTTCCAAAATGCTTATAAATCACCTGCCATTTAATTCTTGAGGTTCAGCTCGCTGTATGTGGGGGGAAAGGTGGCATAGAGGGTGCTTGAACCACTTCCTGAAAGAAACGGCACACAGCTGAGGCAAAAGCTGCACCACCTCTCCTGTCAACTCACAATCATCTCAGCTGCTGATGGTAGGGGGCAAGTGATGTCTGCAGAAGATGGAGACTGGCAAAAGCAGTGGCCACCAGGCAGGGAACAGTTTGGAAATTCAGATTCAGGCCACCAATAGCTACCAAAGAGTTGGACTATACCGATATTCTACAGTACTACAATAGCCTAGCAGGCTACTGCATTATAAAGATGAGAGGATACGAGGACAGCAAAGATGCAAGCAATATACTAAGGAAAAGAGAAGCCTGTCTCTCTCTCCTGTAGCATCATTTCCTTTTTTTTTTAAGCACTTCACTGCATCTCACATCTTGTTAAAACTCAGATAAACTCATCTTCACAACCATAATTCCTTCTCAATACGCTCCTCACTGTTATATCCTGTTCCCCGCCGTGTCCCTAAACACATCCTGACACTCCCACATTCCTGTATCCTAAAGGTATTTCTCTTGCTTTTAGCAGTAGCAAGTCCAAGGGGAAAAAATCCAAAACCAAACTCAACAACAACAAACCCTGTGTGTACCAATATCCTAAAATCCTGCTATCCTGGGACAGGACCATTTAGAATATCTAGAAACACAAGCCATTTTTTCCTAATTAACATTAAAAGTTTATTGTGGGAGTAAATGCTGTCAGAGCTAAACTAAAAAAGCAAAAACGAAAAAAAATCCGTATCTAAGCTTTTCTGTGCCATATTAAATCTGCCAGTCTAAGTTAATTGTGGAATGTTTTTCATCATTTTCCTCCTCAGCCACAGCCTTATATGGTGTCAGATAAGCACTTGTTTGCTGGCAGCACACAAGCTGCTGAGCTTGCTTTAGCTGCATGTAGAAGAGAATTGCAGCTTCCAAGGATAAAGGGCATGCACTTTTATCTGTGACCACATTCCCATCACAAATCTTTGCCAGAAAAACTCAAAAATAAAACAAAGTATTCCTGTGGAAGACGTGATACCAGCAAAGCCATGCTCTTGTCTACATAGCTTATCCTGCCCCGGGAAATTCTGTTGGTAAATAAACATTACCAAGAAAAGCACAATTTTGCTACTAGCACAGCTGCACTTACAGAGAGGGCTTTCTCTGCTGTGACTGTCTTCATACACATCACATGTAATCCCACAGGCAGCAGAAAAAGTGAGAGGTCATTTATTCTATGGCCTTCATGCTGGTTTATTTATTAACCAGCAAACAGCTGGTCCTGTATGCAGACACCTAGTGCAGAAAGGTCCTAAAGAAACTGGCAGTTTTACTTGGTGTTGTTTTGGTTTTTTTTTCCTGGTCAAACATTTCTCAAGTGGAAACAGTAGAAACCACTTCAGGAGAGGCCATATGGTTATGGCCATCCCTCTTCCCTCCTTCTCAGCTTCAAAACGTACTTGGAGCAATTCCTGCTCTGCAATCAGAACATTATTCCCATTCAGACTGCTGCTGCTCTCTGGCAACGATCACATTTCCATCTTCTCAGAGTGGGAATATTCAGGAGAGGGGAAATTTGGATAACACTGAGTGGCATGTAATACACAGTAGATTATAGTGAATGATGTAATGATCTCTTCTGGGTTTAATTTCAGTAAAATATGGGCTCATTTGAGAGCTATTATTAGCTCATAAACTAACCTTAAGTGCAATTTATTCCACAAGTAGATCTTCTGTAAATGACTTACACCTCAAAAAGAGGTTTTTCTTGTGGAACTGTCAGCAAACACAATTGCCATAACTAAGAGGACTTAAAATAGAATTGATGGCTGTGTTCTATTTTTACTTTTTTGTTGTTGTTTGCAAATCTAAAAACTAAAGACCATTTTGAAGCATTATGAAATGTACATCTGCCCTTTAAACACCAAACACACCACTGCAATGCACATGTAGGATAAGCACAACAGGCTAGAAGGTATTTCAAAATCATATGCAGGTTATTTTAAATCTGTATTTTGAAACTGTTGCCAAGTGTCATTTGTTCTGTTTATATTTATGAAATTTTAAAATCAGACAGGAAACAAGTACTTGGCAGCTGTGTATTACTGAAACATTCAGCTTGAGTAGTCACCTTTATTTCCAGACAGCATTTTGCAGTATGCCTCCTATTGGCTACCCATGAAGCAGTGCAAAATCCATGACAAGCATATTTACTGTTATTGATCTATAGGTTTGCACAGAACATTGTCTAGTTTCCTGCTTTCATTTTTTGTTCATCCTTCTGTTTCCTTTTTCCTCCAGCTTTTCATACAGCAGAAGAAAGTACCCTGTTTCATACAGGGTTTACAGTAGCAATGGCACATTTTTACGTGAAACCCAGCCAGTGGTAAGATGGGTTCCCTAAGATGTAGCTAAGGGAAGTATCAAACCTGTTATTACTTATCTAATAAAATACAAAACTTCTTGCCCTAATTAACAGGAGCCATTCCATGTCTAATTATTAGCAGCCATTCTGTTACCCCTGTCCTACAACTTAATAATGGTACGTGAGTACTTTATAAATTCACATAAATTTTGCCACCACTTTTTTGACAAGTATCATGCTTATTTACCCTTTTCATCCTCTGGTCCTAAAAGTGAGGTGATGATAAATTGTAAGCATCTATAATTCAGGTTACACAGCCTTCAGGTTAATAAACTTATCAATTCAAAATACTCACCTGACAGGTGATCCTCAAAATTGGTGAAAAGCCAAACTAGTTACTCATTACATCAATAATTTGAAAACCTCATTCTAGCTTACTCAAGTGACACAATCCCTCCATTTCTGCAATTATCTTCTACAAAAACTGACCTGAATTCACTGGTGCATTATCCGCCTGATATGCTCTTTTCCCATTCATATTCTAACAGGCCCATTACTGGCAGAAATATTTACATTTTACAAATGCTAGAAAATATTCAGTCACTTCAGATCAGTCACTTCTCTATGTCCAACATCTTGACCAGCAAGACCTTCCAAGTGCTTCAGAGATACAGACAAACACCAACCAACCATAAGCAGCTACACCTCAGAAGTAACTTCATCATCTGTACCTAACAAAACAAAAGAAGCCATCAGCACAAGAGCAGTGTCATTCAGCAAGGGCTCACAATTCTAACCCTCCCCTAATCATGTCACAACTGTCAATGAAAGAGCTGCAGGCCCAAACAATCATTAGGTATTTATAATAATTCTGAATAAACTGCAGAAAAAATATCTTTAATGTATACATGCAGTCAAAAGACTAAGCTCAGTAAATATATTTTCTAGAAGAGAACAAAATCATGCAACTCAGATGAAAGCACAACAGATTAAAGGTAAGTATTTCTTCTCAAATCCCTGTGAGGGCATAAAGTATCCTAATGAGCTGCAATCTCATTTGTGGGAAGCTCTCAGACATGTGATGAGAAGGAGGTGCTCCCTTGCCAGATGGCTTGTTCTGCTCATGGCCATGAAGGAGAATGACTGTAACCATGAAAGTGAATTAAGTGTTTTAACTGCCCACATATGTACACCCTCCAGTAGTTCTAACAAATAGCTTTTGCCAGTGAACGTTTCTACCAGAATTACTGAAGGTTTTCTGTAAGACATATAAAAAAAAATTAATTGATCATTAGCAAGGTTGTTAAACTCCAAGAACAAATAATTTTCAATTACAGAGCCAGCATCACCCAAAAAGCTGACCTAGCCTTTGCATTCAGCAACCCACCAGGTGCTTTTATGGCCAACTAGATGGATGTTCTCATTTAACTTTCCATACTAAGTCCCACCTTCAGCTTTCCCCACAGTTCTCTTTCCTTTCCTGGAACGAACCAGCAAAGAGCAAAGTGCATGCCAAACACACTCCCCAAGAGTCCTGTGGAGGTTTGTTTAACCCTCAATCACTTTTGCTTTTTCAGCCCTTGTTTTACTTGGTGTTTACTTAGACTTGTTTCTTTTTTTTGGTGTGTGAGTGTGTGAAAGTGCTATTTATTGCTAGGAATGAGGGCTAAAACAAGAAGCAGTACACCCACAGATCAGATACACAGAAAAAAGAGTTTTCCTACATACAACAGCTGACATCTACAGATCCAGGAGGTTAGTTTGGGTTTTGCATTCTCAAATGGTTGGTGGTTTGAACCCTGGACCTATTATGATAGCACAGATATCTCTGAATTTTCAGCAGTGGTATCCTTCAACACTGGGTGGAGAGAACTGACTCATCACTGAAAGGAAAGAACAGCCTTTTGATTCCTCAGCTTCACTTTTGATTGCACTTGATTATTGCTTACAGTTTCTGACATGGATCAAAATTCTTCTTAGCCTGTTCCAACCTTATGACAGTAACAGTATCAGCCAGCACTTCACTTTCAGTGTTCAAGTCCATTCCCAAAAATATTTTTTTAAGGGAAAAAAATATTTCTTTGCCAGTGTCAAGTGATTACTCACTGCCTTTTAGAAATTCTTCTAGTTTCTGAAACTTGTCACAAAACATTCTATTCTGTGTCTCTGCTGCACACATCTCTTAAGGATCTTGTGGGATTTAATATTCCCTTAACAGATGTTGTTTTTAAGTTTATCTTCAATATTATGAGTTGTTTAAGCGGGAATGCAAACTAGTCTATTGTCATTTGAGAATAATAGGTTTCTTAGGGAATTTACTAGAAAGTCAGGGAGCTTCCTGGTTTGGAACACAGAAAAATATTCTTGTTTTGACAATATCCTTTTGTCATGCTTCAATGTCTCGGTAATTTAACCCAAATGTAAAAGTGACCAACAAAAAGAAAAAATGGTCCAAGAATCTGAGTTCATTATGAAGCCAAACAAACTTATACAAAGCAAACGTCTTTTCTAAGCATTTCCTACTAATGTTGCACCTGAAATAAAATGCTCTAAATGTTTCCAAAGACATACATTGTTCCAGTGAGCATAGCCAGAACTACTCCACGTGGTAGTGTAAATCTAAGAAGCGGGCAAGCAATATACAAAAACAACAAAAAAAGATACCTATGGGTTTGAAAGTATATAAAACTGCAAACAAAAAAAATATCCATTCAGGTTGGTTATATCCCACCTTACTAGCCACAGGTTTGTACAGTGAGCTGTAAACCTTGCTAATATTTGTGAACCAAGTCCCTGGGGCATAATTTTCAGCCAAGCTGTGGTTTCTGCATTTTTGCATAATTTTACATTGTGTGTCACTGATTACTTGCGAACACAGACTGCCCCATTTGGGGATCTGGCACTAGCACGCTGACACTGCAGAATTTAACAGCACAATTAGGGAAACACTGTAGCCACCAGGAGAACAGGTTCTCTGGATGAGCATATGACTGAAGTCTGACCCAGTTCACTTTACAGAGGCACATCATGTTTTCCTCAGTCCTGTCCACCAAACAGTATAGCGTGCTTACACACCGAATTAATCTTTAAGCAGACACAGGATAATCCAGAAATAGATCAGCAGCACAACACATTCCAAATTTGCACATACACTTTCAAAGACACTATTTTTGCAAGGTATACAGATGGAGGAAATATAATGTGTTCACTGCTGTCTCAGTGTCTGCATTCTTGCACTGTCCCTGACCTGATTCAGGTTCCCTTGGACTGCAGCCTGGGGCTTTGTTTGACAGACATTCACAAGTTTTTAATTGGTTCTTTGCTGAGACCATCAAACCTATTTTGTCACAACGAGTCAGGAGTTTGTCCTGATGGTTTTAGCCCCCTATTTTTGCTGATTTTCTCTGTAACACTTGACATACACCATCCCCTATGCTCAAGCTGGAACTGCAAACAGGTAGGTCCACTGACGTGCAAGTCAACCTTGTGTCAAGCATTGTTTCTCTTTCCTGCATTCCTGCCAAATCAATCAATAATTTCTTCAGATTCTTCAACAGGGATGCTTCTCTTGATGCAATGCTTTTATTTGTTTTTTAATAAACCATGACTATTCTGTCCTTTTGCCTGCACGCACTGCTACTTACACTCTAATACACTCCTGAAGGTTGTATTAAAACCAGACCAAATGACCATGGACAAAACTTATGCTCCAACAAGAGAAACGTAGCAAGTTAATTGTTCACAACCGTAAATCACAGGCAACGATCACTGACAACAACCACAAAACCAGAGACAGAGCCCTACACCTCATTTTGTCTCCTTCCACTGCAGTTGGATTTGTATTTTGTACCTGCTTTTATGCAACTCTCACTGTTTTGAGACACTTTACACACCAACAGGGTCAACTCCTTTGCAGATGTTTCAGGTTTTCTTCTTTCTGTTGCGGTGTGCATGCATTCAGATTTCCCTCAAGTGCCTGACAGTGCACATCACCTGTCTGGAGATGCACGTCAGCTGTGTTTAGAGATGTGGTATTTATTGCCTGCATCAGGGACTTGCTGTGTAATGCACCAAAGCAGGGCAAGCTGGCTTATTAGTTGCTGCCTCAGAGTTCAAAGTTCAGATCCAGATCCAGACATCAAACTTTTTAAATATTAAGGGCCATCTGGTTTTACTTTTAGTTAGGCTCATCAGAGAGAAAATCCCAGATCATGGTGTTTGGTGCTGGCTTTCTCATTTCTGTCCCTGAGTTGCTGAGTAATCCTTGGGAAGCAAAGAAAATCCCGAATCCTGTGCCTACCTACTGTATAAGACAGATATGTTACTAAAATGGTGTCCTCTCACTTATTTTTATTCTAACCATATAAGACTGCAGTCTGTTGCCAGCACAGTGACTCAGCAAAGCCCCAAGCAAGGAAACTCCCCGCTGGGATTCCTGCAACCCAAAGAGAACGTGGCCAGGCACTGGGCCTTTCCTCACAGAACAACCTCACCTGTTTTGGGCACCTGCAGGACACTCAGGACACCCACAGCAAGGACTCATGGAACCAGAATGCAAATTGCTTGTGAATAATGAAATAAGGATCACAGCACTTTGCCTATGCAGCCCTCAGAGTTCAATGTTGTTTTATGAAAGCTTCATAGTCCTCAGCTCAGCAGCTTTACATTACTGCTATTAATTTACACTTAAGTTCAACAACATCCTTAACCTTGCATTAGAGAGCCTGCCTGTCACCTCCCCGTCTGCACCTCTCACACTAACACCTGTCAGTCTAGAAGCATGCCCCACATTCCTAACAGGAAAGCTCAGCTGCTTGCTGGGGATATTTGTCTCCCAAATCCTTTTGGAACGTGGAGCACACATAACAGATTTTCAGAGACTATCTGTTAATTAGTATCCACAGAACTATCAAGGGCGTCTATGATGTTGAACACAGTATCCTCTATTCAGTAAGCAATTTATTTCAGGAGGTTGACTCATTTCCTTAAAGCTTTTTGAGTTATCTGTTGTGACTGAAAAAAAATTCAGAAAATTTAGAAGTACTCAAGGAAATGAGCCAACACATCCTGGAAGAAATTCATCCAATATACACATACAATAAGATAAGTCAGTCCTAGATTTTTAAAGAAATGAACAGGAAGGAGTTCTAAAAGAACCTGAAATATTTTCTGTGAAACGCAACGTTTGTTTCCCATCATCGTAACTCTCCTTACGCCCACTTGAAAAGCAACGTACTATGGCTAATCAGGAAGTGGTTTTCCTAAGTTTGTTTTCTCCCTGTAAAGACAAAAAACCTTCCCTGAAACAATTCAGTGGATCTCCCTTATACTTAAATTAAAAACAGTGCTGCCTCTGTGTGCCTCATGAGAGCTTTCAGACCCTGGTGCTTATCCCTAGAGGCACAGAGTCCACGGTCAAACCATATATCCAAGAGAGCCTTTTCAGTGAGATGAGTAACACACCACTGAATTACCTCATCAGACTCATTACCTTCAGGGGTTTCCAGCAACGTATGAATGTCTCAAGGCACTAGTAAATATTCTTGTGTATCAAATAAGCCACCTCAAAGTAACTGGAAGAATTCCTGCTCTAGCTAAACAAAAGACAGTTTTCCTTTGAAATTTAAATGGAATTTTACAATAAAGTCTTGGTTTACTAAGTTTAACTGCAGAGCAGTCCTAAACAAAAGGACATTATCTAAAAAATAGCATCTTATAACCTTTTCTTCATCACATGACATGCAGTATATAGATGGAGAAGAGGAGGAAAAGGAGGTTGGAAGATCACTCATGATTTTTGCAATCTATCAGCTGAAGACAATTTAGAATTTCCAAGATAAATTAACTTCTGAGTAATGCACCGATGGCATAAACAGAGTTTTCAAGTAATAACCAGAAAAACTGCTAACTTGTCTTAAGCACCATCCTGTCACATTCAGACTAATAGGAATGATTTCTTTTCCCCTATACATTGCCAGGTCATTTTTCTCACATTTAGGCTTTAGTAGTTTTGTACTGAGATGGATGACTACTTCACAGTTAAGATTTACCTCTTCAACAAAAAGGAAGCCAATATAGTTATTTCTCATCTCAAATATTTACGTTGATGTCATGAAGATGAGAGAAATTAAGCCAAACACTGCTTCTAAACAGCTCTGCAGATTAAACTGGATGAGACCAAAGACAGAAGAAAACAAAGGTCATTTTGCAGTTCTTTAGATGCAGTATCATTTTAACCAGTGCCAAAAAGCATCATCAGAAGTCAAGAAGGGAGACAGCAATTTTGCTTATTTAACTTTTTAGCATAAAATCTCTGAAATCAAAAAGCACTCTCTTGCATAGTGTTAACATGCAACAGCATAACTAAAACACAAAACTGTAGACTAATGAAGGCAAGGAAGTTTTATTAATTTGTCTAATTATCTTAAAAGCACCTAGGTATAATATTTCCATTATTTCTTCTCCATTTCCAGGAGAGTGTTTTCAAAAAGCATTCATTCCCTGGGACTCTTCAGGCAATGAACAGAACCTAGAATTGAATGCAACTAAAAGGCTCACCAACTCAGCTACTCCCAGCAATACAAGTAAACCCAGACATAAATAAGTAATTGCAAACAGTGCAATCAGACTCACACTCCTTTTACAGCAGCCTACAAATCACATCCCATCACAGCCTCTCTGCTGGGGTCACTGCTGCACATTGCAGCTGAGGTCCAGTGGCAAACAACTGCCTGGAGTGTCCCTCCCACTCCCGGTTCCACACTCCTGCAGGTAAACCCTGCTGCTGTCCCTCAGCCGCTCCGAGATGCTAAACTGGCCCAGAGCTGTTTGTATTCCTGGGAGAGTAAATGCTCTGCCAGCTCAGCACTGCTCAGCCAGCAGGCAGCAAACAGCAGCACCGAGCACAATCATCTACTGTTCTTTCATGAATCTGAAACACAGATTTGTATTTAACTGCTTTAGCAGGAGAGAAGGAGCATGCTCTGTTCAATGTGCTGTAAAGAGGACTGCTCTCCAAACCCCAAATCTTTTGTGATCGTGCTGTAATGAGGACTGCTCTCCAAACCCCAAATCTTTTGTGATCGACTCAGATTAACCAATGCACAACAAAAGCCATACCTCCTTGCATCTCTTGGGGCAGTGGCACTGATGTCAGGTGGGATGGCTGCAATTTCACTTCTGAACACATAGCAGGGGTGTGTTTGGTCTGGGGTTTTCAAAAGGAACTGGACTTTTCATCCTATTGCTCAAATTTACAACTTTAAGAATATATCAAAAGAAGCGTTGTTGCCTGCACATTAAGTACCACCTCATTAATACTCCTAAAAACCTTATTCATTGTTGACTTTGGTAGATTGTTGCATACTTATTCAGTATCTGAGAAGCAACTGCCTGTCTCGAAGTCTACTAAATTTGAGAGATGCATCTATGTTGAAAAATTCGTCAAACGCAATTTTCCCCCAGCCTGCAGGCTACCATCTGCTGAACTATGTCATGCATGAAACTCTGGATACAAATTAAACTACAGAGAACATAGAAATTTTTTTTTTTTCTTTTTTTAATGAGGTCATTACTGGATATTTATCTTGGTGACAACCAAATGTGCCTACTACTGCACTGTTATGTTTTTCTACACATATTTCATTTTATTAAGTCAAACCCATTAAGGCTTAACTAGCTTCATATACAAGAAAGTGCTTCCACATTTTATGGCAAAGATAAAACACTGATTAAGTGTTTTTGCAAGGCATAGAACACATTCAGTTCTTAGTCCTCTTCACAGATGTCACCTATTAGGCCCAAGCTTTCCGTTTTCACCTCTTGAAAATTATCCTCAAGTGTGACTTACGTCAGTCACATGAAGTACAATTTTGACCATCAGATGAAGTTTAAATTCTCAAGGAAGGATGCATTTAATAGCACATGAGAGTTCGTACCATATCTGAATAGATATCTGTCTTTTTCCTCTTTGCCTTACTACAGTACATGCAGAACGACTACCTTACCTTTATGGAAGTTGTAGGTTCATTTTTCGCCTTACCACACATTGGGAGAGAAGGGATTAATTTATTCCCAAGCTTAGGGCAGGAATGACAAAGGCAATGAACCTACTAATTTTTATGAACTTTCAAGGACTACTGGCACATTAGTGATCAGTGCCTTGAGACACAACGGAAGACTAAACGGTTTGATATTAACTCTGAATGACTGCTGCACAAAGGAGGCAGAGCTCATGAAGAGAGTTTGAGCAGACCTTGAAACAAAGCTCAGAAGCTGAGGATTTCTGCTGAAATCCTGAAAATTGGCTGCCCATTACAGTGAGTGCAATGCAGTCCTAGCTGCTGCTGGGCATGGAGACAGGAAACACTGCCAGTGCAGCCTTCCCCAGGTTCTGCTGTGCCCACAGGGTGAGCACCAGTAAAGCACAGTCAGTGTAACTGCACAGCTCCAGCATCTTCATCCCAACCCAGGACCTCCCTCGTGCCAAAATGGCAAATCATACAATGGCTGGGGTACCACTCTGGCCCAGCTGAAAATTTTTCTGTACCAGAGAAGTTTCAGATCTGGCCATTCTCTGGGTCTTTTCTGTCCTTCAAACAGCATAAAGTGCAAGATAAATATTGATGAGTTTTTCTATGAAAGGAGGCCTGTCAAAATCAGTATTGGCACCTTCATTAACCTCCTCCAGTTATAATTTAAGAACCTGGGTATTTAATATGAGAATATATTAAAAGATTATATTAAACATATCCACCAATAAAGTGTTAGCTTCAAAGTCCTAATATGTTTGTGTCTCATCTTTTCATGTCCCACTGGCTTTACTTACACACATCTTTAACACATCCTATTTAACACCCAGCTTATAACACTTGCCCATTAATTCAGACTCTTACAGAAACTGATAAATCTGTGCAGATGCAGGAGCCAAGAACTTCATAAAAAATGTACAGGAGGAATTCTAACACTATGCACAATGCAAAACTAATCCATAATCTATTTCTCATGTGAAAAAAAAATCAACAGTTGAATTTATGCAATTCCTTTTTCAATCTGGTTATCACCGACTTGGAATAACAGTTTTTCCAAATTACTTTGAAAATACTGTATGGTATGTTGATTTTATGATCGAAAAAATGGAAATGTCTTTAAAAATTTAAAACCAAAAATTAAAATACAAGCTGACACAAGGCAGTTTTATGGTAAAAGAGAATATTACAAATCCAGAGGTCCATGTTGTTTTTCATAATCCAGTGTTTGTATTTGCCATCTTCCCATCTGCTAGAACAGTCACTTCAAAAAGGCAGGGTGGTGAGAACACCACTTTCTATCCAAAGGATTATAAATGTTGTCATGGCAAAACCTCTTGCAGTGAAAAGATACTGACAACACAGCTGAAAATGTCCTCCCTGCAGCTACGTTTGTCTAGTTTTCAGGTCAGGACTATCTCAAAAAGTGAAAAAAACCACAATTAACTGAAAAGTTTGGATGTTCTGGCGAGACTTTTTCTGTCACAGCTTGAATTTATATATCATCCTACAAGATCCTAGATTTTGGGGGTTTTAGCAGGGAATTAACTATTTTCTTCTTAGAACAAATAAAATGTATCTATTTTAATGTAACTAATATCTTTTCAGGCATCTGCTGCATGCAATGAAAAATACATAGAGAAAACACTTTCTATCCACATCTAATATTTTGCAGTAAAGAAATGGTGTCATGCTGCCCATACACTGATTTTTGAACAAAGTTCACCAGCTCACAACAGAAGAGGAGAAAGTACCAAATTCCATGGTGAAAAAGGAGCTCTGTATATGGGTCAAGACCTAGGAAGAACTGAAAGTATACAATTGGTAAGCAGTACCTGGAGGGAAGGCTGCTGAAGACCCTTGGTTTATTATACTTTTTTTTTTTTAAGACCACTGAAGCACATTTTAGAATACAGTTGTTATATTAGACTACCTCCACTTTTCATTATCCCACTCAAGAGGTGGCCTTTCCCTAAATATTACGAAGTCACCAGCAAATGAAATGATCAAGGCAGCTTTGTCCACCCACTGTGGCTGATACAAACACCACAGTGCCAGGGTCCTGGAAGTCAAAGCCAGAGGCTCTCATGGAGCCAGCTGGGGAAAGACTCGTCCACACAGAAACTCAAGCCTGTGGTTTGCAGACCTTAGCAGCAGCAAGAATGAGGAGTAACCACAAATTAATAGCTTTATGCCTAGCAACTAGTCAACAGACATGAACAGTACTGCTCATGTTTTAAAGTACAGAAAAGGAAAGAACAGAACAGGATGGGAAAAAAAAATCAAGTGAATAATGAGAATTTTCTGGACGATAATGAAGATACTACTTTGTATATTTTCTATAACACAAACCAAATAAATCTTCTAGAAATAAAGTATTTTAACATTTTATAATCTCTTTGTCTAATGTGAGCCTCTATTTTAAGTGTACTAAATGCAGTTTATGCCAAAGCTTTTTTTCTTTTTAATCCTGTCTGACCTGAAAAGGAGAAGCTCCAAACTCCATTACCCTAGGAAGCTTAGCATAAACCCAGAGCCTATCTAAATTGCCCTATATAACTTCACATTGGGGGTGGGGGAGGGGAGCTTGTTTCTTTTTAGTTTTGTTTGGTTTTATAATGCTATTTTGGATCCATGATGTAGGTATAACAAAAAGCCAAGCAGCCCCTGTAAAGCAGCTAATGGAAACAAATACAATGACCTTTGATATCCAGCATTTCAAATGTGCTAAGGATCTCTAGAATGAGGGCATGCATCTCATAAATAGGACTCTGTAAATTAGGACAAAAATAGGCCAACCTGGGCAATTTGGCATGGGAGATAATCTATTTTAACCAGAAATAGGGTTTGCTTCTCTCTGCTGACTTTTTATTCCTTATTTTGTACTTCCTGTTTTCTTTTAATATGGGCCTTCATGACAACCCATAGCATTTATCAAGATGGAACTTCCCTCAGCGTTCCATGAGCAGTGGAGAGCCCACCTGCTCATCTTTACGAGCAGCTCTCACTTTCCAAGGAAGCCCTGGAAGCCTGTTGCTATAATAACACAGGAGCAAGAAAACTGGGATCTCACAGTTCCTTCAAACTGAATATCCATTGATCTTCTCTGATTCCAAATGGGGCCAATATTTGGCACAGCTTTACCCACTACGGGATTCCAGAGCTTGACCACTCTTGCCATAGCAAGATGCAAATTCCTCATAAATAAAGGAAATAAAAAACAACCTCCAACATATTGAATATTGCTTGTAACAACAAGAATTTTTAGAACAGGCATACACAAAGCAAAAGCTGGGTTGCTACTGAACAACAAAACCTTACGGGTCTAAGAGGATGTCTGTTAAATTCTGCAGTCTTCTACGACTTCAGAAGACGGTGGCTTTCAGTCCTAATTAAATCCTAATTAAAATTAAATCCTAACTAAATCCTAATTGAAAAATGAGAAATTTTGAGAAGAGGATTTCCTCCTTCCTTCTCATTAGGACAGAAAGACTGAAAATTTACCTGTACTTCTCAAAGAAAGCACAGGCCCAGTATCTCTATTAAAAAACTCCCTCTTCAAATTTCATCATGCCTTGTCACTCTCAAGTGACAATCCTCATTATCAGTCCTGAACAAAAAAATGACAAGTCCATTCCAGGCAGAGCTTAAAGCTTAGGCAGAGCTTCTAAAGCTTAAAGCTTTAGAATCCAAACTGATAAACCTGCATTTCAGATTTGACAATTTCACGCACCACTGGCCGATTTACCCAAGGAGAGCAAACAACATTTCTGCCTCGCACGCAGGCTCGGTGGGACACCCCTCTGTGCTTCCACAGCTGTGCTGTCTGCATTCCCACTCTTCTCGCCTCTGCAGACAGAAAGCTGCTTCGACAAAACTTGATGGACAAGACTGTTCCAGAAAGTGCTGTCCAGAAGACACTTTTAAAAGTTCAGCCAGTACAAATCCAGAAATAGCTAGGAAAAAGGATGTTTGCCTTCACAGAATACATTGTGTCCCACACATACACTTTTCTTCTGGTAATCCTTAGGAATACACTGGGAAAGAAAAAGAACATGCATACAAAGCAGCCCCTCAGCAAGAAAACAGGCCATGTTTTAACATGCACATTGATGAAACTGGGGAAGATGTAAGTATGACTAGTAAGCAAACTCTCATATATATCTAGAAACAGTCTTTGAAATACAAAATTCTAGAAAAACTGAGCATTAATTTAGCTGTGTAGAATTTTTTGGTTAGGTTCATTGCACTTAAAAATGAAAGACTGAAAGTTTCCCTACAGGAGCATCCTGTGAATTAATGTCTTATAAAATACAGTCTTTTCTATAAAGTATTTGTTCATTTATGATTTCCTTCCCTTTTTTTTTTTTTTTTGATAAAATAACCACAAGTTTCCCAAAAAATATTCACATGCCCTTAAAAAAGAAAAAAAAAGAATTTAAAAATCAGTCCTTCAGAATAAGATGATTCTGTTTCTCCCCTTGGGCTTTTCTCATTTTAAAAAAGGTAACATTCATTTTCATAACCATTTAGCAGGCCAAACACTTCACTGAAGTTGTACTGTTCTAGGAAAAGCTCCATCTACTATTCCCCAGTGAAATCCAATCACCTGCAAAGCACTAACAGGAGCGGCAGTGACTGATTGCTGACAGGCTGGTAACCACTGCATCAGCCCACGAATGGGTGAACGTGCACAGCGTGCTCTGGTCAGCCTCTTATAAAGAAACTTCTGTTAACAACTTGGTGGGATTCCTCATGAGCCACTGCACTACTAACCAAGCAATAAAACCACATGCAGAAGCACAGAACTGCCTCCTCATTACAGAAAACTAATGAGAACATGAGTAAATTAATGAATGAAGACACAAGATAGCTTCCATTGTTCCATTTTCGATTCCTTTTATAAGGGCTGTAACTCTACAGAACTTGAGCTGAAAATGTACCTGGATTCCTTCAGACCTTTGCCAAATCTCTGTACAAATGCCTGAGCTCAGAATGATGCTCATTTTAGAATATTCACCTTCTCTTCACAGAATCAACAACCCCTTTTTCCCCTCAAAACACTGATCCAGATTGCATGACAGATAATTGTACAAGCAACATTAGAAAAAAAAAAATTACAGGACTGTGCTTCTGGGCTTAAAACAAGAGCACAGTATTTGCCTTTTTCTGCTCCTAGCTCCTCAAAAAATGGTGCCTTACTAGAAGACATGGGAGAATACTGGAGGAACAGCAGCAAGCTGGCAGAGCCCCAGTGCTGCCTTGTCTTAGTGACCACACAAAATTCTCGGAGCCTGTGCCCAAGGGGAGACTTAAATGAAATAATTTTCGTTTTAAACAAAGACCAGCATGGAAAACCTCAAGCAACTACATTAAATTTTAATAACATGTTTGAAAATGGAGCTTTTATTCTTAAAAATATTCACCAGCTAGCATGCCTCTCCTGAGAAAATAAGAAGTCTCCTCAGCTTTCAAAGCAGTAAGTGAAAACTGGAAGTCCTTCACAACAATTATTAAAAAGGACTGAAAATGCTGGTTTATACCTGTAGAATTTAGCTTACCTTAACTGCAGCTATAAAAGGTATGCAAATTAAAAGGTTTTTTTTAACACTTCAAAGAGTTGATAAAAAAACTTGGATCAAAGATAGACAGGCATGCTATCAGACTATGTCCTTACCTCTGTGGTTAAAAAATGTGAAATTTCGTCGTTCAGAATGACAAAACCACAAGACTTAAAGGAAAGAGTCCGCTCAGATCTATTTGAAATCAGTAAAAAACCTCACACCGCCATTCATGGATTTCAAGTGGAAATGGAGAGAAAAGCTTCTGGACCTTTTACCATTTAACAAGAAAGCATTCACATACTCTTGATATTACATAGTAGTATAATAGGGGGTTTAGGGTCAAGAAAGCATAAATTTAGGTGTTCCTTATAGGATTCTTACACTGTGTTAACTTAATATTGTTTTGTACTTGAGAGATTCAACAGACTGAATGTAGAAATATTTTTAATTATGAAAATAAGATAAAAATCACTTTCAGCCTAGAATAAGAACCAATGAGAATTTTACAGAGTTGCTGCATTTTAGCTTATTGAATATCAATCCTGAAGTGCTGTGAACCATAAAAAAAACCCAGAAAAATTTGTTATACCTTTATGCAGATGAAGCTCTCGATGTATTTAAATTAGAATGTTTCAGCTCATTTAGCAGTCTGTGCATTTTACAGCACAGATCACACTTCAGCTGCTAATGCTGTTGGGAAGATCCATTCCCGTTTATTACAGAGACACTTCATTTAGGTGGCTTAAAGGTTAGTGCATATCCACAGTTTGTTCCAGGAGAGACTGCAGCTTATGCTGCAACTCCAACAGAGCTTTTATAGCCAGATATGCACTGGAATAGCACAAGTCAATAATGTCCACTTTGTGAAAGTATGGTAATGTTGAAAAAAATCAGACCAAAAAAAAGAGAATTAGAAACAGCATCTATACAGAATTAGGTGATGAAGAGATGGAACATCTTGGAAAAAGGTGGCACAGCAAGTACCTCTCAAAAATCCTACTGAAGCCAGTTTCATTGTGCTACACTTAGGGCCAGCACAGATATAACTTCAGCGGTCAGAACTGTCTCCATCAGTCTCTGCTATAGCTGCTTCTGGCAGTTTGAATTGACCATTCTCTCTACCTGAGTAATTAGGAGCAGAAGCAGCACGATTTTGGAACAAATGAACTCATCAGTCCCACTTAGTGAGCACTGGTTCAATTCAGTGCACTGGTTAAATTTAGGGCATGTGAAGGGATTCCTGAGAAGGCGACTAAACCCCATGTGCTGCTCCAGACACCAGCTGTGCTCCCTTCCTAGAGGGGACATCAAGGCTGTCCTTTGGGCAGTTCCAAACCACACATGCAGCAAGGATGTTTGCATCCATGATTAAACACAACACAGAGGAAAATCACAACCCAGATAAGTTACTGATGCTCTCAGCACCAAATGACCTACTGATCCACCCCTTGGGACTCACATTATTTGCTAATGCGCACACAACCCACAGGCCACCCTGGAAGGAGCTCCTCCTATCAAACAGCCTGAACAGCACAAAGAAACCCGCACAGAAGAATCTCTGGAGAGGATTTCCTTCTACAAGAATTCCTCATAAACAGAAATTTTCGCTCCTTCAGGACTGATGCTATTTTAGTTCTACAAAATCAAAGGCTTATACAAATGATAATGTTGCTTTTCACAAACAATAAAAGGTTACTTGTCCAAGATAATGTTTAAGCATTGGACTGTAAGCACATCAAGTTACATGATGAGTACAGTACTTCAAATTTTCCAGTCTGTAAGCCAGCCACCAGCAAAGGTGGAAACAGGAAACTGTATGCATATTTATTGTTTAGGAATAATGCATTTCATCTTCTAGCAGGTCATAGTGGAACCAGATCTACATTAATTAGAATCATGTTTTACATAGCTCACTGCATGGAGAAAAGCAAAGAGGAATCCAAGGCAACGCTCTGCAGTTGTACCTCAACTTCATCTGTAGATTAATTCTGTAGCATGCCAGAACACATATCAGAAAAGAAAACATGAGGTGGCAAAATAGCAAGAAACACACAGAAATATTACAGCACAATTCTGACTTACCTATGTGATAAAGTCCTATCCAGTCAGTTGGATCTACTTCTTCCTTAATATCCCAGAAAATGATGAGGTTCTGAGACTGTCCCAAGGTGTATTCGTACATGCTGGCTGTCAAACTAGACCTGCTATCCGAAGTCACTAAATCAGTGTCACTGTTGGCACGCTGCAAGTTCATGTTCTCAGGCATGGTGCCCTGAGAGGCCAGGCTCTGCAGGTTCTCGGGGCTCAGGGTGTACCGGAGCTGAGGGTTGCGACGGCGCACGAAGAGCAGGTGTTCTCGGGCTGAGCTGGCCATCTCTCCTCCACTTCGGTCAAGTCACGTAAAAAAGTTGTTGTTCAGAGATCTATCACAAGGAAGGAAAAAAGAAAGTTTTAAGTGAGACAGGAGGTGACTCAGTTATTAAATGGAGAGGTATTGGTGCAAAAATGTCTCCACAGACGCTTGAAACGGACTGAGTACAATCTTTTTCTTCATTGCTCTACCACTGCAAAGAACTGAGTGTCTCTACATTAAAAAAAACCCCATGATTCACTCACAACAAAATTCAGAGTTAACCATAATGACAAAATAACATAAGCCAGAAAAGAGCAGAAAGCAAATCATCCAAGACAATCTATAAAGCAAGAACAGCCACAGTAACAAAGCTAATTTAAGTCTGGCCTTAAGAGTGAAGTAGCCTTAAGAGCAAAGGCATAATGAACTCATCTTCTACCATAAAAATCACAGCAGTACATGATGCTTATGGCAGTTTCAACAAGACTCTCTATGCACTGTTTGATCAGCATGAGTTAAGTGTTGAAGATAACAGTAATGTTGGACTGCATCTGTGCAGTCAAATTTTTTGTTGTCCTTCTCCATCCATTACAAAACAGAGGCCTTAGAAATACAAGGTGATTTCTTCAGCAAAGGAGTTGTAATTGACTGTTTTCCTCCAGCCCTGAGCAGACACTTCTCTGAAGTGTCTTCCCTGAAAGGGCCATGCCAATATCATCACATCATACATTCAGAATCAGAACTTGCATTTCATTTTCCATAGCTTCTAAATTATTGTCATTGGAAAATAAGCCCTCACATTACTCACAGCTTGCGATAAATCATAACTCATCTTCCATTTTCTTTTCAATAATATTTCTGTGTATGGACTCTTCAAGCATACCAAATTTTTTTCTGCTGTTTTTCAGCTTCTATTAAATGGGAGATGTTTTGAAACTCTAAGAACTAACAAAGGGGGAAAATAATGTTCAACTTAGGCAGTTGTGTGCAGTGTATCATATACTATATGTGATTCAGCATCAAATAATGCAGAAAAGGAAGGAAACAAAAATTCAGTCCAACAATTCTACATATACAGAAGTGACATAGAGACAAACACATTTACTTCACAAAGTACATGACAGAGTCTTTCCTGACATGAGGAATATTTTGGCTGCATACACATTTTATTTCTGGACGTCAGCAGGGTTCACTACCTCCTCTCTGCCATATTCCTGCACACTCTGCCTCTGATATCAGGGTCAGTGACAACAGGGAAACTTTGGTTAAAAGGGCCTTTTTAAATGAGAGTCAGAGAAGTTAGTACCTTGTTTCTCTATGCAAAGTTTTATTCTCTAGATCTGAAAATCCCAGAGTGCTTTGAGACCAGAAAGGTTGGTAAGAAATAGCCAAAACCTTCCCTACAAGCCAGTGAAATGTGCAGGGATCAGCCCTGCGATGGGACTGCACACACTACATTTAAGTGCTAAATGTCACACCGACAGAGTTCTACCCCTGAGTCAGGAAGCCTTGACTTCCTCCTGAGGCTGCCCACCACAGCCAGCAGCTCGTGCTCCTGCCTGGGAACCACGGCCCTCTGTGCCAGGAGATCAGGCAGTATTAATTAACAGACTGACAGCTATTGAGTTTATTTTCTTCTGTCCCACAGCCATAGATTTATGTATTTTTCAACTACTTACTGCATGCAGTGGTTTTTATGGCAGTAAAATCACTGTAAAATAAGTGTTGTGCAGGTTGTGCAGGTTAAAGACAAAGTTTTAATAGCAGGGATGAAGAAATTTCCTTCAGCTGCAGCAGACACGCTGTACCCGGGGCAGCACTGGCATTTGCTGGAACATATTGAAAATTTATATGTGGCAGATGGACAAATTCATCTATGGTTAAGGACACATGAGAATTAACTTGTACTAGCCAGGACTATGCCACAGTTTGAGAGATGAAAATAGCCCGAGAAAAACATTAACTCTCTTGAAACAGTTCATTTTCTTAAGTCCTAACAGCTATCACTCTGGTGAAACACATTAATTTCTGAAAGTAAAGTAAACCACAAATCTAAATGCTGGGTAACTTGTTGGATCTTATTCATAATTCCAAGTGTGATCCAAACAATCCACATAAAGCAACTGAAATCAATTTGCAACCAAAAAGTTAAACTCACATGTAAATGAGCTCCTATTGCGGGTAAAAAAAAGCCCTCCAAAAATTCAGGACTCATAAGCTTTTACAGCATCTTCTAAACCATTAAAAGAGTTTGTAAAGGGCTCCTCAAAGGGGCCCTCATGTCGGACAGTACTGTGCTATGTAGTATCTCACAGTGAGATTAAGCATATTTGTAAAGAGAGAAATACACTCATATTGTAAAGAGAAAAAGAGGATTGCCATAAAACCCAAGCCATAAGAAGTGACAGAAGGGCAAAAATAGCCACTACTCCAATTATTTGCAACCCAGAAAAGAGATGAAAACCTTACACAGTGCCTTCCTACCTACAAAAGAAATTAGTTCATTGGGTTAACAATTCCTGATGTCTGTCACTAATAACTTAACTAACAGAACATTAACATGTACATCCTACCATAGACTGAAAACAAGAATTATCCTCCCACCTTCAGCTCCTGCTAAGCACCACTGAAACAGGATTTGCACTCAGACTCTGCTGTAAAGACAATGCTCAGGACTAGCTGTGTGCACCTGCCCTGCCACGAAGGTTCAGCTCATCAGGCTGAATGCGATCAGAGCAGTGATATCAGTGAGTAGCACGCCAAGCTGGCCAGGCATATTGTTTCATGCAGGCAAACTGAAATGTTCATCCTGAATTAAAAGCATACAAAAATATAGGCATTTGGGAAATCAGCAGATACTTAACTTTAGCAAACTATTTCAGTTGAAAAGTGAAACCTGTAACAAAGCTGCTTATCCGTATCAAAGCATTTTCTTCAGTACTTGACAAGAAGCTTAGAGAGAACTAGAACTGATTTCCTCTTAATCTCTAAGTGGCCCAAGTTCAGGATTATTTCTATCTAAATATACTCCCCAATTACTAATCACAGAGGGAACTACTGGGAAGTAGTTCCACTCAATATACAAAATACAGATAGGGAAAATCCTCTTGCCCAACCTTCTTCAATAAAGGAGAATGAAAAGAAACGTCAGGCCATTTCACAGAGTCAAATATTCAACAGTTTAAAAAATACTTGAATGGAAGTTCGAGAGGTTCCAGCACAGGAATCACCAGAAAAGTCCTACCCCACCACGCAAAACAAACCAGAGTTCACATGCTACCCTGTTTATCTTACTCCTACCAGTGATTCATTTCTTGTTTATGTAGTGCTCTTGGATGTGCCGGGTGCTGCTCCCAGCCTCTTCCCACAGCACTTAAAGCAGCTCAGCAGGGCCGGCCGCGAGCAGAGGCGGCCCCGAGCGCTGAGCCGGCAGCCGCCGGACACGGCCGGCGCTCCGAGCGGGGGCTCCGGGCGCTGCTGGGGAAGCGCTCATTAACCCGCTGCACCGGGCACTGCCTTCGGCCCCCGCGCTGCAGCCCCGCAGAGGAGCGAGGGCACTGCAGGGCGAGGCTGCCGGCCCCTGCGAGTGCCCCGCACACGGCTGGCTCTGCTGCCGTGTGACAGATGGGCACAGAAACTGTCCTGCCCCACTGACACCCAAATGGCCCCCATTCACGGGATCACTGAAGCACTTAGGTTTAAAAGACCTTTACCAACACCCAACCCGACCATTAGCCTAACACCGATTCACCACTGTCAATGTCTGACAACTCCTTTGCTGAAGAAATTTTCCCTAATATTCAATGTAAACCTCCCCGGGGACAGCTTGAGGCCGTTTCCTCTGGTCCTTTGGCCTGTTACCTGGGAGAACAGACTGACACCCATCTACTTTCAGAAGTTGTAGAGAGCCATAAGGTTCCAACCCCTGAGCCTCTTTTTACTCCAAGCTAAACACCCCCAGCTCCCTCAGCTGCTCCTCACAGGACCTTCACCAGCTCCCTTGTTCTCCTTTGGACACATTCAGAGCATGCTTGTTGTATTTCTCAAATGCCTCTCCCATGCTGAGATAAGCAATCCCCATAACTATACAGGCTGAAGAACCCATTAAGAATATGAAGAACAGAAAACATGCTGGTTTTCCAATTACACACTGTGTGACACTGCTTTGTTCAGTACAAAGATTTATAAATGCTACAATATATGGTTCAAACTGACCATCTGTCTGAGCTCAAAGTGGCTGAGAAAATGCTTCTTGAATAAATTTAGAATTTGGAGATCCTTCTCTGCAAAGAACCCAAAAATAGCATATTTTCTGGGACAAGGTTGGACTCTCCAGTCCCTCTACTGGCTTCAAACCTGCTAGAGACTCTGGCAAAAGCAGAATAGTCAGAATTCCCTGTCAGCTGCAAAACCTGCCTATGCAGCTGGGTGATGGTTAACCACGATTCACTCATATGCTTCACCACTGTGCACTTACCCTGCTTCAGCACTAAAGAGCTGCTGTGCACCTCTGCCAGCAGGGCAGATGGGCCCCTTCCAGTAAAACTCACCAGGATCATGATTTGGCCTGAGGCAAAGGGATTAACTGGATAGCTCTTTAACTCAATAGCTTCTTTTCAGGCCTGTATGCTACTATTTCAGATAGCAGGTTTGGTCTATGAAAAATAAAAATAAAATAAAAATTATAAAATAAAATATATAAAAAAATAATAATCACTCACAACAAAAAAATAAAATCAGAGAAAGCTGGCATGAGGCATCCTTTCCTCTGCAGCCAAAAGTGAGAGAAAAGCTTCATCCTTCTGCCCAGATGTCCTTTTCCCGCTGGAATATTTCCATGAATTTCTACTCATCAAGTTTTCTGCAATCCACATAATGGAATTTCTCTCAGAAGGTATTTCACTGATTAGTAGGATTTTTCTCCATTAGCTAACATTCTGTCAGATCCAAGTTAAGCTAACACATTTGGATGCTTCCTATTCAATCACCAAGATAAAGATGAATATAAAAGCTGTTACAGTATTCAAGAGCCAAGAAAAATAGAGATCCCAAAGAACTGAGTTTTCTCCACTGATTAACAAGGAGAGGGTAATAAAGCCTCTTCACTTACATGACCATGGCTATATCCTAAGTCTTTAAGATGATTTAGTTCATTAATAAATAAACTTGCATCATGTAGTGGAGATTTAATTTTATTCCTGTAGTTCACAAAATTCAGTATTTCAAAAATATAACTACCATCATATTACATAACTGCACAGTTCTGAGTATCAACAGCAGGCAGAAAGTGATGAGACCCTTCAGCTAAAATATAGTCCTAACTGTTCAATATTGCTACCTAGAATGCCTGAGTGCTCATTAAGTCTGCATGCTTTAAATAACTATTTCTGCAGGCAGATGATACAGACAAGTCCAGGGATGGCTATCTTGGAGGAAAAAAGTGATCATTCCAAACCCAGAGTTCGCGATCTGATGAAAATCAGAAGAGATGCCATAAATGGGAAAAATCAAATCATTATACTTCTGACACCATTTTTCTTTTTAATTACAAGGATACTCAGGATATATCAGAAAGATTAAAAGGGAAAGAAGTCGTCTCTCTTTTTTCACCCCAGTTCTTCTATTTTACACATTTGACAGTAAATTTGTATTCAGTGTTTTCTGCTGAACAGCCTGTTCTGGATATTACTTTTATTTGGGGAACTCTTAAAAGATATTAAAAATTATTGGAAGCTACCATCATAGCTGACACAGGACTTAGACACAGCTGCAAGACTTAAATGTTCTTTAATATCTCTTTTTAAATGGAATAAAATTAAGAGTTGCTTTAATTCAGCTTTAATTTAATTTGATAGTAACTGTCTTGATATATAAATTGTTCTTTCCAGAAGCACAGAGAAGTTAAATTCAGAAAACTTATTTTTCTGCTGATCTGCTTACTTCAACAAAGCCCCCCAGACTTTCATAACAGGACAATTACTGGATACTCTTAGAAGTGGCTTAGCCTGAAGCAATGATGATGAAAGAACTTAATAAATTTCCCAGGTTCCAGAAACAAACCAGATCTTTTAACCAGATTTCCTTTTTAATCAAGAAAATTGCCAAGAAGGTCAACCTAAGCATCTTGAAAGACACAGCACTTTGTAGATCTTCTCCCAAGAGAGACATTTTGACGTTTCCGTTCAAAGTATCCCCACAGGAGTGCCAGACTAAATGACGTGCCTGATGCTGTGCTGGCTGTGCCCGGTAGCTGGCCTCCTTAGGGGAAGAGGCAGAGGTCTTCCAAAAAATCATTCAGAGGACCAAAACCACTCTCTCTCTTGATCTGTGGAAGAGGCTGCAGTTACTCAAGACTGAGCAAAAGAGGACAGAACTTTGTTGGGATGTCCTTTTGTCTTGTTGCCCTGCTCTGAGCCACGCAGGGAGCAAACTGCGCTGAGCAAACTCTGCTTCACTCTGCTCACTCATCCTCTGAACCCACTGCTGGGAAATCACAACCAGCAACTTCTGGAAACTGGACTCAAACGTTTTAAGGTAAAGCTAAAAATTACTGCACTGTAATTTGACAAGGATGTTGCTGTTCAGGAGAGGGAGGAAAAACGGAAAGAACGTGCGTATGCATCTCCAGTCTGCTTTGGACTCAGACCTGGTGACTCAGCTCAGATGTTAAACATCAGCTCAGATTACAAAACCACCATATAATTTAGACTGGCTGAAAGTCTACCCTAAGGGAAAAAACATATAGTTCAGCATAACCATATACTTTAAGAAAACAGTCCATTCATTATTCGGCCAGAGAACAGCTCATTTCAGAGTGTAAGAAAATATCTATTTTCAATAGATTTTCATACAGTTCATTTGTAAAGTGAGTCCTATACACTTTTGTATCTACCTGGAAACAAATGGCACTCTCATATGACCTTCGTTGCTTGAGTAAAGCTTCCATCTTCTACCAAACAACGGCAACTTCCTTACACCAGGCAGAAGTTCTTGCTCAACCCTGTTATCAAGGCCAGCAGTCTGAAGAATTGTGCATGTTTGTGGCAGGTACACAAACCCTGCCCAGTAGCCCACCAGGCACTGGGCTTTCAGTACAACTTACTGCATTCATCACCAGGTAAAAGCTTCAGCATGGAGCAAGCTGGTATACAGCACACTGGCCACTGGTCAAAAGAGTAGAAATCATAAATATGTGCCCAGAGACCAGAGCACACATCCACACACATATGCACAGCCTGGCATCCTACAGTTATATCAGTTTTAGAGGGTACTTACTGCTGTACTTTGTTGTGAAGGAAGACAAATGTGCCACGTCCTACTGTCCCCACAGCCCAGGTGGAGTAAAAAGCCCAAAACATTTCAAGCTAACTCAGCCACATGAACTGTGGCGCTGAACCCTGAGAGCCTGGATAACCTGTCTGGAACTGTATGGAAGGGATTATGGAGGGTTCATCTAATCCCTTCTGTTGCAGCTGCCAGGCTGTGAGATCCATCTGGCCTGCAGATGTATCCTAGTATTGCTCTGCAGACATACAGGAGGGTGTCCATTGCCTAAAACTCATTCCTGTCTTTCAGTGAACTACACATAAATTTAAATTAAACATACCAGATAGGCTCCTATCCTCTAGACTACTCACATAAGAAACAAAACTTGACTAGAAATTCTAGGGCAATTTCACAGCCAACAGGCCATGTTCCATATGTATTATATGCCTCCTTAACCTCCTCCTAGTGTGGCAACTACTTTAACCAAGTTCATTTATTTCAGTAATCTTACCTGCAGCACCACCCCTCAGAGTGGAGCTCATGACTGAAGCAGAGACTCGAGGTACAGCCATGTAGCCATTTAAACCCTGCGTATTGTGAACTGTGGCCCTGGATTATTCACAATGCAATAGTGGTTTACTGAAACTTTAAAACCAGAATCCCCACTGCCAGGCTTTGATCTTGAGTGTCCACGACACAGCTATATCTGCTGCCTGTTGCTGTTGATTTGTTTGTTGTATTCAAGAATTTCCCTTCAAGTACTGATGCAGCTGCTCTCAGTTTAGACTTCTGATGCCAGGTCACACAATTCATCTAAAATACAGCCCCCTTCAAATGTCTATACTAGAAAGACAGATTACAAACTCTATGAGAAGATACTTTGTTACAGGATGGGAAAACTAGAATTCAGTGATTCTATGAATAAACTATAATATATGCTCGTACTTACATATGTGAAAGCCTGCAGGAAACTATAAATCCCAAAAAAAAAAAAAAAAAAAAAAAAAAAAAGGGTAACCTATTGAACTCTCTTGAAATCCCTCCTGTCTTTGGACTTCCAGAACATCAGCAGCAACAGCCCAGAGTTATCCAATTATAAGTTTTCTCACAAGGGATAGTAAAGACCAAAATATAGAACTTCTGCAGAAAAGAAAAACTTAGCATTTGCCTGTTCAGGAAAGGAAATAAACACGGAACCAGAAGAAAGAGTACAATGCCAAAAAGCTTGACAAACAGAAAAGAAAATATATATTCCTTAGAAAAAAGAAAGGAAATCTGCCAGGCCAAAAAAAGGCACAATTCAAAAAGGCCAGTTATAAAATAATGCATTTGACAGAAGAAGTAGTACAATTATTTACTGCTTACTATGAGAGTAGTTCTGCAGTTTCATTCCAAGTCTCTGCAACAGGTACCCAAGCAAAAGCTATTCAATGAGTGTCACATCCATGAATGGCAGCTGTATTTTAGTGACACTTAACACAGCCTGATTTAAGCATTTATTTGGCAGTTATTAAAACCTGGTGTATGTATCTTTAGATACGCAATAAGCATTTCTATAAATTCATTTTAATTCAATTTTTAACTGGGAATCCATCCTATGCTGATGGAAATCCTTGGAACATACAATGAATAAGAATGAACATTCATCCAGGCAAGCCCAAATCCAATATAGTCATTCCCATTTTCAAGCCTGTTTGAGCTCAATTTTCTACCACATAAAGTTGATTTCACCCACTGAAATGGTAACAAACCACCACAGACCAGGTACATCTCTCACACTGAGAGATTCCCACGTTACCAGGGAACACAGGAATGCTGTTTCTCTCAAAGCAGCACAAGTTTCAATTCATGATGCTATTTATTCAGTTTTGTCACTAAAGGGAATTATCAACTTGAAAAAAGGCATTTCTTTGTGCAAAATATGTCTCAACTGACCACAAATTCAAGAATTCTGTAACTGAAACGTATTTGTAGACTAAAAGTAGAATAAAAAAAGAGTGCCCACCAGTCCATAGCAAAGCAATTTCCCTGTTTCTCCATTTTTTTCAAGTTCCAGCCTGGTAAAACTGATCATAATGTGGGCATGGAAGATGTTTAAAAAAGACTCAATTGGTCTCCTTAAAGAACAAAGGAAAATTAAAAACAAAACCAACTCAAAGCTTTGTGTACCTAAGTCTTATAAATAAACTGTAGATACAATCAGTAGATGAGGAAAACAGGAAACAATTATTTTTAAGAACTGACAAATTTTGCTGGAGTGAATTTAACTGTCTGTATGAATGTGAATTTCCATCCTTCTGCCCCTTTTACCCTTTTGATATTTCAATTTAGATAATTTTGCCAGTTATAATCTTCCCCCACAAAGCTTGCATTTCCATAAAGATTTGAGGAGACTCTTTGAATTAAAACATGAGAACATTTCTCCTTGTCTGCAGTTTAATGGAGCTTTTTGAATGAATGAAACTCTACTAAGCAAACATCTACCAAAGGCATCCCTGACACTAAGAGGAGAAGAACTGATGGTCATGCCAGCTCAAAGGCAATGGCTTTTGCCTGCTGACTGTCCCAACTATGTCCTTAAGGAGAAGGGGCCATTACCAAAAACATGTCAATATTTTGTTTCTCATATTACCTTTCTGAGTTCAACTTCAGGTGTCCAGTGTATTAATTTAGAAATATTGCAAAGAATCAAATAGCTATGAATGCAATCTTTGCAGAAACTACAGAGATTGAAAGCCCTAAAGATTTCCTCCTACAGAAAACACCTGCTCTACCTTCTTTAAACCACTTCCTTATAATCCCCAGAAAAAGAGCCCAGAATAAGAAAAAAACAAAAAACCCAAGTAGTTTGTTCGTATTAAACACATGTGCTGATCTTCAGCCTAAATAAACCCAGGCAGAAAGTCTGCAGGGTTGTATATGAAGGTGTTGCTGATAGAACCATCTCTACTTACGGGATAAATCCCTTTTAATGCTCAAAACACTTCAGCCCTAAACCAAACCAGTTCTATTGCTTAACAGCAACAGTTTTGTCTTTTACAAACCACAAAATAGCAGCATACAAACATTTCCAAGTCTAATAACTTGTTTTAACAAAGGAAGATTCCAATCTTATGTCCTACTTCAGATTTTCCTCCAAAATATGTTTTAGGTCAGAACTTCATGCTTGAAACACTGTGTCAGAACTCTTATGCACCAACTGCTTTACTGGTTTTTTTGAAAACACAAAAATAATTTTAAGCTGGATAATTTAAGAACCAGAGCACTCTACCATTTCAGTAAAAAGAAATCAGATTGCTAAGTAGTTACTGTGCCCTGGGTAAATTCTCTTCCACAACTGTGTGAGTCAGATTACTTTATTTATACCAATAGGTTATTAAGAGAAGGTGTCTGCATTTGTTGAGGTTCAGCAAGACATCAGTGGGATACTTAGACAAATTCTATGCCATACCAATTCCCTCTCTCCTCAAAGCTAAACCGTTGCAGGGCAATCACTGACATGGTCAGAGGTGAGGAGCTCCAAGGAAACAGGCTATGCCAGGGAACAGCCTCAGAGCCAGAGCCAGACACTGAATCTCAGCTAGAAAGGAAGAGGGAGACAGACTGAAAATACTTCCCCTGTTTACCAGTTTGTTGTTTTACAGTTTACAATCAGTAACCGCACTCAAGAGAAGAGAAAACTCATCAAGAGTCCTGAGGAGCATCACTTTGACAACAAAGATACTCCTGGGGTAAGGGCACACGCCCGCCATCACCTGCAAGCGAGTCCCAGTGCACACTTGGCTGTGTCTGGCCTGTGCTCTTGAGATGAGGAAATTGTGCCAGAGCACAGACCACGGAGGAGTTAGAGATACCAAAGCTATCACCAGCCCTGCCTCCTCTCCTTGTGAGTACACCTTACAATTCATTATTTCGTTCAGTGAGCTCATGCTGTAATTTTTTCTCCTTGCAGGATTACCGCTGCATTTGCTTTCCTTAGTTTCTACAGTAAATGAAGCAGAAATCTCTCAGAAGCTAAATGAACAATTAATGAAAAGACAACAATACAAAGTGGGCTATATAAAGATGAGGCTTATTATGAATTAATATTTTTACTATTAAATATGCATGAGTTTTTAATAAGAAGAGCTAAAAATAGAGCTGTGTATCACAGGATTTCTCTAGGCTGTACGATTTTCATTCATCTTCATCCTGTGAAGAAATGGACCATTGCTGAAAGGATTCTCACTGCACATTTTACATTGCTATCACTGGCCCCAGTTCATCAACCCACAAAAAAACCCAGCCTCTGGGATCTTGGCATAAAGGATTCTGAAGAGCTTCACCCTCTGCCATAAGGCTTGCAGGAATGTGCATCAAAGTCTGCTCATCTATCTCCCAACAGGCACAGGTCTCTCACAGCCCAGTCCCCATCTGTGATTTGTGTGTTTTGAAAGAATCCATTAGTAAGAAGATTCCTGCATTGGATAACAAACAGCAATCAGCAGCAGGTGTATCCACTAGACTTAACAAAAAATCCCTGAAGTAACTACTTAAATCTTTATCTTTTCATCTTAATATTTCATTTTCAGAATAAATGTGTTCTCCTCATTAGTTTGCCCCCCACCAAGAATGGAAATGTAAAATGGAGCCAAATGCATCCACTTTTCTGATTGGAACATTCATTTTTAACATCAAGCCATGTTACAGATACAACAGAACAAAGGATTTTAATAATGACTGCACTAGTTCTGGCAGAGGGTGTATACATTCAGGAACACACCACAATTCTATATAAATCCACCCCAGGGCGTAGGTGCTACAGCCCCAGGAAACGGAAGAAGATTGAAATCAGGGTTTATAAATACAGCCAAGAAATCCCAGCACACATACCACCAAATATATAAACAGAAGTTCAGACAATCTCATCTGGAGGCCTAAATTTCCTACACTTATTTATGTTGGGGAGTATTTTTTTTTTTTACATGTGTTGTGCCTTCATGTTTTTAAAGTGACCTTGGTGTATTTAAACCAAAGGACTTGCTTTGATTGAGCTGAGTAAAGAGTTGTTAATTGCTGTGTGACAAAAGGAAACAAAGAAATCATAGCACACTGCATCCTAATACCATCTTAAATTACTCTGAAATCTGTATTTTAAAATTAATTTGGTTTGATTTTGAATGTAATCTACTTCTCAATGTGCAACTATAAAATGTAATTTAATACACATCAGATATATTCCTAATTAAAAAGCAAAACCAAACCACATTACAGCAGAAGTAACTTCCAGCTTTTTATGGATGAAGTTTTAAATCACATACCTATTACCATTTTAATCTTTTTTGGTGGGGGGACAGTAAAACAGGTGCAATAACATGATAGTGATTTTCAGTGAAATGTCCTTGGCTTGTTCTTTATGAAGACAGTTTAGGATTTGAGCTTTGCATAGACAGCTATTTAAAACTGATAATTCAGAGTAAAATTCACATGATTTATTGGAAACACAGAATATTATAAATAAAGTATATTGCTTCCCCCCCTTCTCCACATTCAGCCTAGTAAACACTCAAGATTTATCTTTGCTTTTCTTAGGATGCATTATACTCATAATGCATCATAATGATCAGAAACACATTTTTTCAGATTCTTCAGAAACAATCAGTCTTTTACCAAAGAACCACAGAACCAAAAAGAAAGAATTTGACATATTTTGTTATTTCTGGTGTCCTTACTATTCACAAATGCATTCTGGGCTTCAAACACACTGTCCTCCCTCCCCTACCAAACAGGATCCAGTTGCTCAGTATTGCCTGTGCAAATCTCCTGGCTGAATGTCCAAAAAATAAAGACTAAAAATAGCTATATACAACACGATCAAAACCCAACAACATAAACAAAATAAAATATGAAGAAAAAGGGGGAAAAAAGTTTAAAAAACCCACAAACTATACTGGTTGGTTTCTTCCTTATTAATGGAAGTGTCCCTGTATTGTCCTGCATTTGGAAGTTGACTTCACAGGGTGACCTTCCCAAAAACAAGATGCAATGCAGTTTTCTGGTTAGATAATGTCACTGCCTCTGTGTCAGCCCTTCACTTGTGCCAAATTACCACTTCCAACCTCTGCTGTAGGTTATTACTAAGCAGAATTAGAGAGAAACCACTCAAAACAAATACCCACATACTGACTGGACTTGATAGTTTGCCAAAATTACAATGTCATTATTTGAAAAGATATGAATGAAGTGTCCTATCAACACTGCTGGCTAGCTGGTGGATTTCTGTGTAGTTTGAGACTGCTTTGATTTTTTAAAATTGTTTGCCTAATAAATTATATGACCATACAATTACAGAAAATTACATAAAAGTACTGTTTCTTACCACTAAATTGTTTTATCCCTGTGATGCAAGTCCAATAGGTTCAGTAGTAATAAAAAATGTCAGGTTTAGGCAACCACCATCAGGTTTCATAACCACACTTTTAAGCTGTTTTTCCTGAACTGCAGAGCAGCCCAATCAAGCAGAGGCTGTTGTTGTACTTCGCTAACAATCCTACACCTCCACCACTCTGTAATGCAAACACAAACCTCAGATTAACACACAAACAAGTCTTACGGCTGCCAGCACCAAAAACTCGTGAAGCATGCTGGAACTGCAAAAGAATATCAGGTTTTAGAGAAAGCAGTGGTACAATAGAAAAAGACATTTAAAAGTAACCCTGAACCCAGAAGCTAAGCCCTTCAGAACAAACAAACACCATAAAAAGCAGCACTTAGCTACTCTTGCTAATTGGTCACAACCAATGTCAGGGTGACAACACAGGTCTGCTGTTGAAGGGCAGCAGTTTTATAGGCACTGAAAAAGCAGATCACCCATTCTTTCCAAAGGCTTCACTGGAATACCCCCAATACACATCAGTGATGCCAATTGCAGTCGGAAAAGCAGCAACTGCTGAAAACAGCTCAGCAAGCATCTAATACTAATGTAACAAAGCCTGTATTGGTTAGCTTGAAATTAATAGCCATCCTCCACATGGCAAAAGTGTTTAATCTAAGTGTCATAATATTGAGCCACTAGTTTGTCATCTTCCACTGGTGCTGACTGTATTTTTTACATCTTTAACACAATTACTTTATTTCTCCTTGATCACAGAGGAACATGAATACCAGTGTTGCTGATACCCCATCAGATGCTGCATCTTGTCTAAAACAACAACAAAAAAAGCTTCAATTATAGAACGTGCTATTCTCAAACTTACTTTCTAGTATTTCTTATAAGTAAAGAAAAGAATATTGCTTTACAACTGCATCCAACCTACCAGAGAGGTTAAAAGTTGTTCCCACTGCAGCTGACCAGAAGTCATGACCAACTCTGAGCACACGACATACGCCAACAGCTTTCCATGAAAATATCTTCTTAAACCTATTACTCTGCTTCTTGGTATTTTCTACATAATTACCACCAAAAGTGCTGGGTTATCAACCCCCATCTGTACTGCAGTGGATTGGCAGTATACATTTGGATCATCACTGTAATTGTGTGCCTTCCCAAATACCTTACTTCAGAGTGTCAGCTCCTGAAGCAAATGGCCACAGAAGACCTAGCAAAGGTACACCTGAGAGTGGCAGAGCATGCTTGTGGCATTTAAGGGTTAAGTTGTGCCAACTGTTACTTCTGGTGCAAGGGAAGGAACCCTAGGAAAATACTCCAAACTTCAAATACTGCAAACTGGCAAATACTTCTTTTAGAAAACAGACAAAGGACTTGCACACACAACAATAAGCAGTTTCAAAACCGAAGGATTTCCTAACTGCACAAGATGAAATATTAAAATTTACTTTCTCTGCTATGAGCCCTAGCGATGTAGCAAACCTCTCAGGTCCTGAACTACATCCAGGAGCAGCCAGAGGCTGCACGTGCCTGGGTATGTCAAGATGAGATGTACTCAGTCTGGAATTGTCTTCATCTCTCCCAGAGCACTGGCCATCAAGGCGAGGGGAGCTGGTGCTGCTCTGCTGGAGTCCAGCTCTGCCCGGCAGATGCTCAGGGAGCAGCGGCTGCACAAAAGCAAATTGATGGGCTGTTAAAAAGTGATAATAGCACACTTGGTGGTTGGACAGACTATTCTGCAGCGGGAGAGAGGTGGTAATTAAAAGATCAGAAAATACTGCCACAGATCCATCAGGGAACTTCCATGAGGGTCAGAAAATTAAACAGTTCCCATGTCATGCCACCAGGCTTTCAGAGCTAATCAGAACCTGCAATTCTTACATTTCACTCTTCTGAGAGTCCCACTGCTTCTCTTGTGTGCACAGGGCATGCAGGTGTCTTCAGGCCCCAGGGGCTGAAAGGTACTGGGGTTTTATGCTCTAACCACATCCTTGGAAAAGCGTGATGGGCACCACATCTAAACCGGCATCCAGATATGATGGATACACTAAGAAATATCTGATGGGCTTCTTTCTTGGTTTGTTCGTGGGGTTTTTTTTTTATCAGGCATGCCTACTGAAAATTTAAGCCACAGGGGCAGTACCTTCTGCTACCTACAGGCTACTGGGAGGATTTCATCAAATATGCATGATATAACAGGCACTGAAATTCCTGGAGATTACAGAATGCTGCAGAAGGTGTCACAGGGTGTCATACAGCCAGGCAACAGAAATAAAGTGATTTAAGCATATGAGACCAGAAAAGCAACTAGTGAAAAATACATGACTCCTTCATGCTAAAAAGTATAATTTTGGATATTGTCTATACTTAGTGAGCAATAACCAAACAGATCTAAATATAACATGAGCTTTTATAGCTGTCTTACAGTCTACATACAGACTGAGGAAACTTCTTTGTGCTAAGGCACAAATACTTCTTCCAGTTATATTTGGCAAAGCACACAGTAAAATGCATCTTAGCATTATCCAGAAGCAGTGTGGCCAGAGAAACATCATTTCTAAAGTTCCAATTGCAGCCATAGGATGTTTCCAACCAGCATTTACTGGATCAACTCAAGCACACACACAAACATCTACTGACCAGGTAAAGGCAAGCTCAGTACCTGCTGAAGCTAACAGGACCCTCTCTGCCCCAGTGGAGTGCTTGGGAGCAGCAGCAGATGGGAAGGCTTATTCAGCACCAGGGTAAAGCCTAACATGCATTGTGCCTTTCAAAGGTCTTTCAAATAAAAGAGCATTCTCATGACAAAAAGCTCTAACAAAATCGAGATCTCCTTTGTTTTAATCATCAGACAAAACAAGTGCAGAAATACATTTCATGTAGCAAATATGATTTTACTCACTTCAAATTTTCAAGGTGACGGTGTCGTTTCCTATAAGCACCACTAACTCTGAGCTCATAACATACATGAGAGCCAGAGCTAAGGCGGTCATTTCTTCTTATCTAGAATTCATAATGATTCCATTATCAATCTACAGTTTGAGTTCAGTTATGACTAAACTCTTCCATTATTAATAGATTGACAGCGGAATATTCAGCTTAGCAAAATCAACTCTCTCATGGGCATTAAACAGTTGCTCTGTGGGTGGTTTTGGAGCTTTTTTGGGGGCTGGGTTTCTTGGTTGTTTTTGGTTTTTTTTTTTTTGGGGGGGGGGTGGGGTGGATTTTTTTGTGGTTTGGTTGGTGGGGTTTTTTTAAGCATTTTGATTTCCAATTAGTCAAAACCACAGTGTAGACACCCTGCAGTCCATAATATGCCATCCTTTTTGCTAAAGATGAAACTAGAAGTAGGTGAGATACCGGAAATACAAGATCTATTTTACATCTAACATCAACCTCACATAATCTTAGTTGCATTTTATTCTTAAGAGAATTGAAGTTGACATAATGCAGGTTTTACTAGAGAATAGAAAAGGCAGAGTGAAGAGGCATGAACTGGTCAGAGGAATCTGAATACATGTAATAAAGATTCTTAAATAAGGACATTCCCAGGACTAAATCTCTGATCCTAATGTTATTCTGTGAAATCAGTAAGAAAACCACAGAAATTACTGTTACTTTAAAGCATATTTTTCATTACTTCTAGATTTGGGGCTCTCCCTCCTCTATTTGCTTCAAGGTTCCTTATCAGAATTTGTCACCATCATCTTAACCGTCCCTGAAACACCTTTTGAAGTATGATACACTAAGAAAATGGTTTAAACCCTCCTGACACATTCAACTGAGAATTTCTATATAAAGCTCTCCTCAATTCTCTTTCACAGTATCCCTGACACCTTCTCTAGCTGGCAGCTAAGAGAGGTTAGCACTGTATTGCCATGAACTACGTGAATATTTTAAATTGCTTTCAAAATATTTATGAGAAAAAGACTGAAGAATATTGTCAGAATTCATATTGCTGATCTTGTTTCCAATTACTTATTTTTAATATGTACCACTAGGAATTAGGATTTGAAAAAACAAATTACAGAACATTATGAACAAGCTACACTGCCAGGAACAGTTTTCCAGAGCCATGTTTTACTTGAGAGAAGAACTGTCACCCTTCAATAAACAGTGGATTTTATTAGCATGTTGCTTGTTAATTTATACAATTTGTGTGTAATCAATGAATTAAACTGATAGAACTACCTAGATATGAATAATTAGTTATTTAGAGAAGCAGAGAACTCCTAATGATTTACTTAATACAGTACATTTACAAAAGGAGACTTTGAAATTAAAAATTAATATGCTATTAATAGGATGAGACAGCTTGTGACTCATTGTCTAACAAAGGAAACATGTCAGGAACAAAAAAAAAAAGAGAAAAGAAAAAATCACTAGACTCCAACTATGACTTTTTAAAGCTATATGCATAAGCAAGTCGTTTGAGTTATTAAACACAAGGTGAGGTGCTCTCTAAGGAGACAAAAATCAACAATAAGAAGCAAATATGTCATCCTGGAAAACACAACCAACAAGTTTTGTTTACCATAGCCAGCATGGTAAGAACCAGCTGTGTCAGAACATAAGTCATGTCCTAAAAGCCAAAGGAAACAAGGAGAAAGAAGCCTTTTTACACTTCGTAACTGAAGAGATATCTCCACTAAAACTTTTTTAATGCTTTTTACTACCAGTTTTTCTTTTTCCCTGTAATTTTTATCCTCAGTGCAGATTTCAGTTGATCTAATCCCACGTCTGCAAGCCAGAAACAGTAACAGGAGAAAATGCACGTTTTGATTGCCAAGGTGTAGTTTGAAAAAAAACCACAAATCTTGCTGCCTGCCCATACTCTCACCATTCTCTTTTGACTCATGGAAAATATTAGTCTGTGCCCTGCAGGATGCAGAAGCATAATAGTTTGAAACTAAGCTTTTGATTAGAGAGACTGAAGTTTATTTCAGCAATGACTCTCTTAAGATAACAACAATACCAAAATTGTTTTTAAATTAAATACTTAAACTGGACTGCTCTCAAGTATTGTATTGTTTTTGATAAAACCCAATTTATTTATCAGGAGAAACCCACTCTTTTTACAACAGTCTTACCTAACAATGATCTTTCTTGTCCAACACCTCTTGTGAGAAAAGCTTAAACCAAAGGGGCTTCCAGCTTCTGTTGGTCAAGGACCTGGTTGTAGCCTGACCTCATCAGTATTTTGCCCAAACTCTTAATCTCATGCTGCATTTATGAATTTGAGAGTTTACAGCTACAGGCACTAAACACACTCACAATCTGGCATGCTTTCAGCATTCGCTTGATTTCCTCCTCCTAAAGATAACAGTCTCAACTCTTTATATTCACTTTTTAGGAACAGCATTTTTCCATGCCTCTAATTACCAAAATTTATTGCAGTGATCAAGTGCATGTTCCTAAGGCCCTTTGATGCACTATAAAAGGAATGTGTAAGTTGGAGGCTAATCAACAACTCTTCCAGCACTCAACAGAGATCAACTGAACACAGTGAAATAAGTAAAAGGAGACTTCTTTTATCACAGGTCAGTCTTTTACATTTATGATCTCCTCCCATGCAAGGAGGGGACAAGTGTCCCATCTTGTTTCTGCAAAAGAATTCTCTTGCAAAAAATTATTTGTGATGTTTCTGATGAACCAGTACAGTGCCAGCAAAGTTGGCCAAAAATAATGGAAGACTAGTCCAAATTGCCTAATTTGGAAAGACTGCCAAACTCCCCACAGTAAGTGGCCGACATTCTCTATTTTTCTGTCAAAATATTTATCAGCTTTTCCCCAACAATAGCTACACACTGACTTTATTAAAGCAGTAGTCGATATCTGCAGTGTACTGTATTTCTTCATATGCAATCTTTCATTCTGAACTGATCTGTGGTTTTGGAGCAACACAAATAAAAAAGATTGGTACAATATATGCCAAAAAACCTAACACTATGGGGAGTATCAGCCATCTCTGCCTCTCCCACCCAGCCTGTCTGTGCCTTCCTTTCCTCTGCTCTACTCTCAGATTGTTTTCTGCCACCACAGACCTGGGATGGAGAACCCTTCTGAGCACTGCTGTCCCAGGGCCCTGGCACAGCTTTCAGCCAGCTCCCCAGAGGGACTGAGCATCTCTGCTTTCCTTTACCCCTCCATCAAAGCCATCCCTTGACACTTCTCTGCCACTCTTCTGAGAAAGGGACCCAAAAAACCAGAAAATTATGCAGACACAGTGTCCTCAAGGAGTAAATTAATTTATTTGACCACAGATAAATTACTACTTAGAAAGAAATAATTTTTTATAACCTCCTCAAAGTATTTATTGTGAATTGCCACAGAATTTTTCATTTTAATCAAAATACTGCTATATTGTAGCTGGGATTTAAGAAGACTCCTTTCTACTTTTGCTAAATGCATAATGTAATGAACTCGACCACTATTATCTACGAGAACAACCGAACGTAGTCAGCAAAAAATCAACAGTAATTTAATTTTATCCTGCATCAAGGTATCAATGGGTGGTAGGAGAGAAGCACTATGTACAGTAGTTGTTTGGCTCTTATCTCAAGTGTGATATTTCTGCCTTAGTCCTTTCCTTAGTAATGAATCTGACTTTATGGAAACATTAGTGTCCTAAATGTATTTTAAAAGGGCAGGAGAAAGAGGAAGGCATGAAGACACTAACACTTCATTCTGTTTTATTAAAAATATGAATATCAACCTAATACCGATATTCAACTGAGATGGACAAAAACTCTCTAACAGTTCAAAGTTAGAAAGTGTGTGTTTATTGCAGCGCTGGGCAGCATGTGGGATAGCTCCCAAATACATACTGCACCTTCCAGAAAATCACAAAGCCATTTTATTTACAAAACTGTTGAATATCCAAAATACAAATGCATATTCATAACCTTGGTACATCCCATTCCCCGCTTTGTATGGTAATTAGCAAAAAAGCAATTAAGCATGTGTAGTTTGTCCTTTGGAATGGGTCGGTGGTCTCATTCAAGAGGAGTGGGTTTAAAATGAGGAAGTAAAATGACTCTTCATCGCCTGAACTTTCTACCTTTTCAATGCAAATGGTGACAAATAGGTGTTGGTAGGATTCCCATTTCCTTAGGTACAGTGACTTTCAATAAGTTTCAGGACTGGGGAGTCTGTGCAATTGTCCTGTGTCTCTAAACCTATTTATCAGGTTCCCTATTTATTGTTGCAAGCACAGCTAAACAAACATAAAGTTGACAAGCAATCAGTTATTTGGGAAAAGTTAACTCAAGCCCAGTCTTCCTTAGCTAACTACAAAGCTTTTAATTCACTTCAACAACCATAAGGCTTATTTCTAACTAAAATCTTAATTTCCCTAAAATTCTTTAAAGTCTATGTCTCAATTCATTCATTACAGATCAGAATTGGAAATCAGAACTTCCATACAGTGTTTTCAACACAGTTGATCTTTTCTTAAGGTCACTTACACTGGGTCAGTACATGCATGTATTGCCTTTAAGCAGAATACAAACACAGTATGGTAACACCTTCATTAGTCATTTTTTTAATAAACATTTTAGAAAAAGGATTACAGTACATTATTTAATGCATACCATATTGTTTGCATGTCTATGCATTACTGCAGTGGCAACCTGCCTAAAAACCTGCCTTCAAAGGGCTAAACTCAATTACTATAATTTTTTTTTTACATCATTGTACAGTTAAGACCAAAATGTTGCATAATCTGTCAAATCTAGAATAAAACACTATTTCCACAGTTCAGTAAAACCATCAGTGTTTATGCTCACACTACCCAGTTAAATCATGCTGGATTGCAGTGGATGTATGCTCTCTGTAACTGGAATGAATCCCACATAGGAATGTCTCTCTCAGGTTGCACTAAGATACTGAATGAGTCCCAAACACATATGGAAATTTGTATTCATAACAGGTTAGTAGACTCATGAATAAAATGAAGTGGTATTTTACATTTTTTAAAAATTTATACGAGCTTCCAGCACAAGTATATAAGTCATGAGTAGCAAACAAACCAAAGAATAAAAGACTGAAGCTGCTTTCACAAAGCTGCAGATTTCAGGAGGTTTCAGATAGGACATGGCATGGATAGGAAATCCCAGGGGTGTCTAAAGTCCATAAAAAGATATATTCATATTTCCAAGAAGCTTTCCTCATGAGATGTTTTGCTAATTCCTTTCAGAGCCCACTGCTTCACTGTAGGAGCCCTCATCCTCCCTCCTGTGCCCTGGGGCTGCCGCAGGCTGTCCCTTGCCCTAAGCCGGGCTGCTGAACTGCGCGGCACCGAGGCGTTCAGGAGGGAATGCTCTGCTCCGGCAGCCCGCACTCCCTCCTCGCCATACTCACACTGCTGAAAGGTATTTCCTGAGCATGGGGAGATCCATGGCGTGACACTGAAGCTGTTTTAAGCACGGCTTTATAACGCAATGAGCGCAAAGCCGACCTTACTCAACACTGCTCTCTCAACGTGCTTCTGCTGCTGTGGGGAGTAAATCATTCCTAAATTCCACATTAGGGAACTGGAAGTGAATTACTGGCTGCAGTGTGCTCTGATGCATCCTAACAATGCGAGCATAACAGTTATGAAAATATTCATGCTTTCTACTTAAATATTAAACACTGATTCAATAATCCTAAAAAACTTATCTCCTGTAAGCAAGGCAAGGGGAGCTGCCGTGCAGCTCCATTCTGCTGTGGCTGGATTTGGGATTTTCAGTTTCTGTTGTAAAATGGAAACGATGTGTGTGTATTCATATACACATATTTATACAGATACTTATACAAATGTAAGTTGTAATTTTTTTTTAAATATCAAACTTAAAAGCTCAACTAAATAAGAAATTAAGATGCTCTCTATTTGCAGTGGAGGCCCTTGCTCTAACAAAGCTCATCTACCAACATTACATGGATCTATGACTACAAATGTACTTATGATGTTTAATTGTACAATCCTTATGCAGCACTTAGAAAAAACTCATGGCATATGTTCAAATTGAGTTGGACACAGGTACAGACTCCTAGATATTACATATAAATTAAATTCACTAGTTCCAGGATGAAGGAAGAAGCTTGTAACAGCCAATTTGTTAGAATTAAGCTTCCAAAAATATTTAATAGTGCTCAGGAGAATTGTTCATATAACTTAATGTCATTTATCCCATGATAAAGGAAGGTTTAGGTTCCTAAATGCAATTGTGTAGAACAAATCGTTTCTTCCTTTTGAAGAAGGATTTGCCTTCATACTAAATTGCCAGTACACTCATCAAATTTGATATATCATGTCTATTTTTTCTAGGATTAAATGGAAAACCATTTTCAGTGAGTGACATACATAAATACTTTTGATAGCTGCTACTTAACTCTTCTGATGTTATTTTTCAGGAAGTTTTACTGGCATAGTGGAAATTATATTAAAACTCTCGTTATCACTCTTCATTTCTTTAGAACACAGTTTGACTTTTACCACATGCTAATAATCATTTTGAGGAAGACCTCCATGAGAAGACATTGCAACATCTATCTGGTGTATTTATGAAGCCTGAAATACTGTAATATTGCAGAGATACTTAAAGATTAGACATATACCATCAGTGAGTCATTGCAGTATCTGCATTCACTGGTATTTATAACAATGGCAGTGCACAAGAACCCCACATGGAAACAGATGGACAGATCATCATTATGGAAGAAAAAAGATCCTCAAAATTACAGACACCCCTTGTAGATGTATTGTTGGAGAAAAATATGATACAGCAAACAATAATCTTAGACATGTTTCCATGCAAGTGAAAAAATATGCTGGAATGAGAGATGTCTAAATAAAATGTTTCAATTCATAAAGCGAAACTGAAGAACACTGCTGACAAGAAAGACCAACTGGTAACAACAGTTACAGGCCAATACAACTGCAACATAGTAACAATCCTTTATCTTAATAGTATATTTTATTTAATATGCTACATTTTATAACTCATCCCCTTCATCTGCTATATTATTTTCTCTTTGTGCTTCTTTTACTGGTACTTTACTAAGTCCTCTAGGAACATGAAACACTGCTACTATGATTCTGATTGTTTGCCTTTATATGTTAAAAATACAAACCTATAAAGAAAAAACATTACACTCATCAACACCACATATATCAACCCAGTAAGATTCATAATTTCAAATTAGATGTATATCACTTGTGTGATATTCACAATTACTAATAATCAGTGGAGAAAACTGGAATCTTTCAAAGTGGTAGGTAGATTAAGTATGTATAACATGCGGTAACTTCCTATTCACTTTGAAAATTATTATCACATACATTTATTTATAAGAACACAGCTACATTTTAAGAGTATACTCGAGGCTGGCATAAACCAGGATTAGCTTAACTGATTTTTCAAGGAGCTGTGCCAGTTACTACATGATAGTACCTGGTACTTCACCTTTTACCTCTCTGCAAATGACTTTTTCTAGTGCCTGGATACACCACGGTTTACTGCATGTCAAAATCCATCACTAGAACTGCTCAGCATGAAGTCCACAAACATTGAGGGTCACAAAGAAGCTGTCAAGTTTTGTTTGAGAAATGACCCTTGCTCTTCATTCACATTCCACAATATCCCAGCACTCTCAAACAAGTGACATGGAAACTTCACTTATGGCATCCTAAACTGTCTAGACTAGAAGGGACAAAAAATCCAGATGATACACATACTACACAAGTGGATGATACTTTCTCAGCACTGGTTAAATTCATCAGTCTTTCAGAAATTCTAGGGGGGGTTGTTTTTTTAATAGCAAAATCTTTTTATTTTTCCATGATTGCAAAGGTGAACTTGTTCATATGGAACTGTCATGGTGGACTTTGCTTCTTGCGTGTCTCAAGCTTCACTTGCTGTAGACAAAAATGTAGGAAAGAATCCAAGCCTCAAGTTTTAATTTCTATTCTGATGTCTAAGCTATGCCAAAATTTCATAGAATCATAGGATGTGCTGGATTGGAAGGGACCCATTGAGTCCAGCTCCTGGCCCTGCCCAGCACCATCCCCAAGAATCCCACTGGGTACCTGAGAGTGTCGTCCAAACACTTCTTGAACTCTGCCGGGCTTAGGGCTGTGACCACTTCCCTGGAAGAATTTGCTATCCTGCACCCATCCTGCAAGTGGCACAAACATCACAGAAGTGTGGGGCTGCACACAAGCTTTCACTTAGCCAGGTGCCACAAAAAACCATGGAAGAGATCTCTGACATTCCTTATGGTAAAAGAGGTATGACGGCAGCCATCTGGGCAGTGGGAGCAAACTCTAAGAAAAAAATATAACTAAGAATTTTTAAACTTAGAGAAGCATGTTCTCTAGCAGGTAGAAGTGAAAACCTGGATACCCTGGATGTTTTGGATGCTTGGGAAGAAACAGCCTGCACTACAAAAAAACCCTTATAAACCAAAATCATTACTGACTGGACATCCTTAAGCATTATCTTTGAGAAGCTTCCTACTTGGATTTCATCATGTAAGGCTTGATTTAGATTGGCCTATCCAACTTCAATGGACTTGAGGGAAAAAATACCCTCTTTCCCAGGGAATACTCATGTTAAGATACTAAGAAATATCCCCAAGCAGGAACCAAACAAGGTGCTCTATCTCACAGAGTGAGTATCAATTCCTGCCCTGAAGAATATAATCAAAAAATAATGAAACAGATAAATTAATATCAAAATAAAAAGCATCTGGCAGGTCAACAGCACAGAAAATTCTCTAAAATAAAGTCCCATTTGCTAGAGCCTGCATTTTAGAAAGCACTGGGCTCTCTACAGGTCAGTGGGACTTGCCATCTTTTCTCACAGCTCTGCCCTATGTGTGCCTGAGGAACAGGTCTAACTATCCTGCTCTCACCTGACAGTTAAAAACACAGGTGAAAGGCTAACTTAGCATCGTGGAAACTGCACCACTGCACCAGGCCTTTTTGAAACTTGAGCTGTTCAGCAGCTCCCCTAGTGTCAGAAAGCTTACAAAAGGCCAAGAGCATCTTAGAGGCTGAAAAAATATGCTTGTTTTTATAAAAATCTTAGAAGTTATTACTTGTAGCATCCATTCATATCCTCTTTCTCCCTCCTGCCTTCTACCCTTCTATTTCTCCAGACTTAGGACCTATCCTCTTATTTTCTTTTCTCCCTTTAGCAAAATATTATTATACATGAGAGCCTGAAGTACTGTTTCCTTATTTAATACATCAGCCATGCAATACTAAATGCCAGTTGTGCAGGCCTGTTTTACATAGAAGCAGATGTGTGAAGATTCACAAATAAAGCCGTCCTGGAGACACAAGTGCTAGGCTACCCAGAGATACTGCAAAACCCAGACTCTGTTGCCTTTTCTAAATTTTATTTGTGGGAAGCTTATTTTTCTACATCCCTAACAGAACCACAGCACAAACCAGGTTAAGAAGGACTTGAAGAGACAGTTCTTGTGGTTAGGCAGGATGAAACTCATTCCCAAGAGGGATGCAGGCATACATTTTATTTTTTTTTAATTCTGTAGCTTCTTCTTTGTTTAAGGATTAATGATAACTCTTAAAAGCTTATCCAGTATTAGAGGAATGGAGCCTTACTCCAAGAAGCATGCATGCTACTGTAAGCACTATACAAACAGTACTCCACAAAAAAAGAAACACCTCATGCTAGCAAACAAGGGAACTGGGAGTATTTATGGTGATCCTGCCCCACAAACTGCAGTGGGGCAGGATCTCTGTGGCATAGTGGGTTTACATCAGCAGTGAAAGAATAAAAGTATGCACAGACTTCCAGAAAAATGAAGCCTGGGCTTAGAATTTCACTGCTTGGAACAGAGAACAAATCTTCAATGGGAAATGATTCAGGAATTATCCACATATAGAAAGAAAATGAGATTGGTCAATGGGTACCCAAATTAGGTTGTATATCACTAAACCTCAAATTTGGACTGGAAAGAAAGGAGAGACTGGTAGACAACATCAGTCAAAAAATGTGGATTCAGATAGAGTATTCTCAGACTCTATACAAACAAGTATAAAGAAAAGCTGAGAGAGCTGGGGGTCTTCAGTCTGGAGAAGAGAAGGCTCTGGAGAGGCCTTCCAGTCCTTAAAGGGGGCCCACAAGAGAGCTGGAGAGGGACCTTTCACAGGGGTGACTAGTGACTTTTTCTAGTGCCTGGACAAGGGCAGTGGCCTTAAGCCAAAGGAGGACAGACTTAGCTTAGATGTGGGGAAGAAATTCCTTACTGTGAGGGTGGTGCACTGGAACAGGCTGCCCAGGGAGGCTGTGAACCCCCCATCCCTGGATGTATTTACAGCCAGGTAGGAGCAGCTCTGAGCAACCTGGTCTAGTGGAAGCAGTCCCTGCCAATGGCAATAGGGTGCCTTTAAAGTCCCTTCAATGCAGACCATTCCATGATTTTAAATCCCCAGAACAAAGGGTATAATTCGAAGTCAAGCTCTAAATCACTTTATGTTGTATAGGCTCTGAAGCAGCACTTGCAAGGTTATTATTATCCATTAGCCTCAACAAATGATAATGTAAAATGCTGAGAAATCAGAGCAATGCCACAGAATTTCAGACATCTACAAAATCAAAACCCAACATCAAATAAAAATTAACATAACATGCAGTGAGGGTTAATATAGACTTTCATTCAATGATGGGAAAGACACAAAAAATCAAGAGATCCTGACAGAAACAATTATCTGGTATCTCAGTGATAAAGCAGCAGAGCTCATCTTTTCTGATGGATTAGAAGCCACATCACTGGCAGCAGCAAAAGCCAAACCCAATACAAGAACATCTTTGATTGATTCGCTGTCTGATCTTGTTACTGTGAAACTCTCAGGAATTTACTACAGACTGCAATCAGGAGCATAGAATTAAATGTGATTCCTCACCTATGGAAAAAAAAAAACAAAACACACACACAAAACACACGCGCACAGAAAAAAGAAATACCACACAGATTTTTTTTCCTGCCATTTTCAGGCCCCAAATTTTATTTAGTTAAACCATGTCAATAATCATTAATCTCAGAATCACAATCTCCAATAGGATCATTTGTGCAGTAAAACCAGTTTTAGTGGGAGTTTTAAAAGAGATGGGTCACCCTCTCTCAGTTCAATACAACTGTATTTTCTTGTACCAAAGTTCAAAGCTCATCATGGTTTTAGGTTATCTTTACAATGACACAGAACACATTAGTCTGTTATCTCCCAACATACTAATTTCAAGAAGAAATTAAGTCCATTGCCAAATCCTGGAGCAAACCCTTTTTATCAGACTAATGATAAAAACTTTCAAAAACTTCTGTCAAATCTTAAGACACTGGTCCTGAATTTCTCCAAACAAGAAAAGAAACCTGACAAACTAGGATGATTCCAGAACAAAGTAAAGGGAACTCTGACACACTGATTAAACAGTTCATTAACCAAAGTTACACTTTTTTTTCTTAACCTTTAAAACCACTCAATTCTTAGTCCAAATTAAATGTTCCTGAAGCTCAACCCTGAGTTAAATCTCACATTCACCTGCATTTCATTGTAATGCTTATACAGTTTGATTCAGAATTCCTTCTAGACCAAAGCTTTAAGTTTATCACATAACACACACTCAGTCTTTATTATATAATCTCCTATTTGCAATGTATCTGTGGTATTACCATAAACTGAAAGCCAATTTGCATTTCACTGAAAACAAAGCAGTAGGAGACAAAGGTGACTTTCTCTGAGCTGAATTAGCTGTTACAGTACTTTGAAGCATGTCCACTTCTCCTACTTATATACAAGTAAAAAGAGAGAAAGTTCACAAGACATAGAAACACTTGAGACTCCCACTCAACAAAAAAATGGCTTTCAGCTAACAAAGCTTCATTGAGCTACATGTGCATCAAATTTCCTGATGCCCTTGGGATTTCCTAAAAACGCAGAGCCTCTTATTTTGTATATTATGTACAAACACAGCACCAGCATAAAATACAAAGTTAATGCTACTAACAATGTTTGCTTCTAGTGCCCTACTCCCCTCTCTGAGACGAGGACATCCACCCAACAGTTAGCCTCCACCCTGTGATGGGGGTTCTCATGGAGAAAGGTTGAAAAGCCTGGCAGCTCCCTGGCCTCTCTTCCCAACACACTCACCTTGCACTCCCTAACAGCTCTACACCAAACATATGCATACTTAAGGACTTGAATTAAAATTAGCTTAGGGCATATTTAACTAATTAGGAAGTAACTCCTAATTTCAACAGTGCCACACTGCCATACTATTTACACCACAAAACCACACAGAAAAAAAAAAAATTAGAATGGTTTTTTTCTTCCTTTCAACATTCTGCAACGTGTTTTTTGTTTTCTTACAGTGACACAGCTGAAGACAAGACACCCAACATGAGCAAAGGCAGCATGAATTTATTTAAACACTTAGCACTGGTAAGGGTCAAATCCTTTGTTCAGTTCCAGGGCCTTCATAAAACTGAGAGGCTGGAGCATGTCTAGAGAAGGGCATTGGAGCTGGTGAAGAGCACAAATCTGATACGGAGTGGCTGAGAGAGTTAACCCTGGAGAAAAGGAGGCTCAGGGACCTTACTGCTCTTTACAACTACCTGAAAGGAGGTTGTATTCAGGTAGCTGTCAGTCTCTGCTCCCAGGTAACAAGGAATAGACAAGAGGAAATGCTCCCATGGTGCCCCAGGGGAGGTTTAGATTGGTATTAGGAAAAATCCCTTCGCCAAAAGAGTTGTCCAACACTGAAACCCTCTGCCCAGGGAGATGGCTGAGTCACCATCCCTGAAGGAATTCAGAAGTATACAACTGGTACATAGGGACACGGTTTAGCAGTGGGTTTGGCAGTGCTGGGTTAAAGGTTGGACTTAAGAATCATAAAGGTATTTTCCAGCCAAAATGGCTCCATGATTCTACAGGGTAATAGCATCAAATGATGTATCATTAACTCCATAGGCCAAGGAAAAACAGGTATCTGAGAGGCCTTATATGGACATCCTCACCAATATCATCCTACAGTCAAAATCCAGCTTCTCTTTAAATAAAAAACAAAGAAAAATTCAAACTGATGAGGTCCTAGTTAGGCATTTCACTTCCAAATGAAGAAACTTGGGCAGAATTTGTTTCCACTCATTCTTTAGCCTTTACTGGCTTGCTTCCAGGTATCATCAGCCGAGTTGCATATTTTTCAAACAAAAGAAATGCAACACCAGTGGGATCAGAGCTAATAATTACTAGAAAAAGCTAAAAGGACACAAAAGGAAGGAAAGAAAGAAAGACAAGGAAAACAGAGGAATACAGTAAATAAATTTTAAGCCATGGCGAAAAGACAAATGACACCTGAAAACTGTACAAAGTCCATTCGGAGGTCCTGATCCCGAAGGATGTGGCAACTGCCACAGAACTGGCTTCTGAGGACAGAGTTCAACCCAGCCATTCTGCTTCTCTATGACACAGACTGGAGAATGCACCCATCAAATACACGGCTCCTGAGGAGTGAGATGTAGTGTTACCTCATCCAATAAGGCTAGACAAAGTTTTGATTGATACTCAGGAGGAGAATGAAGTACACCCACTCTTCCTGAACAGGCAAGACATTTGAGATTCTTCCAGTACCAATGGAAGACCAAATCCTGTGTTTCCTCTCGGTCCCTTGAAGAGGCATTTGTGCAGCAAAGTCTGTCCAGACATAATTACTGGGTTACATGCCCTCCCCCCAGCACTTCTGGAAAGGGTATTTTGCCAGAAAGCATGTGCACACCTCCTGATTCACCCTGAAGCTGAGCCAAGAAACAGGGAACAAGCCACAACTGTCCAAATGGTTCATACAGCGTATTTTTTTGCACAGCTGCAAAGCACACACAGAGTGGGCTGCAGGATGGATGAATGGTTCTGGTAGTAGCAACCTTCAATCACTATTTTTCTAGAGCTATTCTTAGTCCTCCCTCTTCTACCTTACAAATCCTTAAATTTAGAGGATTACAACACACTACAGCTCTTTTTGTGCAAGCAGACTTTGCACATCCATAATGCATGCAATGGAAATTTGCACAAAAGTGACCCCAAAATAAGAGCTTAAATCAACACTGGATACAGATGTATACGGGAAGTCAATACCTTTGGAGGGGAAAAAAGTATTTAAACATTTTTATATACTGGACAATTCTTTTCTTAACAAAATATGCGGATTAATATCCTAAGTACTAATTCCAAGAAGCATCATTCTCAGCATCTCAGCCAAGCTGTAAGTTTGTATTAACACCTTCCTGTTTTACAGCCTTTGCTTCAAAGGCAATCATGGAAAATTGCAATGCAGTACTTGGCTAAGACCCACACTGGCACCACCACCGCCCACGCCAGGCACCGTTTCACGTGGAGGACTTCAAGGGCTTGGAAAAGGACCTAAAGGTCCTCTTGATTTTGTCAATGTTTCTGTCTCTGCAGTGGGATATGCTTCATAAATATCATCTTGTTTGCTTCACATCCTATACTCTTATCATTACGTGCCATTTATTTTCCTCTCCTGTCTACTTTTCCATTTTTGAAGTCTCAGGGAGCCTTGCCCATGTCAGCTAAATGAAGAGAAGACTGATGGGTCATTTGATTACCAGAAATAAGCACTTACTCCCTGAGAAGCAGATCTGGTAGCAAAACCTTTTCAAACTTGCTGAGAGTAATGCAATAGGATCCAGCAGCTAACAATTAAAGCTGCATCAATTCAACCTTGAAACAGTCTGCAATTTCCTAGCAGTAACTGCAGCTGAACCTTGGAACCATTTACTGGGAAAGACGGAGGGTGAATCCTTGTCACATGATGTGTTCATAAAGAGAAGGCTTCAGTTTATCTCTGGAAGAACTTATATAAAGGTTGTAAGTGAACGGCATTTCTTTCTGGAATCTCCATCTCTTGATCTACAAATTTGTTTCTTCACTTGTTCTTGTGAATCACAGGCAGAAGGTGGTCCCTTTTAATACCCAAACCATGTTTCTTAGACAAAAGTTCCCAGATGCAGATGCAGAACACTTGAAACAAACCTGGATCCACTTGACTGCTGATGTTCGGATCTAGCGTAGGAACAGATTATTTCATCCAGTTAGACTGTTCCATCTTAGGCTTGCATTTCAGCTTCTGTGTGTTGGCTAGGGAGCAGGGAGTGGAATGAAGGATTATTTTCTTTTCTCTGCTACACAGACTGTCTGAGGATATCACCCCTAAGAAGAGCCAGGCCCTGAGCATTACAACCACACTTCTGCTGCTGGTTCCTAAGCACACAGCTGCTCACTCTAATGCCCCTGTGGTCAGTATTGTACCTGCCTGGCACCAAGCTGACACTGACTTACTGACTTGCAGGACTTCAGGCTAAAGCCCCAGTAATCCTATTAAACCTCAGACACTAAAAATCACAAAAAAGAATATCCACCTGCATTTCATGTAAGGCCTATCAAACAGGGCATGAGTCAATCAAAAACTGCACCTCATAAATAAAAGGCTAACCTGGAAAAAAAAAATCAGCATTTTAATACACAGACATCTACAGCAATCAACAAGAAAATAACAGAAGGATATTCTGAGCAATAACACACTTAAACTTCTCTGTGCTTGTTTTCAAAAGTAATTTCAAAGATGGAAAGCTCTAGTATTCATTTCATCCACATTCATATTTCTCCATTTCAAAATGAAATTCTGTCTTTAAAAAAAAAACAACCCTTTTCTCTAAGGGGAAAAAAATCCTTATAAGAACCTGCTTTTAAAAGATAATCTAGGGATTCTGTTTTGTAAAAATAGAGCTGATTTTCAAAAAAGGAAGGAGCCTGACTTAAATTTCTCAACATCTGCAACTGCAGCTCTCCCCCCAGGCATCTGATTAAGCATCTATGGAAATTAAGTAGGCACTTCAGCATTCTGCCAAACTGGACTGAAAAGTATGCTTCGATGATTTGGGATTTCACCTTCAAAAGAGTTCAGGTCTTAAATACACTCCATTATAAAACACAGATTTATTGCTTAGTGTTCAATTTTGACCAACAATTCTTTGGTAACTTTTTTCAAGACAAGGGCAATACCTTCTCTCCTTCTGACCTGAGTTTGCCATAACACCCCAATTTTCAGTCCCACATTTCTACCACAGAAGTAGCCACCTTCTGAAGGGTGATAAGCACACTTTCTAATAAATAATATTATGCAGAATCCCAGTCCTGCACTAAGCCTCTGCCTGTAAGGTCCATAGGAAAATGAGGAAAAAATCAGAGAGAGTGCAAAATTAGCCCTGCAATACTGTCTCAGTGTCTGACATGAAATTTAATTTCTGCTTTTCAGTTCCTCTCACATGTCTAAAGATAAATTATATTTGAATATATTTGAAAACTTATATAAATTCCCTTATACAATTTCTTGTTCTGAAGACTATTATTAACATTATATATATATATATATACACACAAACACATGTCTGATAGTACTTAAGGTGTTCCCTGAAAAAAAAGATGACCACAATCACCCTGACTGACTTGGAGCCAACAACATTACTTTTACTGGGTCTCCACAGCAGATAATCCTGAGAAGTTAAAATAAAAAATGAACTTTTCAAAAACAAGTATGGTTTATACTGTACACACAACACAAAAACATGCATTACAACCACATCCTAGATGAACTCCAATATTCTTTTTCCATACTCCCATTAAGATTTGGAGACCAATCAGGTATTAAGGTCCAAATTTGCTCCATTCATTCATAGCCAGTGGCACAAACTCTTGTTTCCCACCAAATTACTAGAAGCATCCCATGGCTGCTTGGTTTGTTTATAGGAAGAAACAAAGCAAGATTTTTTCAGAAAAGGTAATTTGCAATACAAAAAAAAAAAAAAAATCACCCATATCTACAGCAAATTTTTGCATGTCACAGAAGTACTGTAAAGTGAACGGTGTCCAGTAACATGCAAAACTGCAAAATTATCCCTACTTATCTTTCTTTCCAAGCATAGTAGCTACATACTTTTTTGCTCTCAGTCAAACCCTCTCTTCCTCTCCCCCACCCCAAGTTTTATCTCACAATTATCCTTATTCTGAAACACCTCATAAAACAATTATAGTAAGTTACATAAAGTATTTTAAAGACCTCTCCTACAGAATCCAGAAGCATTTTAACAAGCTTGGCATTTTGGTCAAAAAAGAACATTTATTGAATCCCAACTGAATGCATTTAACTGTTTAGAAAACTTTGTGGAAAAAAACCTCAAGTATATGTCTTAGTTCATCTAGAACTCAGCACAATGAGAGTTTGCCTGTACCTTAACCGTGCTGTAGGTTATGATGAGTCACTGTTCTCTGGAAGAGTAGCCAGAGCATCACCTGCAACTTGTCAGGAGGCTGAAATGGGATTAAGTTTTCCAAAGCCTTCCTCTAGCAGAAGCCTTCCCTTACACAGAATTACCACATGGATGCATGGATATAAAACACTGTTTCCAAAGCCAAGCATCATTTCACCTCCACAGCGAAAGCAAAGCATAGACAGAACGAAAGGTTCTCACTGCAGCAGCAAACAATTTGGGTTTGTTTTTAAAGACAGTTTTGGGGAACAAATAGTTACACTATTTCCAGTCAAATTTTGCCTCTGCCCCCCGCTCCGTCCCCAGCCCTGAATCCTTTCTCTCACTTTTGTAATAAGGACTGGCCTTGAACACAGCCATTAGGAAAAGTTTAATACATTCCTGCAGTGCTAGGGAGAGTAGGGGCCACCACATGCTAATAGAAAAAACATCATGGGTGTCTGCTACATGTGAGCTGTTACTCATCTTCCTTGGAATTTTTCAAAACATCTGGCTATTTAATTATCCTCACAAAACTGCACTAATAAGAACAAGGTAACAGTCATGCAACTGGAAATACAATAATTGTAAAGTATTACATATATTGCCTTCAATGTTCTAACTTTAAGAATTTCAAGATACTTATCTCAGAGGTTCCTTTTGAACCTGAAAAGCTGACAAACCTTCCATCCACTGACCAAAATAATTGCAGTTTCCACTTCCTAAGTAGTAAACAATAAGTCAGCTTACGCTCCAGGCTTCTAATGAAAACAAATGAAAACGTACGGATCTGTTAAGGCTGGCAACATATTAATCTTGCTTAAATTGCTCCCCTTTTCAATAAGCCTGATGCTTTCTTGTGCACGATCAATCCATTTTGTTAAACCACATTTTCAAAATTCTCTTCTTCCCGTTCCTTCTGTTTTTCTATCTCCCAGTGCAAAGCTGTTAATTGGCAACCAAGTATAACTGCAGAGCAACCCAGTGTTAAGCACCAGGCTATACCAAGTGTCTGTGATGAAGCTGTGATTTTGCAGAAGTGGTTCATCTCCCTTGAAATTGCTTGTTTGCCTCCACACATTCCCAAAAGAAAGGCTATTCTAAATTTACTAATTGATCCTCTTGGTATGACTTACATACTTTCCATGTTATTTTGCAACAGCAAGCCAAGAGCAGGGCCTATAATTCTGTGCTTGAAATGAGACAAGCACAGTCCAAGTGCAACGTGTGAACTCGGGCATACCAGAGGAACAGAGAACACTGATACAAGTTAATGACTGGAAATCTTTGTACAGCTGCTTTTTAAATTCTCTGCAGTGAGGAGCTGATTCCAACAAGAATATTAGATAGGAAAGCCAAAAGCATCAAAATGCAGAATTTGAGACACAAACACATTTCAGTGAGATCAGTTATGACAATAAAGTTAGACTGTGCGGAGTTTCTAAATGTTGGTGCTAATCATGATATTCAAACCTAACAAAGCAAAAGGGAATACAAAAGGTTTCTGGACATTTTAAGTGTCAGAGGAATTATTTTGTCCAGAAATCCAAACAAATTAATTTGTGTCAAAGAGCTCCAAGTATCACTGTCCTAAAAGAAACCAATAAGGGTTTTCATTATTAGGCACCTCAGTTGCTGCACGTTAGTGGTGCTTCTATTTTGCAACACTTACGTCTGCCTAAAGTACATATAAATCACTTACATTTGCTTATTACTCACACTCCTGGCTTCTGAAAAAATTACTTATCAAAACCTAATAAAGCATTGTGGACCACTCTAGACTCATGCTTAAAATTACCATATGCAGAAAACCTTTAAAAAATTTTACAAATGTGTTCTCAGCTCAGAAATGGCTCTAACAATTTCATGATTTTACTAAAAAAATCTTAACTAAAATTAGTATTCTGTGTGTGGGCATACCACTATATTTTTAATTTTTTGAAGAGACTAAAAAAAGTCCTGGTACTAACCTTAATCTTTTATGGCTAAGTTCTATAAAAAACCAGAAAAACTCACTCCAACTGCTAAAAAAAGCCATAAGCATAGCTGAAGCAAATGAGTTTGCAGATTGATCCTGATCAGTCCTTGCTCCACTTGCTTGTTTTGGAAAGCAGCATCCCACACTTCCATCAAGGAAGAGAGGTAAAAAACCTCAAGTGAATGTTCCTCCTCATTGCCAACGCACAGAAGCTGCTGGAGGTGAAAGCAAAAGCTCCCATGTGCCACCCTTTCCTGACACACAGGAGAAAATCTGACATCAAGGACTTTCAGTCTCTCAGATGCAGTATCTTTAAAAAATGTTACCGCACCAGCAGAGTTCAGCAGCTGATAAAAAAGGTGACCCAAGGCATCTGCTACAGACCAGGAAAAAGGGAGATGGAGCTGAATTCTAATCACATGCCCTGTTCTGTGAATAAAACCCTCATTTTAGTTCACATTTTGACAGTCCTATGGCTGGCCAGCATGGCTGTCTTCAGAGGTGACCCCAACAACTACAACAGTTCTTTGTAATGAATGGGGTTTTTTTGTATTACCCTATGCAAAGGTAATCAAAACCTCACTCTCCAGGCTCCCATCCTCACTAAACCAAAAAGGAAGAGAAAAGGATGACAAAAGCCACGGGTATGAATGTGTATGCAGAGAACTGCAGAAATCCAAAATTACTGGAGGTCTGAGGAGGGATGAGGATGACAAGATAATTGCAGAGATGCCTGAAGACAAAACAGAGAGGGAGAGTGACAGAGGAAGGAAATCAGAAGAGAAAGCACTTTGGGACATGTAAGATGATATGATAGGAAAACTTCAAAGAAAGTAATCAAAAGTATAATTTAAAGATAATGGATACATGACATTTCAGAACACATAGTCTTAAAACACTAATTGTTCCTGTTCTGTGGTTAAATTGATTAGAGTTCCGTGGTTTTCCAATTAAAATACCACCTTAAACACACACCAGCGATAATTAGGAGGGAAAGAATCTCACAGTGTAATATTACATAAAATCACTTGGAAGTTGAATTTAAAATAATCAGTTCCATAATGGCTGAACTATCACTCAAAAATTGGAGGGTAAGCCAGGCCTAACTCCTTATAGAACACTATTTCTAAGAAGGTATGATACTTAGGAAGCTTGATTTTGGGGAGATCCATTACATTCCTATCGTAAGTTTCAACAGTCAGGAAGATTTATGCTGGGTTTGGGTTTTATGCCACCCCCAAGAGCAATGTTACAGTATCTGTAAATCGAAAGCAATAGTAAATTCCTAAATAGGTGTAATAGAGGTTTGCAGGTTTAAGGAACAAAAGCACTGTTTATTTTATTACAAACTTTTTGAAAGTGAGATAAATTTGGAGGTTGGGACTAGATGCCAGCCCCTTAACATTCTGTGATTCCATGATAAGGGCAGCAAGAGGAAGCTTTTTGCATTGAGACATCACTTGTCATGAAAAGGATTCCTCAAAACTCCAAATCTGGAAGCATTTGCAGGAGTTCAGATGTCACTGATCTGATCTGGCAAACTGTTCCACGGCTGAATCCTTACAACCAAGGGCATTTTATCCCCAGTTCTTCAAGCATTAATCCTGGGCTTTGCGAACTGCATTGTGCCAGATCCACACACCCGTGGGACAGTTCACAGTCCAACTCAACCTTTCCACTATAAAAGCCTATACAAAAAATTTTCCTGCACAGTCTAGTAGGAACAGTGCTATAAACACTTCTAGCTCTTTATTCCTTGGGACTTTTCCATGTGCGAATAATGGATAAAAACTTCAATCAGCTGAGAATTTAAAATTCCGTTCCTGCTAACGGTAAAATGGGTGCTATTCTGTCCACTTCAAATTTCTAGCCATGCTACTTATTACAAACTATAGATAAGTGAAATACCACCTACAGATGAAAATATGGCTCTGTCTTGGAACATTCATGCTCTAAGAGATCACACGTGGACTGTTTTTCATTTCATTTTCATTTTCATTCAGGTGAGTAACAACAAGAAGAACTGAACTTTTAAGTTAAGACGTGTAAAAAAATTATTACATCTATTTACATTTTAGAGAGATGAAATGTCTTCACTCCAATGCATCTAACATTTTACAAAGATCAGAGAGCATATGCAGTAACACAGACACCCAATGAGTAACTTAGAAAGTAGAATGTTCATAGGAGAAAACTTTCTCCCCATATACAGGAAATGTGAAGGTATCATGCAATACTTCTGCTAGTTTTCTGCAGCAAACTACCTTTCACCAAATTTTTCAACTAGTTGCTTAGTACATTGCACAGAATGAGAGAAAACTGATCAGATACACCAATCAAAGCAGATTACATCCTGTTAATCCACTTAACAATTTAAACTGTACTTGGCCTGATCTAAGAAGTGTAAATCACAGTAGCCCAATTAAGCATTATATCCACCTAGATTAGCTGAAACGAGGCATACAATCATCTCCCTCTTCATTAAACCCCAGCAAGTCTGAAAACAGTAAGAAAAACGACAATAATAGTATACACAAGACCATTCTCACTAATTCAAATCATTAAGCACAGAAGTCAGTTGAGAAGATGCATTTTTTTACCCACAGGATGCAAAACTTCTCCTCCCTTAAAAGACAACTTCTAGCCTTCAACAATCCACACCGGTCTTAGGTCATCAGTCTGAAAGTAGATTTCATTATGAGTTTCCCAACAGGTAACAAATGAGATTTACATTCCAAACGTATTTTGGGTAGAGGAGGATCAAAAGGACAAGCCATCCTCAGCAGCAGGAAGACACACAAGCAGACCCTGCTGTGGCCCTGCTGCTGTCCAGACAGCAGGGGCAGGGAGAGGCTTCACAACCTGCTCTACAATAACAATTATCCTAGTATTGAATTTTCATGGGGTTACTTACGTGAGTAAACATTAATCAATTTATGTTAGGGTTGCAAATTAAGATCACAATAATTATTTGACCAACAAAGTTTGCTTGCAGCTGACTTACAGCCACAAGTCATGACGCATATCCCGTAGGAAGCTAAATCCTTTGCTCTTTCAATCCTGCTTTTTCTTTTCCAAATGACACATAACCAGCTAAGACACTAAGTCAACATACAAGGTTTCACGTGTGGTTAATCAATGCATATTTCAGATAACAAACTCTTTGTTTAATATACAGATAGCCCAAACTGTCTTACGCATTAATAAAAGGATGTCATTATTTAAAAATCACATTAATCTGTCAGAAAAATTTCCACATATTAGAGCAAAAAGTACCCCTGAAATCACACTAAAAGATTTAATGAGAAGTATTTCTGTTTTTCCAGACTGAGTAACAGAGAGTTCATCAGTGCTTGTGCTTTGTTCCTCCTCCACCATCTCCCATTGGTTTGGGTGAATTTTTATCAAAGTACCAGAAAGAAAAGCACTTCTGTGGTGATAATAACAACACAAACCTTGGAAAGGAGACACAGTGACGTGCACAAGACCTGAGACTTACATTTTCTTCCATGAACAGATTCAAAGTGTACTCTATAACTAAAAATAAAATTAAAAAAAAAAAAAAATAAACCACAACAAACCCAGCACTACAGGAATGACCAACAGAGTATGAAAAAACAAAAAAGTTTCTTTCAAGCAAATCCATGGCAGTTCGCCCATTAAAAGAAAACTTAAATATATGCATTAGTCCTTCTCATATTGACTTCATATATCCATTGTACAGCTGACAATTGATGAAGCTTATGCCAAGAGCTGTTGAAGACACTTCTTTTATTTATAGTACATCAAACTCTTTAAAAACCAAGATAAGCATAAGCAAGGTTTAAAAACCTCCAGACTTCATGTTCTTAAAGCCTTGGCAGTTAATTGTTGCACTTAGTGACTTACCCTATCAAGATGGGGCAAGCATTCCTTAAGCTCAAAATAAATCAAAACCAGACTTACTTGTAGTGTATCTAAGCCAAAGCCTTTTACCTATTAACTTACTTTAAGCAGAAACCCACTACTTAAGTCTAGGCCTTTGCAAACAGTCAACATCAGTATTAAGAGGAAATTAAACAACATAAAAGCAAAGATTTCTTCCAAAAGTGAGTCAGTTTCTGAAAGACACAAGATCTCACTGAAAAAGAGTGTTCTTAAAACTACCAGGCAAAATTAAACCCAATACCTAATAAACAAAAAAACACCCAAGCAAATTCATTTAATGAAAATACGGACAACATTTTAAACCAGTGATTAGTCCACCTCTTAAAGCATGAAGTCTAACAATTTGACTTTATTTACCTATTTAATAGAAAGGTATCCATAAAACAACTCTACAAAAAGCAGTCTTCCATAATTTGCAATATTTACAGTATGTTTTATACAATGCCAAAAGAGATTTAAAAACCCCTAAAACCTCTCTCTCAAGCATGAAAAAGCCTACGTCTCTGGTATCAGGAACAAAATACATATCTACGCTGTTCAGTGCAGCTAAATATATGACACTGAAACTAAGGCAAAAAGTGGGAAATATCAAGAGTTTTGTGGAACATTGAGGAGTGTGACAATTTACATCTGCTGAGCAGCACCACTGCACAGTGTTTGCAGTGGCTCTCTACACTAACCTATAGATCCATAATGAAAAATGTCAGCCTGTCAACTTACCAGCCCAACGTAAGACATATTACCCAAGCTCAGAACAAGTTCACAGCACACACTATGAAAGTTCAGTTAGGTCAAAGTTATATTTTGCTGAAAGTTATTTCATTCCAAGGAAGGCGAAACACATTTTAGGAAATGAAACAGACAAGTGATGTCATATCTACACGCTCAAGAGATTATTAGAACATTTGACACAAAAACACCACGTAAGGCAACCAAGAACCGTGATATTTACTCTAATTATGATACTTGGCTACACACACTTACAGGACCCTAACAGCATTTTGGGAAGGTCTGGGTATTGCTCAACATGGCATTATTCAAAACATAAGATGGCTGTTATATCAAACAATGTGTGTATGTATATGTATTTATTTTTTTTATACAGACACACAGGCATGAAACAACAACATGCACCAAACTTCCTTAAGTGTTGCTTCCTCCTCAGTGAGCATGGCCTCTTGTTTTTCTGTAGATAAAGAGCATTCAATAGGAGCTTTTTCTTATCCACATACGTGCAGCAGCATCTCTATAGCTACACCTGTACCTGTATGAGAACAGCCACACTGCTGCTGAAGCCGTGCAGGAGAGAGCACATGCTAAATGCTTCTGTCTCATGGAAAAGGTCTGTCTTGTCCCTAATCCAATTTGGGGCAGTCCCTAGCCATGGCTTTGCCTCTGCAGTGCTCCATTAGGGCTGCTGACACTGGCCCAAGGCAGGTGGGGAGCCTCTGACACCGGGCAGTGCCAAAGGCCTATGACAGCACTCAGGTTCAGCAGGTACAGCCCCAGCCTAACCTCACCTTCCTCAGGGGAAATTCTGCAAGACTCAGAGAGCACAACAGTTGTATTCTTCTTATTTTCCTTTACAATATAAATATTTTGGGAACTATTTCCATGACTGTGATATTTATGTTGGTGAAGACAATGAAGACGTTTTTATTAGAGCAATGAAGCAAGAAATGTAAAATATGGGTTTATGTAGTTATGGCTACATTTTAGAGATGGCATATTTACAATTTCTACTCCTTATTTCTAGTAGGAGAAATCTCTTTTATAAAACTACCAGCTCAAAACAGACTCAAATCAGTAATCACGCAGGAGAATAATAAGATCAACCAAGCAGACTGGCCTTTTAAGAAAGCCTCTTAAAGAAAACACACCATTGAACAAGTACTTCTGCAGCTGGAATGCTGTAGCCTAGCACTATGCTCACATGTTCTTGTGAGAGCGAGGTGAAGGAATCACTCAAAGATGGACTTTTATGATAATCAGGATCCCAAGGGAGTTGCTGGTTTTGAAATTTTTTTAACACTATTTTGCTCAGCATGTAATATCCAATGCCCTTCATATGAGGCACCTAGTGAATTACCACTTTTGAACATTCTTCAGCAGGATCCTTACAGACCACACTGCTTCCCACCAGGCTATGGCTGATCAGCTCCACTCACCACGAGGTGCTGCAGCTTCAGCTGTCACATGTATTCCTGGAAAACTCTTTTTTCCTACTGTGGCCACTCTACCTGACAAGGATCAGTCAATGTTTTCCTTTTTTAAAGATGCTGCTGGTCATTCCTGGAAGAAAATGACATTTACTGCTGTATGCTTTGGGCTCATCTAATTACAATACTAGCCTTCAGGGAATTTTTAAACTAATGACATTAGCTTTGTCAAACACAAAAACTTTTAATCTGATTTTTCAAGTGGATCCTAGCCAATGGATCCTGGCCACCACAGCACTTAACAAAACACATCTGACTGTCCTCCATGCAATATTTAGGTGGGTTTCTTATCGAAATGTTAGTTTTTGTTACCCAGTATCTTTCTCTGGTGGTCAATACAAGGCATATGGGGATATTGACAATGCTATTAATGTTTTTATGACTGAAAGTCCACAAATCAAATTATGTGTGTGTATATACAGCTTCACAAATGAATGGAGACACAGACTTTGAGAAATCTGAACCAGAACACCGGATGAACAACTCCTCCATTTGTCTGCTGATCTCATGATGCAACATCAAGAAGCACCGTCTCAACAATAGTTACTTTTTATTTTATTTCAACATCCTAGTCTTTATTTTCAGCATTTTTTTCATTTTCAGTGCTAATACCATGAAAAAAGCCCCAACCACAATGATAACCCTCCAAAAGCAAACAATTCAGATGACCCATTAAACATCCACTTTTGGGTATTGCCTGTTAGGACTGGTTTGACTGCACTAGTAGGGTCTTTTTGGTCAAATAATGAGGGACTCACACTTCAATTTCAAATTAATTTCAGTTATTACTTCACACACACAAGCTGCAACTGTGCCATGTAGAAACATTGATAACTACACTTCAAAGAAAAGATCCTCTTTCAAATCTCTCTTTCTTTCAAACATAATTGTCAATTTTTTTCAAAACTGCCTACTTTATGACAAATATATGAAACAAATTATGAAATACAAGTGTTATTATTCATTAAGCAACTGGCAAGAGCATGCTAGTCCTCCGCAATCATAGAAAAATACAGTTGTCACACAAACCTGTGCAAATGTAACAAAACTCAAAGCAGTGGCTATTTTTGGATGTAGCCATTGGACTACCACAGTAGCCACGGTAATCCAATGGCTACATCCAAACCAGACTTAGCCCAGATCACTTGTCATTTTCTCCCCAGTACTACCAGGTATTGTGAGAAGAAGGAACAGCTCCCCACTGGTCACACAGAGCAAGATGAAGGCTGTGACTACCCATGTGCTTCAAAACTAAATGTGTTCATCCTGTCAGCAGAACTTGGAAACCTAAGACCAACTTTATTATCAAAACAAGTAACAGGATTCCTGGGTATTGGAAGAGACGACTGAAACACACCCACTTGTAACATGAGTGACCACTGCCAACCAGCAGTCAGGACTTGCACCTCCAATGAGAATTCACAATCCAACTGCAGTCATTTAACACAACTACCCAGAAGAGAGCATGCAACTACTGTGCTACTTTCTTCGAGTATGCAACCAATTTTAAGAAAAGACACGTTTCAAGCACTGATGTCTATGTTTCTGTAAAAAATACAAAACCAAAAAGCACTGCTTGAACTCTTTTATAAGTACTACAGTATTTCAGCATCATATCCTACTTTCCACAAGGATGTGTCCTTGTAACACACACCCATGCCACACAAAGCTGTGTCACCATTTTCTATCCTACTGCCAGAGATATGGGTATTTTCAGCCTTTTCCTCACAGTCCAAATGACCACAAGCAAGTTGTTGTGGAGGTACATCAAAGACCCCCTGCATCATTGTCAATATAAACCACACAGTTCACTTCAATTTCAATGGAAATTACATGGAACCTTTCTCAGATACTAAACTCAAGTACCAAAATGATGGATCGTGTCACTCTCAATTGCCAAAGGGCCCTGATATGATTAAAGAAACACCTCACATACCACCAAGTAGCTTCAAAGCACCAAAACACACACACTCAAGGTTGCAAGAGTATGTCTCCTTTCCTATTAGGTTAGAGAACTCCTACATGAAACAGTCAATTCTGCTCCATCTGTTGGCAATGAAATTAATATGCTTCCTTCTGGTGGTAGCTACACTGCAGCCTCTCCCCCTCTGATCAGCAAGGGACAACGTGAAGACAAAGGTTGCGACCGTGCCACGCATAATGAGAGCAGGATCAAACAAAATTAGGCTCAGCCACCCAGAGCACTCCATGCTGTGAAAAGCAGTATTTTGGATACAGTCTCAAATAAAGGATTTTAAACATGCTACTAGATTTTAAGCACGTTAGTTACATCTCATTTTCAGTGATTCAGTAACATTTACCCAAACAGGTGTTTCATTAGCCAATGGAGTAAATGCAATATCCTAAACATTCTGCCACTGTCTGACTGAAGGAGTTTTTGAACAAACAAAATGCTGAGATAGATTAAAAAAAAAAAAAAAAAAAAAAAAAAAAAGGAAGAGGAATTACATGTAATTATTCAAGAATTTAATCTGTAGATTGAGTCTCATACATAGAAATCCCCCTTATTTTGCAGCATATTGAAGCTTTAGCTGCAGTTTAAAGCATGTTGGCACATAAAGGAAAAAGTTAATTTCTTTTCCATTAGGCATTACTACTTAATCTTATAAAGGGAAAAACACAAAATTCATTCAATTTCTCCTCAGGAAATCTGACAAAACAGTATATTGTTTCTGGCTGGCAGCCACTCTACTATCATAGAGTTTCTTAAAGGTGCAACACTGTGCATTCTACCAGGTTCGAAAAAACACTGGAAGTGTAAGATGAGAAGAAATGCCCATTAGCTAAATTCACTCTAAAAAACAAAAAGGAGGAGAGCAATAGGTCTTTAAGAAAGACAGAGGGTCCTTGCAGAGGCTGGCAAATGCTCCAAGCCAAACTAAATCCATAGTGCTAACAAACCATGGCTTTGCTCTGGCATCACCAGAAGGCTGTTTTTATAAAGACAGATGGACAGAAGGGAGGCTTTTCAACTACAATTCCGTCAAGTTAAACTACTACCAAGCAGAAGTTTAGAAGTGGTTTCCAGTCAACCATATGAGCTCCATGGAATCTCAGAGACCCTTTTAAGGTGCTATAAGTATGGACAGAAAGACAGATACACATATGTGGACTAACATTTAACATCCACTGTGGTAGCTCCTGCTGACACAAAAGCAACCACCAGGTTTTTGGAAATTTAGAGCCTGAACAGCAGTGTTGATTGAAAGGCACCATTAGGCTTGTTCCTTTCATATGCTAATAATGACATCATGCCCTATAGCCTGATGCTGCAACCATACATTATCATCTTATAAAGACATTTTTTCCAAAGAAGTCTAATACGTGAGCAAACAGCTCACCTGCATGTAGAAAGAAGGTTTTTTAATTCATCCATGACACAGATTTCCTTCTGTACCTTAGCGCTGTGAATAACTACTACTGAAATATTTATAAAGGTTTGACTTACTTTTTCAAAAAAGTAAGAAAATAATATAATTGTTGGGGCAGGGGGAAAAAAAATCTACAAAAGAAATTTTGGAGCATACAGGAAGCAGCCCTGGACAACAAGAAAGTGAAGCAAGGTAAGGCCCCTGATGGTATTTCAGGTACAGGATTCAGGGCCGAATCTCTTGCAAATATTCTAGTGCAATGTAGTGTAGAGCAAAGACTCTGTCACACAGCACCTCAGAAAAGAGAGGGGAAAAAATTATAAATACTCTCTCCGTGTTCCTGACATATATCCAGGAATAAAATAAGCGATAATAAATTATGTAACTCTATTACTGACTACATATACCACGCTCTCTTTTATTTTGGCATCATACAGGCCAGAAGAGAATTTCGTTTTTCTCAAATACCGTGGTTTGTAGTGATGTGCACTGAGAAGGTTAAGAGAAAAAACCAAAAACATACTAAGAAAATAACAAGATCTCCACATCAACAAACAATCCACAGAACAGTGAGGACACGAATATAAACCTATTTTTCCCACACACATACTGTCATTGTACTGTATTTCGTGCATACAGGAATAGAAAAACACATTAAGTCCCCCTGTTTTGAAAACAACACGCTTGAAAACTGCGGTGATCCTTCTTCCCCACCACGGACAGTGCTACGCGGAATCTGGAGAACAGCCTTATACATAAATAAATAAACACACTAAACGGCGAAAGGGGACAGCCCGGAGGAAATAAACGCGGCGCACAAAGTGCTGAACGCCTTCCCCGGGCAGGAAACCAGTTACAGTTTAATGGCCCAACACCGATTTAAATTTGGCCGAGCGGAACCCTGCGGGGCTCCGCGGCAGCGCGGCGCCCGAGCCTCCCGCATGACGGGGCCGCCGCGGCGGGCGCTGGGGCGAGGAGCGGAGTCCCGGGGGTGCCGCGGCCCCGCCGCCGCCCGCGGAGAGCCCCGCGCCGGCCTCGCCGCGTCCCCAGCCCTACGGGCGGCTCCCGCGGGCACCGGCGCCCACTCACCTGGCCGAGGCGCGCACTGCGGCTCCGCGCCCGCGGCGGGCTCCGGGCGAGGGCGGCTCCCGCTGCCGCTGCGGAGCCGGGCGGCGGCCGGAGTCACCCCGTCCTTGCGGCACGCGGCTCCCGCCGGTGGCGGCGGCCCCTCCGCGCCCACGGCGGGGCGAGCGCCTCCCGCGCAGGGGCGCCCGCGCCGCCCTCCGCCCCGTCTCAGCGGCGGGGCCGCGCCCCCCGCCCCTCCGCCAGCCCCCGCCTCCGCGCCGGCATCTTCCCCGCGATCGGGCACGGCCGTGGGTGGGGGCGGCCGGGCCGGGGCCGAGGCCGAGGCCGCAGCCCCGCGGGCCTGGGCGGCGCCGGGGGCGGGCGGCCGGCCGGTAACAAAGCCGCCCGCAAGGCAGGGGGATGCGGCCGCCCCGCCGGCGGAGGGGCTGCGGGGATGCCGCCCAGGCCCCGGGTGCAGCGCCCAGCGCGTTGCAGGGGACCCCGGCCCGCACCCGGATCCTCCCGGCGAGCCCCGGTCCGCAGCCCCAGGAACGAGCAGATGGGGCGGGCGGGTGAGCAGCGATCCCCGTGCGGAGCGGGGGAAATGCTCCTGCGGCTGCTACATTGTTACCGCTATTGACGAGCAAGCGCCGCTGAGGTGGTGCTTTAAAACGCCGGGTTGGTTGGGTTGGTTTTTTTTTTTTTTTTTAAATCGCACAGTTATCTGCACTGACGGCTATCGGTGTCATCAGCCGTGAGTATGAACCAGCCTTCACCGTCCCCTCAGTGCCAATTACCCCTCTATTTCAAAGCAGTTAGGTGCCGACAGCTCTACATTCCCTACTTGTTCGGCAATTTCACTTCTGCTTTGTTCCACCGCGATGAATTCAGGATTGTTTTCATATGAAAATGTGGTTACCAAAAAAAAAAAAAACAAAAACCAAAAAACAAACAAACAAAAAACCAACAAAGCAAAACCACAAATGAAATGAAAACTTAAAATACATGAATATATACAAAACACATATTAATCTAGAGGAAGAGAGATGTGAAACACCGCAGAATCACAGCCCAACAAAAACACGGTAATGTCAGGAAAAAATGGACATATCCTTCCACCATCAAGGTTATGGTTATTTTTATGAGACAGCACCTCATGCTTTGCTTTCTAAATCATATTAAGATAAAATCTTCCCACAACCAAGGAGCACATTGCTACATCATTGCTGCTTTGTATTCCACATCTGTTTTCTAATATATATATCAGTACATGGAAAACTACATGGGTTTCTGTAGACACAGTTTCTTCAGATTAACCAGATGGCAACTACATTAAATTAATGCATGTCAAAATAACAAGTAACTATAGTGCACTCTGAAAGCCCTGGGCTCCAAATCCTTTCTATACTGAAGCTCATGAAACTGTGGACTTGGGCTTCAATAGGAGGAGGGAATTTGCTCTTCAGCCTTTCTGTACTAGAGGAGCTGCTCCAGATATGAGTGTTTGTGGCTGTATTCCAAAGTAGGTCAATCTATAAAAGTCATTGACACTCTTCCATCTACCTGAAGCCTTAAAACTTTGTTTTGTTTCTTTTCTCTGACATGCACACCTTTTGGCACATTGCTCCAAAGTAGTTTAAATATGCTTAATGTGCAAATGATCAGTGTGCAATTGGTCAGTCTTACACAAATTTTCCCTGATTCCTTATACCGAGGAGCGTACTACTGTGATGTGCAATTGCAATAAATGATTGGATTTCCATTCAAGGATCAGATTTGGATGATCATGTATAGGTTAATGTGTATTTGGACATTGTAGACACATCTCTCTTTTTAGCAGTACCTTGGCTTGGCGCCAGTAATGTAACACTTACTTTACTTTCTGAAACAAGTTAAAAATAGAAAAAAAAAAATCGTGCAGTGCCAAGAGTTTCATAACATTTATGATTATTTGTGCTTTGTTTTTGGTTATCATGACATTTTTTTGATCTTAAGATGAGAAACCCAGAAGATGAAAACCTTTAGCTAATGAATTATTCTCAGTGGATTTGCAAGCTGTTAAAGCCCTTTGACTGTATGACACGAGTGAAGACTTTTGTAAGTTAAGACTTTTCATCTGTCAAATTAAAAAGTACATAAATCCAGTGCATTGGATTTTCGTGTTTCTCTCCCTCAAAATGGATACTGAAAATGTTCTTGTCCACTGAGCAAAAACATTAATTCGTAGGAATCCTCTTGACTTCCCCCAAACATGAATGGCGGCGATCATAATAGTAAAAGCTAATGTATTTGTAGAAATTCAGCACTACTGCTTCCCAGGGGTTACAGACCTGTTGATTTCTATGCATGCTTTCCAGACATATTCACATTATATGTGATGCTACACGCACAGACCTTTATTAACAGTTCCCATGTCTTTGGTGTGAGTTTGGATCCTTTCCTGTTTTCCTCAGGTGTAACTCTGGCTGCACCTGAGCAGGGTGCACACTAGAAAATAAACACATTCCATAGAGCAATTGCTACTTCACTCTTCATGGGTGCTCACACACTGTGCCAGCAAGCAAGAGGATAACTTTGTAGAGCCGTGCACTGAGGCAATGGGTAGTTTACCTTCAACAGACTCAAAACTACAGAAAACCAGCCTGCTTTTCTGGAGCAGACAGATGTCTTTTCTCCTCTTTCCAACTCTATTGCTCTCACCCAGCCCTCCCTGATCCTTCTTATCTCTCCTTTGCCAAAAAGTTCATGTGTAAAAAACAGAAACTCCTACTGCCTTCTCTAACATTCTCTAAAAGAGATGGGCAGTACACAACACACGGCAATTCCTTTCCAGACTGGCAAATGTCCTTTCAAAGTTAAGTTACAATGTATTTGAGGCAAAACTACTATTGGGTGAAAGTTGGGAAAATTATAATTGCTTTCACCTGGAGATTAGGACATAAAAATAGCTGAAGTAGTACTAGAATACAAAAGCTTCCAAAAACCACTTTGTTATGTTCTTGGTAAAAGTTTCACTGGAGAAAAAAACAATTTTTGGTCATCCTCAAAAATTATTTGGTTATGAGAATGCAAAATGCTATTGACTGTAGAAATCTTTTACTCTAATGATAAATTAGACATCCAGAATTTCTAATTAATGTCCTTAAAATCCTGTAAATGACAAGAAGCTATGACATACTGACATAAGAATGCACACCTTGCAACATTTTCAGCTGCTCTACCTTTAGACATTTAGTACCTTTCTACCTTTTTAGCAACTTAACAAAAGAGGACACATGATTAATGTAATTCATAAGACATTAATATTCATATTTTTCTTGGCACTCTTAATCACTTTCCACACAAATACTAAGGAGACAAGTACAGAAAAAGCAACATATAACTTTCTGGCAAACCATGTCTAAAGAAAATAAAACAATATTCCAGTATTTCCTATCTGCTTTCTTTTTCATTTCATTATCATTCTGAAGAAACAAAAAGGACTCGATGAATCATTACTGAAGGTCACCATTTACCACCATGGGATCAGCAACAGGCTATGAAAAACGTGCCTTTTTGGGGAGATAACTTCCCTATACCACAGCAAGAAGTGTTACAAGAAAAGGAACACTCTTCTATATTACTCAATATTGTCTCAGCTAATCAGCTCTTTACAAGGCAATGGGCCAAGCTGAATGTCCAAAGTAAGAGCTTCTTTGCCGTGGCTATTAGAAAGCCAAATGTGAATAGGCTCAAAGGATTAACCAGAAGAACATTTGTGTGAGATGGAAATGTAATCTTTCACAAGATTTCTGGACAGATTACTGTTCAGCAGGTGAAAGTATTAATTGAAAGAGTCACCCTAGGTGCCAAAATCTGCAGGACATATTCCCTGACCTGTCCCACCTCTTTTGTGCTGCACAAAAGACTTAATGAGAGTGGAAACCATCTGCAGCTCCCCAGCAGGTTTTTTGTAATAGAAAAGAGTCCCTGAGTGACTGTGGAGTTGTCCAACCCATGGGAGGCCACACACCCCTACAACCTGAGCAGAGAGAGGGGAGAGCACAGCGAGGGAAAGCATTCCTGGGGCTTGCTGCTCCCATCACCTGCAGCTGTCCATGGGCCCTCAGGAGCTGTTGCCATCTGGTACTACCAGTGCCAGGGCAGGCATTCATCCAGCCAGAGACTCCAGGGGCTCCACAGGAGCTCTACACTCCTCTGGAATACAGGGAAGGAACCCACTGCACCAGGCTATCTGGGCTAATCTGGTTAGAGCTCAAATCTGCAGTCCCCAGTCTGGCAAAACTCCCATGGGTACCTTTGAGCATTTACTTGAGCTGGTCTTCTGATCTTGGACTTAGAGGAATATTAATACAGAGAGCAAAGAAACACATGGCTGAGTTTTGTTTCAAAACCATTTAAGCCATTAATGAGAAGTATATTAATTGCCAATAGTAAAGCAATCTCCTACCAATAGCAGTTTATGAAATTATTGAAATAATTCTTGAGTAGAGAAATGAAATCTGGTGCAGTTCCTAATGCTTCCAAAATGTGCATAAAGATCACTGAATTGGAGTTGAAGTCATGATGATAAAACCAATTGTCAGCTTCTGTTGGTACTTGCAGAGATTTAATTTTGAACTGGACCCTAAGGCAACTAATAAAGGATCAGACCCATAGACACTGCATCAAAAAATAATACTGAAATGTCACTTGCAAAACACACTTTCAGGATCTTGCTATTTGACTCATGTGTCAGTCAAACCTGCACAGAAACCCTGCGCTAGGCTCTAGTGAGGTAATATGGATCATGCTTTTGTAAAATCAGGAAGCTTCCATACCTGAAGAAAATTACTGCCTTGATTTTTTTTTTTTTTTTTTTTTTTTTTTTTTTTTTTTTTTTAACAATATCCTTGCTGAAGCAAGTAAATGGAGTCTGTGGGGAAAGAGTCCAACATCAAGAGACAAATGACATAATGATTGTGAAGGTATCAAGACATTAGTGAGGCTGAAAAGAGGATCACAAATCTGTATCAGAACCCCAGACAATTTAAAGATCTGTACTGGCAGTAGTGAAATAATTCTTGGTTTTGCCCAGTGAAGGGAGAGCAGCAAAGGCTTGAGCAGGTGGAACAGAACTGCCACATCACTACTATCACTAGGACTCAAATCTCAGAATACTTATCTGGTGTCCCTCTTGGTTTACAGCTCTAGACAATGGTCATTTGAATTACACATTGCGTCAATAATTGGACTAAAATCTTCAAATGATCTCTTTAGGAATCTTAATGCTTACCACAGCAGCAGCACTTACCACGTAGATACACTCGGTAAGCAAATACAGCAGATAGTAAGTGAGCTAGCTACCCTGCCAATGAATTTTCTTTAAATGATTTGAAGGAAGCAGTAACTTCTTTGGCAACTAGGCAGCAGGTTACCCAAGTGACATTAATTCCTTCTGCATCCTACATAGGATTGAATGTGGAATTAGCAGAGCTTGAAAATGCCCCTGCAGCTCAGGCAGAAATAATTTACTTCTCACTGCAAATGGAGGCTTCTCTTCAGGAGACGCTTGAGCTTCAATGCTCTTTATCAGACAGGGTAACACGAATATACATTTCACTAACAGCCATGATCAGCAATGGAAACTCAACTTATCATGAGCTGAGAGAGAACTGTCAAACACTTGAGCCACATTCATCCTGCTACAGAACAAATAAACATTAATGCCAGAAAAATAAAGCCACTCTGAAAGCCTGAGGAATCAACAAAGAAGATTTTGCCTGTGCCTAATCCAGCTAAACCTTCTTATAGTCCCATTCAAAACAGACACTTGACATGATTTCCATCCACAATAGCTTTCTTACACATTCCATCTTTTTACATTTATGAAAGGACTGTAAGTTTATATTTAAGAATCCACAGAGTCATCTAAAGTACAGATGCTGAAACTATTACTTTGGCTAAGAGTTCAACTCAGAATGGTGATAATTAATAGGGCTTTATCTTCCCAAACACTTTTGCCAAATCAAGAGAGAGAAGATATTAATTCATTGAGTGCAAAATATACAAATGATGGTGACTTTAAAGCCACTGTTCAGCCAGATTTCTGTGTAGAAGTGTCACTATACCATATCCAGAACAATTACAAAGACAGTCACAAAATCCTAACAGCCACAAATATAATCTCACTCCCTTCTCAGGCTCAAAGCTCAAAGCGATCTTGTATTTTTATATTTTTACCTTGTTCTTACTGTGCTAACTTCAAAGTTAGTTTCCACCTGGCATTTTTTTCTTGGTATCACATGGAAAAACAGCAGTGTAAAACCATCAGTTTGCAATAATGGCAGCATTCATTCCACAAGAATATATATGCAAGTTACTCTATTTATTTAATGAAGTATAGGCTGACTGACCACCTTGAAATGTGAAAAATACCTAAAAATAAGGGCTCCAAGCTAAAGTCACAATGACACACATAACATGCCACAAAATCTGAGCAACCCTGTTTAGTGGAAGGTGTCCCTGTCCATGGCAGGGGGTTGGAACTGGATGGCCTCTAAAGTCCTTTCTGACCCGGGCCATTTTAAGATTCTATAAAAATGCTTTAGATTAACCATGCACCTAAATTCAAGTACAAACTTAACTCCTTAACTGAAAAGGGACAAATTTGAATGTGCACCTCAAGTTAAGCCAAACATCAACAAGCAAACCATTGCATGAAATAACATTCAAATTCACATTGCTCAGGAGAAGAGTATGATGACAGAGAAGAATTGACAGTAGCAAAGAACATCAAAAGAAGTAACAATACTTGAATTCTAGAAAAAGAACTTTGAAAAAGAACAACAAACAAATATTTGGGTTCACAGAGTAAATAAAAATAGAGTATAAGAAATAAGGCCCAAATAAGAACCCTGGAGTGATGAACAGTACAGGCAACTGCTGAGCTTTGTACCCAAATCTGTCTGGCTGTTAGCTGTAGGAAAGAGAAGTGGTGTACACGGCTCAATACTGCTGAATGTGAACTCTTGTTCATGTCATCTTTGTACTGGAAATTAAACGTGAAGTCCTGCAGGTGCTTTGGAAGAGCAGAGCCATGAACAGAATCCTCAAAACACTAAAACCTCAAAGGATAAGAAAAAATAGAGAGAATAAGACCTGTCTTGAGTATGGCCGCAGAAGTTCTCTAAAAACTTCAGTATGGAGAAAACAAATTTCTACAAGCATTTACAGTTTTAGATGTTCTGATAAGCAGATGACACAGAGCTTAGGGTATCTGGAGTGCAGTTGGAACACATCGAAGTACTCTTATCCTGGCACAGCTGGATCAGGAATACCTGTCAGTTTTCAGCTAAGCTCACATCACCGTATTAGGCAACCATTTAAATTCCATGCATGGTTTTGGGCTGATATGTGATTTCAGAGCAGGAATCACATGGCAAACATTCCAGGAGTATGGAAACCACATAGAAGTGTTCCTCTAACTGAAGAATGTGGGTTTGTTTTTATAGCAACATTACTAAGTTGAGGTAGGCAGCACAAATGTCTACATTTGTGTCTTTGCCTACTTTGCTTTATATAAAAACCAAAATGCTTTCTGTCTTCCTTATTCTGTGGTACAATTCACAGAACAAAGCATTTTGCCATGTCAACACCCTGCTGCTGGTTTTGGTTGATAGGTGTAAGCCTTAGCTCTGTTTTTTACTACAACAGTTGTTTTACAAGGCAGCTTTTGAGACTTCGCTTATACTCCATTTAACAAACTGCCTTTGTAATAAAGACCCATTTTCTAATCCCTGAAGCAAATACCAAACTGCGTATCATGAAACTTGGGTTTACGTGTTGAGAGGCGGAAGTATGGACATAACACCCCACCAGTGTGCTGCACTGACAGACATCCAGATTTCCAGAGCAAGGGTTTGCCTGCAGATGGACTGACAGCATCACGGACTTGCAGACTATAGGAGCTGTTCTCCACTGCCTGCTATCTTGTATGAAACACCAGCTCCCAGATTTAACGAAGTCTGAGTGTGTGATACAGATCATAAATACAGGTGTTTAAAGCAGGACTCCAGAGAGTGCTTTCAGTATTCCATGAAGAACAATCCTGCAGCTACAGAGTGCAGTCCATACATGCAAAAATATAGCTCACTCTAAGGGCTCTGGTTCAGGAGACAAAGATGCCATTACTTAACAGCAGAGACTGGAGACTTTTGATCATGTAAGTTAGGCTATTACATGACTAGATTACTCCAAGGTGAGTGTTCTGCAAAGTGGTTATTTGCACCTGCTTTTTACCAGTGAATAGGAAAAAGGCTCTAAATTCTGCAAGGCCTGTTCTAATTAGATTTTAATAGCACACTTAATTCTAAATTAATGCATCTCAATGAGCATGAGTGGAATTAATTTCCTAGCAAAAAGCTGAATGTAGCAGGAAAAAAAATAAAAGGCAATAAAGGTTACTTAGCTTAGCCTTGCTGGCTAATTAGAGTACTTTACTATTATCAAAGGTGCCTGAACAACTTCAGTGGAGCTCTAGAATATCTTTCTGCAGAAAACATAATCTCCACATAATATTCCTATGAATAACAAATGCTATTTAGACATCAAGCTACTGCTTTCACACAAAGCTGTAACATTACTTCCCCAAAAGTAGGTACGACATAATGAGAAAAACAAAATACTCCAGGTAATGTAACTATTTAAAAACCATCATGGTTACTATTTGGTGCATTTTGTTAAACCTCTTAATTTGCCTCAGAAAGTGTACATGATTTGGAGAAGCTTGCTGAAGCTTGTATTTATTTAATGTATTTGGACTATTTTTTCTGAGAAGTGCCAGGTTGACACATGAACAGAAAGTGGCAGAAAAAGAAATACTGTTTCTCCCACAGCAAGCACACTAATGTAAAGCTTAAAAATTAAGCAGCAGCAGCACATTTTTCCTCAGACCTTTGAGCTGAACCATATGGTTGACGCTCAATTAAGCAAAGATTTATCAGTCCCCAATTGGAATGTGTCCAGAGTTTGCTATTTTCTCAAATCTTTGAACCAGAGGACTAGAACTGAACAATTTTATTGACTCACACATAATACCCCACACTTTTAAATCTTTGAATGAAATGAGGAAAATTTAATGTATTTGGGGAGGGGGGGGGTATGTATTTTTAGATTTTAGAATTAAAATACAGCCGTGTTATAAAAGCTACAAACTGGCAGTTTGATGTTACAGCTTTAGCCAAGTCAACATCTCGCCGCTGTCAAAAAGGTGAGGTCCAAGCCCCTATCAATTCTCCTCAAGCAGTCCCATCTCTTACTTTACATCTGCTTTAGCAGCCACCAAACTGAATGGCAGAGAATATTCTATTCACTGAAATGACAGAACAGCCACACAGTCAAAGTGTGCATGGTTCCTTGCCAAGTTAGCAAACGGAATGGGTTTACTGTGCAATCCAAGTGGCACAAGATCCCACGTGACAGACCGGTGATCCCATATTTGGGAACAGACAGCCAGGAGAAAGGTATAAGACAATGTCTGTTTGAGAGCACAAGGCTGTTATTTTGACTTCAAATCTAAATATTAACTCTTTTCTGCTCCCTGGACTCTTGCCCTCTGCTTTCAACTGTCTGCTTTGTAAGTACATTTTCATCACACCCAAGTGCAGCACTAAATTCCTGAACAATATACAAGTCCATGACTTCAAGTCTAAAGGTGTTAGGAGTGGATTGAGGAATAAGAACTTTCAAATTAACCCAATCAGAAGTTTATCTACGTGAGTATTGGAAAGAATATTAAGATCTGGAATATAAAATGTCGCAGCTGCATAGAAAAAGATATCACTTCTTCATTCAAGACTGTATATTTCATTCATTTGATAGTGGGCTAAAACACAGAAAAAATATTAGACAGAATTAGGTCATTATTTTTTTCCCATCAGATTATTTGAGACCATAGAAACGTCAGAAGAAAGTTGTTTACAGTAAAAATCCTAACTCAAAATTCGGCAATAATGAAGTCAGTCAAATATAAAGGTGTTATGTGAATTGTAAAAGCTTGATTTTAAATTCCACGTGAGACTCTGTGGTTTAATTCTGATTTTATAGACAGATGGTAGGGTTTTTTCTTTGCTTATTATAAATGTACTTGAGTGCATCTATTCAATTCACTGAAAAAAACCTGCAAACATAATTTGCAGTATTCTAATCCACAAGGCTTAATTCCTTTGCAATTGCCATTTCAATGTAGCAGCCGATTCCACTGTCACTATTGCTACAACGGGATTAACCATTCCTTGTTGATTTTTCATGGTAGGGGGAAAAATGTAATTGAAGAATTCAATCAGTTTTGAAGGTTTTTATTTATTTGTTTTTCCTTTTCATAAGTGTGACCTCATCATTGAAAATTTTCATAAAGGTTGGAATATTCTTCTGCTGTAGTAATGCTGTAAGACATTTCTGTAGTCCTGCTTTTTGTAGAATGGTTTAGATTGGAAGGGACATTAAAGACCATCTTATTCCAACCCCCTGCCATGGGCATGGACACCTTTCACTAGACCAGGGTGCTCAGAGCCTCATTCAACCTGGCCTTGAACATTTGCAGAGATGGGACAGCCACAGCTTCTCTGGGCAATTTGCCCCACCACCCTCACAGGAAAGATCCTTCCCCTAATATCTAATCTAAGCACACACTCTATCAGTTTGAAGCTATTCCCCCTCGTCCTGTCACTACACGCTTTTGTAAAGTCTTTCTCCACGTTTCTTGTAGGCCTTCTTCAGGTACAGGGAGGCTGTAATTAGGTCACCTCTGAAACCTCATGGAATAGTAAATAACTTCTAATATAGTAAGTATAATGGTGGAATGAAGAATACTACTTAAAACTAACTTCCACTGTAAATTTACTGGCAGCACTATAGGAAAAAAAATTATATTTACAGGTGTTCACAAAGATTACAGAACCATACTGGTGTATTGCAAATCATGGGTGTTCTACTTCCATCACTTTTCCTAGGTGCTCCACCAAACTCTTTGATCAGGGAAGATGCTCTCTCTTGATTCGACAGATTAATGCAAACTTCATTACTTTAACAGAGGGACTCAATAAAACTTGCCTGCTACTCTGGCATTGAGTGTTCTTATCATAATTATTGTACTCATAGAGTACAGTTCAATAAAGAAGCTTCAATTACTTGGGCAAAACACTGCCTTGCTACACTGGTAAGACACTGGGAGGTGGACAGGATTCCTAGCTATGTGTGGATCCAGGGGCAAACAAAGAGATAAGCGATTTATCTGGAGTTACTCACAAAGCAGTACCTCAGCTGGAACCCAAAAATTCAGCTATCAGATTCTCAGCTAGAACACTGTGTTCTTTCTTCAGACTGTTTGTACTGTGTATTTTCAGATCTTTCCTTTTTGTTGTTGCTGTTTGGAAAGTGTTGGAAGGAATAGAGAGTTTATCTAGAACATTTTTTCCAAACATCTTTTAATATCCAAGGACCAGATAGTGCTTCAGGAAGAAAAGTCTGTGGAAAATGTTGTACTCTTTCTCGGTAGGAAGGCATGTGATAAATATTTAGCATTTAGGCAACCAAAGTTTATGGACTTAGATGTTACCATAATATCTTCTTCATTTCAAATACCCATTAAAATTATAATGATAATATGGCCTAATTCCTGACTTAGCCTGTCAAAAGTCAATGACATACAGCTGCTAATGCACATAAAAATATATTTGTATGATGTTTATTTTGCTTTTTGCAAATGCAATTCTTTAGATGTGATGGGGACACCATCTCTTCTTTAGGATATCCCCATGGTCTGTGGGCTGTGGATTTACTCGTATAGGCCTAGTCCATCCTTCTGCCCTAAGGCAGAATGAATTATGACAGAACCACTTCTGAAGTATTTTACACAGGGCATCAGCACACACGGTCAGAACTCTGTCTTTAGCCACAAATTCTACAAAGAACAGTGATTACCTTGAAAATGCAGTAAGATTGCAGCATATTATACACTTCTGCTCTACGTAGTTATGAATTCTGATTACAAAATGTTATGGACAAAAAAAAACCCCAAAAATCTGTCCTCCTAAACTCAGCTAGTAAGTGCTGCAGACTTCAGTAGGAGCCAATGTCTCGTTCAGCCCCATTTTCCTCTGGTTCAGTAATTTTGACCATGCAGGAAGAATCGGTGCTCATTGTATCCTGCACCCTACCAGTTACTGAAAGATATCCCAACACTGATAGTTTTTTGAATGGCCTGTTCATTGCAATTGTGCATTCTGTCCATAATCACACAAACCTTTTTAAGTGTCAGGAAAAGCCCCTTACAAAGAGTCTGGTGCTACTGTACACATCTGTGTTTTTTTAAAAAGTCAGGAGAAAAACATCAAATTCTATGTGATGTCAGCAGGCTGACAAAGGTAAATGTTGGCAGAAGGGTTTCAATGTTCCCTCTAAATAAGGACTGTTTATTCATCAATACTCTTTGTTATGAGCTGGAACCAGGATATTGTCTGCAGTTTGACGTAGAGAGTTAAGAACATAAAATCTGTTAGCACATAAGGAAACAAGGCCAGGAGAGAGACATAGAGTTTTATAAAGCAGTATTTAGGGCAATTGCACTTAACATAATTAAGTAATGCGCCACTGCAAGCAAAGCAAACCCTACATTGTTTGTAAATGCAGCTAAGCCTTTGAATCAGAACGCCACCTCTTCAACAAAAAACCTCATTCAACAATAACAATGCCAGCCAACAGATAAAAATAAAACAATTAATAATAGAGTACTGCTTAGAAAGATTGACTTTAGGATGTTCAAAATAATAAGCATTATTATTTGTATTATATATATTTTGCTGAATGTATTAAGTTTTGAATATAATTCAAACTCTGCTACTCAGTATAACTCAACATGTTAGCTGCATTAATACCTGTTACTGCTGGAAATCAAGAGATACTAGACTGGATTCTCACTGCTCTCCAGTGTGCTCCATAAGACCCCAGCATAAAATGGATGCTAACAATGGAGGTCATGCTCCTCCTGGTTTTCCCTGCTGCTGGCATAATCCAGGCTCGAATCCACAATCCTGTGACTCAGTCCCCACAGTTCCACCATAAATTTAAAGTAAACAAACAATACTTTCCCTCCCACTGGCGAATTGATTCTGTACAAAGTGAAGCCAAGATTTTGAGGTGAAAAAAGTCAAGCTGTAATCTCCTTTTGTGCACACATCTGGTTTTACAGCACATCAGTCTGCAGCTCCCAGAACAGGAGCCACTCTCACCAAAGCCATGCAGCAGTCCCCAGCTATTCAAACAGAAACAGCACAGCACTCTAAAGAGTGCAAAATGCAGGTTTAGTACATAACAAAGAAAAATCCCTCCCAAAAATACACGCTGACTTTTGATTCGATGCAAAAAAGAAAACCTTCCTTTTAAGGGCTGCATAAACAAAGCCTGAACTCAAATATAAAATGTTCATTAAAATTTAATATAGCCTGTGTGATGCCTTTGTTTGTTCTGCATCTCTGGTTTAAATCTGAGGCTAGTTATCTTACTGACTAATGGGGCTCTCCTGCTTTGCCAGTGACTTTTTTTGAAGGAGAATTCATTCTTCCAGTAAACACAGCAGTCATTTACCTCGGCTATCACGTCAGTGTCTTACCCTTAGAGACTCTTCCCTTCAAAAATAGGCCAGCAGATACATTAAGCTTATGTGTCATTGGCATTAAGGAAAGAGGAAAACCCTTGCTCAAAATGTAACTCTGTTTATAAAAACCACTTCAATAGGATTTACAGCTTTCAATTTTTTAATTTAAAAATAAGAAAAAATATTTCTAGGAGCATTGTTATTGATTTAACAACTGGAACTTGTGCTATTACTATTCTGACTGGACATTTTCAGCCAGGTAGCCAGAACATGTAGAAAGTCACAATGGAAAACAGTAAAAGCTAGGTTTTTTTCCAGCACTCTTGCAATGTTTCTTCTTAAATTAAAAATCAGTATCACCACTGCCAGCTCCTAAAGCATGAGAAAAGACAGGACTCTACAAAGAGCAGCTTTTTCCCTCCATTCTCACAAAATGTATTCAATTGTTTCACACTGTTGAATTACACAGATGTAAAGAAGTAATGTTACTGTTTGTAGGAGTACTACTGACAATCTGTTTAAAATGGATTCAAACACCCAGCAGAATCCCCTCTGCTCTTCTTACACAAAATATTGTTTCTCAGCAGGAGTGCAGGTCACTGCTCTAAAATCTAAGTGCACCAATGTTCTCGTATGATTTCATTTGATTTCAGTGAAAGAGATGCAAATATCGACAACTGAAATAATGACAAACATTTCTGTCACTATCATGTTTGACTACCTTAGACTTCATTTAAACTTGTAATGTATCTTTAAATCTGTTGAAATTCATGCATTAACTTGTCAGGTAGGATGACACTTTGATGACACTTTAATTCTGCATTCTTTTATTTCAGTGCCTGAAAAGAAGATACTTGTCTCTGAAAGGTAAAAAGGAAAGAATGCCTAGTGCCACATTAGGTTTTTAATCCTAAAGCCCTGAAGCCATGGAGCTCGTCTGATTAACTGATATGAACTAATTAAGGTAGAAGCTGGTCCTGCTTCCATATCTTGGAGTGAAAATTCTTGTCATTATTTCTTACGATTCTAATTTCTAAGTACTGTACATAAGTTAAAAAGGGTAAATCACTGCACTTGCTGAAGTAAACCTGAGTGCCAGAGAAACATTTTTATTGAAAGCAGCAGGACTTTTAGATATGCCTAAAGGTGCAGATGCCACCTCATATTCTGTAGAGCTCTCAGAAAAGAGTTGGACAGCAAATTGAGACATTTTCAAGATGATGATTGTCCCTTTGTCTAGTGCTTTACAGCCTATGTCCCATTTCCAAAAGAGTTCTAATTCAAAATCAATATACCACTTACACTGCCATCTTATCTGATCCTTCTTCAGGTAGAAATAGAACACAGATAAAATGCCAATTTGTTTCTATGTGCTCTACACTTCTCATATTTGCACTTACACACAGAAATATTATCTATTGGAATATTCATTACAATGAAGTTTGAGAAGGAGGTTATTTATTCTCCTCACAAAATGGTGCAGAAAATATTGACATGCTCTATGTTTTAGAGAATATGAATGTTCAGAGCCAGAACATTGTACAGGATATATACAACACGTTAACTATTTAATTACTGAAGTTGCAAGACATTGAAAGGAAAACAAAAGCAGGAGAGACATCACTCTCGTTTTTGCAAAATTTTAACTAGAGGCTGCTTGTGTGCCTACAGAGTAAAGACAGAATACAGCTACAGAACTTGTCTTTATATTTCAGATGTGTCTGACAGTGTTCTGAGCTGCAGTTACTGGGCTTTACTGTGAAAATAAAGCTCTACATGTGAGAATCAATCAGATCAGTATTTATACACAGCCAAAGTTCAAGGCTTCTTTTGTTTAAAGCTTTCAGTCCTGGCTCAGAAACACACAAACAACCCCAACTCTTCTAGGAGAAAGCAACAGGACAGAAAGGTACTGAGCAATTCAGTAAGTGTCATTAGTTAAACAATAACTTAGGTACAAATGTATTACTATATTTTCTGCATATATATGAATACACACACACATATAGACAGAATCCTGTCCTTGCATGTCTCTTATTAAAGGCCTAAGTCTTCATACAAAACCAGGGTTTAGTTTATTTGGTCTTAATAACAAGAAAGTTAATCAAGAGGAATAACCTCTTCCTATGAAATGAACCCAAGGTTCATTTTCCACATGATATGTGGAACCCTCAAAATGCCCCAAGAAGCCCTAAATGCCCTTAAAATACACAAAAAATACCCTAGTTGTAAAAAAGCCCCTAAAATACCATAAAAATAATGTAAAAACCCATTAAATGTCCTAAAAATGCTCCAAATAGTCCTTAAAAAGCCCTGAAATTACTCTTAAAAATTCTAAAAATTCTCAAGAAAAGGATGGCAGATCTAAGACAAGTAAGCATAGAGAGGTAAAAACAAAGCATTGTTCTTTCCATGGTAAACTAAATAAAGATTCTGTATTACTCTGAGAAAAAGGAGGAAAAATACATTATATAGAACACTTGCTATGTTATATTATTATGTAAAATATCTAATAATATACTTACTGTAAAACTCCTTAGGGCAGCTAAGAACCCTAATCCAGGGATGATCTTTTCATGACACTCCACTTAGAAGCTGGTCCAGCTCTCCCAAAGGTCTGACATCTTGCTACAGGGAACTGGCAGATGCAAACAAACTGGGCAGCACAAAGTGCAGATTTATTGCCAATAAACCACCACGGTGGTAGAAACACATTGATAGCCTGAATTCACACCAGGTTTTGCAGACATGGCTATGTGGAAGAGTTTTAAGGACAAATCAAAGAACAGTACTTCTGGCATATTTATGTTGCTACCCATCTCAATGTGCAGGTGATGGGAATAAACTAAAAATCCACAGATGTGCTCTCACAAGAATTAAATTAGATTAAAGTGCGTTGGAGTCCAGCAACGTGGGCCAAGCAAACTCAGAAGTCAATATCTCATTAATGATAAAACAGAGTAGACAGGATAAGCAAAACCACAAAGGGTTCTGAAGAGAAAACTTTCAGCTCACAATTTCCAAAACTTGCATCTGATGCAATTTAAAAAAAAGCATTGTGGAAGAATGGGATGAACTAATGGAAGCAATGCTCAGAGAAAGCAGAGGTACAGCAGTGACAGGATAGCTGGAGCACTTACTCCTACAAAGTATCTCCCTTTGCAGAACGCTAACCTGGTTGGACAAACTGATCCAATTTAGCAGATTTAATTTATCCTACCCCTCAATTCAAACTTGCAAGTTCCACCTACTGCTGCAGCACTCTTTCATGCCACCCAAGAAATCCAAAATAAGGGCAAATCAGAGTTTGCTCTCTGATTTGCCCTTATACCAAAATGTTCTGCATAAGCAAGTAATTGAGTGAGATGAAAAGGATTTTAAGACAAGCACTGCCACAGTGCTGGCAGCTCAGGCTCCACCTTGAACAAAGACTTCAGTTCAACCTCAAAACAGTAGAAGGAATTCAAAGATCAATGTAAGGAAAGTATTTTACCTATGCTGGAATAAAACTTTGTTAACCAATGACAGTTGTAGCACTTAATTATCTCCAAACACATGGCAAATCTAAGCAGAAATTAAAAGACATTGTCAGAATAGCAAAAGAAGCTATAGCTAAAAGAAATGTCATTACAAGAAAGGAAAAGGCAAAAGCACCTTTAAGCAGTGAGCTCTAATGGAACAGGGAAAGACTTCCCAAGGAAAGTCCCATTCCCTGAAAAATTTGAAATCAGACTAAAAAGCTAGTTGGAGATAATAGCAAAAAACCCCCCCAAACCTGGAGCCATAACATTGCAGAAATAATAAAAATATTATATGAATTGTCTGATTTTTACATATAATTTACATGAAAGCTTTACTGAGATGTGTGAGCTGCTGTACACATCATACAAAGCACAGCTGTAAGAAACAAAATTACGCTTGTGTTCTTAACTACAGATGAAAACATTCTTCTATCCCATTTTAGCTTGCAACTTTGTAGATGACTTCACCAGGCATAAATGTAGGTGACAAAGCATAGAGGAAATTTGAAAAAAAATAGTAGCTGGGCTGTCATCATAATGCACCTGCCCACCCCATCTCCTACTCCCATATAAACAACATTAAAAAGAAAAGAAAATACTATTTTTAGGTTATTTTGACTACTCTTGTGAAACTGTTGGACAGGATATTTGGAGCCAAAAAGGACAACTAATTGTTTAACTTCAGCTTCCAACACTTTGATCACAGTCATCTTAGAATATCCCATGGAAAACATGCTACAGACATTTTGATGTACATATTTTACTCCTACTTTTTTACATGAAGTAACTCTTTTTGGATTATACACCAGCTTCTGAAAGTAAAATAACAAAGGGGAACAAAAAGCTCAAATCAAGCAGTTTTCCTAATGCATACTAAATTGAGAACAGCATTTGATCGGGTTGTTTCAAAATTTATCAGGTGCTGTCAGAATTAGCCATCTTGCTGTCAAATACTGTTAACCTACCCCAGTTCATGAAAGGACCTCTGAAATACGATTTCCATTTGACCCACATATCAGTTGCTCTTTCCTGTTCTCACCTCCTATACACACACTATTCTACTGCATAAACCAGGCATCCCTACATGGCCATTGCATCAAAATCCTCCCATTAATGACCAGCCTAATGCAGCACCAACACTTACTGAGAAACTGTACAATAAAAACAAAGTTATTTATGCATCCCTTCCTTAGGTGAGAAACTTAAGAGTTACTTAATTTATCATTTTAATCTCCTTTCTCCCAAGTGATTTTTATATTCCCTCACATCCTACATTTCTTCACAAGCCTCCTAGCAACATCTCCCAGGCAAAGGCTTTCTGGAGCAAATTCTCAAGTGGAGCAATGACATCCCTACGTCAGCTGAGGATCCTTTTATTACATACACAGCACTGATGAAATGCGGTGCTGCCCTGTCTGCAGTCACCCTCTGCTCAGAAAAGCTCCAACTCTTCCTCCAAAATAAACAGTCATGCCAAAAGATCCTTAAATCAAAATAATTATATTCATCAGTAAAGTGCAAAAATTTCAGCATTAATAGAGAGCCACCAGCTGCAGTTGCACAAATCATAAAATGCACAGTCACCATATTTAGAGATCCTAACAAATACCGTTCCTCTCTGCTGCCATCTACAGACAGACTTCAAGGGTTTTTTTTAGAAATCTACTTTTTCATTCCACATGTATATTTAACAACAGCATCTCAACATGCCCTACAAAACAGCTCACCCCAAACATATATTATACTAACAGTATTACCTCAACATATTAGAAGCTTCAGGAAAAGCTGAGCCCAAGTGGTGGGTCCCTAAATGGTACTTTGATGGTGCTCACACTGCATGCTGATCTTGAGCAAAATCCTCAGCTGGGAGTTAGTGGCTCATGGTCCCTGTCCAATGCATGGGAGGAGCTGAGTCACACATAGACGTCCCTCAGAAGCCGTATGAGCTGCCAAAAAGTGAAAAGGGGATTCTAAATCTCTAGGATTGACAGCTTAAACACCTTTGCTTGGGTTCCCAGAACATCTAATGATTAACGTTTGGCATCACTACTTATTGCCTACTTCAGACAGACCTCACAGTTTCACAGCTGTATGTTCCAACAAGAAGGCTACAAAATCAGCTTCCCTCTCTGCACAAAAAAGAAATTCAGTACCCAAAGGGGTACAATTTTAAAAGCCCCCCACCTCAGATGCACAGTGGAGACAGTGTAACGCAGTATGATTGCTGATCTGTCTATCTGGATTAAATGACTGCAAGCCACATGCTTGCTTAGGGCCCGAACTGAACATAGTGTGGGTTGGTTTGGAAGGGACATTAAACATGATCTCGTTCCAACCCCCTGCCATGGGCAGGGACACCTCCCACCGGACCAGGCTGTCCAAAGCTCCATCCAAACCTGGCCTTGAGCACTTCCAGGGACGGGGCATCCACAGCCTCTCTGGGCAACCTGTGCCAGAGCCTCACCCCTCACTTCAGCCAAGTTTTCTTCTTAGTATTTAATCTAAACTTACTGTGTTCCAGCTTCCAGCTGTTGCCTCTTGCACATCATTTGGTACGCAATAGATTAATCGCGTGCGACAATAACCCTTAGCCTGAAGGTCAGAAGGCTCCTGTGGCGCAGCTCCCTTGGGAGGTGCGAGCCTGCACACGCCGCAAGCCGGAGTTAAAACCCCTCCGCGCTCTGCTGTGAAACGCTGCACTGCGAGCACCATCTAAGCAGCAGAAGGAGGCGAAGCTCATTTACACAGCCCTGCCGAGGGGCTCCGGGGGCCAGCCCTCGCCAGGTCCCCCCTCACCAGCACCGGCACGCCCCTCATGAGGCGCCGCGGGCTGGGCGGGCGCGGCCCCCGGGAGGGGATGCAGCGGGCCGGGGATGAAACAAAGCCTCGCCAGCCCGTCCAGGGAGGGCACTGTCCCACTCTGTGCTGGTGTGGCCTCACTTTGACTCCTGTGTCCAATGCTGGGTGCCACAATATAGAAAAAGGCATTAGGCTGTCAGAGAGCACCCAAAGGAGCGGCAGGAGGATGGAGAAGAGCCTTGAGGGGAAGCCCTGTGAGGAGCAGCTGAGGTCACTTGGTCTGTTCAGCCTGGAGGAGGCTGAGGGGAGGCCCCACTGCTGCTCCTCGTGAGGGGAAGAGGAGGGACAGGCACCGATCTCTGCTCTGTAGTGACCAGTGAATGGCCTGGAGCTGTGTCAGGGGAGGTTTAGGTTGGATTTTAGGAAAGGATTCGTCACCCAGAGTGTGGCTGGGCACTGGAACAGGGAAGTGGTCACAGCACCAAGCCTGACAGAGCTCAAGAACTCTCTGTTCCAGGCATAGGGTGTGATTCTTGGGGTGTCCTGTGCAGGGCTAAGAGTTGGACTCAGTCATCCATCTTGGTTCCTTCCAACTGAGAACATGCTGTGATTAAGAGAGGGAAGCCAGCAGGAACAATGCTCTGTAGTGGCCACCATGGCTGTGCCTCAGCCATAGCTGCTGCAAGTCCCTCAGGAGCCCACACAGGTCAGTCTTCCCTCCTTTTCAGCTTCAACCATTTCAGAAAGTCACAGCTGGAAGAGACTTCTGGAGATCATCTAGTCCAGTCCGTCCCTCCACCCCTTGCCCAGTCAAGGCAGGGGCACCTGGAGCAAGTTACACAAGATTTCCACTCAGAGATGCCAGAAACACCTGCTACCCACCCAGCCATTAGCCCTGTGCAGGCCCAGGGTAGTAGGTGTGGCAGAAAATACAGGGTGGAAGAACTATGGAACACTGGTGAACCACACAGGTCAGTTACAAAGTGTTGTTCTGGCTACAGACAGAAAAGGAATTGAATCCAAAGAATGGAGGTAGTAAAAGGGGGAGGGTCATCACTTCCCTTTTCATTTGCACTTAGCACTTCATTCCTGTTTTTAACTTGTTCCCATTCCATTATTTCCCACTAGTCTCAGTCACCTAGATCAGGATACTTGACTGGTTCCAGGAAAGTTGAGTAAAAACTTAGTAATACTGGGCTACCAATGTTTTTACCATTTAGTTTTTACAGTGCTGGATGTGATAACCACTTTCATACACTGGAGATCCTAAGAAATACCTAGCTGCTGATAAGGTCCTAAAATCACACTGCTAAAACAAATTAGTTGAAACATCTTTTGAATGATAATCAAAGTTTCATTTCTACAGTAGTTAGTCTGTAAGTTAGACTGATATCTTTTCTCTGCTTGACACAGAATTCTTTTGTCATATTCTGTAAAATAAAGAATATGAATCAATAGAGCATTCAGAACATTAAAAAATGTCAGACTTCTTTGGTATTCTTTACTGCATAAGTTATTTTAATTCTGTCCATGCCTTCTTATTCTTCTTTTTTTTTTTCTTCTTCTTCTCTGTTCCCTGTTGTCAAAGGTTTCTTTCATCTCTCCATTTCTGTTGGCTGTGCTTCTATGACAGTGGCCTTCTTGTGGCCATCCGGACAATTGTACCAATTTGAGCAGCTGCTCCTAAAAATAAGCTGGTCCTGGAGAAACTTATGCCATTTGGACATTTTGATTTTTTTAAATCTGTTTTAGTGTTTCATATAATTGAAAACTTATACCTGAAGCGATTTATATACCGAGAACTTTTTGTTGTTGTTGCTTTTTGCTTTGTTTTCCTACAAGGTGGTGATTTCTGCTCCTTTCCCCCCAGTGTGCCCAGCAGCAAGTGCAACTGGTGCTGGCAGAGCTGTCTGTCAGCAAGAATAAACTGACCTGTGACAAAGTACAGGTACCTCCCAGCATCCTATTTTGCACCTCTCTTGGAGAGGATGAAGTAGCTAGGCCCTGCAGAGATAATTTAATAGTAAAAGATTCTAAAACTATGAAACCCACAAGAGAAATAAAATTAAAAGCAAAGTTTGAACTGTAAGCATGGACAGGAAGAAAGTGATTAAGCAGCTGAAAGGGCTTGGCTGAGTGAATCAGTGACACCCCTGCCAAGACAAAAGGATGAATAAAAGGTTGGACCTTCTCAGGTATCAGGGATAAGGTGGGTTTCACAGGTTTTGGTATGTAGAGTAGTATTGTAATGTTGTAGTTCCCATAGGCTGTATGTAGATTCTGTAGGTTTTGTATCTTAAAGTGATTGGTTAATGTTCATTAGCATATTCACGATAGAAAGAGTTAAAATGGAATGTAACAAGGAGTTCCCCCTCTTTGCGTGCCTTCCCTTGGACCCTCTTGGACTTTGCACTAAATCCCTTAGACCCTTCCCCAGTCAGGCTGCCTTCCCACAACCAATAAAGCACGTGTTCCAGAGTATCCTGATCTTTAGATCATCTCTCTCGCCGGACTTCCAGCGTGTTTTCTAATACACCTCAAAGGGGAAACTTGGATTTTAGCAATCCAAGATAAGGTTGTTTAACCTGAGCTCTTCGGTACATCATCTGGCAGGAAGTGCTTATTTATTTTCTCTTTTTATTTGTGTAGTGACAAACACACAGTAAGAGAGTTCTGTATCAAAATCATCCACAGTTCTGCTCATATTGCCTTTGGGAGTCAAGATGCATCTCTAAGATTTGGGATAATTAATTTGCTTAATGTGTGAAAACAGCAGAATGGCGAAGAGCCACCAGGGGGCATGAAAACAAAATAGATGGGTAAAAATTGGTTGAAAGACTGGAAACGAAGGAAACTTTATTTTAAAAATTACTAATTTATAAGGAGGGAGGCACACTGTGGTGGTAATGGAAAACAAGCAGGAAGTAAAGCTATACTTCATGGTGACCTATGTCATAGAATTTGGGACAGCAGTGGAAAGATTTCCACCTTTCTTCACACAGCACAGAATGTGTAGTGATTATAAGAAAGCTGCATTTCTGCAACAGTCCTGATGGCAGTGACAGTAGGAAGTGACCACGACATAGTACTTAGATTAAAATTAAATGAATTGTTATCTTGGAATTATTTCTATGGAAGGATAAATTAGAAGAAATTCTTGCTTCTCCTGCTATAAGACTCAGAGAAAACAAAACAGTTGCTCTGGGTAGAGACATTGTCACTTCCCTTCTGTGTTCCACCTCAAATAATGCTATTTTATTTCTGCACTAAAAGCAAGCTGAGCCATCTCGTCACATCTCTTTTCATTAAGACTGAAGTGCAAAAGCTGGATAACAAGATATTGAGCATATGTACCAAGTGACCCTTTCAATTTCAGCTATAATCCTCTGGTGAAGAGTGAGGTGCACACATGGCCTTTTCAAATAATTGAAACTAAGTGCCATTTATTATACTTGAAAAGAAAAAAAAGTTTTCATTTTTTCTATAAATCAGTTTGTAGAAAGAGCTTTTGTCCCCCACAGCCTATTGTTTTTACCAGACTCAAAATATCTCTCTTATCCAACCAAAGAAAAGTGTTGTGGCAAAGCAAATTGCCCCCCTGTGCTGCTGTTATGTCACTGTATGTGACATCACGCAAAACCACCCACCACACCCCTTGCCCGCAGAATCATCTGTCCTTGCATCACCTTGTCCTTGCACTGCTGTATCACAATATCCAAATTATTATAGCTTGCATGGATTACTGTAGTAGTTTGGTGTGAAAATCTAAGGGAATAGATGTTTACAGAGTATGAACCAGCAGGAAGTAAAATTTTAAAAAAGTAATAAAGGTGCCCCAGCCCCAGGTCTTGCATGATGCTTTATCAGTCCAAGTATTGTTCTATGATTAGAAAGAGATTCCCATAGCAAAAGACTATTTCTGTAGCACTTGTCAGGTAGTCTGCCCTCATTTTCTCAGGACCTTGTAGCACTCAGCATCTGTTTTCCCCCCTCCTATGCCTCTGTATTTTATGCAGTGTTGGAGACCCATATTGATTTCACCACCCTCTTAAGAGAGGCTCAACTCTTTCTCACAGCATAGCAAGAGAGGATCACAGAGCTCCTACTCCTGTGTACAGGGGAAAGATGTAAAGGTTGTTCCTGCTCCTCACACGTGGAACACAGCACACAATCACTGTTCTCCCTGCAGTTCTAATTATACCACCTTGCCTAGATCACAACTGGCCTAGAAGCAACTCACCAGTGGTTCACATCTAAGTTTGACAGCCTGCAGCTACAAGTTCTGAAAAACCTTGAGCCAAGAAGAGAGCAGCTCCAAAAAAGGAGCTAAAAAACCCAAGTACATTCATTTTACAGAGGAAAGCAAAGAAAAATTACCTGAGTGGTATTTTGCAGGCTTTTATGATTCAGGATTTCAGTTCTCTAGACTTTTTTAGTTCCTTACACTCAGGGGTGGAGAGCAGACCTCCTCTTCAGGTTTAGTTTGTTTCCTCCCTTTTTGCCGAAAGACACACTGAAGCAGCAAAGACTATTACAGGTACAGGAGAGCTTGAAGGGACTGTTCTGTACTTAGAAAAGGTGATTGGTACACACTTCATGACTGGTTGATACTCATTAAGCAAACACTGATCTGAAAGCTAACAGCTAATCTGTTTTCCTCTGCATTCAGCTCCATCTCAGTGGTTTATCTTGACTTTTCCATGCCCTCTATAGACACCCCTCCAAAACCCATGCTTACCTTCTTTGGGTAGGTTCCTTAGCCTTCTCCATAATTAGTTCTTGTACAGCCATGTAATTAACTTCTTAGAGATGTCAGTATTAAACTGCTAAAATTTCATCTCTTCTTCAGTAATGACCAAGATTTCCCAAAGAGTCATCAACTTTGTAAAGTAGCACATCTTTTCTCAGGAGGAAAAGCCAGGAGCCCCCCCACCCCATACCTCCCTGGACACACAGGGCAAAGAGCAGGCCCACAGCTCACCCCTGGAGGGGCCCACGTGAGCTGTGCAGGAAATGAGCTCATCTGACTGGTGATTCCCAGCCCTGGGAGAGCATCACCTGCTGCCAGCATGCTAGCACCCAGGTGTGGGAGAATCTGGCACTTTACTTGATCTGACAGTTAGATAGGTGTGAATTGCTGAGGCCAGCTGCAGATAAAAGGTGCTCACAGGGCACCTATCCATAGGGAACCTCAGAACCCGTGTTTAAACCCTAACAGCTGATTTGAATTAACTCAGACCTCTCACTTTGTCTTTTTGACTCAGGTTCTTTGCATTATGAGGCTGATAGTAAAATTCCTATTTGTAACAAAACAACTATTTATTTGTAATAGCTGTAAACTGTATGCTACTGATAGGCTACATGTTTGCTTTCATCCCCAGCTTTAGACTAAGGCCTGGCAGGTGCTATCAAAACACAGACTGGTTTGCAGAGGGTGCAGGTGAATTACTGAAGACACAGTCATGTGCCTGTGGCTGGATGCTGACGTGACTGGGGCAGGGAGGAACTGGCAGGACTGGCTGCTTCTAATGGAAGATGATATCTGGGTCATGAGAGAACATAAGCCTTGGGCTATTTCAGGAGCATAGAAGGAATTCATGAGGTGTGTGACGTTATGCCACACATCACCTTACCTTCGTAAGAATTAGTGGAATTTGTTCAACCCATCCTACCGTGGAACAACAGACTGGGGAAAGAATAGTTAGAGTAGCAGACTTATGTCATGGTATGTTGAAGATGATTAGAGCATGGACAGTTTTCAAGATCAAAGATCAGCTCATCTTCATCATGGCCTACTCTTCCATCTGGTGTCAGTACAACCTGGCTTCAGGACAGGCGGTGTTGCACTCTGACCTCCTTCAGCAGAGCTGCTCACCACCTCCTCTCTGAGCCATGTTTCTGCGTGTCCTATACACATTATTTGTGATACTTGTTTAGTACAGTATGGAGAAAAGTCTTGCATGCCTCTGGAACCTAGGGGTAGCCCAAGGACACTCTGGAATTGTCTCCTTCTGCTCCTCCAGAAATTTGGCCCTAAACTGTAATTTATATGGTAGGATTGCAGACTAATGCAAGAGCCTCTCCCCCTTGAGGCAAATGGCTGTTCTGAGGTTAAAGGGGTGGCTCAGCACAGCAGCAAAGCTAAACACACCTGAACCTCATTAAATTGTGCTGCTTAAAATTAATTGTGTGCCATATGGCTTTAGGTTTGCCCTATTTAGTAGGATATATGTTAGCTGAGAATAAGTAAACATCATTAACCTCAGAATATTTATTAACAAATTCAGAGAAAGAACAAAAGTTACACTGATTTCAGGAAAACAAACGCCAACCCCCTTCAAATACAAAAATTGCTAGGAATATGAAATCCTAGAAAACTCTGAGTATTTTAAAGATCTTGTAATACTGACTCCTTCATCCTCTAGGATGGTTCCACATTATAGTAATTTAATGCTGCACATTAAAATACCCTCATCACCAGTGAATATGGCTTCTTCAGCAAATTCAATGGTGATTAATGGAAATACTGCACACTGTACATTCTCCCCCAGCTGAAAGCCCTCACTCAGCACATCACACTGGGCCTTGGTTTCCAGTGTTTGATTCTATACACAAGACTGGATCTATTTAGAGAGCAGTGCAGCAAAGGAGAAGAGCTAAAAGCAGCCACTCATGAGCATGTCAGGGGTGTGCTCAGGATGGCTGGTTCCCACCCACACGTGATACAGTGCAAATGGCAGAAGAAGTCCACAAAGCCACAACACTGCACCAGCCGTGTCTCTGACCCTCAGCAGAAAAAGCTGTACTTAAAACCAACTTCCCCAGCACTGCATAATGCAAAGGTCAGTCCAAAGGGTATCAATTCCACCTGCACAAACCTCATCACACAACTGCATAGGTATACAACATCTTCTGAGCCATTCTGGTATTCCCACTGCTCTGGTAAATGAGTGACAAGTTAAAGGCAGTATCTCTTCTCAAGTCTGTTTGATCCGTTTCTATTCCCTGTAAAAATGATGATTAAAAAAAGTTATCAATATGTAAAAATAGTGTAAAAAACTGAAACATGAGTAGCCATTAGAGTGGAATCAAATTACATATTTGTGGCCAATAAAGGCTTTCAGCTGTAAAAGGAAAGAGAACAAGTATTCCTTGTGCTCCCCCTCTTTAAGGAGTTTCCACATCATGTTGTTAATCACCAAAGTTACAAAATTTCACACTCAAAACACTAGCTGTAAGTTAAATAGCCAGCTTATAAACCAGCAAAGTACCTCCTTAATTTGTCTTTGCATGCCAAGTATTTGTTTTTCCAACCAGAACCCTGGGAGCTCAGAGCTAACACTCACAGCTCTTACTTTACCAACACTGCCTGTTTTCTAAACATACTTGCAATGTTTCTACCTACCCATTCCATAGACCGGACTTGTCAATGTATGACATGTCAATTAGGATTCAACACAGATCAGTTAGAATTCAACTATGGCTCAGATGCTATTAGGCATTCCTAAGACTGCTCCAGTATGCTGTTTTATAGCATGGGGTGAGTATACAGAACTTCCAGTTATAATTCATTGCATGTAACAATATATAACAGAAAGGTCAGCTACTTAATCAGGAAAAGCTGCTTAGCAATCCTTTTTGCTGCTGCTTCAGCCTATGAGTAAATCCTTCAAAATTCACATATCCTTGAAATTAACACATGCTTAAATACATTACCAGCTGACTATCAGGTCTGGGCTTCCAATGACAAGGAATTAAAACAGAAATTGAAGGAGGCACAACTACAGAGATTTTATGTACCTATTTTAACCGTGACTAAGGAATTCTCCACATTTTCCTGACTTTATTCTCTGTCCATAACTTACAAAGTTACAGTACCTCTAGGGTGAGGGGAGGAAGTTCAAGTGCTCTTTGGTAATAGTGGATAGCCAGGTGCAGCAATCCCAGCTGGTGCAGGCCACGGCCTAGGTTGTAGAAGGACTCCTGGCATGGCCCACGCAGGTCCAAGTAACGGTGAAGGAAGGAGAATCCCTGTCAGAGAAATCGAGCACACAACTTTTTCCTCCCCTCCTGTGCATTTTATTTTGTTACCATTTTGGAGTGTGATGATTCTGTTGTAAACAGAGGACCTACTTTCTAGGGACTATGCTGGTAACCAGAGAAGGTACTTCCTTCAATATGAGGAATTAGTTCAGAGACATGCAGCTAATGATCGTAATTTAGGTCACCAGTAGGCCGCTGTGCTTGAATTACTAATTAACTACCATAGCAGCAAGAAATAATGTAAAATCACTGAGTATAGTAAGCAGGAAATGAGAAGAGAGAGAGCAGGGAACTGTATTGCCAGGGGGTAACATAAATAGGACATTGTTCAAGAATGTTATAAAAGGAGAACAGGGCAGTCTCTGTAAAAAAGACAAGCTGGTTACAGAAAAAAGTGGATAAAAATATTAAAATGAGGTCAAAGTTTGCAAGTTCAAAATATCTTGAAGTTGGACACTGTCATAACTGGTTTTGTGTTACAGTAGTTGGAGACCTGTAGCTTTTGTCAAGATCAATGCAAGCTACAGTCTTTCAGCAATTTCAGAAGTCACAAGAGCTCATCATCATATTGTGTTGACTGAGCTCAGCACTACAGGAATTCAAAGGTATTTCAACTTAATGAAAATACTTGGTGTAAAGTAGAGCAAATTACTTTCAAGATTCTGTTTGGGACTGCTAAGTCTGTGGTTTGCACCTGGATCTTGCCGATGAAAAGAAAAATGCAAATATGGAAGCTGAAAACTTTATGGTAGCTAAACTGGAGCTCACAAGATCTTTACAAAGAGAGTGTATAGAGGCACCTAAAAGTGGAAAAGGAAGATGGGAAAAAACTTTTTCTAAGCCTGTAAAATTTGCTTCAAGAATGCAGTTTATGAGACATATCTACAAAGGGCACATAGCATAGATTCCACTTTACAGCAAGGCAGGCCAAATTTGAAGAAAAATTCAGATTACAACCACCAAGAAATTAGTAATATTTTCACAAACAGCTGGCAGCTGTTAACATGAAGGTGAGTAACAAGCTATCTTTACCCATCAGGAGAGGAGATTCAGATGGTGTAACTATAGCTCAAAAGCACATTCATCTGTGCTCATGTTTTGCCATTTCCCTCTCTAGAAATGCCATCTTAATTATGAAAAATTCTTTAAACAGAGTCTGTTGTAGCCATAACCAAGATACAAAGATACATTCCTGGCGAGATACAAAGCCAGGAAACACTGTGGGTAACAAGAATCCCACTGCCTCACCTGTACTAGAAGAGCATGCCTTTTCAGCACATATTTCTGAGAGGCCATGTGGATGAACGTCAGGCCGATACAAAGACTGTACAAAGGCTCATCTGGGTTTGCACGGAAGGCTTGCACATACTGACCTAAAAGCAAACAAATGAATTGAGATGTTGGTTGTGAAAAGCATTTTTTAAGAAGGGCAAGAAAGAGAATATTTAAATTAGAAGTGTGAACTAAGAAAAGGAACAGTTTAATATACCTACATCAAAATTCACAGGAAAAAACAGGGAAGAAAATTGTATATTTTCAGCACCCACTGGATTGTGAAGGAAGAATGCAAATTGTGATCTAAAAACCGAAGCAGAAAACGATCAGAGACAGAAGGCAAACATGGTCCTTGCTGGGACTTAAATGTGACATTTGGAAGACTTGACTGAAAACAGCAGGTTTACTTCAAAGGCCTGCTAAAACATGCAACCAGCTGTATTTGCTATTTAATTTGGGCTGGTTCTGTCATTATTATCATCATTAGGCTCCAATTATCTTTGCAAGTTAGTTATATTTGCAATGTGTGCTAAACTTGAAACATGCCGGCTTAATTTTTATTAGCAAAACCCTTCAGCAATGCTCTGATTTGTGTACAGAATAATTAAAGCACCAGACTAGCATTGTGAACCTATAATTTTCTGATGAAAAAAAAACAAAACCTTCTCTTTTCATAAACTTTTACTTGTTCTATTTGTTGATATTAGAACATGAAAGATATTACCAAGAGCATGCTTGAAACTGCCAGACACGAAGGCATTGTGCCCGTTGAGGACACACAGCACGTGATTGTCAGGATTTTTCAGCATCAGGCGGAGACAAAAGCGATGATGACGGACATCCTGAGACTGCATAGTGACTTGATTGAAGATGTTCCACAGCTGGGGCTTATTGACATTTTCCATGACCATGATTCTACAGAATGAGAAGTGCGCCACAAATTAGTAAATGCTATGTACTATATACTGCATCTTCAACAAAATCTCAGCAGTTCAGGGAAGGTAACAAAGAAGAGAAACTCTTAAGAGAAGGTCAGTGACTGAGGCAAGGATGAGAGTGAAAAACAGAACCAATGGTTCTGACCAAATCAACCAACCCATTGCATTGTGCATTTTGGGAATCTGAGGCTATTGGAAGGCTACTTCAGTTTCAGCTCATTTAGCCAAGGCTGGAAAGCATCAGCCTGCCTACCTGAGCAGTATGACTACAGCCTCAGTGGAGGCAATTACAGCACAGACTGCTCTGCCTTCTCAGTAGCCCACCTGATATAGTTGTAAGCTTTTCTGAAGTTCTTGTCCAGAATTGCAGCAGAGAGCCCAAAGTACTCCAGCTCCTTGCGCTTTTGTCGATCCTCGTAGAAGGAGTAATATTCCAGTGAGGAATCCACAAGTAGCTCTGCCTCCTTGTACCGGGACAGGTCACACAAGGCATATATGGCCTTCAGGAGGAGGTTCCACCAGTCATCTTTTGTCAGGACGCTTGTGAGAACAGCAAAAATTGCTAAAAATATTGGAGCCAGAAAGTTGAGAAAAATTAGGACAAGAAAGACACATTTTTACAAAATAGATGTATACATCAAACTGATATTTTCAAAGACATAGTACTAACAGTTAATATGAGGTATTTACTGTTTCTCAATTTAAGGGCAGTTCATAAAACACCAGCAAAAAACACTCACAAAGTGGGAACAAAGAGCAAGCAATACACCCAGTTCAAGCTGAAACATACTACATGAATGCAATGAAGTTCCTCTCCCTAATTTATCAAGCAGTGCTTAAGAACATGCAGGCTGGCTCAACCAAGCCTGGGCCAACTGAAAAATATCACACCACTTTTACAATGTATTTGTATTACATTCTAGATTTGCATGTACAATATTTCCCCTGAGGAGAACGTTGGCCCACAGGATCTCTAGAGGTCCTTCTCAATCTGAATTATTCTGTAATCTTACTATTTTTTCTGAATAGGGACTGTTCCCTTAAGATATATTATCTTCAGTTTTGCTGCCTTATTTGCCCTAGAAATAAAGCAATGTTAACATGAACTGCATGGATTTAGCATGCAAAATAGAAGCATTTTTATCATTTTTCAGAACTGTGGAGTCCACCTTGTTGCTTTGTTTTTAATAAACAATCTGTGATTTGTTACCTTTCGCATCGCAATTTGCTGTCTCTTGGTCATCATTGTCAGAAATTTTATCCCTCGACACCTTAATAAGATAGAGGTGTCTCTCTCCAGATTTGGAACTAGATATCAAACACACCTGAGCTCTGCTCATTGCTACCTAGAAACAAATTTAAGGGCAGCATTTCAGATTACAATGTAACATCCTATGACAAAGGCAGCTTTATGGCCAATCCATCTTGCTCGTGTTGCACCCCAAAACAGTCTGTGACACCATCACACAGCAAGGTCATCAGAGAGAACATTCCCAACAGGAATATCATCTCTGCATTGTCTCATGCTCCTGAGCAAACTGGGCTAAGCAAAAGCAAGATAAAAACTTTTCAAGCTACTTAAAAAGACTCCTCCTGGGATTGGAACATCCCTGGGTATACTGAAGTCAAGACTCTGCATGGAAGTATAAGAAGAACAATGCCCTTCTCTATCAGTTTCAGAAGTTCGTGGATAGTCAGCTCTTCAACCAGTACAATACAATAGTGAAGGTGCTGAGCAGGTGGATAACATGGAGGTCTAAATATTCCCTTAACTCATGCCCTATTTATAAATAAACAAAACTCAATTAACACAAAACTGCCACCACTGTATTTACTAGCTAAACAAATTCTTTTTTTGTCCTTTTATCACAAGAAAATAATAAAGAAAGAAATTAAAAAGAAAACTATCGAAATAGAAGCCAGTATCAACACCTCAAAAAAACTGTGTGCTGAGTGTTAAAAAGGCAAGAAGCAGCTTTAGAATTCAGTGGGTTGTAAGCACACTGAGAACAGGGAGTTGAAGTCAGTGTATATCAATAATTATACATAGAAACAGTCCTCTGTTCTGAACACTACAGACAGGAATGCCAGTACTGTGGGCTACCTGCAAGATTACTATCTAACAAAATTATGAAACCACTTACATATAAAAGCCCGCTAGCTTTCCTCCTGAGTTTATTTGTTGTTTGTCTTGACCCAAGTCACAGCTGCCCAATTTCTTACAGTGCAGCTGCAGAGACTGGCTTACCTTCAGCAGCATTGCCAGCATTGTGAGCAAGGTGTCAATGTAACCGTACATTTTGCCTTGGGAATACAACAGCGTCGAGCGATGCAGGAGTAGCTTTAATTCCTGGACAACAGTGAACATTAGTATTCAACCTCTTGCACAGAGTGAGTTTATAAAACAAACAACTTTGACTCGGTACAGTACTAAGAGGATTGTAAAAGCTTCCAGAAAGCTGCAAGAATCTGCAGCAGCAGGTAAGCTCTCCCTAAACTGCTCTCAGGATTTACTTTTCCAAATTCTCCAATTTCAGAGAAATCTGGCATGACTCTTACCTATGGCGAGGGTGCTTCTAGAGAGGGGATTCAGAACCTCTGCTTACAATCAACAGAGGCCAAACCACATAGCTCACATGTAGCAGCTGCTGACCAACCTGATGCAGAGTCACGACTGGCTCTCAATGGCCAAAAGCTTGTGCACTGCACAGAAGTTATTCAGGTGGGACTGGGGAAATGCTGAGAGAATGGTCAGGGAGAAAGTCAGGAGGATGTGTCCCTGATGCTGCAATGGATCAGTCACTGTGCTCTGCAAGCTCCCCATGGGGAGATAAGTCCAAGGCCCTGGTCCTATGCAGACATCCTGGACTACCAGCACAGTCTGGCACAACCTTACATCCCAAATGGAAGCACTTCACCCACCTGCTGTGCAGCGTTGGCATCCTGAGCCAGTGTGTCCGGGTCATACATTGGTTCCAGAGCCTCCAGAGCTTTCTCAGGCCGGCCCAGCTGCTGCTGAAGTGTTGAAAGTGAGATTCTTGCATCGAGATGCAATGGAGCAAGATCAACAACTTTGGCATAGCTCTCTGCAGCACGTTCCATGTGCCCCAAAGCCTTCAAGCACTCTAGAAATACCATAAGCAACACAAGACCCTTAAGTGGCAGAAAAAGACTTCCAAGTTTGCAAATAAATTAACATACCTTCTCAGTAAAATCACCCCAAACATGTATTTTTAAGTGAAAATATTCAGATATATGCACTGATGCATCCACAGTTTCACTTCTAACATTGTGACATGCTGTTGACACAGGATGAAATGCAGAATAGATGCTGCTTCACTTACATGGCATACCTCTAGCTGATGTAAATTTCAGTGTATATGGAGAACAAAAAAAAAATGCTTGACAGAGCTGTCAAGATAAACTTCATTCTGCAAATGCCAATTCTCATTCAACCAGTCAATCTAAAATTCCCGTGATCCTGGATAAAGGTGCCTGGCAATGCTCAGCATTGTGTTACCATCTCTCAGTCCCCCACACTCAGCAGTCCTGCCTCTTCTCACCTGCGTGCCGAAGCCACACAACAGCCAGGTTGTATCGTTCTGAGCAGACAAGGGAACTCAGGAGAGGCAGGGCTGAGTTGTATTCTCCAACATCCAGAAAAGCCTCTGCAACATCCAAATACAAGTCACCCACATCTTCTGGATTTTGTTCCACCAGAGTAGTCAAAAGAGGCTTTAAGAAAAAACACACAAACACTTAAAAGCACAAATAATCAATGAGAACATTTCTTTAAGGCATGCTTATTTGAAGCTTATTTTTATCCTACAGTTTTTATTCTATTTGCATTCTGAACTATAGTTCCTTTATTTAAACGTTAGTTTAGAAGTGAAAAATAAAAGAACTGAAATTCAGAATTCGTGAAGAAGCCCCATTTTTCTATTCTAGATGTTTCACACATCCAGTAGGTTAAAGTGCCCATCAGTGAGGAGTGTCCTTTATGAAAGAACAGTCCTCAGATTTAGTATGGCTTTAAAACAAAGTGAAAACATGTTCCTTAGTGTTCAACAACTTTTCAATATGGTCCTGGGCCTGTCACTTAATGTTACAGTAAAGCTGTGACTACTGTGCTTTAGTAATACTTATACTGGCATAATTTCTAAGGGTAAAGATACTATTTCTGCTATTACAGGCCTGTGAGGCTCTCTCTTGGAGTGGGAGAGAAGCAAAAAAGAATCTTCACAGCTCTCTCAACCACCTCAGTCTATGAAAACAGGAATAATTATTTGCTTTTGTGATTACTTAGAACATGTCCCCCCTTGTGAGTTGGTTTCCACTTACACTGAGTGGCTCCAGGATGTTCAAGTGGATCAAGCACACCATCAGCTTGACTGTGATGTCTATGGGAACACCCTCAGGAATGCAGCAGCTGACCTTCTCCACAGCTGTGACAAGACAAAGAATTTCCTTCTAAACCCAGAGGCTCTAAGAAGCACTTCTCAAGCACCACATCCCCTCCAGGCCATGCTCAGGAACTGGGAAAATATTCTTATCAGCTCTAGCAAGTGTTTGTCTGGCCTTCTTTTACTCCTTCTTTTCCAAGAGTTGGAGCAACGCCTTCCTACTGTCTCTGAGACTAATAATTCCACATGAGGTACCAAGTGCTGTCAGTCTGCATTGGCTTCAAGAGCAGGATTCCACAGCATGTGCTTAGATCCTTTGCCTACTTAAGAGGTACTTGCTCAATAAAGTTTTCCTTTAACTATTTATGCACCTGTTACCCTCTTCTTCTCCTTTTGCTGGAAATGCCCTGTATTGAGGTTCTTGTTCTTGTTAAGTCCTGTGTGCCAGGCACTTCTGAACACATTGTTAAACACAGTTAACTACAGAACTTCACACAACAGGTAGGCTGAATGCAACCTGACCAGAATGCAAACACGAGGCACAGTAGCTACCCATGACAATACCAGGAAATGAGAGGTCACACAGTAAAATTCCATTATCATGGATCCTTCCCATACAGTCATGACACCTCCTTAACTCCTGGTTAAGTTCTCCTTCAATGCTTACACCAGATATTCAGGGTGATTGCTAAAACCTGAGAAAACTGTGATTTCCAACCTAAGGTTTTCCTTTTACCTCCTACACCCACATCTGTTTACTGCAAATAACAACATGCAGGCTAATTCATCATTCTCTGAACACTGTGATACCCAGCACAAGGGTAACTATTCCCCCACTGATATATTTTTACAAAATGAAAACTGTCTGGGTGAGAAGGAAGTTCTGAGTAAGGGAAAGAAGAAAAGTACAGAGCAATCCTTTTCTGGATGAAGCTCTGTTTCTTTGCTGTTAGAAATCTCCAGCTGTTACATGATTGCAAGCTGGTTCCTAACCATATGATCAGTTCATAGACCTGTCTGAAATTAAAAAACTAAATTACTTACCTGGAGCAGTGGATTCAGCAACTGGATGACTCTGATTATCAGTCACTGCCTCCTGGCTTTCCTGAGCTTCTGCTGTTGTACCTGTACCTTTTTTAAAAGATTATCAGATTAACCAGTAGGACCAGCTAAGCCAACAGTTACTTGCCTTTGAATCTGTAATTGATTGGCAGCTTATTCTGAAAAGTGGACTGGGTTTCTCTTGTTTTGGTTTGGGTTTTTTTTGTTGTTGTACTGTTTTGTTTTCAAGAACAGCAGAACGGGAAGTGGTTATAAAAGCTACAAAAGTTACAAAAGTTACAAAGCAACAGAGGGTGGAGAATCACCCTCTATTTTAGAGGCTTTCTCTCAACCAATGGCACACACAAGGTAACTTGAAAACATTGTGTTCCAATTCCTAGACTCATTATAGTTTTGTTCCTTATAAACGATCTGCTGAAAGTCTCCATCAGTTGGTCATAAATCAACTGTATTATTTACCTGGTCAATCAGAGCAAAAAGCAAACAGAAATATCTTATACCTGTATTGGGCTTGGGTTAGACTGCTGAAACAACCACGTTAACCACAAAACAGACTGTCTGCTTATGGAGTTGGTGTGCTGTGTCCATTCTACAGCCTAAATAAGCATTTTCAGATGAAATGACTTTGATAAAGCAGGTTTCTCAAGGACAAGCTACATCATTAATTTAAAAGCTAGCATGCCCAGATTTCAGTTAGATGGCTACTAACAGATGCAGGATGTATAAAGAACATTACTCTTAGGTCAAAGGTTGATATTCTTGAGCACAGCTGCCACTAAGCTTATATTTTTAACTTTTTTTTTAGAAGCTATTTAGCTGGTAGAAATAGCTGGTCTGATGTAAACACTCAGAGGAATGTTTAGAACTTTAAAAGGCCTCCTCCAGTTGCCTGGAGAGCAGTCCTTGTCTTCAGTGAGTCAGCAGGGCTATGGGGACACCAGAGTAACTTCTTACAGCAGGCTGAGGTCACGCCATGTAACTCACTAAGAGCACCCACAGATTTCAGTGGAGAAAAGCCTGTCAACAATGCAGCAAAATACACCCTGGAGTTGAAAAGGTAAAGGAAAGATGTCTTATCACATGAACAGCAGGGTCACAGGAACCACTTGACAGCTACTTACCCTTTTTCTCCTCAGCTGCACTTTTTTCTGGTTCTTTTTTTTCAAGTACAATTCCCGTAAAATCTGTAATAACCTAAAACAGAAAAGTAACTTGGGTCATTTCAAAGATTTAAAGCCTAAATGGAGCAACCAGCCTATTTGACAGTTTTAGACAGCACAGAAGTTATCAGAGGAAAAGCTGCATCCATCTACCAAAGTAGAATTTTCAAAAAGAAACAGGGAAATGGCTCTGTGACTACAGTTCTACTGTATTAATAAATCCAGTAGCTAAATGCTATGTACATAAAATTGACAAGTTTAACGAGGGAAGAAGTAGAAAAAAGGATCAGAGGAATTGTTTGCATGCTCATGATGCTGTGCTCTGACTCTCTGTCTCTCTCTGAGCTGAACAAAATCTAAAGAAAAAAAAACCCCTAAGTAATTTAATATCAATAAATAAGAATGTTCACAAGAAGTCCCAGCCTGCAGTGTCTTTTCAAACTGTCTTTGAAAGCATGACAATGGCCAAATACCAACATCTTCCTTCTCAAAGCCAGACAAAATCAAATTAGAAATATGCCTCAAAAGTGAGAGTTAGCAAATTTAGAACAGATCAGCAATACTCTCTAATTCCCGATGCCTTAGAGTTAAGATGTATTGTCTTTCTGGAACGTATGCTTAGTGCTTAATGCATAAATTATTAGTTGTAACACAAGGCTGCCAGATAAACCACAACAACCTGCATTTGAACCATCAGAGCACTCAGTGTCGTGATTTTAACCTTACACTCGGAGAATGACCTCTGCTGGTATTACTCACAAAAGCAGCCTGAAGGTCTTCTCTGGCTGCTAAGATTATGGTCACTAGAGAGAAGGAGAGGAAGGATCCCAAAATTTTAAACCTCGAACAGCGTACAAATCCATCAGCCCTCAATTAATTCAATCCAACCATTAATTTAAATGCTAATTACTACAGAACTACTAGCAAGCAGTCTGTTTCTGATGAGCTCTGTCTTTACAGAGGCAGGACCCCATTTTAGCCCTGCAGGAACACAAACTATGAACATGAACCATCCCTTCTGGCTGGCAGAGAGGTGCTCAGAAGGACACTGAAATGCAGGAAGTGTCCGTACCGCCAGAGCTTTGTCGTACTGTTTGGAGGAGATGTACAGCTCAGCTGCAATGTTGACATCCTCCATGGACACGAGGCTCTGGTGCTTGGTAAAGGCTTCTTCCACTATCTCAATAGCAGAGGTCACATCATTGGCTTCATAGTAACTCCTGTAAAAAACAGACATGAGATACCAGGTAACTCACACAACTGACAATATAAACTTTGAACCAAAGCAAAAGGATTTTCATATTTCTCTTATTTTTGCTTATTAGCGAGGATTTTCATTAACAAGTGGATGTTACAAAAGACAGTGAGAAAGGCAGTGTTCTTCCTTTCCTTACAACTGCTCAAAACTTCTACATATTTCAAACAATTAACGTTTTTCCCCCTATTTGTTAGGACATTACTAGAGTTTTCATCACAGTCTTCCCGACTGGAGTCAGGCATCAGTCATGTCCCATATTAACTTGCTTTCAGAAACCCTCACTAATAATACTGTTATAATACACATCCTTGTATTTCTTGGTACAGAAACAGATTTCTTGGTACATTTCCCAAACACGAAGATCAAAAGACCTCAAACTGTTTCGAAAACACAAGGAAGTAGTTCACGAGGCAGTAAAAACTACCGCGGGAGAGCTGCAGGCTTAACCCAGGGGGCTCCTGTGGCAAAGCAAACCCCGCTCACTTGGCCACGTCGCGGGCCAGCTGCATGAAGCGCTCGCCGTCGGAGGGCGCCAGCAGGTTCAGGATGCGCCGGTAGCCGTCCATGGCCATCTTGTGCTCCCCCAGCTGCTCGTACAGGCTGGACCGCTCCCCCAGGTAGCGCACGTTGGTCGGGTCGTACTTCAGAGCTGCAGCAAGAAGCAGCAGCACAGCAGGAGTTTAGGAAAAGGCAACAGTGGGTCTCACATTCATTTCCTTGATTCGTGTTAATGGACACGCACAAGGTTTTGGCAAAGACATCTTATATTACAGATTCATTCATCTGTTATCAAAGTCCAGACAGAGGTATAAGAACCGTAGCACCCTGAAGGAAACTAAAGTACAAAGGAGAAGAAAACAAAGTGATTGCCATTAGCACCTAGCATTAATTTTAAATTATTAAAATGTTTGCTACACTACCTTTTGTGTAGCAGAAAACAGCCTGTTTAATATTGTCCTGCTCCAGTGACATTTCTGCCAGCCTAACCCACTCCTCAGTGTTGCTAGGATTTAAGTGAGCTGCAATCAGTCCAAACTGTAGTGACTTCTCCATGTCACCCTGGTCTTCATAGATCATGGCAAGAGTGGAAAATGGCTCGTGAGCAAGGGGAGCTGGAAAAGACAAAAAGAATGACTAAGATTTATTATTTAAAATCCACACTGAAAACAAATAACCTGTCTTTCTCAAAGAACAGGTATCAGAATTATACGAAACATCCACATATGCTGTTTAAATTCAGGAAAAGCTTGCACACAAGTTTCTGATTCCTTTCTGTAAATTACTAAACAGCCTGATCGAATCTAAAAACCATTTATAGTATTATTCTATGCTGCAAGTCATGCTGGCATTTACACCTTGCATCTACAAGGACAATAAAAGCAAACTGTAAAGCTAAGCCAAGGCCTGGGCCTCTGCAGAACTGGAGTGCTAGTTTTTTTTTATAAGCAAAAAAATAGAGGAAGTGCACCATATATTCTCAATTGTACCCCTTATGCCCCGACTTTGCCTGTACTGTTTATTTCCATCTCCAGCGAAGCCACACGGAATGCTCCTCCTGCACATGGAAACTGCACTCCATCCTTAAAGCCCAAAGGCCTCCCCACTCTCCCATACCTTGTCGAATGATTTCCATGCACATCAGAATGGCCTCCTCACGCTCTCCTCGAGCAAACCTGATGTTGGCCTCTCCCATCAGACCCCTCAAGGCACGGGGAAGTTTGCTGCGAGGTCTTTTCTCCTAAATGGAAGAGAGATGCTATTTCTGCCCAAGGCTGAGTTATGCCCAAATTCAGGAGACACCCTGTTGTGCTTAACCCCACTGAACACCAGGTTATTTAAGTATTAGCAACATTAAATGACTGATAAAAAGACTTGCTAATATTCATAGTTTTCTGACACTGGGAAAACTGATTTCATTATTTCTGAAAGCTTTCAAACAGTAAACTTTTATAATAAACAGAGCATAACGAAACGCCAGCATAAGTAGGATTATCCTACATGGAACAATCTTCAGGCAAATTTCTCAGTAAGCAGCTAAAAGTCACACAAAGTGGCATTTTTATGCTCTATGGCCAGGGGACACATGGAAGTTATATGAAAGTTTAAATACTTGCTTTCATCATTTTCTTGGTCTCCCGATTAAGAACCATCTCCAAAACAAAAACATCTCCAGCTGTAGGCTGCTCAGTAGTTTCTTCTTCCTCTTCTTCTTCCTCTTCCTCCTCCTCTTCATCCTCCTCCTCTTCATTTTCCCCAAGCATGGATGCAAAGACCCGATGAACAGATTTACTGACCCCATCTGCTGTTTCTCCTGGTTAAGAAAGAAGTAAATAGGTTTATGATATAATGAAGAGGACATGCTGCTTCTCTGGACAAGTGCAGAGAAAACAGCAGCCCACTTGAAGCAGCTATTCTGTAAGAGTGATGCCTGCAGAAATGCAGAAAACTATTAACAGCCTCTTTGGTTTTAAAGCTCTGCATTATTCATCCCCAATGTTTGGTGTGTAACATCTTTTGGATATCTGAAATGAAAGCAGGGAGCAACATACAGAATGAAGCCACAGTTTAATCAACATTTTTCTCAATCCAGAAGAATATAAAGCAACTTTCAAGCACTGAGCTGCCTGGCTGCAATAAGCTTTTCAGCTGAAGAGGCTGTAAGTGAGCAGAGAATTCTACTACACAACCCAGCAACCAATTTTTAGAAGTAATTGAAAACAAGATCATGTAACCATTCCACCTATGACAAGTACCTTTTAAGAAGTGTAAATGCAAAATCCAGATTATTTGCATTTCTCTGGAAAAAGAACAGAATTCTTTAAAATAAGTAAGAAAATGATGCTAAGTACTCTGAATAAACAGCTTAAGGCATTTCTCTTAAAATTTCCCATTTTTCATTTACAACTTCTCACTATGAAGTGAAGCCAGGGTTATAACTGACTACAGATTTATGTACAAAACTCCAAATATGCAGGGTTCAAAGGTTTGAGCTGGGGGATTGGACACCTGAAGATTTGACTAAAAAATTACCACAGTATTAAGTTGGGACTGAAAAACAAATCTATCATGTATTGCCTATATAGGAGAGGGACTTGGGGACCACACCTGGGTTTATGGTTATTTTTATCTACTTGGATATGCCTGGTTATTTTTATTCTGACTTGGATACTGAGAATCTAAACACAAGACTTTTCCTCCCCTGCCCCCATCTGAAAAAACCCCATAATTATTAATTTAATTTCCCTTTTATTTCAGTCCCTTCAGAGACCAGAAGGGGAAAAATGGAGCCAGATTTTTATGAAGTCAGTTATCAAAGAGCAAATGCTTCCAGTGCCTGTTTCAATAGGAATGGTGATGTTAAAAACACCTACCATCAGTTTCATCCTGACTTTGGGATTTCCCAGATGCTTTTCTGGATGAAGATGGAGCCTCTACATCTTCCTCATTTTCCTCAGCAGATGCATTTTCTCCATCCTACACACACCAAAAATACAAATTATTACCTTGACAGTATTATCCATTTTTATTTCCCCCATATATTCACAGTTACCATTTGGCTTTCCAGCCTTTGCACAGCCAGTGAAACAAGTGGGATAAGCACTGCATTTTTAAGTGAATAAACCCCAGCATTACTTGCTTTCAAGACATTTATATTCTTATCAGTGTGGGGTGACTCAGATGGTGACTGTTCACACTACTTCTGACTGAAGAGATCAGTCCATTGCTTATTTGGTGTTACAGTGAGATGGGATGACATGGTCGACTGTTTAGGGAAAAAAAAAAAAAAAAAAGTGACGCGTGACAAATCCTGCCCGAAGCCTGTCAATATCAAACCAGCACTCACTGATCTGGTAAGAATGCTACCCTAGGATAACACTTATCCCTCCATGACACCTGAGTTCTGCTGAGTTTGCTCTCTGAAGACCAAGAAATGCAGAAATTCAGTAGCACTTTGACACAAACAGGGCGAAGTCAAAAAGAACTACAACACTCCGACAAATCATATGTATTTTCTTTTAATTACAAAGCCCACATAGTGTCAGACACAAAACTGTCTCCCTGTATTTACTGCTGCCGAGAAGTCAAGCGAGGAGCCGCGCTGGCCCTCTCCCTTAGGTGTCAGACGCTGGCGGGGAGCTGTAGCAGCACAACCCGGACGAGTTTACCCCCAAGCCCAAGCAGCAGGTACCCGCGGGGCGGGCGGTGCTGCGCCAGCGCTGCCGGGGCCGCAGCGGCCCCCGCCCGCGCCGCAGCCACCTCAGCGGGACCTGCCGCTCACCTCAGCACACGAGTTCGCGGCTGCGGAGCCGCAGGAGCAGCGAGCGTGAGCCCCTCCACAGAGCACACGGAGCAGCGCTCCCTGCCCTGCCAGGTGCTCTCAGGAGCGTGGCGGCCCGGGCCGTGGGGCGGCCAAGCGGGGCAGACTCACCTTCTCGCGGCTCTTGCGCTCCTCGCGGCGCTGCTCGAACTCCTCGAAGGAGATCTTCCCCTCCAGGTACTCGATCAGCTCCGGGCTGAAGCCCGACATGGCCCCGGCACGGCGCGGCCCGGCCCTAACCGGGGGAACCCCGTGAGGGACGCACCGCGTCCGTCCCGCTATGGCTTCCGCCGCAACCGGCGCCCGCCCGCGCGAGTTCCGGGCGGCGGCTGCCGCCGCGCTGAGGGGCCGCGGCCTGAGGGCCGGGCGGGAGCGCGGGGCGGCACCGAGCGCGGGGCGGGCACGGCGGGCCGGCCTCGGGAACGGCACCGCTCTGGGCTCGGAACGCCCCGCTCGGAGCCGTGTGCGCTTCTGAGCTCGGCACGGCCAGCAAGGGGCGTGCGCGGCTGCGGTGAGGCACCAACAGCCAGCGGGGCACCGAGAAAGGTGCTGTAGCAAAAGAGGATCTGAACACTTGTCACAGAACACCTGGGGACATCCCGTTCTCATAAACTGGAAGGGAACATTTATTTACCAGCTTTGAACAAAGACACTTGGCAATGGTTAAATGCACGCTGTTGCAGTCCTCATTTATTCACACCTAAGCACAATCCTGCTCACAAGCTGCAATAGCCAAAAACCACACATTTGTCAACAGACAATGTAATGCTCATTACAGCAGGACACCAGATTCCATTGGCAGAAACGGTGACTGAAGAGAATTTTGAATTGGCAGCTAACAGTTAAAAAGTCAAAACAGTAAAATTTGTCTGTGAAGGTTTCCACTTGGTATAGAGTTCTGAAGTTAACACCTTTAAAAGACAAAAAAAAAAAAAATACAAATATGTGAGAGAAACACAGAAATAGCCATATGCAACCAAGGCATGATCCAAACCAAGACGTGAAAAGCTCTGTTCCCACAAAACAGTTCTGAACACTGAAAAGAACTACCATGACCATACTGAATTAGGCAGCACAAAGAACTTCCACCAGTGGTTTTCTCACAGCTGCTGTGACTTACAGTAGAGCAGCTCTTCTGAATTCCCTTTTCATTTATTTTTCATGCACAAAATACACATTCTGTGGTGGTTTGGGTTGGTTTTTTTTTCCTGACATAAACATGCAGCAAAAAGAGAATTTAGTATTGAAATTTGAGTGCAGTCTTTATTATGGTTCATGATAATAAGAATAATGGAACTTTGATTTTGATTACAAAGAGAAAAGAGGTTTAAGCAGGCTGAGAACAGGACAGAGCTGGAAATCCTAAATTAAATATTGATTACAACTTAAGCACTTTAAGATACTGAGTAAATCATCTCATCAAAATGCTTTAAATCTTATTGAAATTCTCAACTATTTATAAACCAGAAGAAAACCATATTTACTGTGAACTTAAAAGATAATGTATGTTTAAACTTGCATCCTTTATTTATTATCTAAACATTTACAGAATTCTCTATATGGAGGAGGAGAGAAAAAAAAAAGAGAAAATAAAACATCATGGTCTATATAGCTCTACACAAGCACCATCTGTTATTTTATCTAAATATTAATTACCTCATAAATCTCAGCCTCAAGAATTTTAAAACCCACTTCAGGTAAGGGTTAAGGTACTACACTTTTAATTCCTTCTGATTATAATTCCATCAGAACATGTAAAAACACTAGAGGACAAGGCATCCTCTTTTACCTTCAGCAGCAGAATCTTTCAGCCTTTGAAATAGTTCTGAAAAGATTTTTTCCTTTCTTCATAATCTGCAAATGCAGAAGCAATAGGATCTGAGTAGAACATGACAGGCCTTGGTCCTTCATTGTTCACAGGGAAAGCAGCTGGGAACTTTCTGAGATCGAGACCCCTGCCTGAGAAGTAAGCCTGGAGCATTCTGAAAAACTGAACATATTGAGGATGTGAAAATGAAGAGTATGACTGATGGAGATTAATTATTTCTACTGACACAAATTAGATGTAATATTTGTTCCTCTGTGGGATGAAATTCTCTATTCTGACCATAACCTGATACAGTGTAGGCAACCTAATTCAGACATGCCCACTCCATCCATGGCTCGTTCATCTTACATGCAGTCAGCAGACCAGGAACTGTTTCCTGCTCATTTATGCTCCCCAGTGAAAGACAGGGGCTGTGATATAACTGCACTCCTTGTCAAACAGGCACAGCCAAACCCCTGCTGAGAGCAGACAGGACAGTTCTGTACACATTTCGGTAAGAGTCAGCAACGATGGGCAATTGATTTGAACTGTCCCCTTACAATCACTTCAAAGGAGAAATTAAAGCTTCTTAAAGCACTGAGGAAAAGTTACAGGAAACCGATTCTTTTCCTCCACAAAATCTTTTCAAGATTGTGCAAATGTTCTCTGGTATTTTCATAGCTGTCAGATGCAAACTTATTTGTACTCCCATGAGATGAAACAACATGCAATCAGAGCACGTTTGAAGGAAATATAATCATTCCTCCTCTGTTTCACAAAACAAGTGGCTGTATAAGCAAACTAACTTTTTAAAAACGAAAGCTGCTGGATGGAAATATCAGGAAGTTTTATGCACTACTGCGCTCTGAGAATGCATCTTCAGTTAAGGGGTACATCTTGACTGAGAAATGGTTATTGACTGTAAAAAATGCACAGTTCCTGACATTACATCTAATGGGCCCCTCCTGCCTTTAGAAGGAGTCTCTTCATGGAAAACAAAAAAACACACAGAACTTCAGCTCTCTTTCTTGAAACATCATCTCCTTACCAGGTCTCTGTTTCTGGGGTTATCAAGAGGTTTCCATTTCTCTTCTGGTTGGAAAGGAGCACCCTTTGCCAATCCTCTCACAGCCAATACCACATACAGACCCAGAAGCAGCACCTTCCACATGCTGGAGATGAACAGACTGTCTGTAAGAAGGACAAACAGACATACTCCTTAAATCCCACACAGCTGTCACTGGGAACACACAAATCACGTGAATCCAAGGAAAGTCTGCCCACTGCAGATTACATCCATGTACTATCAACTCTTTTGTTTTCATAGTACTAAGGTACTTGGAAGTACAAAATATTCTAAACAAGTGTTTCCAATACCAAAGCTATTTCTAGACACTGCACTCTCTTCTGAGGCACCGGTAGAACACCCAACACAAAATATTACATTTGTAAGTTTACATTTATTACACGCAGCCATTTTCAGTGGCTAATAGAGCACCAGAACTCTGTGTGCTCCAAGGAGAATGCAAAAATACGGCTCAAGATCCAGAGAGCTCTCAGTTCTTAAAACTGCATTAAATTTTACTACATATAAAACTAAGTACAATGGTATTTAATACAGCCTAGTCTAACATACTAGAGATCCATTTCACAACTTGACTCAGGGGGAGAAAAGGAATTCTCCCTCTCACACTGTTTAAAATAGAGCTTACCAGGGACTTTGGCTTTGGCTTGCCCCTTCGTGGTTGGTCTCCTCGTAGTATGTGAACAACCTGATCTCTGCACTTATATTTCTAGTAGACTGTAGGTGGGTGTCAATGACGTTAGCAGGAGTTCAAAAATACAGTAATGATTCCATTTTCATCCATGACATAAAGACCCTTGAGAATTTCATCCTTGGTAACTCTTCAGACCTTTTGCTATTGAACAGTGCAGTACAAATTCCTCCCAAGTTGTACCGCAGAAAATTGGTAGTAGGCATATAGGAAGTTTAAAACAATCCCCAGGAGAAATAGCACAGCTTTATCAAAATATTATTTTTAGTTAAAAGTAATTAGCCATATCTCTAGAATGGTGACTAATGGTTTTCAGCCAAATGAGATATAGATCACTTTCTTGATGCTGGAAAAAGAGAGGGAAAAGTAAGGTCTGCTTCAATATCCAAAATCAAAACATTTTAATGGAAGCATTGCTTTCCTACCCTGATTTTATCAGCAGTTAATATCCTCCTGCCACAGTAGAAACTAAGACAAAGGCTGCAAGGAGGACCCTGCTAATTTACCTTGGCCTTAGTGCACAGTGTTCTTCATATCAAAGCTGCTCATATTTTTTGTTTATTATTTCACTGCACTCTTCTCTCCACTGTATAGATGATACATGATTTAGCAGCACATAAAATCCCTAAATAGATATGTTAAAATTAAAAATACTTGACCATCACCTTACTCCAGAGTATAGATGTTTACGTCTGACTAGAAGCTTCACATTTTTCTTTGGTTTACATTTTGAAAGCAAAGTAAAAACCTACCACTACCCTTCCAGGAAGGTGAAGTTACAGACATCCAAACATCATTAGCAACACAGTAAACAAAATCCTAGCAGTGTTATTTTCATGACTACACTAGTATATAAGAATTCAGGACAATTTATCCAGCTTTATTATTCTGCATATTTGGATTTAAAAAAAATCATATACACAAAATAGAAAATCCATCAAGCCCCATCAATTATGTTTCGTAACATTCAACTTCCAGGTAGTGGCCTCATCAAGAACAGAGCAGTAGCACCAGAATAACTTGAAAAAGGCAGTCTCAGCAAAAGGGAACTGTCTTTGCTGATCTTCCAGGTAGATACTTATTTCAGCTACAAGTAGACATATGCTCCCATGGAGAAAATGACAGAAAGGGGAAAAGGCAAGATTTACAGTTCAGGATTAGATTTTAGTTCCTTCTTTAGCTTTGGAAAGAGGAGGGAAAAATAAAAAAGCCAGAAGAGCTGTAAGTTTTCTTGTACCTCTTTTCTTCCCCTCCAATTAATTTATTCCTTTGATTTCTTTACAAAGAACTGGGGATATGCAGTACATTCAGCTAGTAAAACATCCCAAAATCATCTGCAAATATGAAACAAGCTTTATTACTGGAGGAACTCAGGCAATTTGGGTGACTGATGAAGCATGCAGATATGCAAGAGATTCAATTAGCATATATTTTCTGTGAGCTGTCTAAAAAAAAAAAAAAAATCCTTACACACTTGCATTGTTGCTTCCTGAGCTAAAGCTTTGAGAAACTGTTGGAGCTAAAAAGTCTGTTTAGATCTAGTGCTCATTTTCATGTGTGGGCTGATCTTAGTAATTTCAATTCTTTCCTTCAGAGAAAGTGAAACAGCAGCAGAACACATTCATATTAAAATACTATTAGTACACTTACACTGACTGAATTAAATTGCATCCTCGTTTTTGGGGACAGTAGCTAAGTTTAACAAAAGCTGTCAAAGCCAGATGTCAGGGTGCTGCCTTTTTAATGCACCTAAAGTTAAGCATCAGGTTTTCTTGATAAACATCTTCAATAAATCAAATATTTTCCAAGTGTCTAATTATATAATCTTTCTGGCACAGTAAGTAATGCTCATGCATGTTTGAATTCAATTGCTGTGAAGGTGAAAATGCTCCGAGCATTGCTTGTTCAGTTCCATGCAATTCACCTCTAAAAGGTAAAAAACTTAGAATATACTAGTTTAGCTGAGAACATGTTTTATACATCTGAGGCTCTGTATAGGCTGTATTATTCAACCAACACTTTGAATTTTATTGCATTTCCCATTCATGAAGCCTAAGGTGTTGGAGTTACGGTACTGAGCCAAGCTTCATCCTGTATTATCTTTATTGCATTCTACTGGAAGGTGTGAAAGAAGCAGAAAGGTTTTTAACAAAAACACTGCTCCAACCACAAGGCTTTTGTTTACTACTTTTATTTTCTGCTTAGAATCCCAAGTATTACAGGTCAGAAGGAAAAGCACCAAACTGCTCCACATGAGTACCTGAGCCAAGACTAAAGGCAAACATTGCTCACAACACCCATCAGCGTGCTTGCACAACAGCAGTACAGCTAACACAACACACAGCAGCACTGGCAAGTGGCACTTCTTGTGAATTACAACCATTGGTATCAATGCAAGCACGTTGGAATACCATACAAAAATATACAGAAGAGTTTCTTTAGCAGGGGGTTTGCTATACAATGTACTTAAAGTCATGCACACTCAGGTAAAAAAATAAAGACAAATAGAAAAAACTGAAATACACAACTGCAGCCAGGGAAACCACCAAACAGAACAGGAACATCCCAGAGTAGCTCCCAATCAAGTTGCCCTCGACTACAACAAAAAAGTATCTAAATGCAGTTTTTACAGACTATGAGATTTCATCTTTCAGCAATTACAATGTTATCTGAAAATACCTCTTCTCCAAGGTTTTCTCAGCATCTCACAAGACAAGGACTGTGCCAAGTTTATGATACATGGCATGATCTGTAAGAACTTAGTTATAAACATTTTTTATGAACACAGTAATTTGCTGTAGCGTTAATCAAACATTTATAGATAAGACCCTGCCAACATCTCTAAAAACCTGTAAATATTAACAGTGAGTTCCATGTACACCATCAGATTTACAGTGGCTGAAAAGAAACTGAACTGAAGAACTGGAAACAGAGGAGGAGTTAAAAACTTCTAAGAGATTGCTCTAGAAGTGGTAAGATTTTTCCCAAAATTACATGTTTTCTTCAAAGTTTTAAGTCCTTTTACAACCAACAAATCCTTCCCTCCCCACTAATCACCCAAACCAGGTATTTTGGCCGACATTATTCTGTCTTTGTGCTTGAAAAAAAAGACTAAAAGGTCAGTGGGGAATCACAGAGTTTTTGTCGAGTTATCATCATACACAAAGGCCTTGAAGGTAATTCTACCTTCTCAGTGGTTTCAATACTAGAATATTCCAGTGGCTAGAAAATCACCACTGGCTAGGATTGCTGGAACATCATCACAAAACAAACAGTGAGGTGACTGGAATGAGTTTTACAAGTCCTAAGCCAGCACACTGAAGGAAGCAGCAGGGAAGACACAAAGACTGTGTGTGCTGTGTTGTGCCACAGCAGCAGCAGCAGCAGCAGCAGCACTGTGGCACCCAGACTGAAGTTGGTGCTCAGTGAAAGGGAAGTTTTTTGTAACCTTGCTGTTTATTGCACCAAGCCAGCTCTGTGACCAGCTGATGTGCAGTCACTGGTGTGCATGTCTAAATACCCACAGAACAACAGTGAGCTCTGAGATGGCATCACTTTCCAAGGTTCAGTGCTATGTGATGCTAATGCGGGAGGGGAGGAAGACAGAATTTGAGGGGGGTTTGTTCAAAACAAAGAATCCTCTAGAGACAAATAAGGAAAGCCAGCACTGGCTTTTCCTGAGCTCTTTGTATTAAAAAATATACATGAGAAATTCTTCTACTACATTAAAACAAGATTTTAAGTATTTCTAGTTTTCTTTGATGAATTGGGGAAAAAAAAGTATATTTTTTTTCCTCAAAAAAAAGGGAACCTACATGTGAATTTTCAGGGATTTACGTATTTTTCCTAAAAAGTAAAATTTAGTATTCAAAACTTCTGGAGCCTTAACACAAACAATCAATCCTGCCTCTGTCCAGTTTTCTTCTCACACTTGTGAAGATTTTGCTATTCAATGGCTTAAATACAGTATTTCGCTGAAACTGCAATTAAGAGGATTCTTTTTTTTCTGAGGACTAAAGATCAAACTGTTTAAAAATAATTTGACACACGGACTTCAAAGCTGAGACAGATATCTGCCACAAGTTTTCCTTCCTCATTTTTCTTTTGGTCACAACAGAAAGGCTTGAAAAAATCAGGTCAGCTAAAGCTTTCTGACTTTGGTTGGTAGGATTTCAAATAAAAATAGGCTGTACTTGTCATAAACCTTCAATTTTTTAAGTGTAAAATGGGGTCAAAATTTCTTAAAGCATTTTCCCCAAATCAAGTTTCAGTATGATCCACACAAATATTTTTGGTCAACTTCAAAATTCAAATATAAGGCTATGGAAGTCCACAGGCTACAGTTAGAGCGTATTCATCTACTGGTTTAAGGCACAGTATATTTATTATTTTTTCTCTCTCTAGAAAGCTACAAGTTTAAAGTCACAGTGAGGAATTTCACATTTCAGTTTTGGTCTGGCACTCTAACTAAATGTGTCCTGTCTGCTACCTGTAGACTTCTGTAAAGTATCCCAACTGTCAGGTGCTGCTGTCTCAAATCCTGTGTCCAAACCCAGAGTAAAGTAGGTGGAAAATACTGAAGCCTGAATTGATCCCAAAACACTGCACTTAGCCTTCTGTAAAAATAAACATCAACACACTTGCACATTTGATACTTAGATATACCCTGAAATTATTTAAGTTGGAGGGGGAAAATAGTCTTGGCTGGTATTTTAACCAACATAAGGAGTCTGCAGGACACAGCTGCTGCACTTCCTCCCAGCTCAGTCCCAGCTCCCACTGTTCTGGGAGCATCCTGCTTGGCACTGCAGGGCAGGGACACTGCAAACCAAAGGGAGCTGCACGTGGAGGGGGACCCACAATGATCTCCCACAAATAACAAACATGATGATCTTCACCACTCTTGGTTTTAGAGACGAACTCAGCTCTGACATCACACATTTCTACACAACCCAGAGCACAGCCTGCCAATAACTGTACAGGGGCCATGCTTACAAGGTTTGTTTATGACAGCATAAGTAGCAAAATCTACTTTTAACAATGCAGAAAGAAACCTTAAATCTTAATAAAATTAAAGTCAAAATATCACAGCTCAGGTTTTCATCCTACAAGGCAATAAGCACATATTTGAGGCAGTTATGTGCTTAGACACCTGAAAAATTGAGGGCTGGGCAGATTTGCTTAAGTAAGAGCCATGGAATTTTCTCTCTATAAATGCTTAAAAATCATTTTTAAAAGCAGCAGTGTCTATTAACAAGACAAAGACTTTTTACTTGAGTTTGAGGATAGATGAGCTGATTAAAAGCTCAACACATTCTTCCATAAATAAAAACACACATCAGAAAGTATAGTCTTTTCAAAATTTAAAGACTATGAATTCTAATATTCTAGTTTTAAGTTCTGGCTTTAAAAAAAAAGGTATAAATTGTACTTTAAAATAAAAAATGGATTCATTTTGTATTGTTCTTCATTGTCACACATTTCCTAGAGGCTATACAACAGCAGTATGTAGCTTTGGTGACAAAAAGATGTCTCCCCTAAAGGAACAGTGGTGAAAATTGTATATTCTACAGTACAGTGCTAAATGGTTACAAAAGCTAGACTGATCATCTCCCAGGAAAAAACAGAGATGCAAAAAGTCACTGTAAATTAAGTGAGAAACATTTTCCATTAAAACATTAAATGGAAAATAAGCATTAAGAATAGAGTCTACTTTACAACCAACAATTTTCTAGTAGCTTAGTGAGTTAGAACAGCAGCACAATTCTGGACAGACTCTACAACCACTTCCAAAAACATTTTCATCGCTCAGAGTATTCAAGGTCAGTAAATGGCTGGTTTTATGTCAGTATAAATACAACAGAAGTCTAAAGACACACAACCCTGCATTGAAATAAACTTGATTCAAATGAAAGTTTCTCAAATGTTTACATTTATTAATGGCTATATAATGGACTTTATTCTGTGCTGTCAGATGTATCAAATTTATCAGATTTCAGAAAAACACGAAGTGAGTTCATCACTTGTTACTGGCAAACACATGGAAAATGAGACGTATCAAATACTGACATATGCAATGCTTTTAAGTTAAATGTCAATACATTTTATTAATCACTGACTTTAAAGTTAGCCCAATTAGGTTATAGGTGAAAAATTCACTTAGATATACCAGCAGTCTCTATGCCTTCCACAATGTATTGCTACTGCACTGCTTGAGGTTTTGTCATTATTCGTCTATTGGTTTTGAAACGTAGCAAATTAATATTAAGGAATGATTTGCTACATGAATTAGCTCACTCAAAACCAAAATCAGGGCAGAACTCTAAATATCAGAAATAACAGTAACTTAAATTCCAGTTACTGCAGACTTCTTGGAAATAAAACATACAAAGAAACCTCCCACCAAAACCCCCCAAACCAATCCTCTTTCAACAGGATGCTGAAATGTGACCCACTGCAACCAACTTTTAAATCACAACTGAAAAGATTAGCTTTGGACAAGATTAATTCACACAGTTCCAAGGTACATTTGATAATTGCAGTGAAGATGTGAGTTTTTCCTTATCAGACACAGAGAGACTTTCTATGAAGTGTTAGCTACACGTGTCATTGCAGCAGGATGAGACTGTGAGGAACACGTTTGATGACATCAAGCAGAAAAGATTACAGACTTCAAGAGTAATTTCAGGGTATGCAGCTATCATTAAAGGCTTCTCATTAAATCTCTCCCTCTCAAAGAAAGATTCTGCTGCACCAAAAATTAGTGGCATTTAGTATTTCGAGTTCTTACCCTGTTCCCTCATTCTGTTTCTGATAATTTATTAAAAAAAAAAAAAATTAGATCCACATAAATAGTTCTTATTTTGAATGCATCCTGAGGTCTAAACCCTTAAAATTCCTGCCTTGATCTCCTCCCACATAGTCTAGATAATCTGAAATTTGAAGAATAAACTGGAATGTTAATGTAATTAAAGGTAGTAACAGACATTAATGTTTTTGCCAAAAGCTATTTTTTTAAATGCAGCACACTCATAATAAAGGATATTTCAGTAATATTTACATCTCCTTAAATATGCAATTAAAAGTATATATATATTGGGTTATCCTATGTTTCTGCTGAAATGATAACTGTGAACAGTGGCAGAACTATAGATTTAACAGAAGCTTCTTGTCCAAAAGTAACCACAAACAACCATATATTACCTGAAAAACAACCTCAGACTGTTACAAAATCAAGTCCTTTTCAGAATGACAAGCTGGATAATTCATCCTCTTTTAGAATGGGATGAATTCTAAGACTTGTTCTAATCCTATTACCATCCATTGAGTATATGGCAAATCTAATTGGGATTAGACTCTTAATCTGCCAAACAGCTGAAGTTGTCCAGTCCATGATCACTGCACAATCCACATGCATATCCCTGACAACAGTTTAAATCTATTAAATGGCACACAATGCACTTAAATTCAAAACAGGAGTAAGACTTCCCCCCTTTCCCCAGTAAAGGTAAACTATCTCTGAGAGGAGGGAGTGTTGAGGGAGATGTGAAAAACTCTTGTCACCTGGGATCTCAGACTCGGGATTATACCTACTCCGGTCTCCAGCTTGAAAAATCAGGCAGGAATAGACACAAGATACTGGAATGCACTTTATGAAGAGTGCTAACAATCATCAATAGAACTCCAGCTAGAAAAATAATGACATGAAAAAAAAATGGTGTTATCCTATGCTGTTGTAATTCAGTAGGTTTCACTTTATGGCATATTTTGAAAGCTGTGAAAGACACCAACTAATGAGTCTGTTTCACTTCCAACAGTTCCAGCAAATGGAACAAAGAGCCTGTTAAGGTGGCAAAACAGAATCAGAAGTAAAATAGAGTAATAAGCCAAATGGACCACGAAAGTCCAGGAAAACTATCTTCCACAGAAATCAGACCCTGCACATTTCCCAGCCCTTATGCAGTTCTGCCACCATCTTTCACTCACAGCCATTTGCAAATACAACAGCTCTATTCTTCTATGTCTGAACTGCAGTTTCTAGTTAAACCAACTGGTGCATTTAGCTACAAGTCACACAAATGATCTTATATACATATACTGTAGCATACATTTGATTAGAAAGTATCAAGATATGATCTATTCAAATAACTCTGCTGATTTATGAACACGATATATAATCTAACCTTCTTTTTTAAAAAGGTTAAGACTAGAATACCAGCACACAGATTACTGATAACAGTGACAGTGGCTTGGCTAACTACAATACCCTTACTCAGTCACAGCACTTTTTAATGACTTACTAATAACTTGAACTGCTGACTTGGATATAAGCAAAAAAAACACACATGGCTTTCTTCACGTTTGTCCTTCATTTTGGAAAGTCACTGTGTGAATGGATTCTTTCCAGCCAGCTCAAAGGAACTGACCCTAACAACACGTTAGAAATAACTGAGGCACTTTAGGCAAGATTATTAAGATATGATGGAATTAATGGGTCAGGCTGTCTGTACTACTGTATCAAGAGAATACTGGATTGACTGTGAGCAGCAGATTTCCTCTTGGTATTCCTATAAGATGACTGAGCTGGTCTAGTATTTCCAGATGAAGGTAACAGGTATCTCAGACACAGCAGAGACAGCTAGCACAGAAGCAGTAGTAAGCTCATCTCTACACAGAATCAATACATCATTTAAACCTAAGGACTGCTGAGATTTCTTCTGTTGGCAAAACAGAAGAAACAAATGTGCCCAGGGGAGAGAATTCCTTACACATAGCTATTGTAGGCTTTATTATAAATGGCAGTCACTGTAGCATCTAGGCACTAAGATAAAATTTATACAGAGCTAATAATTATGGTCAGTATTTCCCACTATCACTGAGTTTGCCCACATGCAGAAGTTAGCACTGTATGGCAGGACAGGAGTTTGCAGGGTTGTAACTATTCCATATTCATTCTATGTATTGGCATTTATTAGGAGATGGTTGATTCTCTGTTTACAACAGGAAAAAAGCCTGCCTTGTCTACTTAGAAAGAGTGCAGCAACGGCACTGTTAATTCACACCATATCTCAGTGTTTGCTAGCTTCTACATATGGGCAAAGTCTGAGGATTAATTTCAAAATTTCAGAGAAAACTGACAATGTTTTAAAACAACATTACAGCAAATTGTTTACGAATCTGCTGGTATCCTTCCTGAATAGAAAGCTACATAGAATACTGTTGTCTTCTCACTCTCACAAAAAGTAAAATGTGTAAGACTTGCAATAATCTCACAAATGTTCAACTCACACTGATTGAACAAATGATTTGATAGAAGTAACAGTTCTATATAAGCAGTACATTCTAGTTTGTCTAGACACAAATGTGGCAGGCTTTGGATGTAACATAAAATAATTCAAAGTATACTTGGCTGTGTGGTTTTTGTGATAGTCACAGTGTGCTTGAAATGCATTGAGTTCTAACCAGCATACTTTAGACCTGCAAGAGATGCAAGTTCAGAACACAGACACTGCATGGCACAGTGAGTAAAAAAGGTCTGTTTTCACAAAGCAGTACAGTGAAATACCAAAGTGTCTACAAGGCAGAGTATTGAGATGTTGCACTGATATGAGTCATGTGCTTACATACAGTTAAATCACTCTATTTTCAGATACATGAAATAAACACCAGGAAAGGTTTTCTAAGCAACATGAATAAAAATCATGAATTTTTTATGAAGTATTCACAGTTCTGTCCTCTTTCCCACATAATGTAAACTACTGATTATATTAATTTAGGCATTTCTGTGTTGCAATTTTTCCCATCTCCAGTGTTAAGTTTCTAGGGTGCATTGTCCTATGTATGTCCTATATAGAATGAACATTACACAAAACAGCACAGCACATGTAGAAGAAGAGAAAAGGTTACAAAGTGTGGGACTCTGTATAAATGCATTCGTCCAAAGGCCAGCACTGCAACAGACAAAGGGAGTGGAACTTTGGCTGCAATCTTCAAGAGTTTACTGCAAGAATACAAAGAAAAAAAATATCATTTTGTAGCCAGATATGCAGAAAGTATGCAAATGCTATATTTCACTTTCATTTGCAAAATAATTTACATTTCAAGGCTTTGTTAATCTTTAAAACTGAACAACTAGGTCTAATAGGCCATAAAATTGATGCATAAGCAAGAAAAATTATTCAAAAAGGTTAAAGTCATTAAAGTACTATATTAATTTAGAAATTTGTTCTCTGTAACATAGGAAGACAATGGTTTAGATCACTTGAGGTAACAGGTACTGGTCAAGAGAATAAATGGCATTCCTTATTACTGACTGTCATTCATGAGGCATTGACTAATTTCATATCGCAACAAGAAAAATTCTGACAACAAAACAAAGTTCTCAGAACTTCTTAAACCAGTAGAGAACACATTATATTTCTACTCCTATAAGGGGAGCTATAAGAACATCACTTGAATCCTTTACAATTCCCTTTTCCTTGTAACTGTCTGACAATAATTGCTCAACACATTTGTTTTTTGTGACCCTTGAAAGGATTCAATAAATCCTGAGTTAAAAAGTCACATTTCAAGAAGTTGCTATGCAGCCAATTGCTCAGATAGCACATACTTTACTTATTTCCAGGTGGAAAATACAGGGGATTTTTTTCCTCTTAGCTGAACTAGAGGTGCTTTGCACACATCTTAGCTCATCTTTTAGACTTAACCATATGAGTTCATGAATACAGAGGCTGAACAATTACAGCATAAATTAAGTTTTCTCACACAAACGATAATTCACGAAGAAGCAGGAAAGCAAAACTAGAGATTGGGCTACAGTACCTTGATTTCACTTCAGAAGTACTTGAATTCATTAGAATTTCTAAAATGCATACGAGGATAATAGCTGTGGATCTACAGGGATCAGGATCAAGTCTAACATTGTACCTGCAAAGAAATGGTTTAAAAAGCACATCACTTCTAGACTAGGCCGCCAAATAAATATCCATGTGCTGATGACAAAAAAAATACATGAAATCTATATGGCATCCTGGCCTGATTTTAAATCCTTTCTGAAACATTACTTTTTTCAACAAATCACTGGTTCATTTAACACCTATTTACACCACAATACAAACCAGATAGGATAGAGAAAGCAATAATAATTAACAGAAGTTCTTAAAACTGTAAGGTAACTAACAGTGTAAAGAATCAAACATTTATAATTTTTATTATCTTCAAAGGTTCCTGTTACTTTCTTCCACCTTAGTGTCAATTTAAGAATTTACCTGAGATTTTTTAACCAATAAATTAAAGATGGCAGGTTGAGCAGCACAATCCACGTGAATAAATTAAGGATTGTAATGTGCATCTTAAGACTGTTAACAGCTTCAGCAAGTGTTTTACTGTTGGAAGGAGACTGTGTTGCTTCTGGAATGCTGTCCACTGAACTCTGAGCTTTGACTGTGTGTGTACTGGAGTTCTGTGAAGTTGCTTTTGAGTGGCTTGAATCCTGGAAATGAAAGACAGAAGTCACAAAAATGTGCTCGTGGCTTTTAACCCACGCTGGGGAAAGGGGAGGGGAAAAACATCCTAACAGTATCACACCAGCTGTGTTTGAGGCAGAAAATCTGCAATTTATGCCTCAAAAAGCCACCAAAAGCAAAGTTCAACAGTTCAATTTTAAAGTATCTAAATTTAAGCAGAAATTTCTCACACACTAATAGTTTATATGTCTGTGGAAGAAAAGAATGGAGAGTGTAGATGCCCTGACACCAGTGAAATGAAAAGGAGCTCCTGGAAGGGGGAAGTACAAAATAAAAGGAGTAATAAAGCATGGGGGTGAAAAATCACAGATGATCATTCACAGAAAAGATATAGGAAGTAATGCAACTGGGAGTGAAACGTTACCTGCAGGAATAAACAGCAAAGATAAATCAATGAGGTGGCAGATACTAACTTCCAATCAGAAGTTGGAAGGGGGTCAGAAAAAATCCCCACAAATGAAAGAAAAATTATATAGAGATGAAAGGAGACAATTTTCAACTAAACATGCGAAAAATCCACTCAAAGAAACCCAAAGAAAACTTTCAACAACTTTTTCTATCAGATTACTTTGTTCTATGTTTGCAAAAAAGAGCAGGTAGTTATCATAAGCTGTTATCCACATCTGCTTGCATCTTTGATCCTATCCTTTAAAGTAACCCAGAAATGAAGTTCACACTGCATGCAACCAAGAACTTCTTCACTGTTTTAAACAGCTCCCTGTTTATTCTCAGTCCATATTCATCTAAAACATCCTAATTGTCATCTCTGGACTAAAAAAAACCTTAAACTCCACATACTGCCTCTCTAGAAAAAAAACAGTTTTACCTGTACAGGTTATTACCTAGAATTTGATTTCTTTTTAAAGATAAGCCATGCATAAGCAAATACAAAAATTTAGATGAACCCTTTTATTCTGTGTGTATTCAGAGAGGGAGTTTTCTTCTTAGATGACAAGTTCACATTGCAGAAACTTCAAACAGCAGTCATGTGTGGTGGAGCAGGCTGCTCATGGCCTGGCTGTTCTTTCACATCATACATGCAGCAAGTGAACTACAGCTACCCAGCCACTGCAGCACAAGGTACCTAAGAGTACCAAGGCAGAAGTTTGCCAGACAAATTTTGGCCACAGTTTGGAACAGAAGCAGGAAACAGACTCACCCTGTTGTGCATATTTTGCTCTGCTCTTACAGTCATGTGCAGTTTTACAACCTGTAAGACAAGCAATTGCTTGTTTAGTAAGGATTCTTCACACAAAAGCTGTAGTGTAGGAAAAGAAATTGAGAACAACTTCCTCTTCAAGGAAGCTATTAGTCTTTGTTTTTATAATATTGCCTAGCTGTAAGTTAAAATTTTCAATTATCTGCATTGCTGTGGTGGGCACATGGGACCACACAATTGTTTCTAAGAAGTATTAACAAATAAAGAAGAAAAATTCTACAAATTACAAGATTATGACACTGATAAGTTAGAAACACCTATTTCAAGTATGATAATAATAACGTTTGTTTTATGTATGAAAAAGGGTAATTTGGATTTCTGCTTTTAACTTGGGGTTAATTCAAAGCACCTACAATTTTAAATTCAGTTACAAATACAAAATGTTTAGCCTTTCAGTACCTTGAACAAGTATTGAAGATAAATAATGAGTACAGCAAATGCACCACAAGTGGTCCAGCTAACCAAAGCAAGAGATATCATCCCACAGAGTCTTCTGGGTGTTATCAACTTATCTTTTTGAAGTTCAGTAGGTCTGAAAAAAAAAAAAAAAAACCAGAAACAAAACTCCTGTTGTACTTCTTCCCAGACATCAATTTCTGCTTGCTTTCAAACCCAGATGTCTAAAATCATGGATAAATTCAATCTGCCCAGAATTCAATCATGCCCAAGCATTCACACAGATGCAAACAAACAAAAAAACCCCAATTGTCAGGGTCAAAGTCATCTAGAAGAGCATAATTATATAGCATCACGTTGTTTTACCTAATCAGAGTTAACCATAATGAAGAGAAGAGTCTCAGAGATGTAGAGAAAAATACTCCACTCCAGTAGGCAATGCCTGTCCCAAAAAGAAATAGAATCAGGGACACAAGGGGGAACCATGCATCCTGACTACTCAGTACAGCAGCATCCACCTCTGGTAGTGACAGTGATTCCCATATCTCTCTAAACCAGTTAAACCTGCCAAAAACATGAAAGCAGTATTATTTATCACTTCCAATTGCTCTTACAGTTAGAGATCTATCAACTATTCCTTCTATTACAGTCTTTCAAGCAAAATAACAGTCAGGTGTTTACAGTGACTACAGATAAAATAATATTCCTCCCCAGCAACAGTTTCAGCAAAACTTCTTGTTTTGGGACATGCTTTAAACAAATAAATGATGCAAACTCACCCCTGCAGAAACACAACAATGCTTATAAGAGGTTCTACTTTGTAGGGCTTTGCTGTCCTAACGAGCTCGAGGGAGAAGTCTGAACACTGGCCTAGAATCAAGAACAGAGAGCATCTGTAGTTACTGTCACGTCATGAACTTAAACATCATCCACAACAAAATGTCAATCCAGACAATGCTGAGTTGACTTGAAAACAAGATAAGCATGTCTTGTAAGAGTACTGCAAGGCTGAATACTTCACCACCAAGGCCCTTCTCCACTGGCTCACCCACATTAAGGTAATACAGCACATGAGCTTCTAGAGACACTATGGAGTTTGTTACAAACACCCCTTGAATTCTCATAAAAACACATTTTGTCTGAAGACATGGCTCAAAGCTGTTTTGCAAATCTCATCTTCCTGCAAGAAATAGTGTTTTCTGCACATGAACAATGTATTTTAAAACTTTTACGTGTATTTTTAAGTAGACTTCTGGTAATTCTAAACTACTGTGCAACACCAATATTTCACAGAGAAGGGACTGCAGTTTAAAATAATAAGGAGATATTTTGCTACGACACAGCCCTAAAGAACTACCAGCCAAGAAAAAAATAAAAATGAAGAGCAGAGATCCAAGTACTTCCATAATTGAATGATATTTAGCTTAAAAAATTCACATCTAGCTAGTCTTTGATCAGCAAATTCAATAAGCAACTTCTCTAAAAACATTTGTGACAGAGAAAAATATGCAGATTTATAGAAAGCTACCTGTTGATCTCAATGTGCTCAGTTGTCCTCCATAAGTAAGAAGAATATTAGAAACAATATAGACTGGAAAAGCACCAGCATGGAACCTTACTATCTGAAAGACAAGGATAAAGAAATAACTCCACTTCTATCTATAAAAATGTATTTAAAAAACACATACACAAGTATTACCAGGAAGCCGGAATGATAATGAGATTAGAAAATCTTTCTTAAAAGATTCAGTTTCTCATTTGAATGCATATTTGATAATCTCCAATAGTAATTAATGTTATAGATGGGAAATACTAGATCTCTTATAAGCAGCTAATGAAACAGGTTTGGATAAATGATCAAATTAGAAACAAATGGGGTTTTTTTCCAGTCAAGACAAGTATGAAAAAAATCAAGTATCACATCTCAGTAAAGTAAGTTTAAAGGCTACTTTCCAAGCAAAATCTGCACAGTTATATATGCTTTTAGGCAAAGAACTTTTGGAAGCAATTATATGCATTCATTAATTGGCTTCCACTCTCCCAAATCATGATTAATATACCAATACCCTATAAATCCTCATAAAATAACAACAAAATAAAGAATCCTTGCTATAAATGCATACACTCACATAGAGAACCTTGCCAGTTTTATTCCAGCACTACACTGAGGTGCTTGCAAATTAATTACTCTTTAGATTCAGAGAACTGCAGATGGCCAGCCTATTTTTACTGATCCCCATATTTTCAATGTAATCTTCATTGATAACCAGAGAAGATTTGCTGAAAAGGAGCATATGGACCTACTTAGACTTTTTCCCCAAACTTAATTGATGCCAAATGTATTTTGAAGTTTTAACACCACTGACTCATCAGGCAAAAAAGTTACTGTGACCCACAGATATTGAGCTCAGCACAAAGCCACGTGCTCCTCATTTACAGCAGCTCTTCAGAGCTAGAGAGCTTTTCTGCTCCTCCAAGGACCAGGGCCTGACATTCACCCGGGAGGGATCCTTGCCAAGGGACAAGGTTACAAAATGATCACTGAATAGTGCTCCTCTTGGCATCAAGCAGGAACCTGAAGTGCCACAGTAAGGAAGGGAGGAAGGAAAAATTTCTATAGATGCTACTGACATAAAAAACACAATTTAGTATTAGGTTTTCTTACTTGCCCAAGAACCTGCAGAAGTGAGGTCTTCACAATTACCTTGAAAAAAAAAATGTTATTTCATACAATGGTAAGCGTAAGTACAAAATACTTTAATTTTTAAGAAGAAAACTTAACTTTTAGAATACAGCAATCCCACAGCTAAAATGCACAACTTACAACTGAGAATTAAAAACAAATGCTTTAAAGTTTTAAAGTCTAACGTTCAGAACTAACCCAGCTGTTACAAAATACTTGTAACACATACTACATGTCAAAAAGGCCAAACAGCCCACCTTTAGACTTGCTTAGTATTTATTTAGATTAATTAGCTATGGTTTAAAAGACTGAATTCTGCAAAAATTATCCAGCAATGCCAACTAGCTATAAAATAAAACTGTTTTACTCACTTCATACTGACAGTCTGGGGAAGAGTAGATGTGTAACTCTGGAAGGCTGCTGTCATTGTGAGGCTGAGCAATGTGCAGTTTGGCAGAAATCTCAGCAAGAGATGGAACTCTGAAACAGCAACTTACATGGTCACTGCTGTCCTTATAACCAAGCAGAGAAAGCAAACATGCCTCAGTCTTCAACAAGTGCACACAAAGCAGATCTACCACACCAAGTGTCACCACAAGCTGTGAGCAAACTGGTGTAAGGAACTTGTTTATCCTGTCACAAAGAACTGTGTAACATCCTCACTTCCCTCTCCTCTGGACTATCGAGGGACTGGGCACTAAGGAAAGCAGACAAGTTCAGTGAACACACTGCCTCACAGAGCATGCAAATATGCTGAGTGCCAGGAATGGGAAGAACAGATCTTCAAGAATATAATTCAGTCTCCTGCAAGTATCGTGGTGCTGGGAAACACAGGAGTTTGGAAATTGTGTGGCATCCTTAAGCCTTCTAAAATAAACTAGAAATAGTTTTCCTACCATCTAAAATACAGTCAACTTCCTAAGTGACAAATATCATTCAAGCTGTATCATTTGATTTTGGCAGGACTGTGCTGCTGAAGCAAACATAGGGATGCTGTGTAATCCAAACCCTGGCTTCTGGAAGCCAGCAGCCACTGTTCTGTACTCATGAGGGGGTCAATGATTATCCTGAGAATTTCAGACCAACATATCTTTTTTAAGGCTTCTTTTTCAAGAAAATTAGTGAGAACCAGTAAGCAAATGATTAGTAGGTATTCTTATTCTAAGAAAAGTCAAAACAACTTTGTCAATAAGGGCAGAAAGGTAAATGGGGAAAAGATGCAGAAGTCAAACACTCAAGACTGGAGAAACTACCTCACATCAGAAATATTACCACAACAAGATGAAAATATTCTTCAGAAAACATATCAAGAAGTTATTAACTGTAAAGTCCTTACTTCGCTACAGTTATTGAGTCTTCATATGACCAGGGGATATGAAGTCTGTAAACACTAGGTTTTCTTTCTGAAATGGAACAGCATTAAAAAATATAAACTTAATTAAGAACCAGATGTGCCAACTGTGTCTAAAAACTACAGGGGCAGTAAAACAAAGGTGGCACACAGATCACTACACAGAATCACTGGGCTTGCAGTTCCATTGCAGTTGTCATTGCAATGCAGATCAGAGCAGTTAGCAGCAAACAGAAAATGACATTTTTAAACTCAGGCTGTTATAGGACAAGACAGTGAGACATCAATCTTTAAAGGAAGAACGGTTATGAGAAGTTTTGCTTTTCAATCCGAAACAAAACCTCAGTCCAATAAAATCCATCACTTTCTTATTTTGAAACAGGGTCCTTTAGCAACCCATCCTCTTAAAGCTTATGTAGCTCAACATTCAAATTTGAGTCCTGTTATCAGCAAATAAAAATCCTAGCCAAATATGCTTTTCTCAAGAAACACTTTCAATATAAGACAGAATCCTGATGGAAATTCAACTTCCCTTTGCTGGGAAGTAAGAAAAACAAACTTTAAAGGACTAATTCCTCATTCTTGTTGATCCATCCTTCTTAAAGTGGGAAGTGAGAGACATTAGCAGACATTTGAACAGATTATAACAGTATTGCCTAAACTCCACTGCATGAGAAGACTTTAGTTTCTACAGATTTTCAACAATTTGTTTTATAAATTTGTACTTTAGAAGACTTGTATTTACCTTTGAGAGACTGGCAGTGGCTGTCTATATAAATTTTGAAAGCTTGATATATCTAGAACACAAAAAAATAGAAGTCACTCACTTTTCTGCAGACAGTGGTTACATCCCCTTAAAAATTTAAGTAACATTCTTACTTGGCTGAAGTGCTGGAGCTGTACATTGTAAAGTAATCCAGTTGAATTCAATAGAATTTTACTTGAAGAAAGCCCTGTAAAGGATGTTGTATTTTCACTTATTAGATAAAATTATCTGAGAACTCACTACCTTTAAACTATTTCTTTCCAGGAGAATTACGTATCTCATATCTGTTAGTTAAACCCTCACATTTCTTATTTCTTTGTTACTAATAAAAGCAGTGTTAGCTTTAGTGAAAAACAACCCCCAAAAACCTCCTGACCTGACATTTTTAGGCAAATTTATTATCCAAAGGTTAGTTATATTAGCTTTCAATTTTTTTCCAAAAGCAATATTCTATACTTACCAAGTGAAAAAAGATGTGTTACAGGGAGCTGTACCGTTCTGGAATCCTCTTTGAAGAATTCACAGCCCAAAGTATACTGCAAGTGAGGATATTAAAAACAGACCTAAACCAAGTCTGAACAAGACTAGAAAGCCTTTGTACTTGCCAAATTACACTTCCCAAGTGATCTCTCCTCTATCTTTGCTTACCCTGAACATTGTGCATTACTAATTTCACTGCAAGATGCCTGTGTCACAACTGTCTGAAGATACACTCAGAGAAGAACATCACACTCGTGTTGTGAGTAATTTCTTGGATCATGGATTATTATACTACAGACACTGTATTTGTGTCACAGAAAGCAATGTCAGATCTGATTAGACTGGAAATTCCAGTTCAGTATTCTGCCATTTCCAGGACTAACTGGAAAGGTCTGCCAGATCCAGATGGGTAACACACTAAGCCTTCAAATGTCCCTCTTACTGGGACCCTGAGAGTCCTTGATGCAAAGATATCCACCTCACTTGTGAGATGCAAACTCTGCACAACTCTGTCTACTACATCATTTGTGGTTTAAGAGCTTGCAGAGCTATCTGACCTATGCTTCCCAGAATCCAGGTGTGGTGCCTTCAATTATCTATATTCTCTGCTACCCTGGGTAAGAGAAATGACTGTTCAAAAGTATAAACATTCAGGAAAACAATCCGAGTATTAAGAAAAACAATGAAGATTACCACTAGACTCTCCAACAAGAACTCTAAGAACTGATTTGAGACGTGTGGCTTTGTATATGTTTCAAGTGCTGTTCATGCCTCGTTGTTTGGTATTTTATCAAAGTGTTTCTGAGCTTACAGAAGCTAACAAAAGCTACTTCCAAATCACACTACAATGTGGGTCTACAGTTTCTCAAAGCAACTTAGCACTTATTTCATATATTTCCTTTTCCTCCTGTCATAGCACCTGAAAGTTATGCCTACACTAAGCAAACAATTTCTGAATGTTGTATTTTTCTTTTTACCTTATTGCCAACTGCAGGTGGTACCTGAATGACAATGTGGGACAAAGAAGGATAGTCCAGAAGTTTCAGCATTACAACCTTAAAAAGGGAGGAAAAAAGAGAAAGAAAGAAAGAAAGAAAGGAAAAGTCATTACTGAACACGCCCCTTAGCTCCCCCCTTGCCAGTTCCCAGTTGTGCACATTTTGTACCCTCCTCCTGGGGAATACAATCTGTTCCAATGCTCCAAACAGAACAGCTCCTTCCCCACGACTTGCAACCACCCCCTGAAGCACCTCTCTCTCCTCCAAATCAGGTACACATTTACCTTGGTGGTTGGAAGTAACTCAGCTCTCCAGGATAAATCAGCAGCTTCCAGGCTGTAAAAATTCATGCACAGTGAAGGATGAGCATATTTATTATGCAGGTCTAGCATCATTGCAGTGGATTAACAGAGCAGCTTCTCTCTCTCTCCCTCTCTTTTAAAGTGAGAAGAAATTTGGGGGTACTGCTACCACAGTAATTTATCAAACTACAGTAACTGCAGATAGTGCAAATCTTGTTTGTGCAAAACTAAGCCAAGCAAAGCTCCAACTCTCTCACACAGAAAACCTGCAGCATATATTAGCCAGGCAACTTCAGACACAAAATGAAAACTTTTCATGAGCTAAAACTGCACATGAATTGAATTATCATAAGGTTTCATTAGCATCTGTTAAATATCAAAAGCACAAATTTTCCTATGGAAATATCTAAAATATACCATATAAATACAAAATTTTGTTAGCTGTTAGAGAGTTTGCAGCAGTTCTAAAATGTGTCCACACATTGAACTGCAACACATCCATTTGGTCACTTCAAGTTTTGATTTTTTGGAATACTGCTGTTTCTTTGAATAGTGTTCATGACCTCAGGACACAGTCCACAGCAAACCCACTATTATGAGATGAGGTTTAAGTAGCAGTCCTGAACTAGGCTAACGTGCACTTCATGCTGATCAAAAGTTATACAAAGGAGTAACAGCCAACTTCTTGGCTCAGGAAAAAGTAATTGTGACATCTGGCTGTCTGATGGAAGCAAGACTCTGGCTGTACCCACTGAGATCTCAGTGATCTCAGAACAGATAAATACTCTGCTAGTTCAACTTTGGCTGGAAGCTATCCCTAATTTGAAGGGTAGATTGAATTTACTTTGAGTTTATTTTATAAATGTAAGCTAAGACAATGTTTTAAGTCTATTTTGTAATGACTGTCATAACAACCACTAAACCACCCACTCGTCTAAATACTTTTCATGACAGTAGCAACTTTAAAATAAGAAAAAAGGAGATGCTTTAATCCACTCTTTTGAAGGCTGTGTGTGACATTTGATGTCTTTTGTCATAGGATTGCAAAGGAACAGAATGACAAGAGTGGTTTGGGTTGAAAAGGACATTAAAAGCCATCTAGTTCCAACAGCTCTGCCATGGGCAGGGACAGCTTCTACCAGACCAGGTTACTCAGGACCCCAAGCTGGCCTGGAACATCTCCAGGGATGGGACATCCACAACCTCACTAGGGGAGCTGCTCCAATGCCTCACCACCCTCACAGTGAACAACTCCCCAGTATCCAATCTAAACCTGCCCTGGCAGTTTAAAGCCACTGCTCCCTGTTCTGCCACCTCAAGCCCTTGTGAAATGTCCCTCTCCAGCTCTTGCTATGAAGGTCAAAAATACAGCTCCATGAACAAGAATATCACTTATTTTAAGAAAAGATATTCTTCCCTCTTCCTGGTGATATAGAAAGCATGAATTATTTACAATAACAATTTTACTTCCCAATCCCTTCCTACCAAGGATAATTTATATGCTTTCAATTCAAACACAGTCTCACAAAACCCATTTGAACAAAGAACAGGGACTGTTCACACTCACCACATTGATGAATTAGTGTTCATGCAGCCATAAATCCAGCTACTTGTGTCCTGTAAAGTCAATACCATAAAATACTTTACCTATGTGTGATTACATTTATAAATATATTAAAAATACCGATTACTTCAAACAATGTAGGAATTAAAACTGATGATAAGTAAAGGACTGATATCATAATCTTGCAATTATAATTGCAAGGACAGAAAGGTGAAGCTTTAGAGTGGATAATGGGGGTTTCTAGGAACCATTTTAACTTCAATTTGCCACCTTTATATGAATAAATACGAGGTTAAACAAACAAGCTTCCATATTTTCTCTTTAAAAAAATCCATCTTACATATCACGTTTAATCTCTTCTAACTAAAAGAAACCTCTCAAGGTACTCATTTAAGCAGTAGAGGAATACTTTAGATATTTAATGTTCTGCTGTTCCATCCCTTGAGAATTTAAGTGTTCTGGAGCAACAGCACCAAGCTGCAGCTCTCAGACATTTGTTTTGTACCTCCCTCCTCCTCTCAAGCTGTACTAGGTCTGTGTTTGAGACATTGTAACAAGGGCAAAAGCTATCCCAAAGCACAGCTAAGACCACAACACACAGGTAAACACTGAAGGAGCCATTGAGAGGGACAATCAGAAAAGCACCGAGCACAGACAGCTGTTCCCAAAGGTGGCATGAATGCCATCTATGGCAAGGGCAGGAGTGGCAACAGGGACAGGCAGGATGAAACAGGAAAGCATCTCAATCTTCTTGCCACTAATGTAAAACACATGATTCTGAAAAGCCTATTTATCCATCTTCAGTTTGCCAAGAGATTAAATTAATTCTTGTATAAAAAACTGAAAAAACATTTAGCTGAATGTATGTGTCTCAAGCTAAAAATACAAGAAATGCACTTTATGGTGCTTCCTCTCCATAGGGGACAACTGAGATGGTGCTGTCTCCTCATCTGTTTTCCATTCACTTTCCCTGATCTCTGCAGCCTTTCAGGCTGACTTAAATTTTATTATGGGAAAGCAAACCTATAAACAGCTTTCCCAAATTAGAAGTATGGCAAAAACACAGCAGCACTAAAAGCAACTTCTTCCCTCAAAACCAGCAATACAGAACTGCACTAAAGTAAAGGACACAGTAATGTAGAGCTAACCAGAAGAGTCAGAAAGAAAACATTTGAGCTTCAGGTGGCATTGAAAGTTTCAGATCTTGAATGCTAGTGTGACATGCTAAAGCAAGTAGTACCTCTGACATGGATTAGGCTGTGATTGTAAATGGCTGGCAGCAATCTCAACAGCTGCTCATTAATGGTCTTAAAACTGCAACAAATGGAAATAAAAACCCCCACATCTTTATAAATGAACTCCAGACATTAAAGAAGTATTTTCTCACCAGCATACTATTTTCACAGTAAACATGACTGTATGATTTTCTGTGGCTTGCAAGAGGAAATGCAAAATATTTTCCATCAGAATCCTTAAAAAAAAAAAACCTCATTAGTAAAAAAAACCACCCCCCCAATAAAACAACCAAAACAAAAATAAAAACATAAAGATAAAAACACAGTGGGGGGAAAATTACTTACATTGTAAACTGAGTATGTCCATTTTGAGCCTTTGACTGTAATCCACATGAAAGCTCCTAAAAATAAACATTTTAGTATGCTGCACTGCAGGAACGATTATCCTTACATCCAAAACCTTGTATCTTACTGATCACCAAGGTCTTATCTCCTATCTATACACAGATGTAAACTGGATGTGCTTTAATCAACACTGAGGATTGCGACTGCTTACAATTACATGCAACAGTTATCATCAATTACATAGGAACCAATAAAGCCCTAGGATCCTGTTACTAAATACTAATGGCAAAATAAAAACCCCATGGCTCTTGAAACAAAATTAAGAGAACAAAACAAATAAACCAAATTATATTGGTGTAATTATAAGGTGACTGATTAATGATGAGGCAACATTAGAAACAGCCCCAGCCTTTGTTCATGTCAGCCTTTTAAGAAGGCTAATACAGAAACTTGTGCAGGAGAACATCAGCAAAGTGAATATCACACAAAAACCCAGAAGCAGTTTAAAGATATGCCTGGGGGAAAAGGGTAAGACAATAATGAAGAGATCAGAGTACAAACAATGCCAATTGTCATGCAAAGAGGTTGTATCTTTCTTCCACTCAAGGAGAGTAACAAATTCATGTCAGAAATTCAGCTAAATGTCAAGAGGTCACCACGAATAGGAAGACACAAACATGAAATCCAATTTAAACCAATTTTCCCTATTGCTAAAAACTGACCCAAGAAAAGGCAACCCTCCCAAAACATCAGTTTCACAACCTCTCTGCTCTAGTGTTTGACCACCTTCCCGGTGAAATATTTTTTCCTAATACGTAATTAGAATGTCTTTTGTTACAACACAATTTCTACTGCCAATTGTGCTATCACTGTGAACCTCTGATAAAAATCTAACTTCATCTCTCCAATTCTTCATTAGGTAGTTGAAGACAGCAACACAATCCCCCTCAGCATTCTCTTTAGGGTGAAAATCCTCAGTTCACTCAGCCTCTTTCCCCCATTTCCTATACCTCAGGAACTGTCCATTTTGCTTTGGTCTTCTGCTCCATATTCATTTCAGGAAATGCCAACACATAAATGCCTCCATGTAAGAGGGTGCCCAAAACTGGACACCACAGTGCAAGCTACATTAGTACTTCTGCAATGTCTTACATTGAGAAAATTCCTGAAATACAACGGTCTGTACTTCAGCGAAATAAAGCTGTGCCCCACAAAAGTTGTGTTTAGTCCTTAAGACTCCATGCAGTCAAAAATCTCTCACTTTTAACTCTGCATCCTTTGGAAGGAACTTTTCAAGAAAACCCTTAGTGAATGGTTCATTTCACTCTGCCATATCATGGGCAAAAGGAAGTGATTGGTGAAGTAGATCTGAATATTCAGGATTTCCATGAGTAGCACAAAACTACCACAATGGCTCTGCAATACCCATCCAATCCCTCCTGCAACCATTGGAGATAAGACTACCCTTTTGACATCCAGCAATTCCCAGTTTCTGAGATTTTCTACTGGACAACCTGATGTAAATATGACTCCTCAGATTCCAAGCTATATAAAAGTGTCAGATATTTGCACCTACCCCTGTTAACCACTTTAATACCAAAACCAAATAAAAACAGATTGCTTAGATCTAAAACCTGTACATTGTTTTAGTTTGTCTGAAGGAGAGCAAAGCGTATTCTGAAACTTTGTTAGTGAGAACATTAACCATTAACAAAGGAGTATCACTGAATCCTATTCAAAAGAAAATTGCTGCACACCTGTGAGGTCTGTAAAAGCTTCAGGATTTTCCTCAAACATCTTTGCAGGGTGTCTCACAAAGTGGTGATTCAGTACAGACATTCTCTTTTTTGGATCCTCAGTTATCTAAAACAAGAGTACATTATCAATTTTTACCAATGTGTGTGATATAAGATCACCTCATGATCACAGCTAGCAATATAGTTTTGTGGCTGCAAGGCAGGAGAGATTGTTAGAAGTCATTGACCCCTTTCTGTACTGAATGTGTTCAATACCCTGAAGTGCCATCAATAGTCAATCACTGCAATACAGAAAACCTACACATTATAAAGCCCAGCCAAAACTTTCAGGAGTTTTACATTCTCACCTACTCATAACACCAGGAAACCATTCCATTAAACTTTCTTTACAGACACACATGCACTCTTCCTGAAATGACACTTAGGCCAGAGCTTAAGAAAAATTCTCACATTTAGGTTTACTAATCCCAGTTCACATATCCAGCTGTATAGCTACACTGGGATTCACTTTCGTTTGGGGTTGGGATTTTTTTTGTTTGATCAGCTTGGTTTTGCTTTTTCCAAATAAACCTTCCAGCACTAATTTTTGTCTACTCCACTCTCCAAAACTGTGGCCATTACAACTGATTTCTGAGAAGTTTTACAGTCAGTGCTGCAGAACTGTACTCCTCTTTTTGTCTCTATAAATCACACATCAAAATAAGTACACATGAAAAACTAGAGGAGTCCATCCCAAACAGCCTCAGAAGGAGCACCTGAAATCCTTCCTCTTCTGTGTCTTGGCCTCTGCTCTTATGTGCACATTGAGAGGTCAAATTCAGAGCTACAGATCTAACAAAATTTGTTTATCCTGGTGCAAGGTCAACTGAACCTGCTGCTTTATGGAAGGAATGTTCAGCCCACAGCTCAGCTAAAAAGCATCAAGCAGTCAATAATGAAAACTTCTTATTTCTGACTCATTGGTCAAACAACACAAAGGGATTTTTCAGTGACTGGTACAAAATGGAAACTATTTTCTCAGTGTGACTTAGAATAATCAAAAAAGAGTTTTCTGTAAAATAGGGAGATATTTCTCCTGATTAAAAATTCTGGGATGGAAGAAGAAAGCGTGATGGGTAAATATACAGAGATCACACATACAGACCTGCCTTGTGTTTTCGTCTATGAGATCAAAAAAAGCTCTAATGGTAGCCAGGATCAGTTCTTTGCACCTAGAAGACAGAATAAGAAAAATTAAATCTAGAAAGGAAATTTCCAGGGTGATCAGAAACTTGTCAGAATAGACTTCACCATAAAATTAAACTGAAGTTAAATTATGGTAGAAAGTGATAAGAGTAGAGAAGAGAGTAGTGCACAGCCAGTCAATTAACCTTTGTTCCATTATCTTACCACACTATGGAGAGATGGTCAGTTGAGGCCCAAGCTCTAGGCACAGCTGAGCTCTGTTCGGGTGAAGGAAAAGGTTAAGCTTTTGTTAGCACTCAACATTCTAAAATTATATGGAAATCTTTCCCCTCCTTATTTAAACATATTTGGACAATTATTAAAAAGAACAGCCTTTATCTTAAGAGTTTCAAGGGCTTAGAGTACAACAGAATGACTTCTTCAGTCACCAATCTCACAAGCGCTGAAGCAGGTGCAAGATGGAAATTGTCAAACAAAGTTACCAAATTATCTATGTTAGACAGCAGAGACTAAGGGTGAGAGGGCAGGAAATGGAGTGCAGGAAACTTACCAACATTTTCTTCGAAGACTGCTTCTATGACTAATCTTACTATTTTAATAACTGATCCTGGCACACAAGAACAGCAGCATGCCAATGAAAGCTGTTGTTGAGAAACCAAGGGCACCCTCAACACAAAGAGCCACCAGAACACCACAAAGACAGAACTGGACAGTCTGAAGTTATTACTTGCTTTAAATGGGTTTCAGGCGTTACATTTTAGGGACTAACAACACTAAAAACAACTAAAAAACCTCCCAAAAATGGAGCTCATCAATCTATCACTCAACATGAATCAAATAAACTATGAATGCATCGCTGGGAAGAAAAATAACCAAACTGAACAATAACAACCACAACATAACCTCCAAAACAAAACAAACAAAAACCAGAATGAACTGGTACCACTACTCAGGAAATCTCATGCAAAATTCTGGTCACCAACACTCAAGAGAAATGAAAGTAGAGCAGATGCAGAGAAGGGTTACTAGGACAAAGGGAATGCAAAGTTAATCCTCTTAGCCTAGCGGGATCTGAGCTGAGCTTATTTATAGACAGCTTTCTGTACAACACACAGGGAGGTAAACACCAAGGGAATGACGGCTATTTCATGTAACATTTTAAGCAGATGTCATTAAAAACTGGCTTCTGCAGTAAATGGAAGTTGGAAATCACAAATTTTTCCTCTCGTTCTGAGAGCTGTTTTCCAGCTTCTCCATGTAGGGAATAAGTTGACGGAGAGGGGACAGAACAACAAACCTAAATACTTTCTGATGAGCCTTGATTAGTTTTGAAAGGAGAGATGCCTCAAAAAGCAGAAAATTGGACTTGATCTTCTACATCCTTTCTATCCCTGAATTCTTTGAAAAACAACAAACACAAAAAGAAGGTGTCATGCCAGAGCTCTCTTTTTTAACAGAACACTCTGCTTCTGCACTGCACATTCACCTTTCTCCATATACACATCTCTTGCAAAAACACGGGGAAATAAAACCTGACTTCTGGAACTGAAGAAGTGCAAGCAAGTGGTAAGAACAAACAGTACCAAGTGATAGATGATCCAATCAGTGCCACACATACCCCTCCAGTGGAGGCTCATTTAGACTACACCAACTACTTATGATTTTATAACTACACAGCATCCATTTAGTGTTTTAACATGCAGTATTTTCATATTTACTTACACTATGCTGCCCATATAGACACTGATACATGCATTACATATACAACTATCTAACACAGTTCCATGCAAAACCAAAAAAAACAGTTTGCTTTTTTACCACAACAGATAAGGCACTGTCATGTTGACTCAATCTTGGTAGAAAAGCCAGTCCTGAACGAACTTGGTAATCTCTGAATCCTCCCGCCACAGAAAGGGTAGTTAAATTTCTTAAATCTTGGGCCTTTAGAATCCAATGATTGTTTACAGCTGTATAAAAATCTATAAAATATATTAAAATCAATCACAATTTTCCCGTAAGCCTATTTGATATACAAAAAAAAAACCAAACCAAAAAACCCCAGTTATATAAACATTAACTAAAAGTTTCTGTAAGCCCCCCTGGAGATATTTGAGCTCTGATTATCACTTGATTCACGTTTAGAGAAGAAAATTATTGTTTTAACCCAAAGAGGTAGCAGCTGGGAAAGAGATACATTTTCTGTATCAGCTGAGCACATGTATTGTTAGGGTAGCAATCCTTAGGTTTATTTGAAGGACAGACACAGATCTACTTGAAGTGCAGAAACAGTCAGTAAGGAAGAAGCATTGCACTGAAATCAGTTGTAGGATGGAGAATTAATACAAGCACAGTAAATCAAATCCAGCAGCTAAAGATAATCCATTCCTCTTGGGTGTCACAGAGAATAATGAAAATTAATGTCTGCTCCCTTTCCTTCACCAGTTCCCCCAGTATCTACATGTAGCACCACAATTATCACTAAACACATATTTAATCAGTATAGTTTACTCAAATCTAGCTTTTCACGAAGTGTATAGTACATGTGTAATGATTATATTTATTTTTATGCCACAGTTAAATTCAGGTAAAGGAAAATACAATCTTTTAGTAAATATTTAAAATATGTAATTACATTTATATTTATATTCTCACCTCTACAACCTTTGGATATGAAAAACATTAAATTTAGCACATTCTACAGAACTAATGCTCTCTCATTCAATAAAGATAAAAGTCATTACAGAGGTCAAGTTTTAAAAAAGGAGGAAAAAAACAGAAAGAAAATACATCATTCACTGGAAAGCTTACAAATTTAGTAACATGCCCTGCAACTTATTAAATTACAAATTATTGAGAGCTCCAGGGCTCACGCAGAAACTCAAGTCCACATAATCCATTTTATATGACACTTGACTTTCTCTGAGTATCATGGCACCCTCAACTACCTGAGTAACAGAGGAATAGATTCACTGCAGTAAATAAAGCAGCACATTTTGCTGTTGGTTTGCAAGAATCTCCCCACTAAAGCTTGAGAGGGTCAACAAGGAAATACAATGTGATTAGACAACTGCAATACTCACCGGTGAGATATCTGTCTAAAGGCATTACAGGTGCAACATGAGGTGTGGCTTGTGTAATGAGCAGGTTTATAAGTTCAGGCTTAAAATTCTTCAGAGTGAGCAAGGCTCTTGCAACAAGACCACCCATGGAATGCCCAACTATCGCTACACTGCTCGGTGCAAATTCTCGATCCTTCAGCAAAGAGCAATCAGACACATCAGAAACAGACTGGACATTGAACTACTCTTATCAGTGGTAGATTTCCCTCCTCATCCCCCCCATTAACTCATGGTCTTTCAAGGACAACATGAACTAGCATCAACTTAACAAGCTTACAAATTGAATAAAAATTTACTTGCTATCTCATGAAAATGTGCTTAATATGAAGTATCCAGCCCCAAAAGAAATACTGTGTGGCCTGTTTAAACTTAATAAACTTAAGCTTATTTTAATTTCTGAGACTTTTAGGAACAGAGGACATCAAAGAACTTTCCCAGAGAAAACTGGATGTAAGGCAATGCTATATGAATATTTTAGTAAACTACAGATGTTTACTTCTCCACTAGAAAAAAGCTTTAACTGTGCATGGAAGTATTTCTTAAGAAACACAACACAGAGCCTCACTAAAGCTCTGGGACTGCCACAAGCACTAAAAATCTGTTAAAGAAAAGCAATTCTCTATTGCATTATTATCACCTTCAAATATCTACACACATGATAAAGTCTCCCTCCCCTACTCATCAGCAGGAAAGGCAGCCCAGAATTCCATTCCTAAATGTAATGTATTTCTCAGCACGTGTCACTACTTACCCTGTACAACTTAAGAATTACTTTTATGCACTCATGCACAAACTTGGTCTGTCGTTGCAGGCTACCACCATACAATGCAACCAACTCCTCGTTAAAGTTGACGCTGAAGAAATTAAAATGATACTTGAAGTCAACATCTTCTGCTTTTCTAAGTGCAATGGAGCCAAGAGAACGCACTAGAAAAAGAAACCACATCAATAAGAACAGTCCAACAGCCACTGCTCGGCACCATTGCAGCAGAAAACCACATAAACACATAACGGATTAACAAATACATTAAATCCATTGTTCACCTCAAGTCATTTATAAAAACATTCTAAACCAAACCATCTCTTTTCAGCTTACTGCTGACAACAGAGGTATTTTATGTCAAGAACAAATTTATACAAGGATCAAGGATTATGTGTCTCCACCTTAGGGCTGCTTTTCTCATCTCATTTGCACCTTCTTATTGCCAACAGGAGAAGAAGGCATTCTTGATTTCAACTGTAGAGGCAGTCCTACTGCTAGGCTTTCCTAAAACTCCTTTGAAGGCCATCAACTCTAAGACAACATTCCCAAACACCACTAAGATAAGTACGGGGGATTGCAAAACCAAACCCTGAAGGACACTTGTCCATCCAAAATGTTGAGTGAGAAAATGTTTACTTTCCAAGATCTTGCTTCTGACCTGTCTTCCCTGTCTGACCCTGGCTACTATTTAATACAGCCTTTTGTGTGCAGAATTGTCCCCGAGTTTCCATGGAGACAATGCAGGATGGGAACAGTAACAGCTGCAAGTAAGAAGGCATGGTAGCAGAAGAAGAATAAAAGAGAAAGTCCCAAAAGTGCCTATATAAAATAAATGATGGTCATAAAGGTCTGCCCAAATCTAGCACACAAGAGCAAGATTCTCCTAGAGTACAACAGGTTGAGAGAACTGCAGAACCTTCCTTCTCAGATCATCTTTTAGTCAAAGTGTGAATTTTGTACGTTTTACAAATTTAATTTTAGTGCCCATGAAAGATGATGAATTTAAATTTCAAAAGTGCCTGTAACACATCAAAACTTCCTGAAGGTGGGTTGTGAGTGAGCCTCTTCTTTTAAGTGAAAGGACAAGAGGAAATGGCCTCAAGTTGCACCAGGGGGCATTTGTATTGAATCTCAGGAAATGTTTCTTCCCCAGAAGGGGAGATCCAAGTACATTGGAACTTGATGCCCAAAATAGTGGTGCAGTTGTCATCTCTGGAGGCATTTAAAACCTGTGTAGATGTGGCACTCAGGGACATGGCTAAGTGGTGGGCTTGGCAGTGCTGGGTTAATGCTTGCATTCCATGATGTTAAAGGTCCTTTCCAATCTAAATGGTTCTATGAAAATAACAAGGCCAGCAAAGGCAGCAGCAGCATTTGTCTTCGTTGCTCAGCAAATACGAATATATTTTAAACAACTATGAAAATTACAAGAGCAACACCTTCTCTGCTCATCTAGGCATCAGAATAACATTGTCTTATCTCACAATAAATTCTGAACAAAGTATGAATTAGTATGAATTTATTTTAACAAAAGTTTTGCAAAATGCACAGATGACGTATTGCCAGTCTCCCCAAATCCATTCCAAAAAGAACATTACTAAAATATTCCCTGTTCCTATAGCATATAGCACTTCTACTCACCTAGTTTGTTTATTCTTCAGCTATTTCCTTTTGATTCCTAAAATGCCCTGAGAGTACCGTTCTATTTCCTGCATAGTGATGTACTGCCGTGTGTTTAGAGACAGCATTAATTCACAGATTTGCAATATTTGATGCACAATCACGAAAGTCCATATGGCACCTCTCATAATCATTATGTTTGTAATCTTCTTTGGATGCTATTGTGCCTGGAAGTCTGTATGGGTTTTCTGAAAGTACTAATCAGTAAAGAAAGTATTTTACATTGTTATAAGCTAAGCAAGTACGTTCTCAAAAAACCCCAGCTCTCTCTAAGGTTCTCTCAAATCAGGTAATTTAATCATCAAGTTTAGAGCTAATATAAGGAAAAATTATCACAGCAAGACATCAGGGTTCAGACTGCTGGTTTTCCCCACACACCCACATCCATTTTCTAACATCATGAGAGTGTTATTTACTCTTTCAAGCACATTTCAGGGAACAAAAATAACAGACTGACAAACCCAGACTGGAAGGAATAGCAGGTACCAAAGTAAACATTGAAACATAAAATTTCATGTACCATTAGCTCTGGTATTCAGAATGAAAAATAAAAATGCTTTAAAACTATTTCTCCTTTTCATTTGGAGTCTAGAAATGTAAAAGGGAAAAGAAGAGAGGCTATGTGTAACATGGGAAGATGATGTTAAGGAAAAAAAAACCCTATATAAAGATGTAGGGAATAATGAAACCAGAGGGTAAGCTTAGATGATGCTGATTTCTATAGCATATAATCCCTTTACATCACAGGTGACAGATGGTTCAGTTTCTCCTAATCAAATTCAGGCCGTGTTTTATTTGGCATTAACTGCACTAAACATTGTTCAAATCAAAACCAACTAGATGTTTGCAACCAAAAGTACAGCAAAGGTGCAGTGCTGCCAGAGGACAGCACAAACTGCACTGTTTCTGGCTTTCAAAAGGCTTGCTCCAGAGAAATATTATAGCTTAACCATTCGCCTGATTTCAAACAAATAGTCATGTATCTTGACTGTTTGAAATTAGACAGACTAATATGATCAACCATTATGACTGTCTGGTATCATTTCAAATTATTAGAAAACTACCTAATGCACAAATCTGAGAGCTTTTTTGTAACAAAGCTAGAACTCAGCAAAACCCTTACCTTGTTTGTAACTGCCAGCATTCCCGGGAAGAAAGAGAACTGGAATTCCTGTCAATAGGAGATTTTTGTTTTCTTCAGCATAGTTCCCTTCCCCATACAGGTAAAGCTCATATGCTGGGTATCGTCTAGCTGTTTTCTTGGGTAATTTTATTTTCTATTGCAAAGGTAAAAAGAAAACAAACATCTTGTTAATAGTGTCACAAACAGGAAAATATAGTGGCTATCCAGCCATTTACCTGATCTGGCTTATGTGGTTTTATTTTTATGGTTATAAATTACAGTCTAAAGAATACAGAAGCAAAAACTGGGTTTGGCTTTAAAAAAAGCTGATCAAAAATGGAATATCAAACAAACTCTTTAAGTATTACTGGGCATAATGATTGGCTGCAGTTACTTACTCTAAACAGTGATTACCTTCAACTAGCTTTGAAACAAATGAAATGCAAATGAATGCAATTATGTATCTATCAAAACTGCACATTCACAAAGCAAATCCAGCCTTATAATATAACGGGGGGAAGGAAATAAAAAAGGCATGTCAAAACCTCCCCGATTCTCCCAGGAGAGGAGAAGCTGGGAGCAGAACGCGGGGCACGTGAGTGATGCTAACTACCCCGATGGCACCGGAATGGGTCCGGAGCGCTTCGCAATGCCATGGATCTCAGAACAAGGATGTGACAGCGAAACCCCGAGAGCAGTGTGATGTGGGTGACTGCCAGCTGACACCTGTCACCTCAGGGCAAACTACAGATGCCGTGGGAATTCTCTTAGCTGCTTTTTACAGAGATGTCACCTGCAGTGGGAGTTCAAACAGCAGCAGTAACCACCGTAGTACAGCTCAGCAGAAAAAACAAACCCGTGGTGCTTCCAGGCTTTTTCTGTTTCATTTTCTGGGTTTGTGGTCTGACAAACCACCTGCTTCTGTAACAGCTCAAGGTCTAACGTACGTGTCAGCTGTCACTTTAAAGAAGGCTGCACGTCTTGTGCTAGAGACACAAACCAGTAAACCCCTGGCCTAGCACACATCTGATTCACAGGATTAGGGTTCCTAAAGAGAAAAGAAACAAGATCTCTTTGATTGCAAGGGCTAGGTGAGGATTATTCTTACACCAGTAAGTCAATCTCTTAGAGTCATATGGCACTGTCTTAATTAAAGGTGTTCTTGTTTACTATTTTGGTTTAACACCTGCATAGGAGTTGGTTGGTTTATAACTGAGTTTCTAAGAAACAGATTTTGAAAATTTTGATGACTGCAAATACACTTGTTCCAATGTTTGACTAATGCTGTTACAATAACTGAAAGAAAAATAATAAAAAATTAATGTGTTAAGGTGTAATTTATATTTAAGGAAACACTTTTACAGAATAAGGTCAGACTCAACTCAGTTTTGTATCAGAAATCTTCTGCGAAGTCTCTCTTAATTGCTTCCCTGAAACTATATAAAATTATAATAAAAATAAACTATATAAAATTCCCTGAAAAATAATAGATTATTAATTCAAATAATTCATTGTTTTCTCTCAGCTGCATCTACCATAAAAGTGATTTAGCTTTAATTCTGTGCCTCCACACTTCTTCCCTTCCCCTGTTCTTTCTCTATCTCTCCTCAGCTAATGACTATTTTCTTTCCCCCTTGGCCTTCAAGCTGCAAACTATTTCCATGATGTTTTATATATATACACACACACATATATATAATCTCTATTCTATAAGATAGATCTATGTGTATTATTTACAGTGTTCTAATTACCTTGATATATTAACACAACAGAGAGTATGAGTTAAATTGTTTCACTAAGAACAAGAAAATGTAAGCTTCATTCAAGGCTTATGTCTTCAGATCATCCTTTGGTCTTTTTCCTTTCTTCATCATCTTCATCCTGCCTTTCCAGCTTCACTGACCTCACTGTACCATTCTCACTCCTTTCTGCTGCTCCTCTTGCAAAGGCTTTCAAAATTATGTGAAAAAACCTTCAGCAGTTCCCATTACTGAACTAAGAGTGCCATCAAGATGGGCTTATATGACTTCCTGACAGATCAAATCAACTGTTCAGCCACAGAAACTTCCTGGTTCACTGTCCTTTCAAAAACTTTTGCGGAACATAAAATTAACACACTGTTCTTCCTTGGGGCAATGTCAAACACAAAAACTCACACAACCCATGAGAATTGTACTGTCAAAACACTGAGGGGTTGGGTTTTTGGTTTTTTTATAAATCACAGTATTTAAATCTTATAACAAAATGACAATGTATAACTCCAAAGGAAAAGAGACATTCATGTTCCATGACAGTGGGTTTAAACTGAATTCCCAAGACACTGCTTATGTAATCAGTTGTAACAAGCTACAGCAACTTTTTACAATGTCAGTGCAGGCTTCCTTTTTCACCCTGGTTCTCTAAGAAATTAGGTTTATGTGAACAAGTCCTTATTCCTAACCTCCGAATCTCTTGCCAAGCACAGCTGAACAGGACAAGGGCAGGCTAAATTCAAACACTGCAATTCTAAAACTCATGCAAAAAAAGATGATCAATTACTAGGCTGACTGTGAGCCTAACCCGCACTGACAGACGCAAAAGAAATTAAACTCTTGTTTAATTGCTCAAGGAGTTATTTGTTTTGTAGTGTGATACCAACCCAGAAGCAAGGACAGGTACCTCCCATCTGAAACTCCCACCCTGGGATTTCCTAGTGAAGGCAGCACTACACAGGCTGCTGACAGCTCCAACAATAAAAAGCTACTTGTGAAGTGCAATACCCTAGCAAACCCAAACGAATCCATAATTCGCCCCCCCAACCCAAAGTACTGTTTTCTGCACAGTAAAAGTGATTACTCAGGAAACAGAAATTCCAGAGGGCAACACAGCCAGCTGTGACTTGCATCTCCTGCATGGAACTACTGCTCACCTTCAAGCCTTGCATCCCACCTAAAGATGCTCGGAGTTTAAGCCCTTACATAATGAGTAAATACAAAGGATGTGGTGGCAGACAAGAGTTTCAGACACCCGCCAATAACATCACACAGATTTTGCCAGCAACTTTCTGTTGGTTGGCTTCAGATTGAAGCTGAAGTAGGTTCTGGCTGCCAGGAGATCTGAAAACTTGCTGCGCAGTATTCAAGTATTTATAACTGCTTAAATGAATTTGTTCGACAGCATTGGCAAAACAATCCCTGTAGCCAAGTTCCTCTTTTGTAGGCTAAGATGCCTATATCAAAGTTAGCAAATGAAGGTTAATAGATCCAAAAATTAACTTTCTGCCTCTTTATGAATTTAGACATTGAAGTTTTGCTTTTAGATCTTCTTCATTGTGCAAGCCAGCTTGCAACCTACTTCTGAACTGTTATTTAGAATAATTACTATTTTCTCCAACATAGAGTAGATCTCAGATAATGAAAATGAATGTTCAGAAGTCAACCAATTATGCTTTTAATAAGAGAGAAAATGCTGTAGTGAGAACTGCTATCAAAAAGGGAAATTGTTTTCTAACACCCGCATGGTACAGCGTTAGCAGCAAACTTACAAATACGCATTTACATCCTTCCACTACTAAGCCAGAATATCATGTGGAAAACATCGGTTCCAAGAGCAGTCCCCTCCCTCAAACTGCTCCCAGGTTTTCAAAGAGACTTCTACAAAGCTCTTTTAGCAAAACAAGAGGGACCTTAGACAGATTTTCAAGCTCTCCCATGTACATTGTGGGACATGCCACCTCCAAAGTGCTCACCGAGAGGACTTCGCACCACTGTTCACCATCTTGAGAAACGCATTCAGACAAAGCTCAGTTACGCGCTTTTTAGATACATTGGGTACTTCAGACTACAAAGTCATGAAAAGCCATGAAGTGCAAGGCTCGGCCTCCTGGGCACTGGCAGTGCTGGGAGTGCCGTCAGAGGAGCCGGCCCAGCCTCCTCCCCGGCCAACACCTGCGTGAGCTCCTGGGTTTCACAGAGCTACAGGTTAACTCCAGGCGTCGGCAGCTTCCATCGCGGGCAGGTTTTGCACCGGTGGCAGCACGAAATGCCCCGCTGGGCTACACATGGGCAGCTCTTCCACCGCCCTCTCCCCAGCGGCACGGCCACACGACGCGGGCGCAGCAGCGCGTCCTGCCAGCCCCGGCCCCGCTCACGCCCCAGCTGCCCGTCCCCCGTTAACCGCTCTCCGCCCCAGCACGGCGGCGAACCCGAGTTAGGGGCTGCCCTCCCTCCCCGGGGGAGCTGCACCTCGGGCACCCGGCTCCGGGCTCCAGCCGCGGCGGGCCGGGCGGCAACGCCCCGGGAGCGGCAGGTCCCACCTGTTACACCCCGCCGCACTCACTCACCAGGTACTCGGGGTACTCGTACATGTAGGTCATGCTGCACCGGTTGTCTTCGTAGAGGAACATCACGTCCCGCACGCCCAGCAGCACCAGGGCCGCCAGCGCCCCGTAGAAGAGCGCTGCCAGCGCGGGCAGCCGGCGGCCCGCCCCCCCCATGGCACCCCGCGGAGCGGAGCGCTGCTCCCCGCGGGCTCCCCGCGCACACGGGCACGGCGGGGCGGGGCGGGGCGGGAGCGCCGCCGCCCGGGAGGCGGAGCGGGAGGGCGGCCGGGCCGGCGCCTCAACCTGGCCGCCGCCGGCGCCAGGGGGCGGCCGCCATGTTGGGGAGGTCGGGCGGCCGCTGGGCCGAGGGGCCCGCCCGCCATGTCGCGGCTCGCAGGGAGGGCGTGTCCGCCATGATGGGGAGGGCGCTGCGCCGGGGCCGTGAGGGAGCGCGGCCGCTCGGCCCCGCAGCGCTCCGGCGGGCCCGGGGGGCAGATCCAGGCGCGCCGGAGCCAGCCGGGCCGCACAGCCCGCTGGGCACGGACCCTGCCCTGCGGGGAGCGGTTCAGTGACAAGCGTCCAAAGAGCTGCAGGCACTCACCACCTAAAAAGCGCTGGTGGGGATTTGGTTTTTTGTTTTTGTTTTCCTCTTTGTAGGTTTTGTTTGTTTGCTTTAATTCGGGTACTTTTAACACCTTACTGTCGCTGTCTTTAAGCTCTCTGCTGCATTTTAATCCCTGTGGAAGTGCTGCCCCAGCCCGCTGCAGGGCACACCCGGCAGTGCGGGTGCTGCTCACCAGGGAAAACAGTAAAATATTTAATGACTGAGCAAAAAAAAAAAAAAATTTACTCTGGCGGTTTATTTTGTTCCCCCACCTTCTCCGAATCTAAAGAGAAAGCAAAATCAGATTTCTAGGGCAAGGGGTATTTACATTTGAGTGAAGTACGAAATAGCATTTTCATCTTCACTGCTAAATACTTCAGTACCCCGGCTCCCCCAAAAGAAACAAAATTTACTCAGTTTTCCACTGTATTTGTACCATTTTTATTTGTAAAAATAACCATCTGAATGCATTGCAATAGTAGTTTACAGTTAGGGTTCTTTATTACATTAATACAGCATTCAGTAGTTTAAAAAGTTACTAAACTGTGCTTGAGAAGATTCAGGTTGAATTCCAAGTCATTCAATGAATTAAGTTCATTTCATATGTGACATTTACCCAAGTCCTTAAACTTCAATTTACAAAAGCAAACAATACCGACAAAACCCCACTGAAACCATCAAACAATGTTTTATATCGCTTATTACAAATGTTATGCAAAATATAACACTGGCACCAGATGCGTATCACCATGGTTTGTAAAGATATATTGCACATGCTAAAGCATAAAATATAAGACAAAGCCTACAAAACATAAGATATTGGCTTTAATATGTCGATCACTGCATAAGAAATGCATAAAATTACATTTTATACACACACTCAAGATTGTCACTAGTTTAAAACGCCCTTTCCTATAACACTGACCTAAGTTTACTTTTTGTGTAATAAGAAAGCATTTTCAGCACTGCAAAAATTATACATTATTCCTATAGAAATTTAGCATATTCATTTTCATTTCAATGCAGGTAGAACATATGAAAAGAAGAAACACTTTATACATTCAAAGAAGGTCTGAAATGAAAATTTACTGGTAATATATTGCTTTTATAACACTCAATGAAAAAAAAAAAAGACAAGTTTCACAAAACATTTCCATTATACACAAATATAAAAAGGCACTCTAATATTTCTTACATGACTAAGAATAAAAATCACAATTTTTTTTTTTAATCATCCTCAAATACATAACCAAGTTTCTCAACAGTACAATGGATAAACAATTAATTTCATGTGTTTGTTCTAATTCAATAACCTGGCAGTTGTTGACTGCATAAAAGTACCAAACACATTATGGTGCCCTTTTAGTAGCGATGAACAGAAATCCCCTGAGCTATTTCACAGCAATTTCAGGCAGTCCGGAGGTTGTAACTCAGTATTTGTGACAGAGGCTTGGGAGCCCATCCTGCTCTGGATTCCACCTGCAGCTGTGGTTAAAATACAGGATGAAATGATCCTGCCAATACACCTGGGCAGGGAGCTGCCCTTCCCCAAGTGCCCTCTGCTGGGTGCAGACACAGAAGTTGCCCACACACTGTAAGCTGCAGGATCCAGGGTTAAGTGCAACAATTCCGTAGGATTACTCTTGTAAGAAGTCCACAGAAAGGCAAGGAGATTATTTACAAGAGTAACATTACTCCCATGCTCAAATACCTGCCCTAAACTACACGTACATTTCTACATGTGATAAATTACAGATGAATGTGCTAGCACACAAAAAAAAAGGGATTCTGGTAACTCACGTGAGATGTGGGACAGGCCAGCACTGAGCACTTCCGAGTGTCTCCCTCGTGGCAGTTTTCTTCCTAAATCCAGCACCCTGACAACACGGCCTGTGCAGCGCCCTGGAGGTGCCAGCACAGCGTGTGTCCCTCTGCTTTTTGGAATGCTGCATCCTGACAGCATTGCAGGGTGTCATGGGCAAAGGGTAGATTTGGTTCCTGGAAGGACCAGCGCCACTCAGGAATAAATCACCTCGGCTTCTGGGGTGCGCGAAAAGGCAGCAGCTGTTGCACTACACAATTACCAGTGTTACGAGGTATGGCAATTAGAAGTTTTGGTAACTGTATGGTAGCAGGTAAAAATACTGAAACTTTTAAAATGGCTGCTTAAAACAATGTAACGACTTTTTATAAAGAGGGCTGCTTTTCTTTTAATGAAGCACTGTCATGTAGGATAGTGTAATTTTCTGTATTTCAGGGTGAGACTTACAACTAATCCTGCCAAGGAGCCTGCCTACATTTCTCCTTAAAATAAGATTAAAATGCTGATTCTGCTGTTAGACAGGTGGCAGCTGTTTCCCATATGTTTGTTTTCAATGCCATCCTTCCACACTGAAAAACCCCAAATTTGGGGATTACTATTCATTTTGGAACAGGTACCACTGAAAATGTTAAGAATTTATCACTCCTCTTACTTTCAGTGTTTTAAGTTAGGTGGTTATTGCTATTCTGCAACTTTTAAAAGCAAAAATGCTGAGACAAATCAATTAAAATGTTATTTGGTGCTATTTCTGAGGAGAAAACCAAGGTTTCAGGTTCTCTGTCATTCTACTGTAGAAACTACAGACTTGAGAGAAAAGAGGGGTTTTTTTGTTGTTGTTGTTACCTTTGGAAAACTGCTAATCTTCAAGGGAAAAATATTCCATTTTCATAAGGCAAAATACACTTAATACATAAATACTTTTTCCTAATTAAAGAACTGAAATCTGCCAATAGAATTACACAGTTCAGCAGAACAGGGCTAAAATCTGCAACTAAAATTCAAATCCTTACTCTTCCTTTACCCTGCCAAAAGTGAGCACCGAGGAAGTTCATCTCACCCTCCCAGCGCAGACACAGGCCTGGGACAAGCTGAGCGTGAAGGACAGGAACGCCCGACTCCGTGCTCTGCCACCTCCTCTCCCCTCTCTGCGTGCGCTTTCTCCCTGTCTGGCAAGGGGCTGGATCCCTTTCTTAAGCTCTTCAACAAAGGGAGGTGTTTTGCTTTCTGCTTTTTCCCAACACAGCCAGTGGACCTTTGCATTTTATACACTCTCCCAGAGTGCATCCACCCCTGCTTTTGCTCCTCAGGCCCTCAGTCTTGCCAGATTCACATTTCATTTCAGTATGCGTGAATGCTAACTAGGAAAACAAGCCATAGTTATTGTTTTTTCCTGGGCATTTGTTTCATTTCAAATAAATAGAAACACATTTACATTAAAAGTATATGAACATATTCCTAAGTCTGGAAAAAAAAAACCACCTGTGGTCAACACATCATCAGTTAAAAATGTCAACTTGAAACCTGTGTCATAAAATGTAAAATTCAGCCAAGACTACTATTTCCTCAAAAGTTTATATTTTTATCATTTAGAAAACACTACTTCATGATGTCACTCACATTTGAAGAAAAAAATAAAAGTAGCAAAGTCTTCAATTTAATTACTGAAGCATTTTGGTCCTCTTGGTACGGCTGGTTAGTTCATGATAGTTTTTTGTTTGTGTTTTTTTTTTTGCTTACAAAATCTCATTCTTCCTTTTGTACATCTGTTGCAGAGGAGGGTCGGGGTCCATTTGACCTAGAAACTTTGGCAGAAGGAGTAAACATATTCACAAAGTTGACACTGCTTTAAAAACTGGTGACAAAAGGCTTTTTAGCATCTGTCTCTGGTCCCCTGCACGGCAAACTGCTGTGTTTCTGGTGTTTGGTATTTCACCTTTTGGTGTTACGCTTTCATTGCTTTACCTTTGCTCTGTTAATCCAAACACGGGCAAAAGTATTTTAAAATTCAATACTGTTTACAGTAAAAATCAGTTATTTAGCCACAGAAAAGGAAAAAAGTGCCATTTAAGTTGGCAAATCATTATAAATTTTTACGTACACCTTTGTCTACACCTGATTTCTCCCCCTCTCCCCTTTTCTTTTTCCGGTACTGGGTTCATGATTAATGGCTCAGGTGACAGAAACATCTAATGACCCTAATTCTGTAGTGCAAATAAACCATACACATTTGTGCTGAATCGAAAAAAAATAAGGGCCTTGTGACTAGCATTTTACAGAAGTGATGTTCATGGGAAGATATGGTGAGATGGGCAGAATTTGGCCTTAAGAGTTAACAACTACATTTTTCTAATTGTGTACTGCAACTAAGAACTGTAAAAAGTGCCTTCTGTACGTTTAAGTGCTTAATACAGGCAGAATGTAAAAGGTTTCATTTCCTGTAGAAAAGTAATACAGGCAGTTTTTAGATTACAACTTTACCTTTGGTTCGTGTAAAAAAATTATCTAATTAACAGAGCCCCTGGAAGCAGGAAACAGACAAACGTAGGAAAGGGGTGATGCTCCAATCTGTGAAGGCTATGCTGAAAAAGGATTGTGTACTAAAGGTGCAGCTAAAACATGAAAGAATTCTTTACAAACAGTTCCCTGTTTATTTGTGCTGTCAAAAAGAAAAAAGGCATTTTCTTTCTACTTAAAATAAGAGGTAGAGACTTTCCATAGGGGCACTTTGGGCCTAAAGAAAACATCAGGAGACTGAAAAGCTGCAGAACTCTAATAGGAATATGTTCCAGTAAATCCCTCTAATTTTGTTATTTAAAGGCTTGATTCTTATCAACTACAAATCTTTCAATACCTACTTCTCAAGAATAATAGTTAAGAATATAACTGGGATTTAAGCCGTTTAAAAAGACAAAAAATAAAGCTGAAATGAAATAACAAGGAAAAAAGTTTTCGAATACCAGTGAGTCAAAATGTTTCCGAATCCGAATCATTTTCATTGTACCCATCCTCTGTGCCTACGTTATTACTCAAGGGCTTATTGTAAGAGTTAATGCTACCCATAGCGGAGCCATCGCAGAGGTGTGGCCTGCCCACACTGTCTTTTTTAAAACAAGCGAAGTTGAAAGCCGTCACTGAACTGGAGGGAGAGAAAGGCATCATGGTAGCCAAAATGAGTGCCAGGCAGTCAGCCACGTCTTTGTTAGGAGCACAAGCCAGGGCTGGCGTATGACCTGGGCACAAACGCAGACAAGGCAATGGTTAGTACTGAGGGCACCCGGGGCACCCAGCATTCCTCAGGTACATCTCTAGGGACACCGTGGGGACATGGATGGGGTTACACATGCCAGGCAACGGGCGTGTTACTCACTGACACGGGACATGCTGGGAGAGACACTGGGGGCACTGCAGTCACCGGGACCACAACAAGCACTGCTTGTGTGAAACCAGGCAGCAAACACTGCACCAGCTCAGTCAAAGCACTCGCTGAACAGTTCTACAGCACAGACAGCACGGCCAGTACCCAACACAGGGACTACAGCAACACCGACAGAAACCGGCAGCGGCTTCTGTCCGTATGAACGAGGCTCATTCTGAGAACAACAACTTCCATTAAACATGAAAGGTATTAGTTTAAAAATTTTCTGATTTAATAAGCAAACAATTTTAAAGATTGATCTGTTGAGTATCTACTCAACTTGGCAGTTTATTAATTCTTTTAAATTATAAAAGAATTAGACCAGTGCAGGGGGTACATGGGTAGCAGGTGTGACTACATGGATGTTTAGTTACCCAAATGTAGATTGTGTTAGAAGAATAATAGCTGTATTCAGCAAGCATGGCATACACTTCAAATACAGAGCTAACATGACTCCAACATCAGTTAAACGAAGGACTGGGGAGCTATTAAAGCTTGTCTTCACTGCAGTTTAACTTGGCTCCTGACCAAGCACTGCCCTAAAGCAGCTCTTCATGTACACAAGCCTTGGAAGCCAATGTGCTCATTACACTTACTGTCTGTACATTTTACAGGCTGCTGTGCAGAACTCCAGCACTTTGCAACAAATCCTCTTTTTAGGCTAAGAGCTGAAAAATTCTTTTGCAGGTGGTTAAATCTTCAGCAGTGCAGCAATAGTGATGTGAGGCAGTGGCTACTTCTGGTACCTACTGCCTTGGGAATTTGGCAGGCAAAAAGTGAATACAGTTTTGTTGCAAAATACCCACATTTAAGCACTGATTGCAGTCAGTGCATTTCCTCTTCCATGTTAGTTCCATGTGTTCCAAGTGTTAATATTCTTTAGATATGTAAGGACGCTAAGATTCTATTTGAACATCTCTCTTAAACTGTGCCTGCTGTTAGAAAAACTAAATGTGTATAAAATTTAAACTTAATTGTCATTTGTTACATACAAATTAGCTGAACCTGTATGTACTGTTTTAAGGATAAAATCTGTGGTTAGAAGCTAGTCTGGTTCATTTTACTGTCCCCTATCTCTAAAGTGAGAGTTAGGGTCAGATGACTTCTGTGGAACTCATTCATGCAAGTATAGCTAAGTTGCATTTGGCTTTTAGTAAATACCACCCAGTTCTTTTCATTCATAGATCTCAAATGTCTTGCAATGATGGGTGAGTAGTTTATTTATTGTTATTTTACAGATATGGAAAGATGGAGGTACCAAATTGTTACATTAATGCCATGAAGTTAGTATTGTAAAAAAAACCAACTTATTTCAGGAAGATATTTTTAAAAACTGTAATGGTAGAATCACATCCCTCTATGGTTCCTTATAATTTTTAGGGAAGGACTTCGTTGAAGTCTGAAACAAAATTATTTAATTTAGTAACCAATTATGTATTTCATGAGACAACATAATTTAACTGCATCTTGGATTAGGTCAGATAATTGGCAAGCACAAGGTTTGATCTCAGAATGAGCTGGGACACATTCAAACATATGTTGATGGTTTTCTTCCTACCCATTAAAACATGCGCTGATTGAATGCAAAATCCTTAATTCTTCTGCAAGGCGTCAGAATTATCCGGTGCCACTTGCATGTTTAGGAAATTCAAGTTACCACTGCACTCAGGCATTAAAAAAGACTAGCTGTTGACAGTACATGCAAAATGAACAGTAAAAGGGACCACTGTGATGTTTAAAGTAGATTTTTATACTAAAGAAAGACTATCTTTTTATTTATTTTTTTTTAATAGGTACTCACACAACTCAGTGTCTGTTCTTGGAAGGATTAAAGCCTCCTAATGAAGTCTAACATCACCTTTTAAGTCTATTGCTTCGTTCTGTTGTAAAATTACCTGCTGGGTCCTACTGAGGACTGTCAAAATGTATCATTTACTTACCATTTTCATCTACTGCCAGGACACAGGCCCCTTTGGCCAGCAACTCTTCAACCACCATCTTTAGGCCATTTCGTGCAGCAATATGAAGAGGTCTGCAAAAACACAGCAACTAAATTCAACTTCAGTTTACAACAGATTTTCCAAACAAAGTTAGGCAATGCTTAAAGCATACCCAGCATCTGAAAGAGAATGGTTTTCTTCCTTGGATCATTAGAATTATATCAAAGACACTAAATTTTATTGCAGCCTTTGAAATACTCATCATGTTCCACATCTAGAAAACAAGAATTTTTTGTGCAAGCACACAAAGATTGCTTAATACTTTCCAGCCTAAAGACTTTCTTTAAAAAGTTCTCATTTTTGCACTGTTGGCAGCACACAATTGAGGTTTAAAAGGGAAAAGGAATCCAAGACTGAAGAAATGCCTGTGTTCTGTTCTTAATTCTGGCTGCTATAGGCTGTTCAATATCACTGTATTGCCTTTTTATCCTTGAATACTCAATTGCTAATCTCTGTTACTGCAGTGCAGTTGGAAATTAAAAATAGCCATTGGTTTGCTCCTTTCCTGGCCCAACACCCAATGCTCTGGTTTGGGGACAGCTAGCAGGACACAAAAAATGTTTTCATATTGGAAGAGGGGAAAAAAGGGCTAAGATGGAATGAACTCCTCTGCAAGCTCCAAGTGATCTGCCACCTGAACTCATGGTTGAATCTCCTACAGTGTGATTCCCCCACGCCAACAAACAGTTGCAGCTGATAACATATGCTATGGACAGAAGTCGCAGATAAAATATCACCTAAAAACCTTCTGAGAACTAAATGTACCGCCTTAAGTCTAATTAAGACTAAATAAATTATTTCAATTGAAGGTGAAGCTCAAAAAGCTAGAAGATGCCAGAGGTATACTTACACATTCACATGATTAATAGGCATTTTGATAAAATCTTCAAATAAATGACCTCAAATAATTTTTCCACCAGACCATGCACAGAAATGGCATCAACAGAATCAAAATTAAAAGTGAGAATGCAAGACAATTTGGGTCTTTTTCAAGGGAAAGCATTCCAAAAAATCTGAAATTAACTTTACTGTTCTATGAAGTAATCTGAGACATGAATTTGAAAGGGTAAACTGGAATATTCTGGTAAATCAACTGAGAGGATCAGGCTATACTTACGTCTGCAATGCATTATTTTTTGCATTAATAAGGCTCTGTTCTTGGATCTTGTCAAGTATTAACAAGGCACATTTTTCATGACCCTGTAGTCAGGGAGAAAAAAAAAAAAACAAAACAAAAGTGTTAATTTGCTGAGGGGTTTGAAATTGAGGCAAAAGAAACGTTACATAATAAAAGTGAAATTTAATAACTCAACTTGAAATACAAAACACGCTGCTCAGTAAGACTGTGTAGAAGGTGAACTAAGCGAGTCTTAAAATACCATTTGTGAACCAGCACTGCTGGGATGTTTTAGCACATTTAGAAATGTAGACATTCACCTGTCTTTCAACCCTGCATTCATTAAATATGAATTCACTTCCTCAGCTTTCAGAGAATGCTGTTTTCTCTTGAGTGAGCGTTCAGTGGATGATTTATCAGAACTGCACAGTGACAGAGAATGCTTTCATCTCAGAAACGAATACCACACTTTGTGGGTATTTAAATGCCTTTCTGTATTATTAATAAGCTACTACAAAACCTCTCCAGTGTCAGAGAGCTCTAACAATGGAACTTTGGGAATAATACAGATCAGGGCCTTATTTCTGATCCTGTTTCAGCACAGCAAGTTGCAGATGCTGAGCCTACAGTCCTGGCAGGTGAACAGCTGCCTGAAGGACCTTGAGAATTCAGCAAGGCTCATGTGTCTGCAGAAACTGGAGTAATATGATCACACTGGAATCCAATCTGTGGATAGGAGCAAAAGAAAAGACCCAGGAGAGGGACTCCTGTGGGCATTTTTCTTGCAAAAATAGCAGCAGAAATTGGAATTAAGAGGAAGAAGGGTTAGGAAGAGACACCATCACCCACCTAATCAGTACTTCTGGTTTCACTCCTGCTTCATTATGGGAAAATGTTGGGCTCCTTTCACAGGAATTGGAGATTAATGAAAAATAATTTCATTTTTCTTTGTTACTGAACCTGTTAAGCTGTTTTACAGTGAGATTGTCTGGTAAAACCTTAAAGGGCTTCCTTTACTTCTCTTAGTGTCACTTACTTATGTTTCAGCTGCCGTAAGAGCAGCTATTTCTCAAAGTACATTACTTTAAAACAGACTAGAGAAAAAACTTGGAACGACTTTCCCTTCCTCACCACAACTTTTACCACCACATTTCCATTGCAGAAAAAAAACTTGGGAGCATAAACACACACGTACATTTATCAGGACTGATAAGAATAAAAACACAGAGAGGTCTTCAACTTACTTTACTGCTAGCCAAGTGCAAAGATGTATTCAACTCCTTATCTTTTAATGTCAGGTCAGCCTTGGCAATGTTCACCAAAAAGTCTGAGGTACAGAGTAGAAATCAATGAACAAACCCAACGGGCAGATGAACATGTCAAAAGAGAGGAAAAAAAATTCTATTTCAACATACATGTGCATAGATGCTAATCAATTAAGTCTTAACATGATGTAAGCCCTATAATCCTAAAGTTAGTGAATGAGAACAGATTATTCTCGTGCAGTTAATCAGCAAGCAAATGCAGAGCTAACAGCTCATTTGTGGTGCCCCAAACTGTCAAACATATATCGATCTTAATTTATTTATGAACTTCCCTCTTTGCAGATCAGCAATTTTTGCCTGAATCACCTCTGCCTGAGAACAACTGTAAATCCTGCTTTGACAGGGCTAAGGGGATATAAAGAACTTGGGGTGCAGCCTGTGCTGTTGAAGCTAGAGAAAAAGGAATACTGCAAAGCCCATAAGGTCCCCAATCTGTGTGTGCCTGTGGCACATAGTCTAGCCTGGAAAAAGCAGCTGCTGATAGCCGCGTTTTCAAGAATGGGCTTCCTATAAGACAGGACAGAAAAAGGTTACACAATCTTTTTCACACATGCAGCTTTACTGCTCCTCAAAATCAAGGACGTAAACAGGAGGACAGAATTACTACTGCCCTTGCGCTCTTTACAGTGTGCTCTCGGGAGGAAGTAAGACTCAAATTTGTTATTGCAAATGTCCACCAACGCTGCCGAGAAGAAGTAGTGTTTTCAAATGGATGGAAAGCTATCTTGTTATAGAAGGGAACTACCCACATCATCTGTTTCCCTTGCTGGGTTTCCCCAGGGATGACAGGGATGTGGGGCAGAAGTGCAGGAGCGGAGGGCGGGCAGGGCTGCACTCACCCACGGCGCCCACGTGCCCGCTGTGCGCTGCCATCATCAGCGGCGTCCTGCCGGCGCGGTCGGCGGCGTTCACCTGCGCGCTGTGGCTCAGCAGCAGCTGCAGGCACTCCACGTGGTCGGCGAAGGCGGCGGCGTGCAGGGGCGTCCTGGGGGAGCAACACCCGCACGGCTTGTGCTGAAGGAGGGCAATGTCCCAGCCTCTCCAAAAACCTCAAAGTGCGCGAGATTTTATTTTATTTTATTTTATTTTTCCTATCGAATTCGAGTTATTACCGTAAGAAAGCTGTAGTAGCAGCAGCTGAAGGAAGTTAAATATTTCCAGTCTCCAAAGGTGGATATGATAGTATGGAGATTTGTGAAGAATCTTGTATTAGCAGCATATTTATTTTAACAGAGCATATTGTATAATATGAAAAACCTCGTCCTTATTAATCTGATTCTACTTTTTTTTTTAAGCAAGTCTCAGTTGAGAAGAACTACCAGAAAAGAACAGTTCCATTATTTAAAAAAAGTAAAATATTTTGCATTGTAGTCAAAGGTACTGCAGCAACAAGCCACAGGCAACTGCAGTACTATAAAAGGCAGAAGGAATTCAACCCACTTTGAAGGTTATCAGTTTCTACAAGTCATAGACACTGGAATTCATTCACTGTGGCTCTTTGGCATTTTGGGTCTGAAGGGTGACTACTAGAGATGAAAGATAGTTGGTACACAGCCCAGCTCAGTGCTGCTCTTGTTTTGCTTATCAGCGAAGCTGAGGTGCTCTTACCCTCACAAATTTAAGTAATCACTATTACTAAGGGTATTAAATTTGTTTTAATCAAAGAAAACATTGAGTGTTCAGTTTTTAGAATGTCAGCAATTTTAATTAAATATATACATATATGGTGAGGAGATTCTCAATGGGACAAATGAAGGATTGGGCTGAATGCCCATCTTTTGCTGTAACAGTTTTATTTTGCTGGATAGATATTCTTAGTTGGGTGCCCTGAGAATGCCAACATAACATGAAAACTATTAATGAAATATTTTCTGTATGTACATAGTATCACTCCATTTAGCAAAGATAAATGTGTTTAAACATTTAACAAAGAAAACAGGGCCAGGGAAACAGCCTATAGCCATAGCTGTTCTAAACAAAAAAATACTATTTCTTTTATATTTTTTTCATATATACTCTGACGTTGAATACTTCATATTCTTGCTTCAAGTGAGACCCCATTTAGCTGTGCTGTGCTGTAAGCTGCTGTCTGAAAGAGTCAGCATGACAAGTCTTAGCTCAACCATAACAGGTAAGGATTAATGCCAGAGGTTCAGAAAGAACTATGAAAAATATTAAATGGAGTCATAAAATGCAATTTGTTCAAGGAACTATTACCTTCCTTTGTCATCTTCACAATTGACAATGCTGGTGTCGATGGCTCCAATGAGTAGTGACGCACAGTTTTCATGATCGTTGATTCTGCCAAACAAAATACATTTTTGAAAAAGTATGTCAACATATTTTTCCACTTTCCAATACTGGTTTACTTACTTCCCATTAATATTTCTTGGTGGTTCTTTCCAAGTTACCCTAATATGCCTTTGTCTTAATGCTTTTAGTCACACTTCTACATATTCACCATCTCTCCATTTAACGAAACTGCATCTGCTATGATGGGTTTCCACCTCTAAAGCAAAGCTGATCCTTAATTCACTATGCACAAAGGTAATTTCAAAGTCCAGAACAAAGCTAGGATTAAAATCTTAATATCTTAAAATCCTTAGTCTGTATGATAAACACACCTAGGCCTGGAAAGCACTGAGTCATAGACACTTACATGAAGAGAGATTTATTCTAACGTTTAACGTACTGAAACCCGCATCTCTTCCAACTCACACATTTAGTACTCTGATTTGATGGATGTGTTCAATTAATACTTTTTGCTAATTTGTCTCATTTCTTTATGAAAATGAACAGTATTTACTAACAGTAATGGACACACAGTATAGCTAACATACTTCCACAATGGATTAAAAGCTATTTTCATTTTAAATTTGCACACATTTAAATTGCACACATTTTAATAGGCTGGGGAATTGCATACTCATTTAAAATAATATGAATACTGAATTCTTTTCCAAAGCCATTACTAGAAATTCTGATATAAAATGATATGTTTCAGCCACAAAGAATTTTATTTCAAGTTGCCAGCTTTAAAATCATTTGCTCATGCAAATAATTTCCAAAAAAGCTTGCTTTATTCTAATACTGCTACTTTCTGCAGACACATCCTAAAGCAACATGCAGTTGTTACTGGAGATTTCTACTTACACGGCACAGTGCAACGGAGAGAAGCTATTACCGTAGAACTTGTGGAAAAGTTTTTGTTCCAAAAGTACCTCTATGCAGTTTTCATGCCCTGTGAGAGAGCAGGTATTTCACAGTGTTGCACAAAGCAGGTAGTTCACTTAATTCATATTAGGCTTACACAGGTTGAAATTCAACACTTTTAAGTTCAAAGTTGAACATGATGTTTATGTAAGCTCTTATGTGATAAATCAGAGGATTTTTAAATTTCAAGGTGGCAGCAAGAGAGATCTGGGCTAATATTAGCATTTATTGAGAAAAAAGGAAAGAAGAAACGCTCTTTTTAATGTGATGTCATGTATGCTGCATTACATCCAAAGCTTAAATGTCAATACTGAGAAGCTTTATCCTTATATTAAACAATGAGTTCAGATTATCCAGTTTAGAATAATCAGTTCAGTTCAGAATATCCATCTATTCACATGGTCTCTTGCACCAAGAGCTCAAAGGAGCATTCCTGGTCACACAGAAATCAATTTCAGCACAGACATGAATAAAACCAGAATTTCATCCTGGCTTCTTGTGACTGGGAGCAAATGAGCTGCAAAGTCCCTGGGAGGTACCGCTGGACTTTCCCTGGCCTCTGAACTGAAGGGTGCACATAGCAAATGCTAACTACAGACAGCAAACAGGGATAATTCACCTCTTCATTTCAAGCTCCTCCACCACGTTTCCCCGCAGCTGCGGCCACCCTTGCCCCGGGAGAGCCTTACCATTGTAAGAAGCCCAGTGCAGGGGGGTGTAGCCCTGGTTGTCCTTCAGGCTGCAGTCCTCCTCGGAAAGGGCCACCTGCAGTAACTCGCTCAGCCACGTGGCGTGACCCCGAGCTGCTGCGAAGTGCAGAGGTGTCCTGCCTCTGGCATCTTTACACAAAATAGAGACTTCTTTCTCTAACAGCATCTGAACACATTCTTCATGCCCAGTCATGATCTGGTAACAAAGACATGAGTAAGGAGGTTGACATGACACAGATTCTTGCCCTGGAAATAGGGGATGTGATTGATGCTGTGAATGTGATGTGGTGTGGATGGGATTCTGCAAGCAAAGATGATGAGAGCCCCTTTGCTCACCTGCTGAACTGCTCACTGCAGTTATCCTAAAGACCTGTATAAATATCATCCCTTGCATTCAGCTCCACGTTGGGTAAGAAGCTAGATTTAGCTAGCAAAGTCTAGCTTAATCAAGCTGTGCTAGAAAATATTAGATCTGCCTCAAGTTTCACCACCTCTAGAAAAAACTTACAGAACTTACTTGCACCATTGCAAGAAAAATGAAAGTAATACTGGCCAGTTATTTCAAAGAAGTTATTTTCAAAATTCTTAAGCTGCTCAGTTACAAGAATAATGACTGCTATTATAAAGTGTCTAGAGACAAAACAAAACAAAACAAAAACCTAAACAAAAAAAAAACCACACAAAAAAACCCCACCAAAAAACCAAAACAAACAAACAAAACCAAAAAAAAAAAAAAAAAAAAAAAAACAAAAAAAAAACACCACACCAAAAAAACCCCACCCTGGTCTAATCATTATTTTGGCTAATTAATTAACACAAATGTGAAATAAAAGCAAAGCATTACTAAGAGGAGATCTGTCTTGCTTTGCATCTCACTGATTATGCTTGGTCATGTTTCCAATAATTTACAGTGTTCTCTAGATTGAAATACCCCTGTACTTGTAAGTAAGTTGTGGTCACAGCAAAACAAATTAAAGGATTATAAAAATTAAGTCACCCCTCGATGTAAAGCTGTGCATCCCAGGTGATCAGCTGCATCTACAGATGCTTCTTTTTCAAGTAATAAAGAAACAGCATCAATGTGCCCATATGCCACTGCAAGCATTAGTGGAGTTCTAGGAAAAAAAAGAAAACCAGGGCAGTCAGAGCTATAAAATGGAAAATGGCATACTATTTGTCCCTGCTAAACTTACACAGAGACATCAGGAAACCCTGCATTTCTTGCCACTCCTACCCATGAACCTGGCTCTTTTCCCCATACTCATTTATGACACTCGAGTGAAGAACTTTTGTATGAAATTATTAAGATGTTTAACAACCAACTGCCACAACTGAAATAGTAACAAAGCCACTTGTAAGCAGTTTACAGAGCAACATCATTCAAGACAATCTGTTCTCTTAATAATGTACAATTACTGTCACATCCAGTGACACGAGGTTTACAATATCAGTGACACAAGTCTTGTGAATGCATGTCCCTGCTAGTTACCAACATGACAATGACCCAAAGTATTTATTTGGCATATGCTGCACAGATGCTTAAAGGAGATGAAGGGACATGAGGAAAATATTCAAGCTAAAATTTGGACTAACATATCTTTCATTTGTTTCTGAAAGAGATCTGTTCTCCATCTATTTTTAGGCAGACTAATACCATTTAAAATTAAATGTGCAGACATTATATGTGCAACGTTGTATGTTCCAGACATCCCAATGAGTTTCTTAAACCATTCACATTTTCACTTTAAAAATGTATCTTATTCTCCCTCTACAACTGCCATTTAACTAGCAGTAAAGTTTTTGTAGGAACATCTCAGATGCATGTGTCACCTCAAATAAACACCGTGTCCCTCTGCACCAGTCTAATGTACCAAATAAACCCTAGAATAGCAATGTCTTAGAAATAAAAATACTCTATAGAAACATCTCAGGAGCTTGTTCATTTTTTATTGAATCTGGCCCTGAACATCTATAAAAGCTTGTTTATGAAGCAGAGGCTAAGATTAATGATTAGTCCTTTCCACATGGCTTACATCAACTGAATGTGTATTTTGTAATCTCTGCCAAATCCTATGAGGAGAAGTGCAGGACCTACGGTATTTCAAATAAGTACTTTTTTCTGAGAAACATGAGACACTATTTGAATTACAGAGCTGAAAAAAAAAAAAGCCCACAAAGAAAACTTACTGTCCTTTGGCGTCTGTCACATCGGGGTTGTCTGCAACTTCCAGCAACAACCGTAAACAAGGTGTATGGCCATTAATGACTGTAAAGGAAAAAAAAACCAACTGTGCTTGATTTCAGATACTTTTCCACTGGAATGCTTAGGGATAAGAAATGTCCTTATAAACACAGAAAATACTCCACCATATAAGAGATCAATATTCCCCCAGTTTTCACTTAACTTTTGCCAGTGAAATGGTGAGCTGTTTTGTCCTTGACCTCATGAAGATGAGGATTATTTCTCTTAGATACAAAAGTCCCAAATGAGTAAAACAGAAATTGTGATATTCACTACTGAGAAGATTTCTACTAAAGCAGACAGCATTTCAAAATCCCCCAGACTGAGCAGGCAGGCAAGGCTTTCTGAGCTCAGGGTTGGAACACAGTAGGAAGTACACTGTCAAGGCTCCTTAATTTTATGTGCACTGCACAAGTGAGTACTTCAGTGCTGCTATGAAAAAAAAAATCTTCAAAGAATGACCAATGACACAAATGTCATATTCATAAAAGCACGTAACACTAGAGACTAAAATTCCCTTTGAGTTGATCCTTTTTATCAAAAATAGGACTTATCAAAAGCATTTGGGTTTGGTGGTGTTTGGGGTTTTGGTTTGGTTTTTGCTGTGGGGGGGGGTGTGATATTTTGGAGGTTTTTTGGGTTTTGTTGGTTTAGGATTTTTTATGTAACCCACTGCTGCTAGGAAACAGCTCTGAGTTACTACATTTTGTAGGGCCTGATACTGAACCCCATCTGTGTGTCAGCTGGCTTTAAGGCTTCAGACTTTCATGGGATGAAGAGACAGATATTTTTTTCCTTGAAAAACAATTCCTGTGCTCAGTAGATATATGTTGTGTTCTTATTACAGCAAGTCATGCATTCACACTGCCTACACCCTGTGGGCTGAGGCAAAACCCTTGGACACCACCTATGTCACATCATGCTGGCAGAGAAACCGGTGCACATTGTCACATTTAAATTACTCATGCGAAAATAATCTTAGTTGATTTACCCAGAAAAATAAAAGGCATTTTTAGTTATTTACCACTAAGTAATGACATATACATAACATGTAAACAGTTCTGCAGGGCTGATGATTCACTGGCTTGGGGGGTGGTGGGAAATAAAGGTCTGTTCCTTCTCCCAGCAGGAGGGAGAGAAATCGTAACTTGTTCACAAAGATGTGTGAAAATGATTTTGGTAAACGAGTTTTAGAACAGATACCCCCAGAAACTCCTAGGAGCTGACCCAGTGATTGCTAAGCATTACAGACCCTGCAGGGAACGTCAGTTTTGCCAACAGACCCACAAGGCTAACACTAGGGGAACATTTACAATGGATTCCCCAGGCTAGCCAGAGGAGAGGCTGGTGGTAATAAAATTACACAGGGAACAGATCACTGAGGCGAAGGAAATTCTCCGTGTTATGAGGTCAGAGGAAGTCTATTCCTTCATGGGGACAGACAGAAAAAAGAAACACTTCATTAGGTGAGATCTATACTCCAGTCACAAATCCCTTGACTGACATAAATGTGCAGAATCCTGTCATCCAATCCAGCACTTGAGGCCTGCTGAGCTCTGTGTTCAGCAAGTGTGCCAGTGTAATTAGAAGGAATGAGGGCAAACAAGTTTAAGAGGATGGGGCACACATTGCCTTCTTGTTTCTTCCCAGTGCACAGCGCTGCATGTGCAAGTGCTCACTTTCGTGTGTGCAAATGCACACTGGCACTCAAGGGAATAATTCAGCAAGCACTCTGATTTCTCAGAAGACATCGCCTGACCTGCCCCATGGCAGCAGAGGCACTGAAGGTGCAGCAGCTGCAGGCCCGGCTTCCCAGCAGGTGGCACCAGGCCTTGCTAAAACACCGCTCCGCAGAGCGCTGCCCTAGGGAGCGGCAGCGTGGAAATCGGCACATTGCAGGGGGCTGGCGGGAGCGGCGGCTGGGAGAAGCCTTACTCCAGAGATAATTTCCACAGAACTCTACAGAGCTCTTGAGTGGAAGGTTCTCAACGTTGTCTTAATGGATATTTACCCAAAGTGCACTTAACTCCCATTTGAAAGCTTTCAAATTCATGACAGTGGTGAATTTCTGTTACTAAGGAGTTCAAATACTCAACCCATCTGTGCATTGCTTTCCCTTCTGCTCAAGGTACCTGTTCCCTTTTGTGTCTCATTCCTGAGTGTAGGATTTTTTGGCCTTTTTTCTAGGATGGGCTTTTTGTATGTGTGGTTTTTTGTTTATTTTTAACACAAACCTGACTTTTTTTGCTTCACTGGAAATTTAAAGAACAATTTATTTGCGTTCCTGAGAATGTTTTTTTAGTCTGAGAAGCAAAAAGCATCGTGGACCAGAAAAGTCTGTGACGAATCCTCCTGGCTTCACTCAATACTACAGTGATGGTGGTGATTAAAAAAAAAATTAAAAGGGGCAGGGGGGAACACAGTCTGGATTTATATAAAGGTAAGAAAGGTGTGTATTAAAATAACATCTTCTATTCAACAAATTTACTCAATTTACTCAAGAGATTTATTCAGCAGATTTGTATTTTAAGCAGAGCTGCTAACAAAAATAAGGTTTTGTTACCATTCACTTTTCTCAGTGGTGAAGAACATTTACAGTTCAGTTGTGACAACAAGAAACTTAGGTCACTATAACCACATTTTTAAATAAATGCAAATCTTTGCTATAGTGATGATATACCAAACAAAGTCACTTTGTTTACATCAGATCCCAAGATATGTTTGAAGTAACTACAGGGAAAGCTCTTGACCAACACAGCTCAGTTTTGTGGTAGCAATATATTGATTTCAATTAATTAAACCATCAGTATTCATCATGGGGAGAAATGTGCTGAGTTCTGATGCAAAGTTTAAGCAGACAGGAAGCATTTTAAGTAATCAGTGTGGATCTATCATGAGCATTTCCTTCAGTACTGTAGACAAAGTTCTACTTGACCTCATGTTTCTGGGTTGCACTTACATGGCCACACAGAGAATAAACTGATACTACAGAATATATATGCGTTTCAGCAAAATTAAAAGATAAGGAGAAAGACAATTAAGTCTGGTCCTGAATTAACTATCCACGTGGTATTAATTTTCCTTCCCACTAGAGGCCACTGCTACCCTGTATGGAGCCCCTCCTGGAACAGCAGAGGAGACACATTCTCTTTGCACCTCTGCATATTTACCTGACAGGTACATGTCAAATTATAACCTTCAAATAAATGACAAAGTCTACATTTCCCAGCTAATTTTGCATGTTACATAATTAACACCCCACACATGAGGAAAGGAGCAGGCTGCCAGCAAGTGCAAGTTCACAGGCTGGCTCAGGAGGAGGAGGAGGCCTGAAAGGCGAGGGTTGAATTTCTGTGGTGTTGCCACTGCAAAATGGTTGCAAGTCTTGAACAACAGAATAATTTCATTGCCAATCAGAGCCCACATCTATTTTTCAACCTTTCTTCCAAAGGAGAAGCAGTGAGGCAAGCGTACCCTTCTCCCCTGATTATTTGGCTGAAGAACCAGCAAGAGAAGTGTCATGAGGAAAACATCACACCTCCTGAAGAGTAGGTGGTGACAGAGAGAGGTAAGCAGGTAAGGGCAGAGCAGTAGTGGTGTGCAAAAATATGGGATTCTGTAGGAGGGAGGACTGAACCACAGGGGTAGAGGAAAAAAGATGAATGAAATGGAAGAAAAAGGCTTTAAATGTACATCATCAGCAAATAAGTATCACTCCTCAGGATATGTGAAAATGTTCTTCCCTTTAGAAGAAAGAAGGTTTATACCAGGGTATAAAAGGTAGCATAAGGTGACACTCACCTGAGGCATGGAGGGGGGTCCTTTTGGTGACATTGTCCTTTACAGTGACAGAAGCACCCTGGCTGATGAGAGCTTCCACACACTCTGCATGTCCTCTAAACGCAGCCAAGTCCAGAGCAGTGCGTCCCTTCTCATCCTTAATATCCAGGTCTACCAGAGACTGCAGCAGTACCTCCAGAGCTTGATGATGACCATTATAGGCCTAGAATGAAGAAATGTGTCAGGTAAAGAACACAACTCTTGTCTTTCAAAGACCTTTTCCATAAATTGTGAATAAAATCTATCCCTTGTCTCCTAAACACAACAGAAATCAGAGTTTTCTTGATTTCTTATGACTCTCCAACGTGAAAGGATTTTTCCAAATTACATGGTACCCAAGCAATTTAAAAATTCCTAGTGTTTAGGAAAAGAAATTACAATTCTTGATTTGCTGTAACCTTCTAGTACAACCCAAAGTGGGGAAATTTCAGGCAGTAATTTGCCAAGCCAGCACAGGTCAATCAGCGATTCGTTTTTCACATGCTACAGTATCTGACAGGGAAATGTTTGCTTCCAAAACTAGATTCACTAGAGAGATCCATGTATTACCACAGAACTGGCACTGAATTCAACACGTGCTGGTCTCCAACTAAACAAAAGCGGTTCTCAAACCAGATTTTTGTGTAAATATAAACACAAACTTGACTTGCTGTTTATAGCTGATGCTTCATGGAGAACTCCTGCCAGCAGGATCATTTGGTACATCTACAGTGAACAAGCAGATGCACTTCCAGACCTACAGCCACACTGGGGCCAACAGTACAAACACAGGTGGCATTACAAAAACCCAGTGGTCAGTGCCAGAAATTGGGAATGTTTTGTTCAGCTTTGTAGGGCCTGCCCTCCTCTCCTCACTGTCGTACTCAGAGCATCCTTTTTATTTACACACAGTTGTACAGTTATTATTATCAGATTGAATCTGTGAACTCTCCATGCCCAAAAACATTCAAAATGTGATGGGGCACAACCCTGAAAAAATCTGCTCTAGCTGGTTCTGCTTTTACCACAGAGGTGGGACCCGATCTCCAGAGGTCCATGTCCACCTCACCTGTTCTGTGATTCTGCACAAGAAAACTGGGAAGAGGAATCATGAATCTTGAGCTCTTGGGACGGGGGAGCAGTTGTTAGAGCAGCTGTTATCTCTGAGGCCACCTCTGCTGGATCCTGTTATGATATGCCAGTCTCCATAGCACTCTCACAGGGCACTGCTGGGCATTAAACGTTTTCCCACACCCTGCTGTGTACCAAGCAGTTTTTTTGCACTGCACCTCTCCACTAAAACATCAGAGAATCTCATTCCATGATCAAAGCCTAGGCTCAAGCTTTGGCCCCATATTTATACACTAGTTCTAAATACAAGTGTGAATTTCCATTTAATTTCACTTCAGTGTCTGTGTCATCTTCTTACCCAAGTGTTAGAGTCGGGAAGAGCCAAGAGCTTCAACTGCCTAAAACTTAATTAACAATTCCAGCCCAGAACCTGGCTTTGTTACATCTAGGCCTACATCCCTTCCCACCTTTTTCAAAACAAGCCTACAGTTAAACTTGCTTCAAAGACAGAGATTAAGGAACTATTCCAGGAGATACTGATCAAACGCTTTACACATCTCATACTTACAGCTAAATGCAAAGGACTTTTTGTAGCTGCAGAATCAGATTCCTCAAACATATTGTTCGTTTTTTCCAGAAGCTGGGAAGAAAAATATAAAGTCTTAAAACATTTTTACATGAGACAGGATAAATTTTCATGGACTATAGATCTATAAATCAGCAAAGATGTATTTTGGCCACAGTAATTATTGAAGGATTGCAAAGTATTTTCAAGCTTTTCTGCACAGGGTAACGCTATAAAACCAGTTTAAAAACTTGTCATGAACATCCTTACCCTGATTAATTAGTTATCATGAAAATCCTGATGAAATCCTGGGGCCTGCTTGGGTGAGAAAGGAGCCCTTAAAACAATGAATTTGTGGACTAGATCCCTCAGTAGATCTACATTGGAGAAAGCTCAGTTTCATGACTACACAGCATATGCAAGCCATGTCTGATACAGTGTTTTGGGTAATTCTGACACATAATTAGCACTGGGAATAATTATGACTGAGCTGTGAATCACTGATAAACTGTAAAATTGACTGAAAGAACAATGTGCTCCTACAATTACAGTCTTCCAAAATGCAACATGTCCCTGAACTCTTACAAGCATCCAGTAATATCTAGTAACAAATTTGTATAATCCTCTCCATTTTACAGCTTCAAACCAAGGCCATTTCCATCCATCTAGAAGGAGGAGCTATGGAAAAGCACCCCTGCACAACAGGACATGGACCTGACAACTCATCCAGCTGAGGCTGCAAAGAAAATCATACAGAGTGTCGACAATGCTACTGACAGTTCAACATTTGTTGAGTGGCACTGCTCATGTGCATGGCCTTTTGCTTAATAATTACTCAGAGTTAGTCTCCAAAAGCCTCTGGGACTGCAAATTAGCATTTTAGAGAAAATCAGTAATGGGAGACTGTATAAAAAAAAAGAAAAGCATGACAGTCAACTAAAACTGACTTGTAATGTTTCTAAGGCTACAAGTAAATTTTTCAGTCTTTTTCAAGATTTTTCTTTTGGTTGGCTGGCTGGTTTGGTTTTTGGGTTGCTTCTTTTTTCAGACAGCAAAGAATTAATTAAAAGACTAAAAAAGAAGAAAGGAAGTAAGTTTTTGGGACAATCTGGACAATTTTAGGCTATGACAACATGGAAAATTCTCCAAAGAGACCATGAAAGGCTACAGGGGGGCTTGCCTGTGCTGCAAGATGATGGCATATTCCTGAACACTGATGTAGGCCTGAACTTTCTGGGTAACAACTTAGTCTGCAATAGACCTAGATCGATAATAAATTTATCCAAAAATCAAACTGGAATACAAATTAGCCTTAATAATGTATAAGGTGTTACAAATCTCTTATTCAACAAGGACAGTAATCTGAATCCTATGGAAAAACTAGAAAATTAAGCAGTAATTTAATTTACTTGTGTATTTTGTGCCTAGCAGTATGTCAAGACTATGTGTTGATAAAAATACCAGTCATAAGCAAGTGTATTAACAGGTAATGCAAATTTTAACACTTTCCTACAGCTAAGGGGAAGGGGAAAAAAATCAAGCCTCCCACCAGTTTCTTGATAGGTTTGGGGCAGAGTTAAGAAATGCATTTGGTGTTGCCATGTGGAACCACCTCCAGTTAAAATACTGTTCTTCTCTTATATAAGAAAGCTGTGAACAGGATGAAACAGTAGCCAGCACTGAATATACAAATGCATCTGATTTTCTCTAGTGAATAAACAAGCTAAAAAATCCCACCAAACAAACCCAAGCACTAAGCCTCTTCCTCTGCCTACCTGATACTGGCCTTTAGTCTGTGTCCAGGAGGCCAGCACAGCAGACTAATTTAATCATTTTTAATTACATTTATCATCACATGTTGAAATTCCAGGATCAAAATCATAACAAGTAAATACTTCCCTTCACCTGTCAGAAGTCTCCAAAAGTCTCCTGGAATAAGGCAGATAATTGCCTTTCGAATAGATGAAAAAAACCACACAGAAAATTGACAAAATTAAGGCTCTAAAGGCACAAATTGTGGGATTGGAGAGCCCCTCACAAAAGGCATCTCCATGGCTTAGAGTCAAAGCAGCTTATGCTGGTGCAGACCAGGCTTAATGAGCTTATTAGTCATAAGGCTGAATATCTCCATCATAAAGTCAAGTGCAAACTCGAATTTGATGGCAAACCTGGTAGCTCTCAGAAACAGAGCCATACACTGCAAGAGGAGAAATTATAAAGGAGAACAAGAAGAGGAAGATAAAAGACACAGCACTAGTAATTTTTTTGGCATTCCTCGTCAAGCATCATTTTCTAACAATTAAGTCACTTGAATGATAAACATAATGTACAAAGAGAGAAAAAAATACCAAGTCACCAGAAATTCTCCAGTTTTACCAGTGTTTCTATGGTTCTAGGGATGCATTTATAGTTAATTACATATACTTGCTATAATAACACATAGAACAGTGTGTCCTTGGGGGACTCTAGTTCCATTATACTTGGAAGTAGCTATCCATAGTGGCATCTGTTTTTAAGAAGGTAAATTTATCATTCAGAATCATCTGTTCTGGCAGCCATGGAAGCTTAAATCTCACAGAGCTCAAAGAGCAATCCCAGCATGTCTGCTGTGCTGCAAGCCATACCTGTGAAGCTGCCTTTCATCAAGGACAGACAAGTAGAGCATGAATTACCAACAGTTTATGGTTACTGGTGGCTGACTGGAGAATGTCCCAGCATATTGCATTTCTTAATTTTTGAGACTGTAGAAGTTTTAAAATGTGCCTTGTTGCAGACTGCATTTCTCTGTATTGACTGCTGCAGGTTTTAGGTGGATGTCAGAATTGTGCAAAAACCCTGCATGTGAAACTAAGGGGCACTCTTCCCTGTGAGCAGGTCAGAACCTTGCTACAGGCAAGGGTACCCTTCTTCTCTTTCAGCCCCTTGGGAATTCCCAGCACGACCCTTCCACTTCCCATGACAGCACCATTTAGTATTGTACGTAATTATTTTGTGAAGTCTTCTTCAGACTCAGCAACAGGAACGGGAATGCTTTGGGAGATGCAGATTAAGATAAAACATCAATTATTTACTTCTAGTCTTACAAACTAACAGAACTGCAAGGTTGCTATTATAAAGTCTCTTCCCCAGTTCAGCATGGAGATGAATAACTTCTACAGTTCTCACCATTTCATCTGTGCAGTAAGGGTATTTACAGGCATAAGAGGATTTACTGCTTGATTTTATTCTGTGGCTATAATAAATGACTGTATAGCAGGATACAGTGTGGGTTCCCCCTTTCACTTTTGGGGCATTCAGATATGCCAGTTAATGAGTCAGGATACTTCCTATGATTGTCCTCATAGACTATAATATATTCTAAAATTCAGCTCTGGTTTAAAAAAAAAAAAAGGCAGCTTCATGGAGCATGTGAGTAATTTAAAATCACGATTAAGCAGAAAAAGAGAGAATACTTTCATCATGCATAAAAGGTTTAAGCTATGCTTTTCAAAGCCAGAGTCAAAAGAAACTTCAGCCCATAGACAGTGAAACGATGGGCACTATCTCAAAGCCTGGAAGAGAACAGAACGTGTGATCCTGTCCAAGCCATCATGCCCAGGCATCTCCAGGCACAGCCATTTCAGTGCAGTCCCCACAGTTGTGTCCCAGGTTTGTACTAACTGGCACTGAAGTTAAAGGGACTTTTCTTTGAGAGTTTCACTGTTTTATTAAGGTGGCTTTGACATTCCAACACACACACTGCCAGTACTGCTGGTGAACCCCTGCAGTTCGGTGCCATTCATGCTAATTGTAAAATGGCAAAGCCATTAGATTGGCTGTGTATATTCTAAAAATGGCCTTTACTCTGAAAAGTTATCAATCTCACGGTGTTCAGAAATGTCCACACAATGTGAAGAGCTGATCAAAAGGCAATGAAGACGAAAGAAATAGTTGGACACTGCTCTTCTGCAATGATTATGCAGCGATGCTGCTGATCAGTTACAAGGTCATTCAGAAGTGGCAATTAGTCACGATTTTTAATGTCACTTTCAGAACTGAATACAAATATACGAGCTAGGTGTCACTTTGCATCTCCTATTTCCTGATAAATTGCAACAGATAATTGTCTCTGCTCTGGGAAAACATGCCACCAGCAGCTGCTTTTAAATAAAGGCTTTTCTAGAAGTAGCCAGCACAAGATTGAAAACCTCATCAGTTGTTTCTGATAATGTAGAAAAGAACAGTAAAATGAACCTCTGTACTACTTGATCCCAATCAGGGAAGCACATTTTAAAATCTCAGAATTATTCCTGACTGATGGAAAATTCAAAGGTGAAGTGGCACAAACATATCCTCAGGGGAACACGCAATCCTGTAAGCTCTCTCCATATTCGTAAATACACATGATCAAAATATTTTAATTTATTTTAATTTAAAACCAATATGCCTCCTAACCTACTGCTGATGCTTTCCTAAGATCAGGCTTTAAAAATCCAATTCATCAGTGTAGCCACCAATTTCATTCACATGCACAGATATGGGGGAAGTTAAATTAACTTAAGCAAGAAGTATTTTTGCAAGAGCTTAGGCTGACTGAGCCTGAAGAGATGTGTTGTAGCTCCGTGCAACTCCTCCAGTACAAAGTTTAGGTATCCAATACCCACCAGAACAGTCACCACCATGCAAACAGGACACTTACCTGGCATGTAAGAGAACAGCATTCAGGTCTTTAAACATATCTAAATCTGAAACTCCAGCAGGCCTCCAGGCCCCAGGCTGTTCTCAGCTGGGGCACTGATCTTCTGTTGGAGCTCTTCCACTCCATACAAAATCATTCCATGGGAAGCCATAGGAGTGTCATACTCATACTCAGTGGCTCATAGACACAGGGGATTGTCACCCAGTGAGTATTTAAACAATGCAGAACAGCTCCAAATGAGAGTGAGAGATCACCCCCAGCACCAGCCTGCATAATATGTGGGTTACTCCTTGGGATGTAGAAGTCCAATTCCTTTGTCAGTCAGAGCAGAGATTTGCACCTGGGACTTTCACACTCAAATCACATATATCATGTTTCTTTCTGGCCAGAAATTCTGCCTCAGAGGTTCTGTAAAACCTCACACTTTGCTTTAAGGACTCTCTTAGCCAAAGAAACTTTTGCAAATCATACAGGTGTGCAAAAGGTATAGGAAAGCTTACATTTAGAGAAATTATTACCCTTAGAAGTTTCCTCTTTAGATAGAAAACTTGAGAACTGTGAAATACAGTGACAGTCAATTTTTAAAATGTGCATTTCAGTATTATTTTTGCTACTCTCCTCTCATTTGAGCCTCTACTCTGAAACACACACAAGTACTTTTTAAATTCAAGCTCACTTGAAGCCACATAATTTACATCTCTTCTCCAAACACTTTAAAACTGGCCACAAACTTCCAGAAAACAGACAAGTGTGGTTCCATTTCACATTACCAAAGGCAAAGTTACTTTAACATCCAGGGGAGTGTCATGCCAGCCAGGCACGTGCACTGGACTCACAGCTCCTAAGACTGACTGAGGAGAAGCAACAGCCTTGAGCAAAGCTGGAGCCTGCAAGCAGCAGGAAGAAGGAATTCCAATGGAAGCAGAAGCAGCACACATGCAATTGCTTCAAGTACATGGCATGCTGGTTAAGAGTTGTGGTTCTTCTTCCTCAGGCTTCACCAGAGTGAATACAACGATTTGCAAAATACTAAGAAGTTTAAATAAAAATACACAACATGCAATCACTTTTCATTTACTCACTATATCCAATGGAGTTTTGCTTCCAATCTAATTAAAAATGTCAATTAGAATTAGAATAATTAAAGACAGAAACACTCAAGTGTAATGGTAATCTGAAAATGTTTCTTGGTTTATTTCTCCTGTTCTCTCCATGAACAGAATCATGGACCTGACCCTGTGTGCCCCATCCCTACACTGTCCCCAGCCATAGGAAATACTCCTGAAGCAATGACACCACAGCCACTGAGGATAGATATTGGTTACATTACTGCAGAAGGGAGGAAGGAAGAGAGGAAAATAATGTTTAAGATCAATCTCCTCAATTCACAAAACACAGATCAACAGATACATAATACACACACACAGTGGGAGGCTTTGCTTAATGAAGTGAGATTTGTAAAGCTACAAAGACCAATAGACCAGTGACAGTTTCTGTTTGAAAGTCTGCTCATGCAGGCAAACATCTTGCCTTGGATAAATAAACCTGACAGCACCCCTAAAATCCCAGTGACCCCAGCTCTTTCTGAGAGCCTAATACTCCAGTGCAAGGCAATATGCCACGATCAAATGTCCTTTCCTTTGGATTCAGTAGATTTGAGGAGCCAGATATTCTTCACACATAACATTTAAACACCACACACAGATACACAGAAAGGTATTTAAGGCAACAGCAGAAGTCCGTGATTGCTTTCCTAACTGAAGGAAAAATGTCTCCTGAAGTTCTGCAGTGGCCCTGTTCTCTGTCAGAAGAAAGCAAATGCAAGTGTCTTACTTCTCCACCCCAGGAAAATAAAAATGCAGACTAAAAATGACAAGATGTGTCAGAGAGACAGAAAATAAACCCCAGAGATGCTAAGCAGTACTCTATCCTATGAGGCAAAGTGCCAGCAGGGTTCCAGGGGAAATGCTGAATTCCTGCCCTCCTTGATTTCCTAAGCAGCATTAGCTTTTTAGAAAACATTTCTAGAATCCAAATTATCTAGTTTCCAAAACATAAAATCTAAGCCAAATTGCACTTATATAAACTAATTTATAAAAGTGTATCTAGCATGTATGGGCTCCTATTGATAATTTAAACAGTGGGAACATATTGCACAAATGCTGACATCAAAACTCAACCAACTGAACCAGTCTACCATGATTTGGGGGATTCTACAACTGACAGACAAATGAGGTGTAATAAAGTTATTTTTGAGCAGTAAGTTCCTAAGTTCTTCTCCTTTTTAGAACCACTTAAGTTAATGACGTTGTACTTCTCTGTTCCATGTGGGAAAGCTCTCATACACACAGGTACAAAGTAATTCAAGTGTCTTGTGTGATGGCTTCAGATAAAATGCTCTCTTTAAGAAAGAGGTATTGGCTGTGGAGAAAGACAGGCTCCATGAAGGAGAAAAGTTGTAACCCTTAAATAAAAACAATCTGGGTCAGAAGGAGGCCCAGGGGCTGCCACTGGACAAGCATCTGAGCCAGATCCCCATGTGGAAAAAAGGTTTTTAACACCTATCCCAGCCACTGCTGTGATTCACTCATCAGTTATTACCAGTGCCTTGCTCTCAGATGGCTGAATGAACACATTTGTGTTGATAGGAGACAGGTAATTAGCAGCAGCCACATTGAAGATTTATGGAGTCTGTGATTTCAATTTCTCCACAGGGTAAGGACCCAAGTGTTTGAAGGCATGGCTTATCTGCCTTGCAGTGCAGAGCTGCTCTGATCAAAGGTGTTCCCCAGCCTCTCCATTCCCAGTGTGGCCATTCCCTCTCCATTCCTTGTGCTGGCCAGACACCTCCCTCTGCCCCTGCTCCCCAGCACACACCAAGGGATCTGCCTTTTCTTCTGGGCACGGCTTTTGGTTAGACCATGCTCTCCTCCCACCCTCAAATGATTTAGCCCCTGTGATGATTCAATTTCTATTAGTCAAAGAGGGAATTACATTTGCTGATGGAATAAAGAGAAGAGCAGATTAAAAGAAAAAGTATCCATCAATTCTTACAGTTAGGGAAGAGATTTCACTAGAGGAGACAGGCATTTAATTCTGTTTGGCCTAGCATTGCACAGAAGCCTATTTTTATCAGCACAAAGTGCTTGACTGTCTCTCCAGATAGAATTTTAATGTGAAGTTACAATTTACATTCCACTCTTTTCACACCAATAAAGATCTTGTGATAAGAGATCATTTCCATGTAAAAAAATCCAAAACATTTTTCTTTTTTTCAAAGGAGTTTGGTGATGTGATCAGCTCTAAAATACCAGGTAGCAGTCATGACCAGTACTGCTGACTGCCAAGAGCAAAGCCAGCCCCAGCCTAAAGAAACCTGAGGTTATTTGAAGCAGGAAGGCAAGTGGGAGTTCCAGTAGCTTGCAAGCATACATGCTCACCGTTCAGCCTTCGTGAATGGCTCCCTACAGATGGAGAAACAACTGAGGAATTGGCTTCCACTCTCCTCTTTTTAAGCAACATCACATCACTCATTGCAGGGCAACTACCCCACTAATATTCCAGACAACCTAAAGGTCCTCCAGGAAAAAAGCTTCCCTTATGGAGCTCTGTGGTTGAACACACAAAACATAAATTTTGTTGGGGCCAAAGAGATGACCACCTCACTCTTAATGCTTATCTCTTCTAATACCTCCCCACAAAGAATGCAGCTAAGTTCCAGCCAAGGTGTTGGGCTCACAGTAAACACAGAAGTTGAAGAATGAAATATGTTTCCATAGATAAACCAGCCTTTCCCTAAACTGCATTCAAACGTGTAAATATTCCAAAATACTGAGAAACTGTGGTGCTTAAAGCACAGACCAAACTGCCCAGTGAAGGAAATCCCACTGGATACTACATCTTTTTCTTTGGACTTACTTTTTAAAGTGAACATTTATTTAGAAATAAGCTCTTCTAGATAGCTGCTAAAAAAACAGAGGGGAAGGCAAAAAAAAAAAAAAATCTTACAAGGTCTTTTATAAACTTGCCATATTCTGGAACATCAAAATAATTCCCTAATGTTTTGCTGAAGTTTGGTATTGTGCATGTAGAGAAATACTAGTAATCATTATTCATAAAAGAAAAAGATTATTGTTGCACCCACCTTGACTTAGTTTTGACCAGAATTAAAGCTCCATATTTAATATGAACTCTTTCCTCTAACAAGTTTTAGGCCCATAAAGAACTGTCTTGTTCTAGGCAAGATAATTCCTAGATATTTTCATTTATCAGCTATCAATAATAAACAAAAACGATTTACCCAGGGGATAAAATAGTAAAATACCAGCTATTATGGCATTGGAAAATAATGGTTTGTTTACATAATCCCTCTTGACTTTGCTTTCAGCCCTTTTGCCATCCTGAATCCCAGCAGTGCAAGAAATCAATGCAATGGTGGTGCCTGTATCAACTAGTTAACCAAATGTAAAGTTGCTAAACTCAGGACTTGGTAACTCATGACAAAAAACTGAGTCAGCTTCTTACGAAAGTGGGTGCAAAGGTGATGGATCCTGGTCCTACTGCTGGATGAGCACAAATGTTTTCTGACATGTTTAGCCTTGGTATTCCAGAGAGAAAATGACATGCCTGTTTGCCCTCCAAACACCAATGGAAAAATCCTGATCCCCACAAGACTTTCAGGCTGGCACCCAGGCACAGAGCAGTGATCCTGTGCATGCAGGGGACTGGGATTCATGGCAGTTGCTTTCCACCATTGTGCACAGAACAGCTGTGTGACTCTCACTCTGTAAATGATGCTTGACCTTGGGGTTCCATACTGCAGCTATAGTCACAAACACAGGAAGACTGACAGGGAAAAACATGGAGTTTTTCTGCCCAAATATAGATCACTTGCTGCACAGCTGTCTCTGGCCCACAGTTTGCATTTCACCCCTCCAGATTAAAAGAAAACCCAACACCTCTGACATGCACTGCATTCCCAGCTCTTCCTTTTGTCTGCCCAGCCTAAGCAATGGCAGGATTTGACAGCAGGTCATTGCCTGCAACTGATGAGTGCAGAAAATGTGCCCAGCAACAAGTACAAGAAAAGAGAGGGGACCTTGCTCCGTGCCCAATCCATGCCTCACAGCACACAGGGACTGCAATGCAGAGGCTGAACGAGAATCCCCAGTGAAGATGCTCCCCCTCCATCCCCAGGGGCAGGGTCACCAGAGATCAGTGCTAGGAGAAGGCAAGGCCAAACTCACTGCCACAAACAACAAAGGAGTGGTGCTATTTTAAGTGTCCTAAATATACATGCTTGCAGATGGGACCTGAAAAGGCTTAACACCCCACCTGAAATTCTGCCCCAGGCCTGCCCTGGCAGAGTTACTCCCCCAGGTCTCCAAGCTGCTGAAACCAGCTGCAGGCCAGCTGCAGCATTTTCCTGTTGTGGCTCATCTGGTGTGAAAGCAGCATGTGCTGTGCAGAGCTCCTTCTCAATAACTAAATACTTGACTCTTCAACACAGAAAGAAAGAACCAAACAAGATGTAACACTAAACAGCACACAGCATGAATATCTGTACTATTTTCCCATTGGAGCTTACTTTTTGGAAGCAATTAAGTCAATTTATATGTAATATATACTATATATATTAGATACTATATATTATCATATAGTATGTATGATGTATATAGTAATAATACATGTAATATATATTATAGATATAATTTTGGATCACCCTGTGTATCAAGCAGTTAACACTTACCTTTGTAACACTTCAAAAAGTCACATACGTCTATAAATCCATTCTATACATCACCCCAATACAGTATTTGGCTAAAAAGTTTTGGCTTCTTAGATGATGCAATTACTAATCACTCAGACCCAGAACATAAAAAAAGGAATAACCAAAAAAAAAAAAAACAACCCAAAAAAAACCCCAAACCAAACAAAAACCACAAACAAAAAAAACCACAAACAAACAAACAACCAAAAAAACAAACCAAGACAAAACAAAACAAACAAACAAACAAACAAACAAACAAAACCAAACAAAAAAAACCAAAAACCAAACCATCACCCAAAACTGTCAGCTGCTTTGCATATAAGGTTAATCTTGATTATGGTAACTTTATCAATATTGCAATATTGCTCTTGTTTCACCAGAGACAAAAAAGAAACTGCAGGTATGAAACAAAAGTTATTTACTCCCCCAGTATTCAAGTCAGATAAAGTGCCAGGTGGATCAGGCACATTCACTGTCATTTATCAGGAACTGTCCCCTACTCCTAGCCCTTAGGCATACACTGGGAATATTTTGATCACACTTAAAATTAATTTGTGCATACATAAACTCGACTCGAGGACAACCCTTAAGCACCAGGTTGTTGAATAAGGACTTGATTATCAAGATAAACGTATTTTTAAGGTAGATCTGGGTGCAAATATTTGAGTTTACTGCCCCATCTTGCAGGTTTTCACAGATTTCCCATTACCCAAAGAACTCCAATAGTATCCATGAGGGGGAGTTCATAATCCTGGTACCTACACACTCAGTATCAGCAGCCAGAGACTTCCCAAAGCGAGCACTCACCAGTTCCAAGCACTGCCGGTGCCCATAGGCAGCAGCATAATGCACAGTGTTGTAGCCCTCCTTGTCCTGGATGGATGGGTTGGCATCGTTCTGGAGAAGGAACTCGAGACACCTGTGGACAATTCACTGGGGTCACTGTGGGCTCACAGTATTTAACAGGCTCATCCCTTGCTGAAACTCAAGTGGCACTGAAAACTGGCAGTGAATCCTGTATTTCGAGCAGCACCTCAAACCACTTTTCACCAATAGCTCCTCACATTCACCATGATTTTAAACAGAAAATCCCCACTGGTCTTTGAAGATCAACTTCATGAAAAAAAATCTTCAACCTAATTCTTGTGGCTACTCTAAATTAAAAATTTGATTTGCTGTTACAATGCCTGAAAGATTCTGTACACATGACATAAACAGCCTAGAACTGCTACTCCTCACATAAAAATTCAGGTATCAAACCATTGGCCTCCAAACATGCACCAGGGCAGGCTGGAGAAAAAAAGATTTAACTGAGTTATATGAATATATTCTCTTCTTTGTTGGCTTTTTTTCCAATCATGGTTTTCATAAGATCCCTTTTGCTCTTTCTAGCTCTTGCCACTTTCTCTTACACGGTCAAGATACCGTGTAAGTACTACTAGTGTTATTAGTACTTTCCTGCTTAGCCTGTAATCTGGAGTGAACATAAGGCCATTATATGATAAAGGGTATTTAAAAAAAAAAATCTTTAAGCAGATAGATGAGAATGTTAATCCAAGTGAATGCACTGAGAAAGCCATTGGCTACTTCTCTTTGCAAGGTACAGGCTATGCCGTGCATGACACTCAAGACACTGCGTGATACTAAAGCGCACGATATTAAAGAATTAGAAAATTACTGAAGCTGTACATTTTCTGCTAAGAAATGGCAACAAGCACAGAAACAGAAATATCACCGAGTATGCGCACAGAGAAGAGCCTGGAGCTTTTTTCTTTAGGTTAGCCCTCATTGAAGCCAAGCATTGTTTTTAGCAGAGCAAAGAACAAGCAAGAGCAGAGTGTAAGGCTGCAAGCCAAAGCCGTGGCATTCTCCAGGAATGATGTCTAACTGCTTTCGTGACACCAAACTTACAATGCAGCTTCTTTTTCCTTCATCTCAGTGGCTCTTTCAAGTTCTTCAGCATTTTCATGGGAGTTACCTAAAATATTCTTTCTTCTTAGCACAGAGGACAGAAAAATGCAACTTATTCTCAAAATACCACACTGGTGATTTTGATGCAGTCTGCTACCCACCCCCAATCTCCTCTTCAAGGAGCTGACTTCCTTCAGCCAGCAATGAGGACTGTCCAAATTAACTGAGTGTACTGCACAAGTCTGCAGGGAGTAAGTTTTGAAAGCTATGGAGACAACCATAGTGTGGTAGTTTATTGTCCCACAGGTCAATGCCAGAAGAAAAACAAAAATTAAATTCTAGTTTCTATCAGATCCAGTTTGACAATCACTTTCTAGAATCCTTCTGTTTCAGCCACAGCAATGCTGTGCACTTTTTTCCTTTCCAGAGAGTAACTCAGGATTACTACACCTTGCTTCCTCCTGCAGTAAGCTGCTAGTTCTTCTCTAGCATTTAGGATTTAGAGCAACTTTAATCACTGATACTAAATCACTCTGTCTCGAGTCTGCATTAGCTGACTCGCCTCGCTTTCTGTCAAATATCTTGGCAACACTGTGTGATCTCTTGGTCAGGTTCTTCTCCCTGCTCATTAACTACCCACATCCAGAGTTAATGATGAATATTCTTTGGAATGAGATTGCCTGGCCTTGGAAGTTTTTTGACATTCAGCAGAAAAAAAAAAAAAAAAAGACAAAACTGCTGACCTATAAAATCATGGTCTGCAAATAGCATTGCATCTATGTAATAAGGCTTCTTCCAGAACATCTCAAACTGAAAGATTTAATGAGAAGACAGCATCACCACATCAGAATCAATTTAAGTTTGGATTATGAGAACAAATAAAAGCCATATACTTCTTCCAAAGTTCGGGATGCAACTAAAATAAGATTTGTTTTTTTTTAATGAGGAATAAATGTAGATATATCCTGAAGTTAACCAAGAGCTTGTTTAAATGTAGGAACTTCACCTACCAAGAACCAAAAGCTGAAAAACACACACTGAATCATGATTCTCAACCCTCCCAAGTAACACCTCACCCTGGTAAGACAGAATTAGAAATAGCCAGTGGTGCAAGCCTTCCTGCAAGCCCACACTGATTTTCAGGCCAAGCACAGACCTCTGGTGACCCTGCCTTCTTCTTCCCCGCACTGTTCAGGTTTGAGGGTGATGGGGAAGACATTTTTTATATCAGTACTGTCACAGCAAATGCTGAAGAAGCTCTCGAGGCTCTGACGTGGTGTTCAGAACTCTGCCATCAAGTGAACCCAAACTTGCCCTGCCGTGGCACTGAGGTGGTGTTCTGCTGCTCTGGGAGGGATGCAGCTGTACTTTTACCAGACCTCACACAAGAAACCAAAAACTAGATCCTTAATGTCTAGAGATGCTTTGAGACAGAAAAGTGTAGGATGCCCTAAAATAAATACAGGCTGCTAACAGTTTTTAGAGAGAACTAACAGGATAATTGAGTCTGGTTTATACAGTATGTTATAAGGAAGAGATTACCAGAATGTTCAACTACCTGGGAATTAAAACTGTAGTCAGTAACCACAGCATTTCTAAGTTTTGCAGGTGTTTTGCCCCTTTCTCACAAAGAACACTGTGTTCTGACAAAGGCTGTTCCTCAGACCTCTCTCTGAAAAGGCAACCTGTTTGGACAGGGTGAGCATTTTTATCTGCTCTGACAGTGGAGTGAGAATGATGGTTAGACCTATCCCACCTTTCCCACAAATCTGTCAAAATGCCCAAATGTCTGTCACTGCAGTCCACCTCAGAAAACCTCTTCTGCTGTCTCTTGCTCTATCACTTTGGATGGACTTGCAACGCAAACGCAGAAAATTCTCAAAGCCTCATCTTGAAACCACACAGGAAAACAGAAGACCTAACACTGTGAAAATAAGTCTGTAGGGCAGGGTGGCTGCAAAACTGAGCATTCCTTCAGAGGTAAACCATGGAGCTGAAATGCCACATCATCTGGGGGTTTGGCTTCCAGTCAAAGCAACTCACTGTGGAGCTATGCACACATCTGAGAGAAATTCCTGTGCTAGTGGGATCATTTTTTTGGCTCAAAGGACACAGCATCACAAAGAGACTAGATACTGATTTAGCAAAACCCTCGAAGCAGGAATTCCTCCCAGCTCTCTTACTTTCGGTCCATGTCAGAGGCAGCAGCATAGTGCAAAGGGGTGCGTCCCCAGTCATCTGTTTCATTAATATTGGCTCCTGTTGTCACCAGAGTCTCAATGCAGTGGAAATGACAATTTGCAGCTGCATAGTGCAAAGGTGTCCTGGAACATAAGTGGCAATTTGTTACCTCATATTCCAACATGTACTGAGGAGGATAAAGATAAATCTCAATTGCTGCGTTCCTGCAGATTTCCAGCAGTCAATACCAGCACTTTAATTTATGGAAATTTAACGAAATATTGTGTTAATAGGAAGTTCTGGTGCTGCTACAATGCCTGATAGGACACAGGAGCATCAATCTGTGTCTTGCAAACAGCCTAATGCCTGTGAGAGCCCTGCTGTGCTCTGCAGACACGCTACGTCTCCCAGCTGGGAGGCAGAGCAAGGCACAGTGTCCATCACAGCATCTTGTTTAGCCAGCATAGCAACACCCATAGCAACACTTTCTGTGGGGGCAAAATCCTTCAGGAAGCACCTCCAATAGCAGCTACCCTGCCATCATAACCCAGGTGTTGTCTTGGGCACACCAGCACAATTATTTTGGCAAGAAGAAAAAAACAAAAGCTGTGATATTTTTAAAACAGAAAACTCAAGAGGGTGGGACAGCTTTAATGTATTTAATGAAGCCTGCACCTGTCTGGCTGGCATGTAACTGCAGCAGCAAGGGTTCTGCAGAGAAGGCCAAACTACCTGATTTTGCTGCCATGCTTCATAGAACATGTAATTTTCAGTCTGAGATGGCCTTTCTTCCTTGCCTATAGATTCTTTCTTTTTTAAAAGAGCTTTGTAATTTACCTACCTTCCACATTTGTCCTTCTTATTAAAATCTGCTCCACTGCTTTGCAAGAGTTTTATACATTCTACATTACTGGAAAGAGAAGTAAAGAAAACAAAACATGAACAAACCAGAAGCTTACACCTGCTTTGCCCCCTGTCCCCCAAAAGGAAAAGGTTACTCTAGTTATTTTTGTATTATTTGCTGTGCAAAAACAGGGTACAGCCAACTAAAATGTGAAATTCAATCAAACAGAAAGTGAAGCTCTAAAAAGAAACTATTTTCTTTTTTTTTTCCCACTAGAAAACCTCAAACTTCTCTTCTACGGAAGAAAAAAAAAATGTTAATTTTCCAAAGAGAGCACAGTAAATGTGATCAGTGTGTTTGGAGATTTTCAATGGCAGCTGTACTGTAGTGCTTCCCATTCTGACCTGGTATTTTATAAAGGAACCTTAAAAGAAAGTTGTTGCTAGCTCATAAAATGCCAGTCTAATAATGAAGAGGTGACATTTAACGAAATCCACCCCCATTCAGCAAAGCATCCAACAGTAGGCACTTTGCTCAGATCCTGGAGTCACTTTTAGGTTTACTCTGATATGATTTGTTGACTATTGATAGTTTTAAGCCCATCTCAAAAAGGGGAGTGGCTATTACAGTGGATGCCACATCGACACTGCATTTATAGGAGTGGAGGAGAATGTACCACATCCTGGCTATTTCTTTATCTTGTTTAAAACCAGGTAATTTTTAATAGAAAACAAACCAGCTGCATTCTGACATCTTTTGTAATTCAAGCAAATAAATGTAGGAGTCCAAGCCAGAAAATGACATAAAGAAGTGCAGCACTTTCCAAGACCTCTTGTCATTCACAGGGGCAATAAGTCCATCCCTTGTGCTCACAATCAGATGAGCAGACCTTTGAAATTCTTTTCCTAACACCCATGCAACTCCCATCAACGTAATGGCAGTAACAGGCCTGTGTCAGGAAATAAACTGATGGCTTTTGTAGATCTCCAGCTACAGAAAAAAAAAAAAGGAGACTGGATGCAGTAATGCAATATTTTGGTGCATGTCGATCCCAACTCTAAATTGCTGTTGCATAAAATAACTACAGGACACTCACCACAATACACTAAAAATAAAAACACTTGCTAGTGATGACAATTCTAGTAAACCACTGGGAAAATATGGTTTATTTTTATGAGTCACTTTTGCTTCTTATTGAAGCCTCTCCTCTTTAGGACTTCCAGGATGTTTTTATTATCCTTCTGGGGTGCAGTCTTATCAAAGAGGTGGTATCTGAACTATATTATAATAATCTCCATCCAAGCAACTGTCATACCTCTTATATTAATGTGAAAGAAGTATCAAGATGAATAACTCCAAAACAATAATACAGCAAGTATTTGGATCAATTTTATTGGGGTTTGGGTTGTTTTTTTTTCCCCAAGAACAAAAACTTTGTGATACAGATTTTGGTCCACCGAGAAGAAAAATCAACTTCCAGAATGACTGCCAAGTATTTGCTGTGGATGAGCTTTTCTACTTGCTATAACCACAGAGAATCCAAGGGCTGCAGCCAAGGCTCCATTTCAGCTGTGTTCTGAGCCATAAAGTACTCAAATAGAGGAGTCAAAACTCAATGCTTGCCAAATGTTCTATCCTTTTGCTAGATTAACTTCACAGTTATTATCTGGAAACATTTAAAATAACTGGGTGCTACATTTACATCTTAAATTGAAGCATTTCAATTTTCACTTCAATTTCCCTTTTCTGCCCTCCCACCACTTTTAAGGAATGCATCACCCTGAGAGAGGGGCAGCCTTCCCACTTTCTGATTTGGAGGATGTGGGTTTATTTTTGGTTGGTTTTTTGTTGTTGCTTTGGTTTTTCTTTTAGAAACTTAAACTTGCACCTGAAAAATGGGAGAGAGGGAGATGAACTACACTGGGAGTCCAAGGCTGCAATCTGATGGGCACTGTTGCACAGCTGCATTTTTGGACAAGGACACAGTCCAGAGATGGAGTAACTCCCCTGCCAGCAGCATCCCAGGAGCTCCAGCTCCTGCTCCCCACTGGCTGTTCCCTAGGGACTGATGCCCTCCTGGAGACTGCTGGCCCTTGGTGACTGTCGTGGCCCTCGGGGAGGCCTGGGCAAGCGCAGCACCCCTCTGAAAGCTGAAACAGCTTCTCAGGCTCACGAAAAAGAAGAGTTTTCCTCTCCGCCTGAAAACTCATGCTTCAAATCACCCCACGTCACCCTACACAAGGGCAGTGGCAAAAGAGAGCCTGAAGTGACCCAGATTGTGGCATCAGACTGCCTTGCACAGCAATAACTTCCTCTGTGGATGGCACAGCCAGGCTGGCTGGCTCCAGGAGGCCCTGGAGGAGCGCGGTGCAGGTACTCACCCTCCGGCAGCGGCCGCGTGCAGGCACGTTCTTCCGAAGCTGTCGGGGGTGTCTATGTCAAAGCCTGCAGACAGCACGTGCTCATTACTAAACAAGGACACTATGCTATACTTTTGTCCTAGTTAAACCACAGGAAACACCGCAGAGACAGAAAAATCAGTTAGTCGGGAAAAAACCAGAAGGCAGGCAGCTACAGTCAGCGAGAGGTTGTCACGGGAACGGCGAGCAGCTGCTCCGCCCTGGCGGCTCTATAAAAAGAGCTGCGAAGGTGAGGGGCGAGCCGAGCGTCTATTTCCACACCCAGCTCCTCCACATCCCTGCCTGCAGCCGTGTGACAGGCGGCTTGGAGGCAGAGACTTACCAGCAGGGCTGTGACAGCAGGACGGGAGGACAGACAACATGGAGACATGAGGAAGAAGCACAGAGTCAGCCTAAACATGAACTGGGGCTGTGTTTGTTGCGTGTGGTTGTCAGGTGGGGAACGGGCTTCCGACAGCACGTGGGGATATTCACTGAGATACACAAAGCCAAAGGTAGCAGCCTGACAGTGCTACCTCTGGTCACCCAGAGTGTTTTCCCGTCCTACCTAGTGGTCAAGGCCAGAGCACACCAAGTCTTAATATAATAGGGTATGTAATTACCATTTTTCACATTCCTTTTATACCCTACAGGACACAAGGGGAAAAAGTAATTGTAGGACATTTTACATGTTCAGTAATGAAGGAGTTTTTTAGAAAACTCGTATGATCTGGGTCAGGATTTTTTTACCTCATAGAAACTCTTGCCTGGAAAAAGCAGAATTTGGGATTTGGCCACTGATTACTGACTCTCGAAATGGTTGCATAAGCAAGCTGTGGCTTCTTCTGCATTGGGCCCTGGTGAGGGTCCCAGGCCTGTTCTCTTGACCCTACACCTCCACTCATTTTCTCTCTCATGCCCCCAAAGCTTTGGCCAGCCTAACTCCTTAAATTCAGATTCAGAAACACACTTTAGCTGCATCACCATCATCATCATCAGTGAGATGTAAATACCTGTGCCAGTGCAGACCCCAAGGAGATCATTTCAGAATTACTCCTTTGGCAGGCAGTGAGGGAGAATCCCCAAAACAAAACAGGATCTTACATTCCTACAGTTTGGAAAGGAGTTCCAAATTCCCTCCCTCCCCCGGTGAATTAGTCCAAACTATCTGAACCTGCTGGGAGAAAAGAGCTTTGGGCATGAACAACACAGAAGTACCAGCATGGCTTTGGGAAAGCCTTGCATGCTCTGCTGCACTGCCCCACACAGCCCAACACAGCAGCACAGGAAGCCTTTCATTAGAATAATTCACAACAAAGAGTAGAAAGGGGCTGCAAGCAGCAGAGACAAACACTACTCGAGTTCCAGGGACGCTGGGGGATTTACTCACCCGATGATAACAATTTCCTGCAGCAGTCTGAGTGGGCATTCAGTGCTGCTAAGTGTAAAGGGAACATGTTGTGGATCCCACACCTGAAAGGGACAACAGCCTCGTGAGAAAATGCAGGTTACATACATCAAAAGCTCCTTCCAGAAAGGCAGCATTTTTCTCATGCTTTTCTAGGAAGATCCTTTCCTGCTGCATGCCATTATTTTTATCTGTATTTTCTTAACAGCCTCCTTGAGAGTTAAAAATATTCTGATGCAGAAAAATCTTGGCATTATGTTTTGAACAGAATGTGGCAGGATGGTTTGCAAAAATTCCAGGCAAAGCCAAGGTAAGGGAGGAAGTAAGAGAGCAGATACTGCTTGGAGTCAATTGCCCAGTGAGCCACAAATTTCTGCACCAGCTACACACACGGCAACTGCCATTCTGAGGGAAATGTAAATGCCAGAATCTTCTCTATATTACTTCTGAATACTTTTTTTTTTTTCAGATGACTCTTCACACTTTCCTTTAGGCTGCCATGTCAGTTTTCTTCTACAGCCTAAGAACTAATAATCTAATTTTCCTATTTGCTCCAGCTACTCTCCTCACCTCCTCTTTCACTTTTTCCTCCCTTTAACACATTGACCCTCTTTTCAATCACACAATAAACTTTGAGAGCAGACATGATGGGTAAGAAAAGAAAGGTAGCCATTAGATTGAGCCTATCTATCATTACCCTAAATCTGCATCAGGCAAACATGTATTTTTTAAACAAGCTGAGCACTCAGCAACTTTAATTAATATCAGGAAATCATGCCAGTTCAGTCCCTAGGCATGCCACTGCTTACTGTCTTAGAATACTTTTGGGTCTGGACATCTTGGGCGTCTTTCATTCAGCATTGTTTGTGTAAAGCATCTTGTTAGTCTGGAAATATTATCCCACTGGCAGTTCTCCAAGTGCACATAAACATGGAGCCTCTGAAACCAACTAGCTTGACAAGATTATCATCTACTGCCTGCTTTCCAGCAGATTTTTTTTAAACTTACAAATTCCAGAACAATAGCAGATGAATTGATATCAGTCCTTCATTTCTGCGAGACAATTGGTGGATGGGAGAGTATGATCACCTCAAGGAAGAGGATTTCAGATACAGATCCACAGACAAAGGATCTTGTCTTTCTACCACCATAAATCATAATTACTTAGGAAGCTTAGGACATTAGTTAATGTGGATGTTTACAAAGACATCTTGCTCTCTCCCATATTTTATACATAAGTGTATGTATACACTTTAAGTAATTTGGGTTTGTTTTCAAAAAAAATGTTCTTTCCAGAACCCACAGGCCCATTCTTTCCCTGTCTTCACATTAGATGTGTCTTCCTTGCTGCTTTACTACACTGACTTGTACTGCTGTACAGATTTTAATTTTGTTGTTAGCAGCATCTATATCTTAGAGTAAATCTATTAAGAGATGATCTGACAGCCTGTTCTTTGAAGGAAACATTGCAAGCTCCACTGAGCTGCTGCATCTGTACAAACAGGTTGCATTTTCTAGCCATGGATTCATTTATTTAAGGTAACACTGGACATTCCGTATTGCTGTGCTCCTCCCTATACCCATTTCCCTCTGTCTCCTCCTCCACCTAGTTATCTAACACAGTATTATTCATCTTTTTGCTCAAGATTTCCACCCAGCAGATGCTTTGGCCGGTTTCCACCGAAATCCACTATCTGCACATTTGCTAGCCAGTGTCCCACTTGTACAGTGCTGCTCACACTGGCTCCTCCCATCACTTGCACACTTTCCCTTCCAGTGCATTGCCTCAAAGACTGGTCGAGCTGTCTGCACTTGTTGTGAACAGTGCTGCAGCACTTTCTTTCCTAAACCTGTTTGGGGAGCTGACCCAGAGTTAATGCAGCACATATTGAAAGCACATTTAGCACAGGCAGTAGCATCATTTCCATCTGCCTGGTATCTCTGAGCCAACTTCTTATTTCACTTATTTCTGCTGCTGGAAAAAGTATTTTATTTGATCAATGTTCCAGTCACCCAACTGTAAAATAGAAATTTCTAACTGGATAACCCTGATTCCAAGAGTGGAGTGGGCTATCCCAGAGCATCACATTTTCCCTTAAAACCTCAAGATAACAGACAGCAACTGACTGTACTGGAGAAAGAGAGAGGAAAAACCTACACCTCTATTAAGATACTAAGGTCTTCATGCTGGGTGTATTAATAAAATCCAGTGACACTAGCTGAAGCCTGTGGAATTGCATTATCCATGCCAATTGAAGACCTGTTCCACCTTCTGAGTTTGTAAGGTGACAGCTGTACTTAGCAAAGGAGAATGGGCAAATGTGTCACTTGCATAAACACCATCATGCAAATAAACAAAATACTGAGAGCTGCAATTATCTCCAAATTCAAACCAGTCATTTGCATTTAAAAGCAGGCTTTCCTAACTAGGTAAGTCAAGAAAAGTCCCTGATTTCTATGGCAGGTTCTATGTAGAAGACAAATTATATTTTGGAGAGATGTGGAGGTAATTGCCAAAACCTTGCATTCATGAAATCAGATGCTGCTCTCTGGTACAGATAACCCTCATGGCACTGCATTATCCTGATCTCATACCCCTGTGTCCAAGTTTGCTATTTCCTTTTGACAGACCCTAGGAACCTGACCATAACTAAACAATACCCAAATACTCTCTCTGTATGTATGTGTGTGAGTGTGTATATATATATATACACACACCTCTACTTCATGTACATTAACACCACTGTCCCCCATCAAAGCTTCATGGAAAAGAAGCAGTACTTGTACAACTTGTAATGGTGCAAGTGGGCACAACAGCAACTTAGCAGGGTTTGCTTCCCCTCCACACTTCCCAATTGTTCATATTTCTCATGTCACCCACTGAAGCACAGCACAAATCTGCTTGTCAGTTTTAACCTTCCCACTTCAGAGGGTGAGGAGCAGCTGTGTTTCCAGGCGTTGGACAGAACACTTGATCCCTACAAACAGCTCCACTTGAGGCACCTACTTGGCAGTATCAGCTCCGCTGGTGATGAGGGTGTTGATCAAAAGCTCGTGTCCGTATCTTGCAGCCACGTGCAGAGGGGTGTTCCCATCCTTATCAACACAATCAATTTCCCCTCCTGCAGAAGAGATTTTCATACAGTTCAACACTGAAAAATTCAGCATGAACCAAGGGACCACAAGTGCTACTTGTCTCTGGCGAGAGCACCATGGGCAGCCCAGAGCTGCTCTCTGAGCCACGGGGACACTGAATTTCCCAGGGCTTGCTCTCAGCTGTCAGCCATGGGCTGGCAGCAGCACTCTCACCTCCCTCTCCACCTGCAGCAGTGGGGAAGAGTGGTGGGAATGGGATGACGTGCAAGGGTCAAGCCTATAATTTGGATTTGCTGCCTATCTAAAGGTGCAAATGGGTGCCCTGAAACAAATTACAAAATAATCTGCTGAAACTGTAGCCTCATTTGTAAAGGCATTGCCACTCAGCCTTATCTGTACAACCATGTTAACCAGAGTTCACTCCGGAGGCCATCAGGAACATACTGCAAACAAACGTGTTGTGTGCTTTTTGTGGGTCTTAGCAAAGAACAGCCAAACAGTGCTTATGTAAAACTTTTCCTTTTGCAATTTAAACCTGGCATCTTGTGTTTTATTCACATAAGCAGGAAAAATGGATTATTTCTTTAGACAGGTTACAGACAAGTCCCCGTTTTCTTTTTGGACCAAGAACTGCAACTTTTTCAGTCTCTCCTTGCCAGTCAGGTTTACTACACTCCAACTATTCTCTCCTTCCCCCAGTCCTCTCCAGCTGGCCTGCATCCGTGTGGAAGCCAAAGCCAAACCCAGTACTACAGCTGACATCTCCCAATGCTGAGCTGAGCAAACAGGATTGCTTCATGCCTGCTGGCTACACTCCTATCTGTGCATTCCTGGACATTGCACAGAACCACGTACATCCATGACCTGTTTCTTTAAGCACCACAACACTGCTGACTTGTGGTCAACAACCTCCTGATCCTCTACAAGCCCCAGATCCCTTCTGGAGGGACTGCCACCCACCTGGCTGTTGCCATTCTGAACTTGTTCAGCTGATACTCCTGCCTCTGTGTGTGATTTTTCTTTTGCTTTGCTTGCATTATAACTTCTGTCTCCAGTTCTACAGGATAATTTTTCATTCTGACTCCACCTTCTGCCAAACTAACAGTCTCTCCCAACTACATCTTTTTTCTCCAAATGTTAAAAGCACATTTTCTATTCCACTATCCAAGCTTTTAATGAAAATACTGGATAGTTCCAGACCCAGAAGGGAAACTGAAAACTCCCTCACTACACCTTCCATTTCAACAACAATGCATTTATTCCTAATCTCTGAGTGTAGTTTTACAACCAGTTATGCACTAATGCTGTGGTATTTTAATACTCCGCTGGTTTGCTGTGAGAATACTTCCTGAAAGCATGTAAAGTCTTGCTAACATCAGAATATGGTAATACTTACTGCATGTCCACTATTCACAGGTGATAACAGGGCTTAATTGCAACAGGAAGAGTTCTAGTAAAGCATGAGACAACATGCCCTGAGAAGCTGTGGATCCCCCATTCCTGGAAGTGTTTAAGGCCAGGCTGGATGGGGCTCTGAGAAACCTGATCTAGTGCAAGGCATGGCCTCCCCATGGCAGATGGGTAACAACTAGATGATATTTAAGGTCCCTTCCAACCTTTCTCATTTCTAATTTTTAATAATAAATGAAGGTCAGTGAACTGCTTGAACAGATTCCCTGGGGCACAGCATCCACCAGTGGAGGTCTCCACAAACAGAAACAGCACCATGGAGAACTCAGAGGACTGTGCTGTGTTCACAAAGCCCATTAAACTTCTGTAAAAGAGAACTGTGATGTTCCAGCTTCTTTTACCCTTGAGAAAGCTATGCAAGATACTGCCCACTTTGGCTGACCTATGTAATATTCCCCAGCATTTCTTTTTCCTCATTTTAAAGACAGGCATCACACTTGCAGTTTTCCAGTTTTAAGGCAATCCATTCTTCCTCTATAAGTTGCTAGAGACAGCAACCAGAAATTGAGACATCGTCAGCCAACTCATTAAGTACTGCAGAATGAAACTCCATTGCTTTAAATCATTGACATTTCTCTCTTCCCCAAGATCCCATGGCAATGAGGCACAGAGTCACTTGCAATGAGAGCTGTGTACAATACTAAAATTAGAGGAGCAGAGAACTAAGAAAGAAAGCAGTGAAACCCAAGTAAGTGGAAGAAGAGTAGAGAGGCATGAAGGACAGATGAAGAACTGACAGTCCTTTCACACACAAATCCAACAGTGAGCTAACAATGGCTATAAGCCTGTGCATGTTAGACTAAACAATTAAAAACTGCAGTAAAGCACAGTTTCTTGCATTTTGCCCAAACTCTCTTTTATTATTACTATTTCATTTATCCCAGGAGAGAGATAACAAATTTGCATGATGACCTGAAAGAAGCATCATCTACTGGAGACCTCCATTTTAAAACACAATCTTGTTTAAATGTGTCATTACATTTAAAGCACAATTGTTCAACCATCTCCAACATTTCACACTACAGTTCCAAGTTTGGGATTTTGGAAAAAAAAAAAAAAAACAAACCCAACCAATGAACAAAGCCCAGACCATCCTGTCTCAGGTAGAAGCCCAAAATGGGAAGCTTAAGTAAAGAATCAGTAATAGCAACATCTGTCATTCAGAAACAGGCCTCTGCCAGATCTCCAACAAGAACAATTGCTATATTCTATAGTATCCTTGGACAAAAAAAGATGCCTGAAAAATGACTGGTAATCAGGAATCCTGGCTATGCCAGAACAAACAAAGTAGTACTGCTCCTCCCTATGAGTACATGTTCAACACTTCATGAAGACAGTGGTAAGGGATGAGCTAAGAGAGGTGAGAAAAGCACAGCTACTGAGTGCAGAGTAGAAAAAATAGCTTAAGCACCAGGGCTCCCAAAGAAGGACAACTAGAAAATTGTGCATCCTTCTCAGCAGAAAAAAGACCTAAATACACCTTTGAATTCTTGTTTTCAGGTTAAGAATCTGAATAGATCATCTGGACCACTGTCACCTGGAAGATTATGGAATTTTGTTAACAGCCAAAATCTCAGGTTGCAATGACATGATGGAATGAGAGCTGTCAGTTCAGCTCAAAGCCAGAAGTTCATGGAGCTGCCCTCTGGTTCAGAACAACTGAAAATTGCAAGTGGATGTGCCTGATCCCTTGGAGAGCCACTCCAGAGGCACAGAAACTCACCGTTCTGGATGAGGGTCTGTGACCGCGTGAACCTCCCATGGACAGCTGTCATGTGCAGGGGGCTCTTCCCATCCTTACTCTGACAGGAATGAAACAGAGCAGCAGGTTAGCATGGGAAGGCTTATGAAAGCAAAGGTACAATGATACAGAGCAATGTTTTGGGTTTTAGAGAAAGAAACTGAGATCAGGAAAAACGAGCAATGAGACAATAGCACGGGAGTGGTACCAGCCTCTACTCACACCACTTCATGTTTATTGGCATGGGGTTTCACCTTCACTGGCAAGCACAATCCCTAACTTCTTAGTAATTCTGAGTTTAAATTGTGCACTGGCTATTCACTGATCTTAAGGGACTTGCCAGAGGTGTTAAATGCTGGAAGTTAAATGCCAGTTTCACTGATTTTTAACTTTTAATTTTTCATAGAGTTTTAACTTAGGTAGTCAAAATCTTACATGAACTCAGAAGACCTCAAGTCTTATACCGGTACCCTCTGTTGGGTAACAGCAAGTTCCTTTCAGCTTTATCAAGATGTGTAAGTTGTGCCTTCAAGAATATTCAGATAGCCTGAGCAAAATCAGACTTTGTAAGCTGAGGCTCTAAAGTAGGCAACAAGCAGCTCTGGAAAGGGAACTTCTTGGAATCAGGTTTAATTATATCCGTATTATAGGGGGAAGAAAAACACTAAAAAGGAATAGTTCTTTCACTTAGCACCATTTCCTGAGATGACATTTTGACAGAGCTCCTGGAATTATACTTTAGTACCTTTTCTTGCCTGTGTGAAAATAGCTGGCCTACAGTTTAGAGTTCTCATTGTATTTATCAAGGCACTGAGAGCTCCCCTGCTGGGATGCAATCCCACCCAAACAGTTTCATGATCAACATTCTCAGCATCACTCCAATTCCATCAAGGATTTCAAGTCATGCTGTACTTGTTGTTACAGTTTCCTCCTGTGATATGCAAAATACGATAAAGTAAAGCCACAAAGCTGGTATTCAAGTTTTACCTGAATATTAACATCTGCCCCATTATTCACGAGTAGTTCAAGACACAGTGCTCCATGAGTGGAGGCAGCAGCAAAATGCAAGGGGGTGAATCCATTGTTATTAGGCTGATTTACGTTAGCACCATAGTCAATCAGCTCATTAACAACAGAATCCTGACCATTGTAACAGGCAATGTGAAGGGCAGTATTCCCATAGATGTTCATCTCATCAATCTAAAACGAGACAAGGAGACATAGTTAAAATTGCAGACATCAGCTTAGCATTTTACGTAATGCATCACACACTGCAAATGGAAATAGCTGGAGGCCTGAACTGTCACAGGGCACAATTCTCACCAGCACATTTCATCGACAAATTATACTCCCAGACAGCTTCACTTGGAACGCTTCACCTTTCCTATTATTAACTTTTTATCCCACTGACGATTTCTAAAACCAGTGTGAAGCTTTAAGCTGATAGCAGGACTGTGTAATGATGATAATGATGACAGAAGTCCTAAAAAGCTGGAAAGCTTTTCCACTTATGTGGGAAAGCAGGATGAATGAAAAGCTCACAATCTTTATTTTAAAAAGATTACAACAGTGAGTATTGAGTTTTTGTGAACAGGAAGAGGCATAAGAGCTGTTTCCACAGTTTTATTTTGGATAGGGAGTGAAGGTATCTAAGTGAAAGCAACATGAAAATGCACAGACATTTACACTTCAATAAGACACCACTTTCAGCAGCTCAGTATTATAAAGGTGTGATTAAGTTACTTCTTGATGACCAACTTAGTATTCAACTGCTGTTCTGTAAAACAGGACAAGACAGATTGTACAGAAGACTCAGGAACGGCATGAACAGCCTTCCATGAAATTCAGGCATCTCAAAGATCATATCCCCAGTGGTGAAGAATGTGGAACTTAAAGGGACTTATTAGCATAGTGCTGTTAATAACAGGAAACAGCCATTCCCCTGCACCTTCACAGCCAACAGCCTGGGAACATGAACTTTTGACAATTTTCTGGCAGGTCAAGTCAGCTGAAAATGCCATAGCAAAAGCAATGGCTTTATTTGACATCAGATTAACTGTCTGATTAGGCTCCTCTGGTCATCTCACCACTGCTTTGAGGAGTTGACAACAAGTCTGTGCCCTGAAAAGAAGTTGTTTTCCAGAGTGAAAACAATCTATCAGCTACAGAGGAAATACAGGTCTGTACACTGAAACAGCCTGAATGGCTGTTTAGTAGAGAACAATCACTCATCATATCAAAGGAAATGCTGGCCCAGGGAAAATTTCACTACTCCACCTTCTTCTGCAGGAACAAATATATCTCCTGATTTTTTCAGCAACCTGGCCTGGAATTTACTGTCCATATCACACTTTCTTTAATACAGAATGTGCCCTGACTCTTGAACCAATAAACCACATAAAGCAGAGGTGGTCTGGAAAATGGGACCCCTTTTCTTTAGAAGTCAATGTCTTTAGCAGCTTCCATAGGAAAGAAGAAAAGACTATCTCTAAACAGAGAGAAATAAAGTGCACATTACCACATACCTCCACCCCCAGGTTAAGGAGTTGTTTCACAATGTTAATCTGCCCATTGGATGCAGCTGCATGAAGCGGGGTGTAACCCTTCTTGTCTTTACAAGTCACTTCTGCACCATGATTAATCAGTAAGGCAACAACTTCCAGGTGACCTTCAAAGGATAAAACAGAGTTATCAATGAGTAGAGCATCCTACAGCATCGCTTCTCCCAGATTACTGCCTTCTTGCTAACACACTGCCCTTTCACTGCTGTTTCAAAGTGCTCCCACTTACAAAGGAAGAAAAAGCATTTTCATAAATGTTTCTAATCCCAGGCCTTCTGAAGAAATCCATTCATTCACCTTCTCTGAATGTGTCAAATTTCGCTTTACTGAATTGATTTTCCATTTGCCAAAAGAACAAAACCACACCTCTTTTCCATTTATTTCTTTCACACTAACAGAGTGTGTTTTATTCTCCCTCTTAGAGAGGATAGTAATACAGTGAGCATAGGAACATGGCAATGCAAGTCTCTCAAAACAACATCCTATTGATGTCACTGCAAACACAACTGCTAACACTACTTGGATTTTGTTGGAGATAAAAAATAACCTTAAAATTAAAAAATGAAGAGGAAGACTCTTATTGCTTCATGCTGAGACAGAACTGTCTTAGAATTAAACATTTATTATGTCAAAAACCATACAGAGTTGTGCTCCACCTAAGTTGCACAGCACTTTCACGACAGGGGCAGCCCTGGTCATGTGCAGGACCTAGGAAACCATATGTATGAAGTTCATAGATAATTAGTGTCCAAAAATAATTAAATATTCCAGAAACTCTTTAAGGGTTTATAGCTCTCATTATCTAACTTCTGTCTAAATTGCACTACAGACTCCATTGCTAATTTAGGCCTTAGATGTTATCTAAATACTTTTATAACTACATCATGAATTTCTGAAAACATTTAAGTGGAAAAGGGGTGTAGAATTGCACAGCACAAGGTAAGAGCCTTTCAAATCTAGACACTGAGGTTCAAAGCTCGTTAGCTCAAAAGCCACATCACAGTTGTTGGCAAGAGCCTTTCCATCTGTGTCTGTGCATATCAAAAAAACACACAATATGCTTTTTTCAGAGTTGAAAGTCTCCTATTATCTCATTTCTAAAAGTGCCAGCATTAAAATCAAGATTTCTGACAGGTCAAGTGAAAGAGTTCCTGGCTGAGGGCACACAACTCCCCACAAATTGTAACCTGAAATATACAGCTTGGCCAACAAAAGCTCTTGAACAAGCATGACCACTATCACAGGTAATCTTGTATTTTTAAATTATAATGTTCCACTGTAAGAAATTTGCCTTTAACTTGAAAGGGATGATAAGGCAAACTGTTTGAGTTAAGCAGTATTTGGTAACACCACTTATATTTTGAACAGACATTCGGTTGGTCTTGTCCACTCTGGAATAAAAGGTGACAATTTGCTCCTAACAGGAAGAAAGTACCTATTGTGCATTTCCTAAGAATATCATAACCTAGCTACTTATAAACTTCAATAAACAGCAAAAATTATGATCACAGTTACCTGCATTTCACTGAAAGTACTTTCAGCAAAAACTGAAATAAATATAACCTGGGTTTTTTTTCTAGCACAAATATAGTTCAGGCTTGACTTAGAGTCAGGATAAAAAGACCAAAATGAAAAAGCCCACAATTAACTGTCTTAAAAAAGAAAATCACAGCCAGGATCTCCCTCGCTGCAAAGCCATAAATGGACAGTGTTTATTTAGATCAGCTGAATCCTTCCCTCCTCAGGGTAATTATAACACTCTCTTTCCACGGCCAGGTGTTTTCTTGTCCATTTTAAGACAAGCTATCCATTTGTGGATAGGAAATCAAAAAGAAGGAGCAGCAGCCCAAGCCTTACCCATGTACGCTGCCCAGTGAAGAGCTCTTCTGTCCTTTTTGTCAAAAGCATTGATGTTTGCTCCCTTGGCTAAGAGCAGGTTCACCATCTAGAAATAACAACAGCAGGTAAACCAACCCTCTGGATCACACATTCAAAGGTTTATAACAAATCAATCTCGCAATAAAGCTGGGATCACAAAATGCTGCATTAGAATGATTGTTTCTGATATTCTCTATCAAGAAAATTTAGATTATGACAGGTAGACACGGGCATTATTACCTCTCTTTCCTACAGTCCAGTGTTTTAAACACTATCACCATTTTACAGGAACTACCATTCCTCTTTCTTCTTTTAATTACAGTACAACTCATCAACTTTCTTTGACAGAAGCTTATTTTTCCAGTCTAAGAGTTTTTATTCCACAGCTAGATCTTCAGGTGGAATGGGAAAATGAGGATCCTTAAACCCAGACCTAAAGACTAGCAAAACCTAGGAGGCAAAAAATCTAGGGGCTTTGTTTATATAAGTTTTTTCGTACAGTTAAATGATAATACTAGAAAGGTTTGCTTGTGTAAGTAGGGGAAAACAGAAGCACGTTTTCTAGAAGGTCAATTAGAAAAGCAGAGTGACTGGATCTCGCACAGCTGCACGTTTCTTCAGTTTGAAATGAATCCACAAGTCTTTCCTTCTTTCCATTCTGCCACTCTTATTTTCACATGCAGTCCAGCTCCAAAGAAGCAAGGAGACCCCGGAGCTGCTGGCGGCACAGCCAGCTCTCCGGGAGTGCCTGCACACCTCACTCCTACCCTGGCTGGCCACCGGTGCCTTTCTGCAGGCACGGAACCCGTCCCACAGCTTGGGAAGCAGCCAAGTGACAGGAACCCTGGGGCTCAGGGACGTGGGGCTGGGTCTAGAGCCAGGCACAGCAGGTCAGGGGTACCAAGGGAGACAAGGAGGCAGGCCAGCGAGGCCGGCGGCGCTCACCTCGATGTGCCCGTTGAGCGCGGCGTGGTGCAGGGCCGTGCGCCCGCCGCGGTCCGACACGTTGACGCTGCTCAGCAGGGGGATGAGGATCTCCGCGCACTTCACCGCCTTGTTGGCGGCGGCCACGTGCAGCGGCGTCTGCCAGTTCTTGTCCCGGGCGTTGACATCGGCGGAGTGCTTGATGAGCACCTGCACGGCTTCCTGCAAGGGCAGCACAGCCACAGCCGTCACCCGGCACGGCAGCCTCAGGAATGCGCGGCCCTGCCCCCGACAGCTCCCTCAGGCTCACCGCCGTGTTACACACAGCACAGGGGCCAGCGGGAGGCACAGAGAGCATCATCCGTCCGAACCACCTCCCGGGCTTCTGGAATGGTACTGTGCATTCACATGCCCCAGCACACATCACCTCTGCTCTCTGCTGTCCCTGAGAGCAGCGGCCTCGCAGTCAAAACTCGCCAGGTGGAGCTGAGGATGGTCCTAAGCTGCCTATGCAGAGAGCCCGTCCTGTTCGGTTCATTAAGCATCAGTACCTCACAGCTGTGCTTTCAGTGAGGAAATGAACTCACTGGAGCCCTTACTGCCGGCACGGATGGGCTCAGCCTTGGCCAGCAGCAGGAGCGGCCTGGCACGGCTCTGTGGGACAGGAAGAAGCTTCCAGCAGCTTCTGACAGGAGCCGCCCCCACTACCAGCCCCTCGCCACACAAACCCAACACACGCTGAGACAGGACTCATCTGCAACCTGGAAAGCAAGTCAGAATAATGGTAGCGTGCTGCGTGTTTTATTTATAAACAGGAAAAAAGAGAAAATAGAAGAATGTGTGAAAACAAAATTTTCGCTTTGCAAAAACATGAGAATGCTGCTGTCCCCAGCTTAGCATTAGCATTCCTTTCCTCCCCAAGGCCTAAGCATAGGCCAAGGGTCTTGACTGCAATATCCATTCTGTCAGCCTGAGACCAAACAACATCATTTAAGGTTAATTTTGTTGGTTAAAAGTAAATATTTGCCAGTGAGAAAATGTACTGTTCTCTCTTGAGAGTCCTTCTTGCTGGAGAATTCACAATCAGTTCATTTCTGCTTCTACTTATGCATCTGCCATTAAGCAAGTCAGACAAAAACCACAATTTTTTCTCAGAACTGCATTTCTTTTCTTCTTCCTTTTTCCCCTCACCAACAAACAAAATGCAGAGGAACTACTGGGACACAGTAGCATTCAAGCAGCCTTGTCTGATAAATACAACTCACATCTGGTGTGTGGGAGAGCCCTAGTCCTACATAGTACCTTATTCATTTTCCATAAACTGCAAAGTTTTCTGTTAAGCCTGGCCAAAATTTTATTAACAAATAACAAACTCATACAGTATGTTTACATAGTACTTTTATATCTAGAATGGCCCAGGAGAGTGTCTGCAGTCTGTATCAACACTACATACACACTGGGAGCTTTATATCTTTGTCCTCAACTGATCTCAGCAGTTTCACTTTCCACAGCCATCTCACAAACTGTCCTCTAACAGATTCGTTCAGTGAGTGACACTGCATCTCTTACAGCACTAATAATGATATATGACTCTTGATGTCTCAATAGGATTTTGGTTTTTAAATTACAGGCCTACTATTTTAAGAGTCATTTAAATGTAATTCACTGGAGACCTACCCAGCTGGGACATGAAGGCAGTAAGAAAATTCATGCACTCTTAATGAAAAAAAAAAAAGTTAAAGGATAATTTTTAGAAGTAAATAATAAAGACTGAATACCCGAAACTAAAAATACTTAGACTTTAAAAGAAAAATAAATACACATTTTTGTTTACATCTGCAGTCTGCTGCTTTTTCAGGCTTGGGATCAAAAGTTAAAATCCTTATGGAAAAGTTTTAATTCTATTGTTTAAGAGCATGAGCTTTATCCTTTTATTATAGTTTCTCCATATGCATGCAGTGCCCAGCTATGGTGTAAGCCTCTGCAGTCAATATCTCTAGCTATCCCAAGTTATCACAGTGCAATCTCTTAACTTTTCCAAACTGTTTAGGGCTGGAAGCTGATATATCCATTAACAATCCTACACAGACACCCTAAGGGTTGCTGATTTGTAAATAAACATTTAAATCCCTAGAGCCCCTGAAAAAGACATAAGTAAAGCCATAAAAGGCATTAAGATATAAGTAAAGAAGTGTCCATTCTTTTAATCAACATATAAAGGGATTCAAGGAGATAACTTCTGAATCCTCGGAAACTTTCATAGCAAACGATTGATAATAAAACTCAAAATTTGTCAGTGATCATTCTAAAAACAACTGTGCTCACAAGAACTTCCAAAACTACACCAAGTCCTACTGGTCAACTTCTGGACCAGTAATTTATCTTCTGCTATCAATGGGAACTCTGAATTCACCTACTGCTATCTATTACTATCACCATCAAGGCTGCACATTAGTTCACTTGCGTAAGAAGGTAAAAAGCAGCACTGAAAGAGCCTCAAAAATAACAAATCCTGTTTCCAAAGTGTTACCAAAAGTAGCAATTATAGTATAAATAAGGATGAAAAAAATGCCAGGAGAAGAAAGCATGGTGTGTTTATGAAATACACCATGAAAAGGGATCAAAGGCTGGTGCCGTCCCCTGCTGCCTCACTAACACACCTGGGTACTCACTGACAGGTACCAGAACTGCCAGCACACTTTCTCCTGCTGACAAAGAGTTAAAGATGAGACACAAAGCCACAGAAAGACATGCATTTTCTGTTAGGACTGTCACTGACGATAAAAATCACGTACTCTGACACATCCAAAACCAGAAACCAAGCACACTGCAATTCCCGCATCAGAAAGACTGGGGCTGTTTTTTAAGGTTTAAGTCTGATCTTTGTTTTCCAACATGGCTTTTTGTATTTTGCCTCATTACAGCATTCACAGTCTATCAGATATTCCTTTCAGAGGGTTTCAGGGGATGCCAGCAGCTGGGAAGCTCAGCCAGCAGGCAAACAATGCCCGAGTTCAGAAGCGAGCCCAGGATTCCTGCCTCCAGGCTTGGCAAGCGCTGGACTGTTACGGAGGTGATTCGAGTCCATCAGGCTCTGGAAGACAGCCACCCTCTGTCTCTTTTACAACCCCTCCCCTCATCCCCAGCAGCCAATTCTGTCTGCAGTTGGGCTCCCTGTTAACGAAGGGTTGGGAGGGTAGAAGTAGACAGGGAGGTCCACAATGGAGAGCCAAGAATAATGGTGCAGTTGAAAGCAGAGTAATGCCAGAGCTGCATTCCCACTAGTTATTGCTGCTCCTTTTTAACATAGCAATGGAAGAGGTTCAGCATGATGCCAGAGGATTTCTATTTGTCAAGTAGAAGAATTACGAGCAAACCCTCCCTTCTGCCTGAACCAAATGCATTAACAGAAAACCTAACGGATGCCTTGAAATGTAATTAACCAAAACAAATTATGTGGTAATGCATGTTGGATCACACCCACATCCACTCCCTTCTGGCACACACACAGATGCACACACCCACAGCGATTTATTCCTCTTTTTTTGCCACCTGAAGGTGATGTGGGCACTGTAGACCACAATGGACTCTATCCCATAAGAGTCCTGCTCACTACTCCCTGTGACTTGCTATGGTAACGTAAAGCAAGGTGGAAATCAAGCACATGAAGGCTCAAGAGCAGCTGCAGGTAACTTGTAAACTGCAATGCCCTGCATGCAGGGAAAGCCTTCCCTCTTGGCATGCCCATGCCACCTACCACGGCTCTCCAGGGTTTGCTTTTCCCCCAGCATGTTGGTTGTTATGTGTAAAAGCAGGGTAATCAAATCCTACTCACTTCACTTCTGGAAGCAACTGCTCGATGGAGAGGAGTCAGCCACATGTTGTCCTTGGCATTGACACGAGCGCCTGCAAATAAACAGCAGAGGTTACATGCATGCCTTGGGTGTGACACTGAGAGCCTGGCCCAGCTGCTTCCCGGTAACCAGAGCTGAGTCCATGGTACTCCCAGTGCTCCCCAGGACTCTCCTGGCACCATGTTCACCTTGGGAATGCGTTTCCAGATGTCAGATAGATAAAGCGGGATTTGGAAAGAAAGGAACTGAATAGACAGGACTATTATTAGCAATTGCTTTGTTTACAGGACACAACAGAAGCAAGATTTGTTGGAAGGAACTACATATGTATGCGTGTACACGTGTGTCTATGTAGATGCATTTTTTCAGATCAACTGATAGAGCTGGGGGGCAAGAAAAGCACCCTTTGCTCAAAGCACTCTGCTGTCTGCAGACATAATGAAGGGATCTAGCCTGAGCAACCATCTCTTGTTTCCAGCTCCATTAAGCAGACCACCAAAAAATAACTACTTCCCTGCTTTGCAAATCTTGCTGGGATCAAGAGAACAGGACCAGGAAATGCTCAGGTTAGAGACAAAACTGGGCACTTAATACATCAGGTTCTGTGGATGTTACTGGTAAAACCAGAGAAGAGCAGGGAAGAAGACCACTGATCTGCCTCCTGTGCAGTTCAGGGCTAACAGATGCTCTGACAAGGGCAGCTGGGCAAGAGGATGGATTTGGTCTGGCTTGTCAGAAAAAAAGGATAAAGGAAGAATAATTGACAACTACAGTGGTTCTGGCTGACTGCAGACCCAAATTTTAGGGTTTTTTTTAATGGTGTCCCGTACATTTGTGTGATCAAAAGAATTTATTTGCCAGAAATACTAAAGCTATTCACTGATGTGACACCTCAGGAAGGAAATTTATTTTAAGGACTAGAGAAACTAGTTTTTAAAAGGGCTTAACATAAAAATATTGTACCTCACAAGTTTGCAGGTAGCAGTATTAGACTGAGAAGGGCAGCACATGCAGGAAAAAATGTAGGGAAGCACAGACGGCATACGCACAGCCTGGGTGAGCCCCTGAACTTCATGAACAAAGGGATGCTTAAGGTTCATTTTGCACCATAACTTAAGTGCATTCAAAAGGCTGTAATTAATAAATCCCACTCTCTGAATCACCAGTACTTTCTGAGAGCTGATTCTCAGGAATATTAAGATGCTTGCCTCTGAATCACAGTGGTTATTGGGAATTGTGCTAGATAATCAGAGAATAAACAAGTTCTTGCATATTTCCACAAGTCAGGATGCAGTTTTTTGGCTGCAAGGAAAACAAGGCCACTTTCATAACTACTGCAACAATTAGAGGCAATCCTCCAAACTCACCTCAGAACCTGGTACCTGGTGGTACAACCTGCCCTCTGGAAAAACAGCTTTTAGAATGGACACAGTTTGAGAGAGTTTTCTAATTAATCTGTCTAAGCAAGGAAGCTTTTGCCTTCTTTTGTTTTTGTGAGAAGGCCATTACAGCTGACACATTAGCATCCTGCCCTTTGCCTGCACTGTGTGAGGCTCTGGAGACCAATAAAGAAATAACTTTCTCCACCATCAGGAAGCCGACAGGACTTCAAGGCACCTTCCATTATCCTGACTTGGCCTGGTAGAGGGTCTTGGAGATGGAAATTGCTTACATGAATTCCTAGTGATTGACAGCAAATACCTCTTTTTGGGTTAAGAATTTGTTTTTGTATTTGCCTTGGGGTTTTGCCTTATGTTCTTAACTAAGGTTTCTTTTGTTTTATCTCTACCCATTCACTAACTCCTACAAGCAGATGACTACAAAAAAGAAAGGATAATATGTAGAGTAGCAAAGCATGACCAACATTATCCCTCAGTATTTAACAACTCCAGCAGCACTGGTGAGTACGAAGATGATGAGAAAACCTAGAAAAGTATCTCCATCAGTAGCTATTCATGCCCTTCACTGATCTACTTACCTTTTGAAAAACTGAAATAGTTACCAAGAAAGCAACCGAAGAAAACAGTAAAAGGAAAACAAGACCAGTATAAATAAAATAATACACAGCATAATATCAGCCTTTTCTTTCTCAGCTGTTTTCCACATCCCTTTACCTTTTTGTGCCTCTTTATGTGAAACAATGAAATTGCTCTTAGGTGTCTAGTGCAATGCATCAGTTGAATATGTTTGTGATTTCTGTTTTTCAGGAGCTTCACAATTTAGCTGTTGCCTGTTACAGAACCTGCTCTTGTCCATTTAGTGAGATGCACATCTGCTGAAGAAATGTTTCAAAACATTTCCTCTTTTACAGCCATTTCCTTCACCAAAATTCAGCTCCTAGGTTCCCAGCAGTTATTTGCAGGCAATGGTTAACGACAATGAAAAAACTTCACCAGCACTGATGCTCTCCTTTGGGGACAGACAATATCTGTCATTTTAAGGATGATCAAGCAGAGGCACTGGGAGAGCAATGCTCATGTTTTCAAAGGTGTCCTCTGCACTCCAGGTACTTGGGGGCCTGTCCTGTGACAGCCCTGAGGACAGCCCTTTGAAGGAAGAGTAACACAGAAATCCAATTTTAAAGAGTAAGTGCTCTAGAACATGCTAATACATCTAAAATGGGCTGTGTACAAACCCCAGAAGCTTACATTTTCAAGACCATCCCATGACACATCCTCAAAGTCAACCAGAAATTCAGTGTCCCTCTCTTCACTCTGGAGCAAGTACCTTAACCACATTTCAGTGCACTTTCTGCAATACTCCATGAACTAATATGTGTGTTTAGAAGGACAAAGAGGGCTGTAAAACACTCAAATTGGTGTAAACTGTGTCATTCATAGCACAACCTTCCTTGAAAATATAAATTGCTTTAAAGATTTCACTTAAAATCTTTTCAGATAGCCACAGCACTCGCCCATCCTATAAAATATCCACTTTAAAAAAGAAGCTCTTCAGAGGAAAGCCTTTTCTCAGCCTCACCTTCTCCACCATGCTCCTCCTGAGCCTGACAGAAAGGCTTAGCTGTAGGGATTTGCTATGTGAGGCTGAAGTGGACAACATAACATATAATGTTACAGATAAAATCAACAGAGAGGAAACTTTATGTATTCTACTTTTCTTTAATATGGCTGTTTTGTAATCTTTGCCATTTTTCATTCTCAAATTTTTCTGCCAGAAGAGGAAATAAATCTGAAGCTGCCTCTGTTCTTTTGAGATCTGAAATAAACAACTCGATGCTGGCTTTCAGGAATAAAGATAACATCTCTTTATCAAAACCAAAGTACAGTTTTCCATCCAGCACATCTGCCTAGATTCCACATCTCTAGATTCCACAGTCTAAATCTCCAATATTAGGCATAGTCAATGGAGGAAGAAAACTGTTCTCTTTAACCTATTAGTGTCATTATTTACATGCACTTTCCAACTTCTCCTGTAAGACACAGCAAGAGACCCACCAAAATTTAAGGCCAGGTTCTTGGCAAGAAGCCCAAAGCCTTCTGAAATGGTAAAGCAAGGTCATATTGCCAAGATGGCAAGTGCCTTGGTGGGGAACAAGGGACTGAAATCATCAAACATGATGCCCTCAGGCACCAGCTCAAAGCCCAGGATGGGAAGAGGCACCAGCACAAATGGAATGCAGCTTGTATTTGCCCAGACAATTGTTCTTGCACATCCACAACTGTGGCATCATACAGAGATTCCTTCTGTGAGATGATTACCTTGCTCCTCTCCTTTCTGACAGAAAGGTGGTGAAAAAGTACTCAAAGCTTCCTGCTTTCAGGTAGCCTGGAAAAACAAAACCACACAGCACCCTTCCCCAGTTTGAACCGTATGATTATGGATCAGACCTTGGAGCTGGTGTAAATCTATCTGGCTCTGACATTTAATGGGCCAGGGTGACTCACACCAGTCGAGGGATCTGGCATTCTCTCTCCTGCATCAGTTCCAAACGGACTCCATTTCAGTGGCTACCTAGAAAGCCATTCCTGGTCTGCCTCCAACCACCTGGGCAGAAATTTTATTCATCAGACACTTCATTTATTTGTGCTGCCACCAGTTTATGGACCATAAATCTCAGAAGGTGCATATTTAATTTAATTTCTCTCCTGAACACTGTACAAAATGAAATGTGTTGATGCTCCTCCTAGCTTCTACTCATGCTGAGAATATTGCTTGACACCAACAGCATTTGTGTTTCTCTCTGTGAAAACACCACCTCGTTTTCAGTCAGACAATGAAATTTTTCTGCTTATGTAACTAAATGTTATGTTCAGATTAATATTTTATGATAAAGTTGCTGACTGAAGAGGTGAAGCAAAGATGCTGCACTTGTCTTTGCAGTCTAGTTCATGGAGAGATCTCAGTCACAAAGAGGTGTTTATAACAAGGCATAAACCTGCTCCTCCAAGCCTCAGAAACCTCCAAACCTGCTCTTGGGTACAAGTACTCCTGCTCATCATGAGTAATGATACCTCAGATATTAAAGAACAACGAGTAAGCAGAATATGCAACACGAAATTAATTTTGACTCATGCTGAGCTAGTTGGGAAAGATCCACACAGTTCCTGCAGAATGAACCCCAGCACAGCCCCACTGACACAAATTTCGATTTTTAAAAGCCCACATTATAAGTTTTTCAAACTCACTTTGATATATAAAACCTCCCCAAGATTCATCACCTACATTTTGTGCTGTTTGTCAGACAAACCCTATAACCAACCCATGGATGACATTCTGGCAGTGAGGTGCTGGAACTAAGTGTCCCAGAAGAACTCTAGAAAGCCTTCTTCCCTCATCAGGAATGTTCACCTGAGGGACATTATTGGATGCTGTCTGGGAAAAATAGGTGAAACCATTTCACCTTTCTCTTTCTGAGGATATTGCCTGTGCTGTTGCTTGCAAAACTCGAAAAAATGCATTTCTCCTGCAATGGAACAGCAGTATGTGACAAACAACACATGCTGCAAGAACACATGCCCAGACTAAATTTATTAACTCCTTCCTCCCAAGGAAGAAAATCACACTTGCATTTAGCACATTGAAAACCCACTCAAGCATAACCTGTCAGCAGAGCCCTGTTCTTTTCAACCATTCTGCTGCCCTCAGGGGTAGAGCAGAAAGATCTGATGTACATCCAGCTAGTTACCCTCACTAAGCAATTAAGCAACCCAAAATTCCCCCAAAATGAACAGAGGAAACACATAGCTACAGCAAACTGAGTTCTCATCTTCTGCCTTCTCCAGGTCTGGCTAGACTGGCGAGCCAAAGCAATGTGATTGTGTGGTCTGCATGCACCCATCAACAGCCTGATCTGACTCTGAAATACGGTGCTATAAGCAGGAGGCTGGCTCAGGTCATCTCTAGAAATACCTTCCAGCCTGAATTACTCTAGGATTCAAGGCTGGAAATTAGAAGGTGCCTTGTAATCGAAGGGCTAAGAACTCTGAAAAAACTTTAAGAAAATATATGGAATTCATTTGAAGAAGCAGTCTAAAAATTTGTGAAACCAACTGCGTAGCAAGGTTGCTTGCAAGGGGTTAGAAGCTTGTACCATAAGGTTCCTTTCAGTCCCACATTCTTAAATCCCCATAAGCTTTACTCTTACAGTTCTCCAGCTTAGAAAAACACTGCCTTTGAAATCTGCAAGCACATCCAGGAGTCTGCCATGAATTATGCTCCCTTCTTGAGAGATGACTGCTTTACGCTTTGTTCTGACATATTTTGATCATGTTTTCTGTCACTACAACAGTTGGAAAACTTTTTTTTTTTAATCTCTTTTGTTTAGATACTTCCTACTACACAGCTTCTAACATCCAAATAAACTTCCTGACTCTTAGAAACATTCTTCTAATGTAAATAGCACTTACAATTCATTTAAACTAATTTTTTTTTTTTTTTGCTATTATTCCATAATTTTTGCTTATCAGGAATTCTTGGACTGTACTCCAGGATGTGAAGCCACATTTCAAGTGTGTACTTCAGCAAGTTTCTGAATCACAAATACTGTCAGTTTGAAGGCTTTGAAGGCTATTTACTTTGTTTATTAATTCTGCTCAGTCACAGGCTGCATTCTATGATTGTATCACCAAATTTAAATATATATTCTAAGCTTGCAAGAAATGCAATCAGCTCTGTGAAACTCAGAAATAAACAATGCTCCAAACTCCCTCATATACAGTTTGCTGGGTATTCCTTGTAGCTTTAAAATTAGCTGATTTACCAGTTAATAGCAGTGAGGGACTGTACCTTACCTGACAAAATGAGAAGCTCAATGATGTCTGCATCCCCCAGGAATGATGCAACGTGAAGAGGGGTTCTTTTCTCAGCATCCTACAAAACCACAGATTGTCCAGTTATAAAACATGGTCATTAAGTGCAGGCATTGGTATTAAAGAGCAAAGGATTTGTATATATTTAAAACATTTTTCTGCATACATTTCTGTTTGTAATTAGAAATGCAATCTCAGCCTGTGAAAGAACAAAAGACAAGGCCTCAACAACAACACACTTCCTCCCAATAATCCTCTATTTTTTATCGCTCATTTCCACCAGATCTTGCAGAGACATTGCCTTTACTCTGATATCCTGCTACAGGTAGATGAAATCAAAGCTAAAATGAGCAAAGACAGCATCCTTAGGTCTCTTCCAGAAACATTTTCCACTCTTAGGTACCACAGCAACATAATCCAGATGCTTCTGGATATCAGACTTCGTAATGCAGTTTGCATCAACAGCACAACACCAGAGTCTTCAAAAGGATAACTCAGGAGAATTATTTGGAACCACACACAAGGTCAAGATCCAAACTCCTCTTGATCTACACAAAGGTTATGGTGTACACCACAGCCTGGATATCTAGAGCAGCCCAAGATGGGTATGTACACCTTGACTGACCTTTAAACATAAATAAAGTATTACCAATCAAAACTGTCTTTAAACTTAGAAGAATTGCTAAGATCTATATATATCTATAACTTCTGAAGTTATATATATAACTCCTGAAATACATCCAGGGTTTTTTTGATTTCTGTAATTTTCCAAATTAAGGAGTGCATTTTAGAGATTTTTTTTTCAAGGGGTATAAATACTGTGTTCACAAAAACCCTCTATTTTATTGCTTTATTCAGCTGATTACGGAACACAAGCCTTTATAAGAAACTGCTAAATATTACAATATGAACAACAACAATCACAAGAACTGCTAATACTGCTCATTGTGCTATTTGATCCCTGTTTCCAGTCCTAAGTGTATTTTGTTCTGGCTTCTGAACCACAAAAATGGACCTTATCAATCAAACTTACTGCAACCTACTAGCATTAAATATTTTAAACTGGTAACAAATTCAACACTTCCTGCAAACAATACTAACAGAGAAACCCTACCAATGCTTGCACTCTGTTCCTGAAAAAAAGATCTCTGAGCCTATCAGGAAAAATATCACTTTCAACATGCCCAAGCAGTCATCAGCCATAAGCTGTTTTGGAATATCTTTAAAGTATGCTATACATGTGGACAAATCTGTGTAGCAGAACCATTTGTCATGGGAATGTTGAAAATTGTTTTCAACAAACAATTGAGAAGCCCAGAGCCACTGATCACCAGAACAACTTATGTTCAATTTTTTGTTTGTATGGGGGTTTTTTGAACATATATAATGTACGTAGTCCTCAAATTCTGCTGCATTGGGTTTTGGTCTTATGTACTGGGCATGCACATAAAAGACTCAGATGACTGGTTACATAAAACCCTGACTGTCACAGGTCAGAGGGGAAGATCTCTTACAGGCTTTCATTTTCTCTTGTGGTAGGTAAATTAAAAGAATATTAAGCAGTCTCCATGCAGCAGTGTTCACTCAGGAACCAATATCACAAGTTACTCTCATATGCTTCAGTCCTAACACCACAGAACAGCTTCTACAGGCTACAGAAGTGCTTGTGACATCTTCCATAGTTCTCATATTCCCTGTCCTAAGGCTATCTAGGGCAAAAAATATACTGACTGATCAAACATACATGTAACAGTAGGACCAGTTTTATTTTTTTTCTTCGTTTGTTGACATTAATTCATGAAGCTCTCTTTAGTACAACACAGTACTTGTAATAGCCATGGTACCTGTCAGTGCGACAGAGCCAAGTCTGGCAAGAGCAGAGCAGCTTGAAGCTGAATGTTAATGACACAAGACCAAGCAATCTTCTGTATCATGGAACCAAGGCTACCCAGTGCTTTGTTGATTATAAGCAATTTTCTGTACTAAACTGTACATCTGGTGCAAATTTGGTAACTGAGGGAGGAAAGGACATGAAACAGAAAATTTTAGTCTTCTGTAACAGGAATAACCAACCTTGTAAGCTTTCTAAGCTTTCAGTTTTTAAAATCAATACAAAGCCCTATCATATGGAGTGTGAATCAGATTTTCAGAGAAAGACAGGTTAGTCACAAAACTGAATTTAAGCTTTATTTCTCCAAGAAGAAAATCGCTGAAATTTCTCAGTTTGTCATAACCAGGCACAAATCCGCGCTCACTTGCACACAGAGCCCTGCCGGCAGCATTTTCAGGAGCTTGGCAGGGAGAGCTCCACACACTTCACCCGCAGCCGAGCGTGCTGCTGAGCAGCTCACTGGAGGAACACGCTCGAGTTCCTGTTTAGACTTTGCACAGCACTGATACCAAAACAGAGGAACTGAGGCTTCTGTCTGTCTGTCTGTCCCCCCACAGTCGGTGTGTCCCCCTCAGAGCTGTGATCCCTCACAGCCACACCTCCCCGCTCGGCGCCCAGCCTGCACCCCAACACTCATCCAGCTCCAGACCCCCTTGTCCTGTGCTGCTGGTAACAGGAGCACAAGAGCAAATCAATACTGATCTAAGGACTGGAGCCTGTGCACAGAGAGAGGGATGAAAATTGTCGTTTCAAGGAAAGGCTTGGCAGAACCCCAAAGCTCAGCGTACGTTACCAATGCAAGGAAAGTAAGCAGGGGGGGGAGAGATGATAACAGGATTACAAAAAGCATTAAGAGAAATAATCAGACCTGCTTCAAGTGCAGTTCTCAGAAGAACAAAAGGTCAGCAAGAGACAGTAGATAAGGTATAAACAATGGCTAGAAAATCATGCTGAGAGGAGATAAACTCTCTTTCTAGTACCTAAGTGGGGGCCTAGAAGAGTGCTGGAGAGGGACCTTTCACAAGGGAGTGTAGTGATAGGACACGGGGAAATGGCTTCAAGCTGAAAAGGGGCAAGTTTAGATTAGATACTGAGAATAAATTCCTTACTGTGAAGGTGGTGAGGTACTCAGAGAAGCTTGCTCAGAGAAGCTGTGGATGCCCCGTCCCTGGAAGTGTTCAGGACCAGGATGGATGGAGCTCTGAGCAACCTGATCTAGTGAAAGCTGAAAGGTGTCCCTCATGGCAGGAGTTTGGAATGAGATGATCTTTAAAGTCACTTCCAACCCAGAGCATTCTGTGATTCTATGAAAGCTTTATTAGTAGCCTATATTAGTTCACAGAAAAGATGATGCTGCAGGTTAACATTTTCTGTACACCTTTTTTTTTGTTGTTTTCATACAGATAAAAGAAACTAAGAATCCAACAGCCAGGCAATCAGGAACAGAAGGTCTCAGCAAGAAAAACACTCAACACATGCTTAAACTGTTCAAGTGATCACAGTGGCACTGATAAGGCCCTCACTGGCTTAAAGTTAGACTAGTCCTTAAGTGCTTTATTGGATCAGAGCCTGGGGTACATAAAGATTAGCAGAACAGTGAGCTGAATGAATCATACCACGTAAAATAATCATTTGTAAAATAATCAGGCACTTTAAGGAAAGGGCTTACATTTTTTCTTCAACACAGCCTACATGTCAAAGGAGATAATGGATTTGAATTTTGATACCAACTGCAACTGCTCTGATCAGGTGATGCTTAGGACAGAGTTATTTACTACTAAAATGTAAGTTCAACTGCTGCAGAAAATAAATGCTTGTATCTTTTTTTTTGTCACCAAACTGACTGAGCAGCTAAAAGGAATAGCTGGAGTTTACAGAAGGAGTTTCATCTGCCACAGAAACAGAGTTACTGAAGCCTTTGGATTCCCACCACCTTCAAAATGTGCCTGGGTGGCAGAATAAAGCACAGGAATGGCTATAACTTCCACAAGTCTAACCAAAATAAGGACAGAAACAAACCTCCTGCTCCTTCACTCCATTTACAGCTGTTACATCTGAATATACCTCATTTAAATAGCACAACCATTAAAAAAATTCAGATACAAGTTGACTTCAGAAAAATTAAATATTGGAAACTGTTAGGAACTACTGAAAAGCATATAAGCACCTACTTTTTGGGCTATTTACAACTGTTCAGAGCCAAAAGTTGATGGTGTACCAAGAAAATCTCTGCTGCTTCAAGGATTTTCTCGTCATACATTGTGTTTTATTAAAGCCTGTAATTCACAGAGTAAATCGAAATGTTTGACTGTGAGTGCCATAGATGAAGGTGAAAGTCAAGCTGTGTAACTTATGTTTTGTGTGTATGTTTTGTGCTCTTTCTTCTGCAAGGTAATAGAAATTCCCATCTGAAAATGCAGGTCCTTGTTCCAGCACCTCTCATCCCACAGTCTTCACTTTAGCCTCAGAACTAAAGATTTTTCTTTAGTTGAACTAAACTTTAGTTTAGTTCTTTAAATTGCCAAGTGCTCATGAAGCAGAAGAGGCAAATACTTTGATCTTCTAGAACAAGAAAAATTATATTTTTTTGTCCTCTGTCATCTAACAATTGCCTTCCATGAGGCTGACAGTGACTTTAATGCTAGAAAAGCATAACTTTAAAAATTAATTACTAATTCCAGACTGAGACCGCAGAAAGTGTTATCCTAAGGAATGGAAATATTTTGGTGCTTACAGGTATTTACTGTAAGACTCAAAATATAGACTTAACTCCTCCATTTTTATAAATACAATATTGACTTTGGATGGGGGGTGTTAAAGCAGGGGAGCACTCATCACTCAGCATGAGAAAAGATTTAGAAAATGCAAGTATTTCAGGCTGATATTGCTTCCTTTAAAGACAATAATGCAGTTACAGCCAAGCCCTGCCATGAGACTTTAGTGGTCTATACATCCTTAACTGCCTCAATCTGATGAGATGAGTCACCAGCACAGATATATATAACATAGTAACCATTACTACACCACCACGCTGTTGCAACGCAACCCAGAATATTTCAGACTCTCAGTCTCTCCAGCAGAATTTCTTCACAGTTCAAAAATTTTCTTTATGAAGTATTAAAAAAAAAAAAAATCCAAGCTGAAAAACAATTTATCTAAACAGAAGTCATGCTAGGTACCTTGCACTTTGAACATCAGTGTAATTTTATATTCAGTTTTGATACATAATGGGAATTGTTCTTAATTTCAGTAGAAAAAAAAATCCTCCATCACTTCCTACTTAAATAAACAGCATATTAAACAGCACTACTAGAGGCTAAATGCCCACTTCAGCTATCCCAAACATGCAGAGCCTTTCAGACACACAACCCTAAATATGTGCCTGTTGGTACCCTCAAGCACTCACAGCACCTCCAAAAACATGCCTGGCAATAGTACAAGAATATACAGAATTTGTGTGCTTGTGGGAAGACCTGGACGAAGCCTGAATCCTCCTGACAAAGGCAGTCCTGCAAATCTGTGCCTTTCCAAGCAGGATAATGAAGAAAAAAGTAATGAACTGCATACATATATGTGTATGTATGTTGTGGGTAGACACCCTCTACACTTGCTCTTTGGTACATTCAGAAGCAGCAAGGTGATTGTGTTATGTGTATGTAGATGGGGGTATTTTGAGGTGCTGTTTTTACCAAGGGAAGATTTCCCTCCTGCCCTCCTTATCTCATAATAAACCACCCCCTAAATACATGGTCCTGCATGTATGGCCCTGTAATCTCTGCTTGTGCTGCTGCCTGTTCTTCTGCAGACACTCTGCAGCTAGGAACAGGGCTCTATCCAAGAGAAAACACAGCATTAGGGGATAAAAAATAAAAACAGAGAGAATGAAATTACTTGCAAACAACACATCAGTTATGGGGAAGAATAGTGGAAGGTTTTTTGCCTTTTTTTAACTTTTATATATATTTTGAAGGGAAACTAAACTGGAAGACTGAAATGAAAATTTCACAGGAAGGATTTTGGTTTGTAACATCACACACAACAACTGGACTTTGCAGATGTTAAGCTGCTGCACGGCTCATGTACTATGAATCCCAAATAAGAAGTAACAACTGAATCCAGATGAATCCCTAGATTCTGGGGGTCATTCTCTCCCACTCTTCCCTAAGTAGAAACAGCACCTCAAAATACCCCCATCTACATACACATAGCACAATCACCCTGCTGCTTCTGAATGTACCAAAGAGCAAGTGTAGAGGGTGTCTAATCTGGCAGTCTGGATTGTCCAAGTGACACACAAATGTCCTGGGAAAACACTTCCCATGGACACAGTGCATATTCAGTACCCAGGGGGAGGGAATTGCTCATTGCCAGCTAAATGAAACAGGGTCCATGGCCTCAGGGTGCACAAGTGGCACCACGTGTCCCCAAAGCACAGGCGGGGACTGGAGAGGTCAAAATGAGGATTACCTGGCAGAATGAACTAACAGCACACTTCCAATCCCGACAGATTTCACTTTGTTGCAAAATAGAAGTCACAATTACAGCAGTATCCTTGGCTTGGGAAGATATTAATTATTTTACCAGGAAAAAGAAACAAAAAAAAAAAAAAAAAAAAAAAAAAAAAAAAAAAAAAAAAAAAAAAAAAACACCACCACAAAACTTCCAAACTTCTGATTTCCTCCAAACTCTTTCCTGAGATTAATTTTCTCATGGGAAGCCTGCACATGCATTCCTAATTTTGTGTTGTTTCTCCATGCACTTTTTCTTCTGTCTTCCAAATACTTCTCTTGATGGAGATTAAAAAAAACCCTCAATTTTTTAAACTTAAAAATCCCCAAAGCTTGCTGCAAAAACAGATTTTTACTTTGTATCCCTGTCCTACCTATACTCAAACTATTCCAGTGTTAAAACAGCCAAGCAAAATGATCAACAAAGGACAAATCTCTGCCAAGCAGTGTCAGAGTTTCCTCTCACGTGAGCAACCAAATGTTAACATGGAAGTAATTAAAAACACCCTTAAAATAGAAACAGAAGCATGCAATGCAAATTGCCAGCTCACAGCACAATGAGAGGGAAATCTTTTCATCTTTCTTCAGTGATATTTTAAGCAATTGACACTTCCCTGCAGTCCCTATTCAGAACACAACCTTCAGAGTTTGTGTTGACCAGTATCTTTCTAATTACTTCAAAGAACAGCTTTGAATTTTGCTCCTGACAAGGCAAAGCATTCTTGGGATCCGTGGATTTTGAGCACTGTAAGCAGTATCCTGGGCAAAACCATTCCATGACTTTTTCTGTTCAGTACTATGGGACTCATCTGCAAAACACACATTCTTCATCTCATCTTGCACCTGACAGCTGAGAGCATCTCCCTAGCAACCATCACTAACACACTTGCAGCCAAAGGAGAGAAAAACATGGGAGAAACCCACAATAACCTTGTACAGGAAATGCTATTTTGAAAATCCAGTGTGAAATACAGAGGAAATTTTGGGGCTATGGTGTTCGTCTGCTTTGCTGAGGGGGTTTTGTTTGGCTGGGTTTGGGGTTTTTTTTCCTTTGGTCTTTTAAGATCAACAGCAAAAATAAAGGAGGAAACTCGAAATGATTCTTTAAGGAAGCACTTTTAGGAACTTGCAGGAAAACAATCAGGTACTGATAATCATGGGAAAAGCTTAACTTCAAGGTTTTGGATCAGATTTAAAGCAGTGGCCTGTCTTTCCTTCTACTGGACAGCAAACAGAGTGGAGCCCCAGATCAAGTAGGATCACCTCTCTAGTTCCTTTTGGCAGCTCTGAACCACACAGCTGGACCCCACTACCTGCAAAAGCTGCAGTGCCAAGACCATACCAGACCAACTGCTGGAGTTAGCAATGAATGAACTGATGGTTTTACATCACAGAAAGACACGAAGAAAAGGAAGGTTGATTCAAAAGTCCAGGAAACAGCTGGAAATTATCATTCTGTTTCTGCTTTATATTCTCACCACTTTGAGAGGCCACAGATTGTAGTCAGGACTGGCAGGACTTGTTTCTAACACTATGGATATAAGTTAAAATCAAAGAGGGGGAAAAAAACCCACCCCAATTTCTGCAAAAAAGACCAAGTTGACTTGGAGATATTTTTTTCACTGCCAAAGCACTCAACTACTACTTTTTTACAGCTGCTCACCATTCTGGCTAGAATAAGTCCATCTGCCAAACAGTAATTCCTCTGTGGGCAAATTGTGGCCAAGATTCTGCTTCCTTCTCTCACTGCTGAGAATTACAGTGAAGCTTTAGTTCAAGAAGAGTCAAATGCATAACAGCTCCTGATCTGCACAGACTCTTCATAAAAGGAAACCCTACAGAGAGTAAAAATGTTCAATTTTCAGCTGTTTTCATTCATTTTCTCAGTAGGAGAAAAAACAATGTCCCTGACTGACCTGCACATTTGGAATAATTACCATACACGTAGAAAATTTCAAGTCATCTGCTGAAGACAATTTCCTACTTAGGATACCACCGAAGCCCCAAATCTCTTACTTCCCAATCATTTCCATTGATTTCCATTGCTATGTGTTAATTACTGAGGACATTTTTAACACTGTCATTGCACAGTCCACAAGCATGGTGCACAACATGCCAAGTCACATACCAAGGCGTTGACATCCTCAGTTTTGTAGATCAACATCCGAATCTCTTCTGGATCGCCACTGAAAATCGCCTGGACCAGTGGTGGCTGGAAAAAGAAACCAGAAGCAGAAACATTACAGGTTTGTTTCTTTTCTGCTTAAACTGAGAGCATTTGACTCCTGCTAACAGTTGCTAAAGCTGCCCAGAGACATGGTGTGACCCCAGCACCAAATCACAGGAGTACCTCATCAGTAAGAGCTATCAGTTTGTTTGAGGATAAACTGAAATCATCAGCATGTTTGCACCTATAATGAGCACGTGTGTGTGCACAAACGGGGACCCCCATTAGAACGGCAACTTTTGTCAGCAACACGCAATTAGCCCAGATGTTCTCCCTGGCATATAAGGGGAAAACTAATTACATCACATAGTGCTGCATGCTTGCTCTTGGCACAGATTAATGGTCATGCAATACACATTTAGAAACAGAACATTATGCAGATAATGAATTCCTGGGCAATCACTAAACAACTTGTAATTTTTTACTGAATAAATACACAATGAGCGCAGTTAATTTTAACCACCCAAGAAGCGAAATAATTATCTTATTGTCTCAAGTCTGTTATTATGCTATTATGAATCGGAATGCAGAAATAAATAACCAGGCCCACAGGAGAAACAATGTGCCACGCTCGCTCCTCTGCAGCGCCGGCGTCAGCGCCGGGCAGCGGGAGGGAGCTCTGCCTGCGCTCACCGCTCCCATACTCAGCCAGAGCTGGTGGCTTCTGTCCTTCCCACCACCCTGGCAGCAAACATCTGACTAAGTAACCAAGCTGGCAGCACGCTGAACTAAAGGAAGATAAACCGTGCTGCTGGAGGCTCGGGGAAAGAAGGGGACAATGCACAAAGGTCCCTATCCCGTAAAGCAGGTGGTTGAAACAGGCCCCAGCACCCCCCTGAAGGCAGTGTGCGCCCCCCAAGTCTCACTCCTGTTGCCTCATGGTCCTACTGGCAAAGAGGAGTTTGTGGTGCCATGCAATCACCAGAATCTAAAATAATCCTGTAAAATGGCAGCATGCATGACTACTTAAGCAGAGAAAACCACAACAGTTCTTGAGATTCCAGAATTTAGCTGTCTTGTAAACAGGCTATCTCAAAATTCACAAAACGGGCTGAAGGAACAAAGAGAATACCATTTCCTCCCTGTCTTTTCTCATTCGAATGTGGAAAATACATTTCTAAGTTAATGGTGTCTATTTTAAGACATATTAATCCCTTATGTCCTTGAGAAACATTTATGCTGGAATTTCATTCTTGCCGCTCCTCCAAAAAGTGAAAAGGACTAAAGCGACATTTCCATCACAATTGTCTATGTCTTACATATTGTAGTGGATGTTTGAAAAAGAAAGGAAAAAAATTGCATTTCACTTGAACCATTTAGCATGCTCCCTTCCCAGCCATGTCAGAATGGGCAGAGAATATTCCCCAACAGAGGATGCAAACACCAGACCCATGTCTGTTCCCTTCTCTCCTAAAACTAACAGCTATGAAGAATCAGTGAATGTTTATGAAATTATGATGCTTGCACCAAAATATGTGCATTTCTTGTGCATTTATCATAACGTTTAATTGAAAAAAAAAATTAACAGTAAAGCAGAGAACTCCTCAATTTCAAGGTGAATGGCAACACAATCCAGTAGCCAAGAAACTCAGATTATTCCCTGGACCTATTTGCAGGTATGCCCAGCACCCAGTGAAAAGTATCAGCCGGACTCTGGTGACATTTAAGGTGAGACCTCAGACAGAGGTAAGAGAAAAAAACTCACAATTCAAATCTATTAGATTTTAAAACAAACACAAAACAAACAAACACCAACAAAAACCAAGTTCAAGTGCTGTTACAGGGAACATTTCTCTTTCAAAAAAGGAAGGAGTAAAGTACTGTGTATCACTACATTAAAAAAAAGGAAAGTCTACAATAAGACACTTTGACCCTTCTTCTCTCTGCCAGAAATCTGAATCAGAGACTTGATTTTACAGGAAATGTTTGACCCTTCTAATTAGCATCAGCTACTTAACACAGCAGATTGAGAATAATATTGTGTTCTTTAGACCTGTAACATACAGGAGATCCTCATCTCAAATTTTTTCCACCATACAATGGTCACATCCACCTGCAGTTCCTTAGATCAAACCCCAGTATTTACCATGCCACTGAAGAAGGTTGTAACTCCCACCACTGATGCATGTAACCTTTGCTGACAGGAGAAAGTTGCCATACATCCATTTCAAAGGCCTCATCCTTCAGACCTTTTTCCTCTGTAAGATTTAGTTTTTATAAATTAATTACGATAAAATCTATCTCTGCTAGTTGTAGCAGCAAGAGAGAGAGATAATGGAGAATGATCAGAGCCTGCAAACTGGAACAAGGAGATAAAACCAGTACAGGTTAATATCATCCTGAGTCACTGCTGTGCAGCCTGCTCCAGCTGGCCATTTTTCTAATTCACTATGTCATTATTTTACTTTATTTTCAAAGGTATTCATTTTGAAATGAGAATGTATTATTGTCAAGGCAATTTTATTACATATTGAGACCTGCTTCTGTGTAAGATGTCAAGTATAATGACCTGTCCAGGAAATACATGTCAGACCTATGTAGCAGCATTACTGCTCAGTGTGAGGTCAGAGCTGAGAGGATGCATCCTCATCCATCAGCACAATGGAAAAAGCATTGCTCCATTCAGCAGCTGACAGGGATGGAGCAGGGCTTGTGCAGTTACGTACACATTGATGATGGATGCCCAATGACCCAAACAGATTACTTCTTTGATCTTCAGTGATAACCATATTCATGCATCAGTAACTTCAAACAACTTTTTTTTTTTTTTTTTTAAATTCCTGAAGGGTAGATAATGATCCTTCCAATTATCAAAGAATAGTATATTTTTGGAAATTGTTTGTAAACTTGTGATATCATTAAAGGGTTATTTCATTAACAGAAATATTTTGCTTTAAAAGTCTTCAAATTCAGAAGCTGCTAAACTCTTATAATAAAGGGGGGAAAAAGCTCAAGCACAGAGCAGATTATATATAACTATTATTAGAATTAAGCAAGGGTGCAGGGTTTTGGAATGATGAACAACTGTTTCATCAGCTCAGCTCTCTGTAGGTTCCAATTTCTTAAAGAGAATTTCAGCTGGGAGTGTTCACATTTTTTCTGAAAATAAACTCCAGCAGCTAACAAAACCCTTTCCATGTTACTTTTTCTACAGTTACTATGAAAAGTATGGAACTTACCAACAAGTTTTATTAGAGGGTTCTTTACTTTTTGCTGTAACAAGCATTTTAGTAAAAATAAAATTGTGTCTGCAGACACCTTCCAGGTTTGCAACATAATCCTATCTTTACTGAATGCAGGACAATCATAAGCTAGACTTCAATCCACCAGGTAAAATTAACTTGTTGAACTGAAGGCACAATGATGTTTTCAGCAACAGAATTTAAACCCACATAGAAGAATGTCCTGTGGCTCAGCTGGATTCCACAGAGCCAACAAGCCATTCCAAGCGAAAAATCTGACACTGGGAAATTCTCCAGATCTGGCTATGACCAAGGGGCACTGGCAAGCCTCTGACTCCAGAGGAGATGAAGCATTAAGTGGACTGTCTCAAGTATCATTTGAATTACTATGTCCAAAGCAGGTGCTGAACCTCCTAGCAAACCACTTAGTATTTTTGTTGAGTTGCTAGTAACTGTGACAAATATTGAACATTTAGCCTTGATTTTAGATATCCTGACTCATTAACCAGGTCTTATTTATAAGCTAGATTTTTGTTTGATAGGAGGCAGAGGCAGATAAGGAAAGGATGATTGACTCCCATGCCCATTTGATCCTACAGACTGCCATTTGTTCCTGTGAGCAAAAAGAAGCTACATTTTGATCCTTTATTAGTTCTAATTGCCTTACATCCAGTTCCTGGACTAAACACTTGGATACATCCATGTAATCATGTAACTAGCAAGACAGACAATCACTTCAAAGTGGTATTGATTCTGACAGTGTTTTGCCAAACACCTCTTTTTTTTTCTGAAGGTACTCCCACTAATCAGGATTACAAGGTTGTCTGCTGTCACATCACATACATCTATTTCCTTCCAAAGCAAAAAGGCTACTCCTCTTCCTAATTTTAGTTTAGGACTTCCTCTGTACATATAGCACATTAATATCTGAAAAGCTGTTTTAACTTACTTACTCTTAATTCTTAGAGTGCATTTCCCTGATGCTTAGTATTTATACAGTTCCATGTACAGAAATTACTCAATACTGATAATTTTAACAGGCTTTGTAGTCTCTTTCCCTTGCATCAGAGGTTAGCCTTTTACTGTGTTTTAGGAATGAATTGCTGGGTAAATACAAAAAAGTTTGCTCTTAATTTGTTAATTCAAAGGGTGCAAACCTGTTGTAGGAATTTCTATATACACTTTTGACAGCAAAGTACTTTCACAGAGCTGGTATTTGGAGAAGAATGCCCTTGGATGGCTGCTAAGAGGTTTTACATAGGAATTACAGATTTTTACTAAGTGACTCTTAAGGAATACTTGTCCAAGCTACTGAAAAGCCAGTGGAGAGAATCAAATCTGTAAATTGAGTGTACTGGCTCCCTGGAAGCACTGTGAAAAACTAAGAGCATTGTTAAATGAGCGAATGTACTTAGGACATTTATACTGAGCAGATCAATAAATACCCTGTATGCTGCAACATTTCAAACACGGCAGAAAAAAAATTCAATTCATTTAATTCTATCTTATTATGTCCTTCCATTTATTGCAGACTAGCCCAGTGATTTAAGGACTGCACATCAATCCTCTGCAGCAAGGCCAGCATGCATGCCTACACATTGCTATTTATCTCAATTTGTTCCACTGTGTTTGAATGCTCAAGGACCAACAACTTATATGACACACAGAGGTATTCAAAAGAACACAAGTCAACACTCTCAAAACTAAAAAAGAACTTCTGGGTGACAGAGGCATCTCCAAGCTGAGAGATCTTTGTCCTGTTTTTAGGCCAGCATTTAAAGGATGCAACTGTGCTCTGACACTTTCCCTGGACCAACGGCTTTGTAACTTGCTGCCCTGCTGTGCTTAAGTTGCTTAGAGGGATGTAATGGGCATTTAAGTTTTATTGCAAGAAGTGTTGGGTTTTCCTGTAATAGCCTCCTTTTCTATCCATGTCATTTATAGCAGCTTCTCCAAAGCCTCAGGCTATGTTTGCCCTTCAGGCCATAAAAAGCACTTCACATCAACAGCACAGGGCACACAGGAGCAGTGGAGAATTGATCACTGCTTCATTTGCTGTTATGATCTCCTGAGAACAGGTAAAAAAATATATAAACTCCAAATAGGACGTATGTTTAGCTTCAAAAGCAACTTCTAAAAGAAAGAAACTTTTTAAAGAAAGAAGAGCTGTAGGAGGGTGTCTGCATTTGCCTGCACAACACAACCCACAGCTGAAAGCCTCTCCCTCCAACACCTTCATCAAATGATGAATGGCAACTTCATCAAAACACCAAAAAATGCTCAGTGACCAAATGGAAAATACCCCAGTGCACACCTGTGGCTCCCAGTATGGTCTAACCCTAAGGGACACGTAAGTGAATGGCAGCCAGGGCATCAGGAGAGGATGTCTGCAAGGACGGTCAGTGTGGTACAAACAGTGCTCAATGTGCTTGGTGCTTTTTCCCCTCTCAGGAAGGCAGAAGTGCTTCCTAAGGAATTGCTCACAAATGTCTGAATAATTCATGCAATGCTAACATGGTCCATAGGTAGCTCCACGTAGGCATGCACTCAGCCTTTCCCACAGTGGCTTCCCAAAGTAAGACTTGAACATTTACAGAAATACTTGGTGCAAAATTAGATGGAATGCAGTGATTCTAACACGATCAGCAGACATTGCCATTGCTGGAAACATAACAAAAACCTGAGATCAATCACTGGTGTACATTGCCAACTACATGGCAGTCACAAACAGCTACAGAAACAGAGCAGCTCCAACCTTACTGCTGGACAGCCAGGCAGCTGGTGCAGCCTGCAAAGCCTGGGGGCAGCATGGCCCAGGGGAGCACCTGCATCCCACCCCTCCAGATGAATTCAGCTGGGTGCCTGGTATCCAACATTGATCAGGTTCAGAGGCTGGAATTACAGCCTACCAAAACACCCTCCTGCATCTTCTGGATGGGAAAAAATCACATCCTCAGCTTTAGGTGAACAAGTATATTTTCCAAAACTCCAAGTTTCCTAATGATGTACAATAGCTGGAATGGAGGAGGAAGGGAAAAGCATGATCACTGGAAAATGGTTAAAATAGTAACAGTAGAGCTGTCTGAAACAAGATTGTCTGATGATAACCTAACAAACATCTTCTATTAAGGATCTTGTTTTGAACATTGCTTACACTAGGCTTGGAAAAGAACAACCTGAACTGCCTAGAGCATGGCTCAACCCTGAAAAGAGAGCAGGGCTGTCACAACACATCTGGCATCACCTGCTTTTAAATGATTTCCCCTCCAGTACAGCTGAACTTCTGCAAAAACAAACTGGGCTTGGGATTGGAAATCCAGGCGGTGCTCCCACAGGCTTTTGGCTCTCTGCTCGCACTCAGCAAGGCCCTGATGGCTTTTGCTTACACCCCACCCACAAAACTCCATCTCCAGCCAGACAGAGAAGACAATAGATCTGATTCTATAATTAAACACAGTCACAAATAATCATTTAGTAAGTGATGTGCAAACCAGACTATACTTTACTACACTTTCCCACAAGCACACATCTTGTGAAGTAACAAGAGCAAACCAGCTAAACTGCTGCCTCCCCACCACCACCTGCACACTGGTCCTCTCTGTGCTCAGCCCCTTCCCCTCTCCTACTTGCCTCTTCACAGAGATTTAAACCTTGCTCTCTCTCTCTCTCTCTCTCTCTGCTGCCCCATTTCCATGTTGCTGGAGCAGGGGAGCTGGAGTTCATGGGTGATGCACACTAGAACACTTTTAATTGTAAATACACACCATCAAATAAGTGCTTGTATTTTGAGCAAGTGAGAAAGAAAGAAAGAAAACAACTTATTGAGGCAGCTGAAACTTTAACATGACATTCATTTAGTCAAGCCTCCACAATACTTAAAAAGGAAAATAGTCAGGATTGACCCTGCTTGTGCAATGCTGGTCCCAGCCCGGTATTTCTGTTCGCACCATTTGTGATATGCCATTCTAGACAGTGCAAAACAAGCCTCTGGCAGATCTATTTCTGGTGTTAGCTTGGCTCCGGATTTTGGCTGCCTCCCATTTTTCATTAGGAAGCCTATCAGCTGCCCCAAGAATTGCTTATGTTTCCAGGTGAAGTGAAGGTTACATCCTGCCATTCCTGGAATCCTGAAATTCCTCTACACACTGAAAGTGCTGCAAGTTGCCTATGTTTCATTGAACTTATCCATTAAAGGCACCAAAATAACTCTTGGCCTGTTAAATTTAGATCACTTCTAAAAAGGAAAAGAGCTCAGACTGTTTAATTCAGCTTGCCCAGTGTCCTTTCCTTCATTCTCATTACTGGAGGCTGTCCACCAGTCTTGATTTAAGTGCTAGGGTTTGGTTTAGTTTTGGCATTTGGGATTGGGAGCTGGTGGGGTTTCTTTAAGTGCCTCCAGATCAGATCAGAAAATTAGTTAATAAATACTGTCCTGAAGTTACATTAATCAAGTGGAGACAAAGACTCAGCACGATGCAGACTACTTAAAATAAGAAAGCTTTTTTAAAGGAGACAAAAATAAATATAGTAGCATAACATTTGTTACATTCACCAGCATTTGTTACCCATTTTAGTAGAAGAAAAGTCTGTCACAGACAGCATAATAGATTTGTTGAAATAACTACAAAGATTGAGGATAATTGGTCTAATAGTACCCTGAATTCTCCTTGTCCTCCTGAATTTATTTGTTCAAAGTTTTGTGAGATTTTGATTTGATACAAACTGTATTGTGTAATATCTCACAACAGACATATCAGTGACACCATTAAATAACAGTCATGTAATGGCAGTACCAGAAAAAGGATCCAATTCCTTTTATATGTTCTCAGCAGCATATGCTGCACTACTTTTCCATTTGAGCACTTCTTGTCATATCTATATTTTGTTTCCCAGAGCTTTTGTCTTTTTTTTTTCCCCCCCTCCCCCATAATCCATCAATCATTTAGTCAGAAGCAGGGAAGAAGTCCTGGCACCAAGGCAGTGTTTCTGACAAAAGCACAGCAGAGAGTAAAATCTCTGGGGGCATAAATTCCAGCTGATGTAAATCAGCTGAAGCCAGCTCCCAAGTGAGAGGCCCTGTGCCATGTTACACCACTTGCTTTCCAAAGGGCCCTGCACGCTGTCCCCACCAGAAGCACAGTTGAGAGGTGGCCAAGGCAGTGAGATTATGAACCTCAAGAGAAATGAAACCACCAGCAGCAGAACAGAGCAACAGCAGCCCCAGTGATACATCTGCTCCTCGCTAGATATTTCAGAATAAAGCAGTTAGGGGAGAAACCCACTTGAAAAACATCAACCCCGTCAAAAGCTTCATTTCCTGCTCAGTTGTCTTCAAAACATTTCAAGCAACCTTCTAAAACAAATTATTTAGGTGTTAAGTTCCACAAGAGAGAGAGAAAAAAGACAAAACCAAATCTGTGTGGAGGGAGGAACCCTCTGAGGGCTGAAGGGGTTCATGCAGCTGGTCAGCTTAACCTGAGACATCTCCGTTCAGTGGCCCCACATCCTCTGGAGGCCGCTGATATCCTGCCCACACCCAACTCTACCAGCAGCAATGGCAATCAAGTAGAAAAAGGAAAAAAGAAACGGAAATGCTGCAAGTTTATCTTCCTTCAGTTTATCACTTATGAAACCGTGACTTACCCCTCTTCCTTGCCAAGGCAAGCGTGTGCAAGGGCTGCTACACACACTGCAGCTGGCTCATAGAAACCTTTCCTTACTCCCCTTTCAGTGCAGCAGCACAGCAAGACCTGCCTTTCATCTGGCAGCCTGGGCACTCCAGCAGGACAAAGTAATAGTCCAGCCCGTCTGTAATTAAGTGCTCTCTTTGATATATGCAGCACGCATTGATACTCACCACAAACACTAATAAAAACCCTTTCATTTTTAGAAAATCAGTCCTGATTTAAAGAACTATAAAGTGGCATCTGATCCTGTAACATCTTACTTGGTAGGATCAGGACTTCCGCTGGCTAACGGGGTCTGGTTTATATTACTGTACACACAAAGAAGGCAGCTATGAAACAGACAGTGCCATAATAAATTTGCAGATACTTCAGAACTACAAGAGACTACACAAGGACGTTGGAGAGCAAGATCAGAATTTATAACCACCTTGACAAATTATACAAACAGCCAGGCTGGAGGAAGAGTAGGACACAGCCTGCCTGTTACTGAGAAATCCAGCCTTGTTACACAGCAGTTCTGTGTAAGAAAGAATTTGGGATTGCAGTTTACTAACTGAATGTAACTGAACAAAGTTCTGAAAGGAAGAGACTTAAAATAGGATTACGACTTGCAAAGCACGCACTGGTCCTTCCACACTGCTCAGTACTGCTTAGGCTGGCTGGAGTGAGACGTTTAGTTTAGGGCACCTCTTGACTTGAAGACCAAAACAGAGCTCTAAAACATGATTTACAGGGAAAATCTAAACAGATCAGAGCTGGTTACATACACAGAAGACAATTTAAAGGAAACAGGAGAACTATTTGCATTACTTAAAGGGTTGTTATTAAAATAAATCATCTGTTTTCCACATCCAAGACATACAGAGCTTGAATGGCTGCACACAAGGAGGATGCATCTCTGCTCCATTAAGGACAACACAAACCAGGACACTGGTTACCAATTTGGCTGAGTTACAAACTGTGAATGGCAGAAGACTGTATTTCAAGAATAGATCTAGTCCAACAACCACTGAAAGTCAAAGGTATTTTCTGCAGGCTTCAGTAGGCAACGGATTTAACATATGAAAGCAAACGAGGCTAAACAAAATTCACACACTTACTTGAAGATCAAGGTTAATGCAAAAAGGGTAAGCTACAGCAGAAATCAATAAAAATATATATTTCCAAAAGTTCAGGGGGAGTCTGGTGCCTTTGGGTAGAAGCACACTAACACATGGCAGGACTCCAGGACTCCAGCAGAATTTCAGATCCCATTTCATTCACTCACTCATCAGAAGGTAATTTCAGCTATGGGGTTTCACATGAGCTCGTGCACAGAGTTTCTGTTAAGGACAGATACTTTTTGCAATCACAATCTCATGTATTCCTGAACCTCATCTTCCTCTTAACAGTGTCCTGCAACACTTCCAAGGTCCTGCTGTCATGGATATCTAAGCCAAGCCTCAGACAACAGCAAACCTCCAGGATCACGAAAACAATGTTAGGGAGGGAGAAGACACTTTAGGGACTTGAGCAAAACCTGAATTATCTGATTTGTTTGGTCTTACCACTATATTTCAAGTAGATCTTGCCCAGGTTCCCCTTGTGCTGCACATCATACACAGAGCCTCACCACTGCCTGTCTCCTACGCACTGCAGCGCAGCTCATTCCTCTGGTCAGCAACTGCCACCCCCACAGCCACCCTCCTGCCAGCTCCAGAAAAACTCAGAACATCTCCCAGCTCACCTTCTCCTACACAGCCAGAGTCAAATGTACTTTAAAAGACGTTAAAGACTAACATTGATGTTTCCTGATTTCTCTTAGAGGTCATGGAGCTCACAGTGCTCTTGAAGAGCACCACAGTCAGTTATTACTGCTTTCAAAAAATCCTAAAATCCTTTGCAGATTTTAGTCTCTGATATTTGCTTTCTGCATAGCTGATATAAAATTCAGATTAAAAATGTTTAACTACTGAGGCTGATGACAGGGTTATTTCCATTAATAGCAGAGTAACTATGTGTGAACATGAAGATCAGTTCATAACACCACTTCATCTCTTTCTTTACATTAGGCATGCTACAGTTGGCATGGAGCTCTGCTCAACAACCAAAGCAGATGTTTTACCTCTATTTTGAATCTGGAACAGATTAGCAAAGTTAGTTTGATTCAATATATCCTGATAATATCCTTGTTCTCAACCTCAACCAAATTATTGAAGCTGACAGGGGAAAAAAAAAATCAGGCTTTGCTGATGAGTGCAATGTCAGACAGCCAGGCCAAAGAAATTAAATGGAAATTTTAAAAGATTTCAAAATTGTCTTCATTTCAGAAAACAATTCAGTATCTTCAGAGCATGAAGCATCTGACTGTGACAAATCCAGCAGTGTCAAAATTACTTTGTACAGACACAAATTAAACAGAAAGATGAGCTGGAGAGTTATAATGAGCTATTACACTCTTTCTTCCAACAAGTTACCATTGCAAGTTATGAACAGCTTTGTCTGAATACCCTCTGAGAAGCCTGCAAGATGTCTCTGGGACCACTGTTACTGTTTTGAGTCTCAGTGTGAGCCTTCCCTTCATCACACTCAATCCCATGCATCAGATGCATCTCTGTACCTGGGAAAAGCAAACCTTGCATGTGCAGCACCAGCCAGAAGGGTAAGTGTGTGCACTGTCATTGGCTGAGGTGCAGATCTTCCTCACTCCATTTCTTCTCAAACAGCTTCCAGTCATGGTCACAATCTCCTCCTGAAACCCTTCAGCATTGAGAAGGAAGGCAGGACAGGAGCTCAGCATCCCAGCTCCCAGCACTAACTGATTTTGTACATGCAGCTGTCTCTCCATGCTTACTTCCAGCTCCTGGCACACAAACCAAGCAGTGAGGTTGGCAGTCAGACACAGCCCAGCTATGTTAGAGACCCTCTCTCTGTCCATGTCACATATAGACACATGGATCCCTCTGGTCTGGGATAACCATTGCCCAAATGGGGCTTCCTTTTTCAGAGAAAAAAGCTCAGCCTGGGGAGCTCAGCCACAGAGTGAAAGTCCTGGCAAAGTCAAGGGAAGCCGCCCTCATTCCTGAGCAGTCTCATTAGAGCCTCTTTGCAACAGAGGAGGGCAAAGAATCATCCAGTGAACAAAAGAGAACACAAGAGAGGGACAGGGCAGTCCACTTCAGATGGCCCTCTGCAAAACAAAGTGCTCAGAAATATCACAGAAGGGGAAAAAAAAAGCTTTTCAAATGCCTTTTTAAGCCCAAACTGTAGCTGCCATCTGTAATTCAAACCCTGGTTTTAATTTTGCTAGAGAGGCCATAGCTTATTAAGGCTGAAAATTAATTAGACTTGCATAGCTTAACACTTCAGCCTCTCATTTATTTTCTGCAAACTATTCCACTTCAATAGTGAAAAGCTTACTATTCTGTGTTGTTACCATGCACCATGAGTCTGATACCAGAAGAAATGCTTGCAAAAAAGAGCACCTAAGCTTACTAAAAAATAATTAATTAGTTGGGACTTTTTTTAAACAGTTTTTATATTAAAAACCAACAAATCTCTATCTTGAGGTTTAACACAGCCACTAAACACAGCCACTCAGTTCTTTCATGAATATTCATGTATTAGTCTAGTCAAATTTAGCCCATTAAATATGCAACCTTACTACAAAACACCCCTTAATCAGCTAATACATGTAACTGCTGCTTGTCAGGGCAGTGGCAATGTGCTTAACACTCATTTTTGTCTGTGCTGTTAAGCAGGGCATTATTCTCTATCTCTCTAATGACAACAGCAGAAAGAGCTGGTGGCAGCCTGAACAACTGCCTAATGAGATCCGGAAAGCCGAATTACAGTAACCTAGCTAAACGAAAAAGCCAAAACAAACCAGAGGATTTCCCAATCCTGTTTGACTTTCCCATTCTTTTGTGATTTCTTGGCCACCCACTTCGGCCACACCACTGTGGATGCCTGTGGTATTTGAACACTTCCTTCTGACAGGGAGCTCTTGGAGTCGTGTTGCCCATCAGAGAGGAGGATGTTTGAGGAAGAGCTCAGGGAACATGTCTATACTGCCACTAGATATCCCAGATGGTCTCTTGGAAAAGAGGATGACTTTCTGGAATTGTGCTACTGGATATGAACTCAAGAAGAAGCAGGAGTAGACCTCACAGTTTTCATTCAAAATCCCGTGTACATTACAAAACAGAGCCTGCAGAACTAAATTAGTAACGATTTCCACTAATCTTCATAGATTTTTACAAGTGACTCAAGTAATGCATGAGAAGCTGAGAGCATCTAAGCTAAGCTCAGGCTTAGCCCTTTACTTACTCAACCTTTTTGCAAAGAACTGGTTTGGTAAACCACTGCCCTATTTTGCTGCATGATTTAACCACTCTCAGGCTACCCTGCCCCTCTGATCTGCTAAACAAAGGAAATCTCTCTGTGCCTCACAGCCTCCTCCTCCTCTCAGTCCTTCAGAAGCTCTCGCCTGTTTTTCATGGCAACGATCCTAATTCAAGAGGTCTCCTTCTCTGATGTCTTGTTTCACTGGTGGGTACAGCTCACTCCAACACTTAAAAAAAACCATAGAAAAGCACAGTCTTGCTGTGTCACAGACATTGGATTTTACAGAAAAGATAAATAAAATACATTTAAGGGCCACCTAATACTGCTCACATCTAAGTTGAGGGCAGACACTTTCAAACTAAGCTAAGACACTGATAGCAATGCTTGTTGCTTTTAAAAATCCCATACATATGAAGCTGCAAGATCTTTCTGAGGGATGGAAAAGTTTTCAGAGGGGTGGAAAATGTACCATCTCACCATCTGAAGTCACCATGATCGCAAGGAGTTAAAAGAACAACTGAAGGAAACTAAAAAAAGGAAGCAGGCTGTTCCCGAAAGCCTGCCGTACTGCTTTCACTGAGAGTTTTGCATGGGGAAGTCCAGGACTCTTCTGCTTGCAGCCACTTCATGTAGGGCCCAGAGTCCCTCCCCCTCTGGGGTAAGAGGAGGTAAGAGGAGTAGATGACAGTTTCTCTGTGTTATCTGCAACCTCTCACAGACCAACTGAAACTGCACCTGCCCAAAGGGAATTCAGTCCCAGGCAACTGAGCTAAAATGATGCTTGGCAGAGAGCTTCAAGCCATGGGGGAAAGGGTGATGTTAACAAAAAAGGTGGATATACCTGTCTCCATCCCAGTCATATGCCTATACAGATTATTTCAGGTTCTTTAAACACAGGCAGAATCTTGAGGAAGTAATCTGCGAGGAGGGAGGGAAAAGCAGCAAATTCTTCCTGGTGAGGACAAGCCATCCCTGGCATCTGCCCTCCTGCTTCAGATTAGCCAGCTCTGTGGCCTGGACCTCAGATCTGACTGACCAAAACTGGGACTGCACTGGTCCTGCCCTTTCAGGCTTCAGCAAAAAGTTGTTACCTACAGGCTTTGAGTGAGGCAACCTGGATTTTCAGCTGTCTCATTTATGATCTAATTCCAACTTCTAACTTGTAAGCTGGATATCTTATAAAATTCAGAAGGTGAAATCCATACAGACATAAGCAGCAGACAAAACACAGGAAATTTCTCATCCCTAATCATGCCTTAGCAGTATGTAGACCTGGGGGGCAGACTGCATGTGTCTGATGTATTCTCATTCTAGTTCCTGAACTAGAATTCTCATCCCTGAAACTTTTGGATCCTAAAAGCATTTTAAGTAATTTTATTTCCATCTCTAAAGGAAGAAGAAAAAATAAAACATCTCCGAGTCATTAAATATTTGAACAGAATTCTGCAAACCAAGAACAAGGCATTTCTAATCTAGGTCATTTTATAAAGACATTAGTGTCACCATGCTAAATTTCTAGTCTCCTGAGACAGAGCTGCCACTAGCTAACTTGCTGCACTGACACAGATTCTGAGAAAAGCCCCAGGAAATATTTTAGGCTGATTTCTGCGAAGAAAGAAAAACACAAATCACATTTTTAAATGGCTGCACCCAGCCCCACCAGCCTGCTCAGTTTCAGATAATGGAACCACACAACACAGCTTGCTCTTGTAGGAAGTAACAACTGATAACATGCCAGCCTTTTTGCAGTTTTTCACTGGAGTGCTATCTGGCTCCAGCTTTCATTCAGCTTTCTCTATTAAGAGAGCAAAAGTTGGCTGCAGTGCACTTGGAGTTTGTAATGCAGTGTTTAACAGAGATAAGGGGGGGAAGTAATCACAGGGGGAATGTAACAAACCAGCCTCCAGCCACACTCCACTCAGGCTGGATGCGTGCAGTCACCTGCAATCCCAAGCCAAAATATCCTTTGCTGTGCAAATCCTGTTCTTCCACCTCCACAAACTGCTATGCCTTTCTTATTGACCAAGTTTCTCTCCCAGCAAATAATGCAGAATCACAGAATAATAGAATGGTTTGGGTTGGAAGAGACCCAAAAGATCATCTTGTTCCAACACCCCTGCCATGGGCAGGGACACCTTTCACTAGACCAGGTTACTCAGAGCAACATCCGACCTGGCCCTGAACAGGGGATGGGGCATCCACAGCTTCTCTGAGCAACTCATGCCAGTGCCTCACCACCCTCATAGTGAAGAATTACTTTACTGGATGTCAAACTCCTTCTAGCTAAGCTTCCTGAAGGCTAGGACAACACAGGAGGGAAAGAGGTCCAGGAAGCTATGATTTTGTGGGAAAGAATCAATGTTTCTAAAGACAAGTCAGTAACAGACATTAGAAAATGGAGAGGAATAAATACTGTGTTACTTGTAGCTATTCAAACACACAAGCTCTCTCAGCCCTGCTTTCTGTGGCTTCCCTCCTGGCTACAATCTAAGAGACACAGGCTCCACCTGTCCAGAGCAATGGCACTTGAAAAAGATTTGTCCTTTCAGACAATTCAAGATTCCCTGATACAGCAGCTTTAACTGGAAAAATGAAGGACAGACTACTGGCTCACTGCAACAAGTTAGGGTTTTTTAATTATGAAGAATTATATTTAGACAAAAGTAAAATAGATTTAGGGCTACTGAAAACCAAGTCCTGAAGTGCAGAGTGGAAGGAAAGCTCACCATGTGTACAGACTGAACTCAGACTAGTCCTGCCTAGCAAATGTGTACCCATTAATTATTATTTGTGCCAGCAGCACCAATGCACAGTGACTCAGGACTGACAGTGAGATGCTCTCTTGCTGTTATCATGAAACATGACTCAGTTTGCATGCCTTTGTGAAGAGCTGTCACAAACATCAGCTCAAAAAAAAAAATAATTCATGGCCTGTCATGAAGGTGAAGCAGATTTCCTAGAATAAGAACAATTCCCAGTGCTGCACCCACAAGCCTCAACTGGATATTCAGGAACAACATAATGAAAAGGAAATTAATAAATTTAGATATTAAAGATCACACAGCTTTAAAACATAAGCAAACTCTTAGAGCTGTCATGGATGGATTTACAAAACAATGGTATCTGTCACCCAGAAGGATCACTTCACTTCAAACCACTCCACAGTGATTTTAAAATTGTGCTTCTAAAAAGTCAAGAATTACACCCTGAATTACAGTCTTCAAGTAATGCCTGTAGCTTATCCTATGACGGTGATGTCTCTGCACACCTGCTTGGAGGTTATTTTAGAGTCTCTAATTTGCACTATTTTCTAAAGAAGTTTAAGAAAGTTTGGTAAGAAATTTTATTCTCATAGTCAGAAAGCCAGTTCTCACATTCATTTCTCCTAATCATTTCTCACAAACACTTCTGCTCAAACAAACACCCTAACATGTTTAAAATGTAATTAAGATGTTCTGGAGACATAAACAAATGCCAAGTCCATTTGCATGATGAGGGGAAAAAACCCCACTGAACAAGCTGAGGTTCCTGAAGCCTGTAAGGGGTAATTTTCCTGGTTTACAGCAGATGGGAATTGTGCTACCTAAAGCCGATTAAAGCTGACAGGCAGGTGAAATGCTGCATTCACAAACTTCCACTAAGGTGACACTGACAACTACAATGAAATCCATAAATCAGAAGAAACAAGCAGATTCACGCTTCTGCTATTTTGTTCTGCCAGAGCCATTGCAAGTGTCTTAGACCATGTTTTTTATATGCAATATGTGCTACAGCAACTGAGCCATGGAGTCAGGAAGCACTTCCCCCCAAGCTGTGCATCCCCAGGACTTGGCTCATCGAGGCACAGACACATCCTGCTCTTACTTATCTCCACTGCTCATTTTGAAAAGTGACAAAAGTCATATTGGTGCTGGTAAATGTGTCTGGTAAATGTGTGTACCACTGCCTTCAAACTAAATAAAAGCACTCGCTGCCCTTTGTGGGCAAGGCAGCAGAAAACTGTCAGGACTGCACATGGTAAAAAAATACATCTACAAAGAATGGCAAATTTGCAGGTGCTCTAAACACATCTAACACAAAAAATGACCCATGACTTGTTTCTTCCAGACACAGACCTTCCAGCCTGAGCTCCTCGCTGCATACTGAAGATCTCCCTTGTCATAGTTCAGCATCTCAGCAGAAGCCTGAACTGAGCTGAACTGCCACATCCCCTTCTCCAAACTGGGGCTTAGAGCCACCACTACACTTTGCGTCTGGAGATAAAAACATTTTTTCATCCCTCAAAGCCCTTCATATGGGTGGATCCCAACTTCACAGACCAAGAAACAAGCACAGAGAAGCATGTATAAAACTGTTACAGGACTCATTCTCCTTTCAGGTATTTTCAGGTATTTTCAGGTTTTATGGTTTCAACTTTTGCAAAGCACTATTTTGAAGATATTTCTTCAATATTTTTGTTAAGTGACAGCATTATTAAATTTCCTAAATTAATTGGCATTTATTGAAGAAATGGTGATAAGATCTGTAAATGAACTCTCAGCACCTTAACAAATGGAATTACAAGAAGCTAGGAAAAATGTTTGTGCTCTCCTCATCATCCTGTTCCACCCAAAGGCATCTACATTAATAGAGAACCTGGCATTCATAAACCTGTATGGCATCACAGCACTGGGATCAAAGCTGCATTCCCACCATTCATTCAAAAAGCAGGAATTTCAAAATCCTTGCTTGCACTTGGTCGCTGTTATGACTCGTTTATTCTCACTCCCAGTTGTCTTCTTTCTTCTATGGAAGCAAGGGTTGAGGCTGTGAACATCAGTCTCAGTCCCCTCCCAAGGCAGGCGCCAGAAAATCAAGTCAAGGCTGCATGAAAAATGCCATCTAGCTCTGAATCTGGCTGCAAAAACGAAGATGCAAATGTACATACTCAAAACACTTCTCCTCAAAGGCTGTCCATCAGGGCACCAACTGGACACAAAGATTTCCAAAGGCAAAATGCATCAGTGACTGAAAACCACATCCACATCAACGAAGCACAGTCCACCATAGGGGAGTTTCACAGCTCAGGCACTGTGGGCAGGGTAGAAAAGGAGGATGAGGGACAGAGAACTCCAAGCTGTTCAGGCACATCATCCTACACAGACACAGAGTATCCCGGTTACATCACAGGAACCTATGGGAGTTGAGAGCCCAGATGGGTTAATCACAGCTAATCAAAAGCCAGGAGAGAAGACCTTGGCACTGAGGAAGCAAAGATGAATTGCTTCAGGGAATCTTCATGCACACGTGGTTTCTACTTCCAAGGTAACACTTTATTTCTGTTACCCTCATCTGGACTCCTTGGGCACCACTGCTCGTTCCCACACTGGCCTGTGGTTCGAAACTCCAGCCTGAGGGAAAGCTGAGTAGCCTAAGCACTTGTCCTCCCTTCCTTCCTAAGCAGCTGGCATTAGTCATGAAATAGCCCCAGTACAGAAACTGGATCAGTGTTAGTTCCTTTTCTAGCACTGCTGTCTCATATCAGACCAAAAATCCCCTCAGTCACACAGATGGCACAATAATGTTTGTAGTGATGGGGAAAATTCTCCTCCCTGTGCCTTCTCCCCATGGGACTGTCCAGAAATGACAGCAGAGTGGTGAGGTGGTCTGCAGCCCTAGAACCCACACTTCATGGGGTCCATCACCCAGGTACCCAACACCACAGCTGCCAGCTGCCCAATATCCCCAGAGGACAACACACACCTCACATCTAACCAGACAGAACCGGGAAGGGAAGGGAAGGGAAGGGAAGGGAAGGGAAGGGAAGGGAAGGGAAGGGAAGGGAAGGGAAGGGAAGGGAAGGGAAGGGAAGGGAAGGGAAGGGAAGGGAAGGGAAGGGAAGGATTTTACCATGCTAGACATAGAGAAGATGAAAAGCATTGTGCAAAGTACAAAGCAGGAGAAATATATTCTGACTTTAATATGCAAAACTTTTTAACCATAAGTTGTTTTTTGCAACTGTCTCTCACAGAGCCATGGATTCCAGGCTCAGAGTGTAGTTCTGGAAGCAGTACACTGTACACACACAGTTTGGTCACCAGCACACATCCAGCACGAGACTGGCTGTAAGCATCATTGCACTGCCACTGCTGATCCCTGAAAGCCATCCCAAGCAGCAGCCTCCCCATGACACAGGATTCACTCATAAAATCCCTCTCTAGGAGAAGAAGGGTTAACTAATCTCTTTAAAGAACTATAATTAGTCCAACAGGAAAGTAAATTCTGTCTTCCTGATTCAGGGACAGTGAGTGCCAAGAAGTCTGAGCACACATGCAGAGAGGGCAGATATGCACAGCTTCCAAAAGCAAGTCTGCTCTGACACTTGAATTTATATGAGGGACACAGACTGATTTGTCTTTAGTAATCTTGTTTATAAAGTATAATCCTTTACTGGTTTTTGTTTGCTTTGTTTCTTAAATCTGTCTAGGAAAACCCAACTATGCCGTACCCAACTCTTCTGCATCAGTGCTGCTTGAATTTTAAATGCAGATTATTCATTCTTTTTCCTTTTTCAAAGGCCAAGGAACTCTAGTATTACACAATTACAGTAAGTGCATTCTAAATAAGACCTTCAAAAGTTAGCAGTTACTGTAGTTGATATATACAGCTTGCTTTGTAGATCTGGTTGACTAAAACATTAAAATGCAATACTGGATGAGTTTTACCATGTTTTTTTTTCCTCCCATGTAAATTTAATTTCATTTATCAGTTCAGCCTCAAGTCAGGAGTTCAATATTTAGTTCCTATATTTAATTACATTTCCTTTTCATTATGGCCTTTTCCAGATAAATGTTTAATCAGGGTGTTCACTGTAATACAAAAATTACTGGAGTGAAAAGAATGAAGTGGTAATGTTCTCATCCTTATACGCAACATCATATGTTAAATTCTAGAAGGTTGATTTAAAAAGGGCAATGATGTCACTGAATGAAGAACTCAATAATAAGCCCTCAAGGAGAAAATGAGCTAAATAGTGGTAAAAATGAACAACCAGAAGATTAAACCATCATACCTTTTAGAGAGTATCAGGGAGCCATTCACGCTCTAATGAGATGCAGTAAAAGCAAAATAATAAACTGAAGTTCAATGCATGCCAACTTCACCCATATGATACCAGTGACTATCTAAATGTGCTGGGTTTGGAGGTGGAATCACCAGTCCACAAAACAGCAGTATCAGAATCATTACCTGGCCCCATCACTTGAGCACCAGATCAGAGACTAGAAGTCTAGGCTTTGTTATTCCAGTATAAAAATTACAGTTCTTCATCACCTCAAACTCTTCTGTCCCATAAGAGTGCAAGGACTAAAACTTTTTTTTTTTTAACAGTGTCTGTGTGCAAGCTGAGTGATAACAATCATTGCTTCTGCTGTCATCACAGTTACCCATTTTTCACTTTGCCCACAGTGAATAACTTGGTTTTCCATGATTATTCAAAATAAAACTTGCTATAGAGCAAAGATCTTGTTCACTGGAAAAGATGAAATTTTACTGTAAAACCTGCTGCATAAAAAGTATATCTTTCCTATGTATTTCCAGATAGTAATTACTGGCTATGGCTGTATATGTATATTGTCTCCCCTAGTTTTGTCTGGTTTGGAGTTCTGCTTTTTGCACCTCTTTTTCTTTCCCTTAGTCACTGGTGAGGCCTTTTCTTCCTGCAGAAATTACTCATTTTTAATAGACACCATAAGTCTTCTGTAACTGCCTTTGCTTATTGTGAGCAGAGCAAACTTCTAAAGCTTCTTTTTTCCAAGTCTTGTAGAGACATGTTGTTCATCAAATCCTATCTACAGAGGAAGTTTCTTTTTAAACTAGGCAGGAGGTAGCTGTTTTTCTTCATAAAGCATGAGTTATTGCTCAGATTTTTCACTTTTTTTTTTCCATTTACTGTCAAATAGTTTTTGGACATTTAAACTTGATGCAGCCACATAAATCCTCTGAAATATATATAACATTACCTGCATTTTTAGACAAGGCTTCTCTAGGAAATGCTGCAAGTTTCTGTTATCCATCAGCATCCTCCATTTAGTAGCTAAAGAATGCAAAGCTTCAATCCTTTCTACCTTGTCTTCTGTGCTTTCCAGAAATTAAAGCAGAGAGCCTTAGCACCCTAAACAGGTCCCAGCCACACAGGCTGAGGCTGTTAGGAAAGTTCAGTCACCTTAACTTTCATGGACTTGAAAAGATAAAGACTGAAACCTCCAATTTAGGAACTGCCTCTGTCCTGGAGATTTGAACTGTCAGAGTGTTTTGGCATTTTTTTTTCCAGGTCAAAAACTCTACCTTTGGCCTTTGGCAAGCCGTGGTGGGGGAGAGCTGTGACAGCATAAGGTGCTGATTGTCCCCAAGCATCCACTCTGCACCTCTCCAGCAGCAGAGACACCAGAACTTGGCACATGCCACATCTGCATGGCAGCAAAGCTGTCCTGGGAGAAGGGACAGTCCCACTTCCCCCAAACCTGCTCTATAACCACCAGCTCCCCTACAGACTCCCCTGACACCCACGAGGGTTACAGAAAACATTCTCCAGGAGGCAGTGAGTGTTTTTCTGCTGGTTTGAGTCTCGGCGGCTCAAGGAGCAGCCCAGCACATGCTCGCAGTGATGTACAGGATGAAGTAGGAGTGCAGGGCAAGGATCAAGCAAGGGCCCAGGCCCATCCCTTCCAGGCAGCCAGCACATCAGTGCACTGCTCATGTGAATCCCCACTGGCACCTCAGTCGGGCTGTGCCAGCAGGAGCAAGCTTTTGCTACAGTGACAACAGCACCGGCAAGCCATCCCTTCTATTCTCACGGGTCTTGGGGCAAAATCCACCAGAAAAATGTTTAAGGCAAGCCATGAACCTGTAGCTGAAAGGGAGGAATTCCTTACACTGCAATCAAATCTGCCAGAACTTGTCCATCAGATCCCTTACATGGGCAAAAAAAATTTCCTCTCTTGCAAGGGTTCAACCCAGTTAAAATGAGTGTTAAGAAAAACTGAAGAACATAGAGTGGTTCAAATGCCCCGTGCTGGATTGCTGTTAATGCTTTCAAAATCAACACCAAGGTTCACTGACAATTTTGCATTCAGAGTGTAGCTTTGAAAAAGGGGAAACACCTTGGCCAGGAACCTAAAATATTTTCACAGACTAAGATCCAACAGAAAGGTTTAAGAACTCGGTTTCTTATAAAACACTTAAATAACAATATTTTGTTACTTTGATTGCTTAAAAGAACCCTGCCATATATGGATGCAAATTATATACAGATTTCTTGTAAGGATAACCTCAAGTATCTGGAGGAATTAAAGCCCTGAGTATGACTGTTGACCTGTCTGGGACAGCTCTGGGACAACGTTTCTTTTCTGTGATTATCTCATTTTCTTCCATGTCAGCAAATCCCTCAGCTTCTCTTGAAATCTCCAGAAAGGTTCGAGGGAAAGCAGTCAGGAGAAAGATATGCAAACAGGAAAAAAAAGAAAATAACCTTTAAAAAACCAGCAGTAGGAGTACCTGCATAGGACATGCATCTCATGAAGGTAAAAGCCCCAGCCCATTAAACTTTAGCTTCAATAGGCTTCACAGTTTACCCCCAAAGAGATAATATCCAGCATATATGGCATGAAGGGCAACAAAAAACCCTGAGTGGCAGTTTGCATTCTCTTCTCCATATAGACATAAAGTCTGGACAAAATAAAGCACGTGGAGTGCATTTTTGTAAGTAGTGAAAATTAATTTTCATAAAGTAACTAGGAAGGCACAAGACAGATGTTACAGGACACTGAGCTCTTCCCTGTCAGAACACCCAGCTTGCATCCAGCCCGTTTAATGACAGACAAATCTGTCACAGGAGGGTTACCCAGTGACCTGGATCAGCACCCGTATTCCTAAAAACAACATTCCTTCACAGATAATTCAAACCAAAACAGAGCTTAATTTATTAGAAAGCAAAACATGGAAAATGAAAAACAACCATGCTGTCCCTGCATGCTTGTGACCAATATAAACCATGTCTAGATGCAAGTATCTCATGTTTAGGTGACTTTACAGCCCAAGACCACACAGCTGGCATCGGTCCCAAGTACTAATCTCAATTTCAAGAAACAGCAATTACTGCTACGCACTAGTGCAATTCTCTTAGTTGGCAGCTAAATTTAACCAGATTTCCCCAGTATGAAATAGCTAAATAAAGAAAGCAGCAGAGAAGAGAGCAGTAGAATGAGGGGAAAAGTAAGTTTTTATCTACAGAAAAGATGGTTCTTATTTACTCATCTCTTACAAACACTCCAAGAATATGCTCTGCTGAGCATTAAAATGCTGCAAGGCACTGAAGACAATAATCTCTTATGTATGAACCATTCAGCTGAGGGAGAAAGAAAATTAGTTTTGCTGATGTGACTGCATAAATGAAAACATCCTAGTAAAGACTAGGAGGAATTGAAGAATTTTAAATGGTTTGTTGAGGTTTATTTTGATTTCAGTCTGTGCAGTTCACTCTGCAAGCTAAAATACAGCAGCACTAAATGTTAGAGGCCAAAAGAGAAAGTTTAAAACCAGAAAACCTCCACATGCCTTGGCCTGACATGTTAACAGAAATGTCTTGTGGAAGCAGGATATCTCGTAAATATTGTATTTCGGATGTTGATATATGCACATGTGGATATGCACTGTGTATGTTCACCCCATTCCATAGAACCATCCTAGCCCAGAGAGCCAAGCTAAAGACAATAATGGAGTAGGATTAACGTCTTCACTTTTACTTTTACAGAAACATGTTATTCCTCCTCAAAAACTTACACTTCACAGCCCAGAACTGTGATTTACTGCTGAGCCAAGAACAACTCTTCTACTCACCAGCCCCTGAGGTCTTTAATGTTTTATATGGATGTATTTCAGAGCTGGAGGAAAAACCCTGGGATAACTGGTAGAAAAACCAACTGAGACAAAGGAACTGTGCCCAGGAATGCCAGCAAACTGTAAGGGTACCAGAAGATGTGCAACAGAAGCCAGACACAACAACACAGAGATCTCTGCTGTTCAATCTCACACACTTACCCAGCACCTTTGTACTGTTTGCATATGCTGGGTATGTCAGGTATCCATCCCCTTGAGTCTCCCTCAGGTAATCCACCTCTGCAGACAGCTCAGACTGAGCAACTTCTTCCAAACTTGCTGAGGACTTGCATGCCAGATACCAAAGTTTCTCTGCAAATTACCCTTGTGAGTACCCAAGCTGAACAAGATTTCAGATCTGAACCAACAGCAAATTCTGCCCCTGAAAGCGCTGTGGCAATAAACCCATCAGCTCTGGGCCTCAGGCTGCACATGTTGGTTGACTGAGGCAGATCAGATGAAAAGCCAATGCCGACAGAGCTGTGACTCACAGCACTCACCTCAGCCAAGACAGTCCTGACAAAAACATCACAGGACCAGAAAGAGCAGGCAATCCTCGCTCATCACACAAAATAAAAGATAACAGACACAGAGATCTCATACTTTTAAAAAAAGCACAAGACTGCCACGTGAAAATGTGATGCTAATTACTCTATTTCAAGAACCCTTCAGAGCAATGGACAGAAGGGAGACAGGAGAGAGACAGAGAGTAATTAAGGATTCATAATTATTATTTTTAACTAAAAGAGTGCTCAGTTGCAGGTCTGAGCCTCTCCAGGGCAGCTGGGGCTCCTCAGCAGGGATTGCCGGGGCTGAGCTCAGCCAGCCACAGCTCCAGAGCAGCCCGGGCAGGAGCAGTGCAGCCCTGCTGGGCAGCGAGGCTCCGGGCCAGCGCTCGGAGCGCCAAGGGGAACCTGGCACGTGGCCTGAGCTGCCTTCCACCACAGTGATTATAGTGCATCACTGGCAAAGCTCCTGCAGCCAGGAAAGGCAGGAGGAAAATTAACTCAGGTTTAATAAACACTCTAGGGTAAACATGATTTCAGATAGACACCAAATATAAATACCCAGTTTTTTCTTAAAGACGCAGTTAACTCACAGACAACAGCATTCAGATCTCAAAGCCACGAGGTCTCCCACAGCTTTTCCTTATGTCTATCTAAGAGGCCTGAGGAGGAGGGTCTTTTCCTCCCCTGTTTCAAGCACAGGATCACAATGTCTCAGATGACACTAGAACAAACTGAAAATAGGGGAAGGTGTATTACTGAAGGCAGGTATCTGTTACAGCCCAGCCAGCGAGTATCCTTTGCACCATATAACCTTTCAGTCAAGATAAACAGCATAACCAGGGCAAGTGTGTTTGTAGGGTCAGGATACAACCAGAAACCCAAACAGAGAGTTTGGAAAACGTCACTCCTCTGTAAGAGAGCACCCAGCAATATGATGGGCCTAAATTGTACAAATCGTAAAGATAAACATGTTTCCAAGTTGCATGGATGATGAGCAATTTCTAATGCTTTTGCTTGCTTGGAGCCTTGCTATTTTGGCATTACAAAATACTCATAAAGACTCTCAGACAGAAAAAAAATTAATAAATGCAACCAGAAGAGAAAAGCCTATCAGGACACCTAATTGTCACATAGTCTTTGGGGGATAAGAGACAGTCTCTTCTAAACAGATAGCAAGAAATTATGAAAATGAAGCATCTTAAGAAATAGCAAGGTAACCCTCAGCTTACAAGTTTGGCCCACATCCTAGATTTCATTAATATGTTATAGCAAAAGATATTCTGAGCCTTAAACCCTATCTCAAAACCATCAGCAATTTAATCTTTTGTGCAACACTGTCAGGAGTCTGCACTCATACAAGTGCCCCTCTCAGAAGGCAGTAATGTTAATCCCTTGGTTTTGACAGTTTGGCAGTAGAAAATTCCTGCTATAAATTACACTTGCTGTAACAGATAGTTTGTGCTGCTCCAGCCCAAAGTTTCTCCCCAGCATGTTGCTGGCAAGGTAACAAAAATGCATCCACTACTCAGTTTAATGCTTCCTTTAGAGCGGCAGGATGAATTGCAAAAGGTGACATCTCAGAAGGTTTTGATGAAACAAGTATCAAAGAAAGCAGCCAAACACACAACAAACTAACATAAACCATATCAAAAGACAGCAAGTAATACAGAGGGACAACCCATCCACTTTTCTCTGAAGCCCTTTTTTGATGGGTGAAGATAAAACCCAGCAATCTATTTCACAGAACAGTTTGGGTTGGAAGGGACTGTAAAGGTTTCTAGTACAGCGCTCCTGCAGGGACATCCTCAACTACATCGGGTTGCTCAGAGCCCTGTCCAGCCTAACCTTGAATATTACCAGGGATCAGGTGTGCACCACCTTTCCAAGCAACCTGTGAGAGAGTTTCACCACTCTCATTATGAAAACACCCCCTTCTTCCTTCTACCTGATCTAAATTGACCCTCTTTCAGTTCAAAACCATTAGCCTCTGTCCCAAAGGGCTTTCTGGAGGGGAACTGCAGTGCAAGAGGCTAACATCCAAATAAGTGTCATTTAAAGTAAGCCTAAACTCTGGAGACAAGGAGGGAATAAATCATCTGAGTAACTTTGGGCCAAAGACAAATGCCAGGACATTTCATAGGATGACAGTCAAAATATATGCAAATACTAAAAAAAAAAAAAAAAGGGCACAAATTCTCCATGAGACGGAACAACAAGAGATAAAAGAGGCCACAGGAAATACTGATCTTGCTTCCAAATAGCACGGACACAGGCCGTGGCAGAACGGAACCAAAACATCCTCACTCCTGGAATTTTGTGTTAAGCAAAGCCCTAAGATGAGGACATTGCAGAGAGGAATCATGTGAACAGCAAAGAGACCAGTAGAACTGGTATCTGCTGACCAGTATCTGCTGACAAAATCCCACCTACAGGACCTATTTACCTTGAGCTGGTGAATGAATCAGTGAGAAACACAAACCAGGGGTCCCCCTGCAACAGTCAAATTAACATTAAAAATTATAAATTATACCCTCCAGGGAATTTCCACTCTGCACATGCTTCCCAATTACTTTCCAGCACCCACGTTTCAGTACAGAGCAGTAAATAAACAGGAGGGCTCTGTCCCAGCTTACATTCCTATTAACACATGACAAGTCTGAAGAGTTCAAATTCCTTTCAGGTGTTCATCCATGAATCCACCACCCACCTGCATTCCTACAAAAATATCCAAGAACATCCAGAACATTAGGCTGGCATCTGAACACTCCCAAAAACACTGTGTCAAAATGAAAGCTTTTGCCTTGTTAGCTTTGGCCAAAATGATGTTAGAAGAGCATCTCACTGTTTGACCTGAAACTGAATCCGGGACACTACCATCACCAGAACAAGCAGATCAGTTTTTCATATTCACAGATGCACAAGAATCTTAACAGGTATGAGGAATAGAAAAACATTTTTGTTTAAAAGAAAGGTGACAAGATAAGATTGATCAGATCAGTGAAGGAAACTCACCAAGCCATACAACAACGCTTGTATTTGTTATCTGTCACAGTTATCAGACACCTTGACAACTGCTCTTTGCCATTAAGCAGCAATACAGTATTTCATGAAGGGAAAATGCTGACAATGATGAGATCTTGCTGGGTGATAAAAAAGTAAGCTATGGCTAACGTGGCTGAGGCAGAGGTTCTCCAAGGGCACAGTGCTCAGCAAAGCCACATTTCGTTCCCATCTTGAGTGCAGCCTTGCTGTTTCCCTGCCCTGAGACCCTTTCTGTCACACATTTCACCAAGTTCACATTCATTTTTCCCTTCCCACATCTTCCTGAAAGAAGAACCTAATCCTGTACTGGTAGAGACAGGCTGTTATCATTATCTACAGGAAAAACAAAAGATATTCATCTTATCTGAGGCTCAGCATGAACAATGGGTAAGGAGAAGGGAAGCAGAGACCACACTGCAGTGCTGCCATTCTCTGCAGCCCTTACAAATGCCAAAGGTCTGAGAGCCTTGTCCCCTTTCTGCAGGCAGGGAAGCACAGAGGTGAGGGTGGGACGCTGCCCCAGGAAGGGCGAAGGCAGAGCCCACCACCCGCAGCAGGATCTGCAGGCAGCACTGCCAGTGCAGCCCAGAGTTATCGCACACAGTGCTTCTGGGACAGGCAGATCAGCACCTGAACGAATCACGGCTTCCCTCAGGTAAAAAGGAGAAAACAAAAAATGTTTCCCATTCCACAGGCGAGCAGTTTCAGCCACACGACACTCAGAAGGTTTCAGCTACAGAGACGCTGTGCAGTCAGATAGAGCCCAGCCCAGCCCCAAGTTAATTGCTTCCTCAGACGTGGCCAAGAGGAGCAGCACTGTCAGGGATGTTTACAGCACCCTCAGGGACCTACATTAGGACAGAGGCACTTGCCATGGCAGGAAAGAGAGCAAGAGCTCCCTGCCACCCTGCCTGTCCCACAAAACACACTCCTCCCCAGGGAAAAATGAGCGTGTCCTGCTGGGAGAAGCTTTTGTGGTGCTTTGTATTTGGATGCCAGCTGGCACAGGAACAGCCTAATTCATGATGAGGGCACGATACAACAAACTGTCCGTATCTGTTTGTCTGTTTTCTCTAAAAAGAAAGAAAAATCTATAGCTTTCTCTACAAAATAAAAAGAAAAAATCAGGCAAACTATGTTTATACAAACTTTGTGCAGGAACTACTAGCTAGGACATTATTTCAAAAGTGAGACAAAATCATTGATGTAGACCCTTGCTTGTCAACTGTTTCACTTATTTCATTCTAAATAAACCAAAAACACAACCAAAGTTCTTGTTGAAATACAAAGTTTCTTGTTGATTCTGAGATGATGGAGAGAGGACTTAGAGGACAACAGAAATCTCTTGTGAAAGGCCACAGGGAAGAGCTATAGGTTAGTGTCAGGTTAGAATTCAGTCAACAAATCTAATGGGAAATATGGGTGTCCAGAAGTTCAATTGCTCAGTAAACTTCATGAAGAAAATGCTCAAGATAAACAAAACACATCCATTTTCAAAGTCAGGTTCATGAGGCGGCTCCATCACTTCATTATGCTGGAAAACAGCAGTAGGAAAGATGGAGTAATTTCTAAATGTTTTTGCCACCACTTCTTGCTTGACAGCACAGAACCACTTTTCACGGGCAGCCGTTTCAGACCTGAAACAAAATTAGATGTGCTGTAGCCAGGATTTTTTTATTTTCTTCTGAATGTCTTCAAGTTGCTTCCTTTCAGTGCAGCTTGGCTGGCATAAAAGGAAGGATATGCTGCAACACAGCGCATCTACATGCAATTATCTGTTTGCTTCAAAATATTAGCAAAACATCTTGGGTGGAGGAAGGAGGTGACAAATCAGCTAAAGGGTGGCAAGAGGAGGATGAGAATTTCCATTACAAACTACTTGTTAGGTAGTCCCACCCCAAAAACGTCATGATGCTAAACTAGGATGTGAGAAAAGAAAGCTCATAGTTTGTCTGTGTCAAATTGCAAGAGTAACATTCACATTCTTTTAGGGTAGGCTCACATCCAAAACCCGCATGAACACCATCAACTCTTAAAATCCCTACAAGTGACCCTTGAATTTCAGTCCAGCTTGAACAGAACTTTAGATAAGAGCTTTCTTCAGATATTGGAAAAGTCTTTAACAAATATTTTTACACACCATAATCTTCCTTACTTTCAGTCCCAACTATAGAAATGGACCAGGAAAAGGTACAGAGTAGTTTTTCAAGTATTTTTTTACTCTGGTAGATACCCTATTAAAAACCCTCACAGTTCTAAGAAGGTCTAGAACAAATACACGATTTGACTCGTAGATTAGATAACCATAAAATATTTAAGAATGAGTGCACTGACATTCATTAAGGGACTTAAAACATGAGAATCAAGTCAGGCGGTCTACTCTACAGAGGCCATCATTTGCTGTCTTGATCTCTAACCTACTTCAGAAAAACTGTGAAAAACTATCCTTCATTTTTGCAGATGAAGTACTTTTTTTTTTAATATAATTAGCAATCACTACTTAGGAAAAACTATTTTGAGCATATAGATTATGTTACACACAAAGTAACCTATACCTGAAATCCTGTTAAACCAATTTTTTAATAAATTGAGGCCTGCCACTACATCTCCTGATCACATACTTTTTTTTTTTCCTTCAGAAACTGAAATCATAACAGAATTTCAGACTCTGTCTCTCTTTTACTGTTCATGCACAAAAAAAAAAAAAAAAAAAAAAAAAAAAAAAAAAAAAAAAAAAGCTGCTGTTAAATTTTAAAATTTCATTGAGTAATGCCAGGGTAGATTCCAGCTCAGTAAACAGTTACCAGGGAATGCAAAAAGAGGGAATGCAAAAGACATGTTCACAAATTCCCTCAGCAGATCCAGCAAGATGCCTGCAGGTCTCCACCGACAAAGACAAAACAAAACAAAGGAAAAAAGTAGTAAATTAAGCTGTGCTTAACTTGATTATTTGTAGCAAAAAAGCATGAGTATTTCCTCTACCAAAAATAATATCAGACATTCTGATAAACAGCAAGCAATGGCAACTAGCCAAAAAATGCATTGTAAATAGCAAGAGCATTTTTCACTACCAAAAGACAACAGTGAAATGAGTTGGACTCCAGGAACCCAGCTGGGAAGAGATTTTTACAGAAGCACATTCATGGATTTTTAAGTTTATCATTTCAAACATGTACATAGGAAAAGGTTAATGTTCTTCTCTTTCCTCCCTTCCGAGGTCATGAAGCAGGCAAAAATAAAGCACTCTTTGATACTATCACAGCCTACAAGGAGAGGGTATTTGACAGTATGAGGCTGTCTGGAGAAAGACTAATTTTCTTTAGAGCAAATCCCAAATCTTCACATAATAAACATCTATTTCATGTTCTTCAAGATAAAACCTGAGGAAAAAAAAAATCATGGCTCCAAAGTTTGTAAGTCCTTGAATTCCTGTGTTAAATAATAAGCATTAATCAATGTTTCAAGTTAAACATGGAAAAAAACATTTTAAGAAAATGCATTTTTGTAGCCTTTGCAGATGAACGTGCTTGGGTTTGTGCTTGGGTCTTTTCCCTCTCCCAACATATACATGAGTTTTTACATCCCAGCAGTAATTTTAAATAAGTCTCTAAACCAGCATCTTGTTGTCTTGCAATGTCTTCTGGGAAAAATGGAAAAGTTTCAATATCATAAGAAATGCTGTGTCAAGACTTAACCATGTTTACTACACTTCCCATAAAGTTTAAGCTTTTCCACAGCAAAATCTCAGGCTACATAAAGTTTCCACCAGTTCCTGCTCCGAACACTCGGCAGACTCTCTCGATGGCATCTCACACACGTCCATTCCTATCTATCCCTATTGCACAGCACAGAAACCAAGGACCCGAAGGACAACGGCATGTCACAGGAGGACTGTGAAGAGCTGAACTGTGAGACTGTTATCCACGCTATGGCAGAGCCAAAAATAATTCTGCATTTCACTGAGACATCACCACGAGAGGAGAGTGCACCCGATTCCCCTGCAAGTAACAGGGGTGTCACCTAACAGGGTCAGTACTTCAAACTGGGGATTGCAAACACACTGCTGGGTTGGTTTTTTCCACTTCCTCCCCCTTTTGCCGTGGCTGACAGTGGCTGTGGGAAGCGTGGGCACCCTGCACAGAGCGCTGCCTCCGCCCCAGAAGAAGCCCAGCCTGAGGAGCAATGGCAGGAGACGGTGCCAGGCTGCCAGGTCTGCGGAGCTCCTGCCGTGTCACAGCTGAATGGCCCAGGGCTCAGGGCCACCCAAAGGTCATGGGCTCCGTTTCAGCTCTCCCAAATCACGCCAGAAAACACAAGTGAGCAAAACAAAGACCAGAAGACTTTCCCTCTCCAGGAGGCAGGCAGAAACCAAAATATGGCAGAGGTTTGGGTTTTATCCCTTGCTTATTGAAAGAAATTCCTCCCCACAGCCCTCTTCCTTCACCTCTAGTCCTTGGGCAGCTTCATTTAGTTGATGCCTGGGAACTGGGCTTCATTCAGCACCTTAAAATCTGTTTGCTCAGATTGCTCCTTCAGGCACTGGCAAACTTTTTAACTAATAAGCACTTGCCTCTTAAGCTGAAAATAGAAATACTTATAAACTGAATTACACATCTAATACCTCGCTGGTTGAGCTGGTTTTCATTAACAGCTGGAAGAAAGGCTTGGTAGCAGCTCGGTGTTTTTGCCTGTTTCTGTGCAGGCTGTGCAGCTCTGCTCAGAGAGCAGGGGAGGATTACCCACAGCCCTGGGCACCCACAGAGGCCACCTCTGGCCACCAGTGACCTTCACAGTGCAGGAGGAGAGATGGAGCGTCGGCACCACAGCCTGGGGACAGCAGTGGAGTGCTCACCATGACAACCAGCATAGGAGGTTTCTACCTGATGAAAGATTAATGCCATTGCAACTGTAGTGGCCATTTACTTACCCCTGTGATTTCACTCACTAGCACTTTAAAGAGAAACAGGAATCAAGAGGGGAGGGGAGAGGAGAAGAAAAGAAAGGAATGGATGGAGAAGTAAGAGCTCAGGTCTGTTTGCAGGAAAAAGAAAAAAACACAGCTCTGTCCTGGTGAAAGAAAAAAATTAGAGGAGTCATTTGAACTTCTGTGTGCATTCATCTCCACATAGCAAGCAAGGACTCCCAACAATTCCCTAGGCAATACAAGCCTACAAACTGCATGTGTGCTTTGAAGCAAGCACTGAGTTTACAAGGCAGAGAGAAAACATCTTCAAAGTCTCAAAGGAAAGGCTTGAGTTTTCCAGAATTAAAGGAAAGTAAACATGCACGAAGAAGTCAACTTTTTTTCTGGAAGTCATGCCTTTTCCCTTTTGCAACTAAAAAAAGATCAATATTTTTAAAATATGAATAAATGTCTGTAAACTAGGATCACAACAACAAGGACATTAATGGGAGTTGGCATTTAAACAAGAATGGGCAGAACTCGTTTGCCATTTTCTTGTATTTAAACCAAACAGATGGGAGGGCAGCATCTCAGCTTAAAATACAGAAGTAAAACAATATCAAATTAGTCATTAACAACAAAGTAGCCTCAAGAATGACAACATTAGCTAATCACAACTAAGAAGATTGAACTGCAAAATTTGGAGTTGTATTACTGATTATTTTTAGGGATTTAAATTATTATTAGAATTAATTTCAGCTCTGGCTAATTATTTTGAAGGCATTTGAAACTAGCCAATTCTACTGAATGTTGCTGAGAGCTCATTGTCAATTGAACTCATATAGGAAGGAAACAATGAAGTATCTGTCCCTCAGTAAGTATGTTAACCTTTAACATCCACAATGACCCTCCTCCTCTCGGCACAATGAAGGGGGGTCAAAAAACTGGACGGGGCTTCTGAAGAGCAACAATTAACACAGCAGAGCAGAGAGCAGCTGTACGAACTCCATATCCCACCTCATCACTCCCATACACTTTCCGTGCCTGCTGCGCCGCTCTTGCCTCGCCACAGACTGATCCTCTGCCCACACAGAGACAATTATGAGTTTCTTAGTCACTAAGAAATGATCCCAAGCAGAATTTACCCTGTAACTTTCTGCTGGGGTGGATGACTCAGCTTCTCTTTCAACATGGACAGAGGCAAACAGTTTTGAAAACTGCCAGCAATTACTGGGACCCTTTCACTGTGCTTCCTTAGGTCAAGAAATTTGTTGTATCTAGAAGTCAAAACTTTGCCAACAACACGTGCACTACGTTATACATGTACATATTTTTTATATACACCCATATATGTATGTATATATATTTCCAAAAATATCTTCAAAGCTCGATTTCAGGCCTTAAACTAACTCAAACTATTGGTGCATATGAGAAAACTTTAGTGGATGGGGAGGTCATCCACCATCTGTGTTCTTTCAGCATCCTTGCATCTTTCTCACAGTTTCAGAACCTGACACCTACTAGGAGTGGAACAAGGGATTAGAAGTGGTTCCAGTGCCATCAGATGTTTCTTATGCTCTTTAATCCATGAGGGTTCTTGCAGGGAAGAGCAGGGGCAGAAGAGCCTTTGCAGAAGAAAGGCTCTCCTGGGACTTGGTGTCACACAAGAAGGGTAAGGACAGCTGAAGGGAGAGTCTGAGGTATAAAGCACTGTCATGTCCTGAGTGGTGGAAAAAGGCAGCTAAACCAGAAAACTGTGGGTTTCTAACAAGAGAACTGCGATTCTGTGAAAACAAGCAAACTGTGTTTACCAAACATATGGCATTGTTAAGGCTTTATTAACACTCTCTGGAATTCAAATTCGATCAGATAGGTGAGATACATTTCAGCTGACTATCTTATCCTTCTGATACTTAAAACTGCAAGACAACTGGAAAAGACAGCTGCAGTCAACTATTAGAAATAAATACCTTACTGTAAAATAAAATCACATACACCCTTTTCCTGTGTAAAAAGTATGGTTTTGCAGCAAGTATTAGAAGTAGCAGACTTTGTTCTAGCATCACATCCACCAGTGGATTAAGGATCCCATCATTCTGCATGGCCACTGCATCACAACGCAGCAAGGACAGTACAGTACAAGGTATATATAGTATACAGTATTCATGGGAAAATTATATATTATACTTTCATTAGATCACTGGCATAACATATCATGACCATGCCAGAAAAACTAGCTTGGGCTGTGCCAGTGTCAGTGCTGCTGTTAAACAGGCAGGGAGGAGCAGCTCTGTGGGTGCTTTGGGCACTCAGGCTCCGTCCTCAGTCACAGAGCAGCCAGTTCTGCACCAGACACTCCCAGCCCTTGCTGGCTACAGGGCAAGATCCACAGACTGTCCTCAGGGCTGCCATCCCCTAAGGGCAGGGCAGACTCAGGTTTTATGTGCCTTCTTAAAGATGTCACAGCTCTCTGACCAGTCTTCCTTCCGCAGGCACACAGCATCAGACTCTCCTGAGGCTGATGCAAGGAAATCCAAACATTAGCAAAATTCACTGCATTTCCATAAATTTCCCACTAAGGTTTCTTGGTTTTTTTTTCCCTGAGAACAGCAGCTGAACCACTGTGAAAGTCAGGTACCATGCAAAGCCACTGAAATGCACCTTCTCTTAATGTGTGTTCCCAGAAACCCAAAGGCACTTTTTACAATTATTCTTAAACGAGCATAGCAGCATAACTAACTCATTTTATATCCTGTGCTGTTTAAACCTAAGGCTATTGGTAAAGGCCAAATTGCTACATCAGGAAAAAATTAGAGAAGACACAGCACTTTTAGCATCTATGCACCTGCTGAACTTCAATGACAAGGCAAGCCTTGCTTATACACATATAAAGATTTCAGAGATTGGCATGACTAACATGAATGAATACATTCATTGGGATGCACCAGGAGAAAAAGAGGAACTGTGCTATTTTGTCTGGGATAGCTTTAATAACCAGCTTGCTCTGAAAAGCAGCGACAGAAATGCAAACCACCTGGTTTGGCTGGATGCCTGCTTTGCAGGGCACTTGACCCCAGGACTTCCTGAGCTCCCTGCCATACTGGATCCCCAACAACAGCCTGGATGAGTAACAACCCAGCAGCACTGACAGGCAGCACCAGGGTTACAAACAACTTCCTCTGCTGAGACATCTCCTGCTGTAATTACAGCTGAGGTGAGCAGCAGGGGCAGGTCATGCCAGCACCCTGCATTCAGCACCACTTACCCTGCGTGCATCCATTAACTATCCCAGATCAATCCTGCTACTCTATCTTTCCCCTCAAGTAACCCCAGAAGTCTCTAGCACAAGGCCAAACAAAGGAAAAAAAATACTGGAAAGTGGAGCAAAACAAGATCATCTTACAGAGGTTTCTGGTTTACCTACAGGCTTCTTGCTCATCCTTCAAGAACAGAAACCAGCAGAGCTTCCAGCCACAAGAGCCAGGCAGCTTAACAACAGCAACCTCCAAACAAACAAGGTAAAACCAAATTAACAGCTTTGATGTCTGCAGCAGACCCTGCCCAAGCTTTTGGTCAGCAGCCTCCACCTTCCCTCATCTTGGCTCATCAGCTCCTTCCTGCATCATCACCCCTCGCTGCTCCCAAGCTTCCAAACTGCAAATTACCTGCTTGTACTGGCTGCACTCCTGCTTGGCTCAGAAAGGATCAGACAAATAGGTCAGTGCAAAAGTGCATCAGTAAAGTATCATACAAAATGGGCGAAAAGAACAACAAAGAGGTTTCCCCATGGCCTGCAGTGCAGGTACACAATAAAAAAGGGGGCAAACATAGCAGAACTTCAACCACCAACCCCACGATCCCACTGAAGGCAGTGGCCATGTGGGCATGAAGTCCATCCAGGTACAGAAGGGACAGCCTTCCTAGGAGCCAGCTGGAGTCACTGTGCCCAGGTGGAAGCAATCTGCAGACACACAGACTGCTCTAGAAAATTAAAATACATTTGCAGCTACAATTCAGCCTTAATATCTCTTTGTAAAAGCTACAGCCGGGGATTTTTTCTGTATAATTTTTTTACATGAAAATGAACCTACAAGCACACTATAGTATAAACAATAATTGGGCAGTAGAATTGTTGTTTAATGAGCCCTAATAAATCTGGAGAAGAGACTCACAAAAAAGAGCATCTCTCCTGCTTCTCAAGGGTTCACCAGGTAATTCACAGTCATGGTCAGTAACTGTCATTATTCCCCATGCAAGAGAGAGAACACCATTTTGCCAAATTTATTTGGGAGAAAGAAGGCAGATGCAGCTTTAATTATATAGTTGTTAGACTGTAGCATGGAACAGATTGACCTGCCAGACCTTCAATTATACAACTAACTCTGCCAAGTTTAGAACTAGGTATCTTCCAGTTTTTCTTGTGAAAGTCACGATTTTCTCCCATTCTATTACAATCCCTTTTTTTAATACAGTGATGTAATCAGAGTCCATGCTCTTGCACAAATATAGTCTATTTTGTTCAAGCAAGATCTTGAAATATAATTGAACTTCTAAGGCTGGGTGCAGACAATTTGTTTTGATAATGTTTCCTGTTTATAACAATCCTAAATTTCACTGCATAGAGGAATGAGATCATCATTAAGGCATGGAAGGAGGGAAGTAGGATGTTTATAGCATCCAATTCATTTTACCTGAGCTTAGAGACTTTATCACTCAGCAAACCTTGAAAAATTCATTCTGGAAGAGCACACAGAAAATGCAGACAGCACTGAAAAGTCTCTGCACAGATTAAAAGCATCACTCATTTTCCAAACTTCATCTTGTAAGCCTCCTCTGAACCTGCTACAGAACAAGGAAAAGAAGAGAAAGTTGGGAAGTTTTAGGAGGGAGAACTCACAGTCTGAACACATTTGAAATTTGTTACAGGCTAAAGAAGTAGTTTCAAGAATTTACCTCAACAGAAAACAACTAGAGTATTTGAAAGCTCTATTATACCATCACAATTCTATAACAATGCCTGAAACCTAGACTGACTTCCATCCTCAATCCAAAAGACAGAGGTCAGCTTCTACCTGCCAAAATTAATCACATTCTCAGAGATCAGTCAGATCAACAGTGGGATCTCACAACACTTTAGAGCAGAGAAGACAGAGGACACAATAAAAAAAGCTCAGCACTTGAACAGAACATTCATGAATTCTCTGAATTGTCACATATTTTCCAGATAAAAAGCCTCAACTTGTGCAGCTTAGTTTGTGACTCCCATCTGATTGACAGAAGAGGAGACAGCAGGAGACACTAAAAGTAGTTTTCAATTCAACTGGAATAACAATGAGTGGGGTGAGGCAGAGAGTCTCACTCACTTTCACCAACTTAACGTCAAATCCAGGCCAGTGCTTCTCCTGCCAGACATTAGCCCACATTGTATCATTCAGTTCTTTCATTATTAAAGAGGCACAGCAAAAGAAACCATGGCATAAGCACTGCTATGCTGCCTTATCTTTGGGGCCCTGACTGCTGCCCACATGGTTTGTTTGCCTTTGTATGGAAAATTTCCAAAACCTACCCACGTAAGCCATCTTGTGAGAAAGCACAGAAATCAACCTTGCTCCTTGAACACAACTCCTTTCTTTCCTCCCAACACTGTTTGCTTTGAACTAGCAGCACATTTGAGAATAAACATCTGCAGCTCTTAACTTCACACATTGTTATTTCAGTGTATAACCAGCAAGGTCTGCTCCACTCCTGAGCTTCTTGGGCAGCTGGTGGGAATGTCCCACTGACTAGAAATAATGGGATGGTTCTTCTCAAGAGAGGGCAGGGAGAACTGGTGGCAGTGGGTAGGGAATCTGGGCCTGGACCCATTGCTTGTCAGCAGTTCAGTGATGAACACATTCCACCAAGTCAGTCTAAGACTTTCCACTGCATTTTGCCGGGGCCTAAAGAAAGCAGTAAAACCTTCTCAATGTCATGGTTTAGGGAAGAAACAAAGGTTATACCAACAGGCACAGAAGCAATAGGAACTAGTGAGACAGCTCATATAAGAGTTAAGATGTTGTAACATTGTTTTCCAAATCAGAAATACAATACAACCTTCAAAAGAAGGCAAGCTTAAGCATCTATTCATACTTTGATGTGTGACAACTTGCTCACACTATTGTTCTCTGTAGAAAATTTCCAGTTTCTGTTTTATCTTTTGTTGTTCTAGCCCTGGCATTACTCCAGCTGTATTTTGACATATATAGTGTCATATTAAACACTGCATTTTGAAAGCAGCTTCAAAATCTTTTCCATTTGCAGCAGAAGCACAACACATCATTACACTTGCGAGTAGTAGCTCTCCAACTGGATCAGTTAGGAGAGAGTTTAGTCTCAGCTTACCAATATTTCATGTAGGTGCATGTGCTATTTACAATATTCTTCATTCTTAAAGACAACATTAGCTCATGCTATATTTCAATTTTATACAGAGTAGAACACAACATAAAATTATTACTGCTCAGTATATGCACAAATCTGCTTACAGTTCTTTTAAAACTACCTTGCTGAAACTACTCAACCTAAACATGTACCTTCTCACTTCAATAATGTGGAAGTCAGTAGACAGGAATTTTCACTGTTCCTGCTGAACACTGGGCTTCTCACTCTTCTTCTGAATTAGCACCTGTCCATCTAGAAAAACAGGCAGCTGTCACTTTATCATCTTTATTTGTACATCCAGGCAACCAGGCCAGAATGCCATGCAGCGTGCCAGGTTAGCACATAACAAAGGTCATCTCCAGCTGAACAAAGGCAACCAAGACCCTTTACCATATTGTATTCCCCAAGTTTGTCACAGAAAATAAGGTAATGCTAATACACCAGGAATAGCCATACAGATCTGATTTCATGGACCACTGATCCCTCAATACTAGAAATTATGGTGGTATATAAAAACCTATTTATATAAAATTGTCTGTCACAGTGCAGAATACCTCAATTACAGAATGTCCTTGCTATTAAGTAGAGCAAACTGATATGCAGCTTACATGTAATTGAAGACAGCAGATTCATTTAAACTTGCAGCTAACATCAGGAGCATGACATGAAGAAATTGTATTTTTACTAATTACAAAATCAGTAAAACACTCCTTAGTGTCTAAAGTAATACAGTTAACAAATAACTAGTTGGCAGCTATATTGTGTTCTCCCCTTTTTTATAATGTTTAAACTTTAATAATTTCATGTTCACATTACCAGAGCAGATTCATGCAGGTACAAGCCTTGTTGGGAGGAAAAGAAATCCCTAAACTTAGTCACTAATAACAAATTAGCCTGAATCTTATTATAATATATAAAAAGGAACATTTCCTAGATTAGAACCAGGTATACAGAATAGAAAGGACAGCATATGTCAGTTCCAGTCCTGTCCTTCAGGAAGAACTGGCATTGTTTGTGACAGCTGTCAAATATACTGGTACCAGAATAAAGCTATTCACAGGGATTTTAGAGGGATATAAATCATTCTAAACATGGCTGGGTGCAAAAAGACATCTGTGTAACAGTGGAAAACATCGAAAAGATCAGAAAGCAAAAATCAAGAAATACTTAGTCAGAAACTAATAGAACTGCAATTCCCACAAAAGATTAGATGGAAAATAAGGATATTACACACATATAGTTGTTATTTACCAAAGGAATACCCTTTTCTTCTGTCCTCCAAAATGCCCAATGCATAGAGTCACCAGGAGGATAACAAATGCAGCAAAGCTCATCACATTAAAGCAAGAGAAAGACAATTCCTGAACCTGTGCCATGTGATACACCCCCACGATTTTCCATTCCACTCCCTCCAGCAACAGCCTGAAAACCACTCTAGTTGCAGGCTGTTTCAACAGCCACAAAAAAAGACAGACTCAACCACAAGTGAAAGATTGTGTTCAGAGTTTATTTTTTCCTTCTGGCAAGGGTAAAAGCTGGTGCAAGGGCCCAGCAGGAGCTGCTTGACACAGCAACGGAGGACACTTTGATGACAGCCATGGCACCAGCGTGGAAATACCAGGTGCACAGGGAGAAAACACCTGTGGCTGGGGAAGGAGAGGCAGCCCATTGGGATGTAGGCACAGGGCAACGTGGCAAGGCACAACCTGGGAGTGTTGTGCCAAAACCTGCCTCTGGCAGGGTGCCTACAGAAGGTACCAAACACCTCTGAGAGCAGGGGCATCTCCTGAACATCCCACAACATAGCAGTCACCACAGCGGGGTCACAGCTGAGGCTGGGCACAGGACTGAGCCAGTGCTGCAGCCAGGACAAGAGCTCAGGGTACTTGGCCACCCCATGACAGTCACCATGTGCCCACGGAGGGCTGGAAGCCAAGCACAGCCACCACAGTGAAGCACCTGAGAAGCACTCCCAGGAAAAGCCAGCTGAAAAGCAGAGCAATGTTTCATGTGCCCCTACAGCACCACTCAGCTCATTTCTGTATCTGTTCTCAGTATTACCCACCAAGCAAAACTTACTGATGCCTATCCCAAAAGGCACCCTGGTCTTTTCAGGAGGTGAACTCTGAATGCCAACCCTTCACCAAATCTTTTCCACCCTCTCCAAGATGCCTCATGGCCAGCTGCCAGCACCAGGGTGCCTCCTCCAGCATGCTTTGTTAACATAAGGAAATTATCAGGCATTTAGTTAGGAGCAAGACCAAGATCTGTCTGTGCTGTCACCATACAGGCTCAAGACACACTCAATTTCAACAGTCTATTTCAGAAATTCCAGCATTAACACCTAAACTAAAGACAAAGCTAGAAATAAGGGGTGATCTTCCAAAATTCTAAATATAATCTGTGTTAAACTACTCATCTGGATTAGTACTTCAGTATGAAGCCTCCAAGGGATGCTCCACCAGCACAGTGATTCCAGCCCAAGGAGCTCACGGCCAACAGACACACATGAAACACAAACAAGGCTGTCTCTTGAGCATTCCCAGGATCAGGAGTCAACTTCCAAGGGGGAAATGCTAGTCTGCTCAAGGTAATGGCAACGTGCCCATAAATTTTGGTGGAGCCAAGCTTTTATATCTGCCCATCTAAAAGGTAGTTCCTGAATGGCAATAATATTTGTCATTACTGTTATAGACAACTAACATAAACCCAGTAAGTTGTGCTGGGAGTTAAAAATGCCAGGAATATTCCATTAAGGTATTTTGTGAGAGGCTAATTAAGCAAGTGACATTCAGAGAAACTGCTTAACAACCAGAGAAGAGATATTTCTACTTATCCCACAGGCAACCATATTTTAAGTCAGTTCTGCAGGGCTGCTGTCTCTGCCAGCAGAAGATAAATGCATTTCTTCTGCTTGCTGCACATTTCTTCTGAACCTGCACATACTGTATAAACAGATTTTAGAGCAACAACACATATGCAGGGAGTTAATACCAGCCCTGCAAAACAGATGGCCCCAGAAGCCCCAGACAGCCCTCCAAGCCATTACTTTGTCCTGCCATGTCATCTTCACCTTGAAAGGTGAAACAGGAATCAAGGAAAATGAGCAGTGGATGTCTTTCAGAAGATCAACGTTCCCCATGACTTGTTCCTCCAAATCAAAAGGAGCCTTTGCATGCTCTGATAGCATGCCAGGCCAGCTGGTCTCAGAAATCCCAGAACAGCACATGTTAAGGCACAGGTTATTCCACGGAGCAGTTCAGACCAAGGTGCTCATAAGCAGTCCAGGATGCAGCACCACTGCTCAGGTGGGTACAGCCTGGGCCAAGGGGCTGACAGCAAGGCGTCCAAGCTGCTCTGCAAGTCATTTCTTTTTCTGGCTGTCAGGGTCACAATCAAGATTAAATTTACATACAAGTGTCCAGTGTTTGCCAGAGATACTGTGCAAACTAAAATATTGTCACCTTTTCAACACAGCCTTCAGGGGGAAAATAATTGTGGTATAAAGGAGAGGGAAGACAGACTTTATCAGAAAGAAAACAAATAGGATCAATTAAAGTGAAATCACACAGCTGTAAGGCATCTTTCTAGAGCAGCTATGTTGGAGCATCACTCAGTTTTGGGAGGTCCTTTGGCAGGCAGTGTTTGAGCCAGCGGAGGGAACTGATCCTCACTTCCCTGGCTCCCAGGAACTAGGGAGCAGGAGCCCTGGCTGGTTTGGGACAGTCAATTTCAGATAATCCAGGTCTTCTACACACTGTTCACAGAAATTCCTGCAATGACATAATAAAACTCAGAGGCCTGTCAATTATTATTATTAACTATTTTAGTTCTAACTTCTTTTATTACAGCACTCAGGCATTGAATTTTTAATTTATATCTGTATATTGGACACATTCCTGAACATTTAATAACACTCACCTTTTAGAGACAGGATATGGCTTTATTGCTGTTTTAAGCCACACACCCAAATAAATTTTTTTAAATGAAATAGTCAACGTTTTTAGAAACCAAACTGCAGCTATAAATGTGGGTGCCTTCTAATAGCATGACAGAGTGCTTCACACACAGATTTTAGCACCAGATACTTCAAAGTCAGACAGAATACAAAATACAAGGCACAGTATTTTATATACATTTCTGTCTGTGATATGGAATGACTTTCAATGAGGAATTTCTTTGCTGAAATGGTTTCAAACAGGAAACAGGGGAAACTATCGGGAAGTTTCACTGTTCACAAAGTACTTGGGTGTAAAATCATCTCTGGCACATGTGCAGGCACACAAAGCATTCCTCATTTAACAAGAAATACCTGGCTCTGCCTCACCATACCTTCCATCTGGGTGCTGGTTTTAGGGACACGTGTTGAGCTGATCCCCCAGGCCACAGCAGCTTGCCCACAGCCCATCTGCAGAGGCCCCCTCTCTCTACAGAAACCCCGCAAGGCAGCAAGGGTGCCAAGAGCATTAGCCAAGCAAAATCACAGCTGGCAGAAAATAAAGCAGAAAATAGCTCCAGAAGACAAGAATACAGCAGGAGAAAAATTCAAAGAGAGTAAACAGATGAAAATAATTACAGGACAATTTCAGAGACAGTCTTTGGGTGGTTTAAAAGGAAGCAAGACAAAGTTCAGAAAGGGAAAAGCAAATGCAGCCGAAGTGTCTCAGCTACTCTGATAACAAGGAGAGAAATGTCACAGGGGATTGACACTGAAATTAATAACCATTTGGAGCCAGGATGAGGTGGGAAAGACAGTGTTAAGTTTTTTATGAAAGATTCAAGTGCTGGCAACACAAAGATAATAACTCCAAACGGTGAATACTGACTTTAACGAGCTCTGCAAGAATACAGTAAGAGAGGAGGAAACAGCACCGTTCCTTTTTGAACAGGGGGTTGACCTCAGCCAGGCAGCCCCAGAGCTGCAAACACTGGTGTCACTGGTTGCAGTGGAAGCTTGCAGGGAGGTCAGGCCTCCTTGAACACGAGGGAAGTGTTGCTGCTTGTGTGCAAACCTAAACCTTTACAAAACCAGATGGGACATCCGTTCTACACTCACGGGGAGAAGGAAGAGCAATGCCCAAGGCTCCGTGTTGGAACAGCACAGTCACTGAAAAGACAACTCTAACATTTGCACAAGGAAATGCTGTAAGCATGATGTCTGTATTGCTTCTTCCCAATGGAAACACAGCAGTGCATCATTCCTGTTCTCTACTCCAGTCCCCCTCAGGAGATCCCTCTGTTTGGAAC